>AP025040.1:24831890-25196666 GCA_036186865.1 Eustoma russellianum | reverse complement strand
AAAGGATATATACTTCAAGACCTCAGTACTAAGGACATCTACATATCTAGAGATGTCATATTCCATGAAACACATTTCCCTTTCAAAACAGAAGTGTCTTGTCCGTCTGATTCTTCAAACACCCCTATAACCACATATAATCCACCTTCATACCATGAGTCTGATATATACTGTTCTCTAGAACATGATCAGCCTATATGTCCAACACAATCTTCATCTGATCCTCCATCTTCTTCTGCTGATTCTCCTCAGCTTTCTGATGCATCTCCAGCTGTCTGACAATCTCCTCGTCCTATGACCTTTTCTTCTGATCAGTCATCTAGCCCTCTAAAAGTAATATCAGATATACAGCATACAACCTTGCGTGAAGGCCATATAGTCATTGACTTGCCTCCTATCTCAGATCTCAATGCTAGACCCTCCAGGACCAGGAGGTTACCACATATCTTCAAGATTATCATTGTAATGCCTTAACATTGCCCACTAAACACTCATCTCATACTTCTCCTCATTCACTTGACAAGGTGCTCAGTTATGATTCACTAGCTCCAGAATACAAGTCGTATGTTCTGACTTTGAGTGTACATGCTGAGCCTAGTACTTATGCAGAGGCTGTCAGCTTGCCTGTCTGGCAGGTAGCTATGTCCACTGAATTAGCAGCCTTGGAGGCTAATGAGACCTGAAGAGTAGTGCCCTTACCACTGTTAGAGTGATGTTGGCTCTGGCAGCCAGGTTTCAATGGCACCTATATCAACTTGATGTGAACAATGCTTTCTTGCATGGTGATCTCCATGAGGACATTTATATGACACTCCCACCTAGCCTATCAGTTGCAGGATCCGACATGGTATGCAAATTGCAAAAGTCTTTATATGGGTTAAAGCAAGCAAGCAGAGAGTGGTATTCCACCCTTACTAAATTTTTTGTTGGCAATGGACTTTAAACAGTCTAAGTGTGACTACACACTTTTTATTAAAGTTGAGGGCACCAGTTTTATGCTCTGTTGGTCTATGTTGACAACATAATATTGGCTTCTAACGATGAGAGCTCCATATCTACTATTAAAAAGGCCTTGCATCATGCCTTCCGGATCAAGGATTTGGGACAATTGAGATTCTTCCTTGGAATAGAGGTAGCTCAGGCTAAAGGGGGGATACATATTGATCAAAGACGGTACACTTTAGATCTTCTGGATCAAGCTGGGTTTTTGGACACCAAACCATCTAGAACTCCCATGGAGAGCCATCTTAACCTGACACACCAAGATTCTCCAGCATTGAGAGATGTGACACAATACATGGAACTAATTGGGAAACTCATATATCTAATGATTACTAGGCCTGATGTTGTGTTCCCAGTGCAACAACTTAGCCAGTTCCTTGATTGTCCTACGGAGAATCATTTGAAGGCTGCACATAGGCTTCTCAGGTACATTAAAGGGACTGTAGGACAGGGATTGTTATTTCTAAGAGGGAACTCTAAGGTTGAAAGCATTTGTAGATGCAGATTGGGGTGGCTGCCATGAGACCAGAAGGTCTGTTACTGGCTATTGTGTCTTCTTTGGGAATGATTTGATTTCATGGAAGGTTAAAAAGCAAACTACAGTCTCAAGATCATCTGCTGAAGCAAAATATAAAGAAATGGCCATGGTGACCTGTGAGATTCAATGGCTTTTATATTTGTTGGAGGACTTGGGGTTGAATGATCAGAGGCCAGTGGAAATGTTTTGTGATTGTAAGAGTGCGATGTATATTGTAGAGAACCCTGTATTTCATGAAAGAACGAATCACATAGAAATTGATTGTCATGTGATGAGAGATAAGGTGCAAGGAGTGGTTAAACTCATGCCAGTAAGCACAGAGTTGCAGCTAGCTGACATTTTCACCAAAGCTTTGGATTTTAAACGTTTGACACAACATGTTAGCTCACTAGGGGTACATAATCTCTATGCCAAGCTGAACTTGAGGGGGGTGTCAAAGATGGTGAGGAACATGTCAATGGTGATCTGCCAGGAGCGTGAAGAACGTGGTTGGTGATTCTAGTTGAATATTGCAACCGTCAATTGAAGAGTTTAATCTGCAGTTGATCAAAGAATTGAGGTGCAAACTGCACAAGAAGTAGGTGCAGTGGCAGAGTTCGTCGAAGGTGTTGAAGGTGTGGACGCGCAAAGAAGAAGAGAAGAAGGACGCTGGCGGGAAGTTTTAAACACGAGAAATTACCATTTTACCCTTACTGATTTGGTTGTAATGTTAGTTAGTTAAAGGGCATAGATGTACTTTCATTTCATTTTCTTCTTCCTGCGTCGTCTTGGCATCTATTTGTAACTGCCAGCGTAGTACTGTGCAGTTCGAATCACATTTCCAAAAATTTCCAAGATTCTACTCGTGCCTTTCCTTGCTATCTTCTCTCAGTTCTTCGTTTCAACTGCTTAATTGTTAGCCTTGTTGATTTGATTTGCCTTAAGTTTGTATAATTTCTTGTTGTTAGACAAGATTTTCACATGTTGAATAATTTGATTGTGTGCAATAGCAGCCTGACAGCCAGCACTTCTAATCATAACCTCACGTAAGCTTTGACCCAATCAGAGATTGTGACTCTGTGCTTTCCATCATTCTTACTGCACCTTGAATAGGAATCAATCCGCGGATTGCATAGGTATAATTATCTTTTTATCGTTTTCTATCAAACATCTTTACCATGGTTTACAAATTTTGCAAACACATAAAGTCATAGGTAGACACTTTGCATCTTTAATAATGATGTTCCGTTTGTACGAGAAATTGATAGTTTTTACATGATACATTATTATCCCATCATATGACAGATATATCATCATTATCTACTTGTACACCTCCGAATCTAACTCTTTCAGCTTGTCCATACGCTCGGTGAACTTATAGACCATGTGTTCAATGGATGCTAACCGCAGATGCTATTCAAGAGGCTTGCTCTTAAATTTCTTTAAAAGAATTGCTTTCACATGGCGAACACAAAACCTATGGTAAATTTAAGGTGGGTGTCATGTATTATCAGCTTAGGTCGCCTCACATTGTCTTCACCAGCATTATAATTTTCCCTGCTTTTATTTTTGGTAGATCGCCTAGAAATGAGTTACTTTCAACTGCATTAGAACATGATATGTGTCAATCATATCCACACATCTTGTCAAAATGCTACACGGATGGAAAAAACTCAAAGCGCAGGAACGCAAAGAGAGGAGAAAACGAAATGAGAAGAAGAAGATATTTATTCTGAATGAATTGAGAACTTCTAAATCATCCTTCCCGTTTGCTATCTGTACATATATATAGCAACGGCTAAACGCAAAAAAAAAAAAAGAAGAAAGCAGCAAGATTACAAATCTGCCCTTATTACAACATCTAACCAAACATTTTATTTAAGGGTATAAACGACTTTTCACCCATTCAAACAATTGGCGCGCAGGCCACCTTCTTCCTCCTTTCTTTATCCCCTGCAACCACTTCGAACACACCACTGAACCTTCCTCATCCTTATGAATGCTAGCAACCACCAAGCTAAACAACACCTTCATTCAGCTTCCAATCACATGAAGCTCTGATTCCCTTTCTTATCTGACAAACGCCACCATCATCCACTCCATCAGACCCAGACTGCTGAGGAGTTCTCCCATCAATGCCAACTTCAACACCCCCCCTCACACCTGACTTACTATAGAAATTACACACCCCCATTACACAAGTCAGGTGTTGCAGCCTCTTAGCATCTAAAGCTTTAGTAAATATGTCAGCCAATTGAACATCAGTCCTGATGGGCATAGGATGAACCACACCTTGAATGAACTTGTCTCTAACAATGTGACAATCAATTTCTATATGTTTGGTACGCTCGTGAAACACAGGATTTTCAACAATATGGATTGCACTCTTATTGTCACAAAACAATTGCACAGGCCCATCATGATCCACCCCCAAATCCTTCAACAAATATAAAAGCCATTGTACCTCACAAGTAGCCGAAGCCAAGGCTCTATACTCAGCTTCTGAAGAGGATTTAGAAACTGTAGTCTGCTTTTTTGCTTTCCAAGAGACTAATGCATCGCCCAGAAACATACAATAGCCTGTTATAGATCTCCTGCTCTCCACACATCCTCCTCAATCTGAATCAGAGAAAGCTTTAAGTTCCAGTTTACCCTGGCTAGGATAAAACAGTCCCTGGCCTGCAGTCCCCTTCAAATATCTCAGCAATCTGTGTGCCACCTTAAGATGCAACTCCGTAGGTTGATCCAAAAATTGACTAAGTTGTTGAACTGTGAATGCAATATCAGGCCTAGTTATGGTTAAATACAACAATTTTCCAACTAACCTCCTGAATTGTGAAACATCCTCCAACTGCTGAGAATCCTTGTGAGCAAGCTTAAGGTTTTGTTCCATTGGAGTCTTGGCAGGCTTAGCTCCCAGAAAACCAGCCTGCTCCACTAGCTCTAATGCATATTTTCTTTGGCACAACATTACCCCCCCTGGTGACCGAACTACCTCAATACCCAGAAAGTATCTAAGAGGGCCAAGATCCTTAATCTTAAAAGCAGCATGAAGAGCATGCTTAATGCCTGTAATCTGATGCACAGAATTGCTGGCAACAATGATATCATCAACGTAGACAAGCAAGACCACAAAACAATCAGAGCATGACTTAGTAAACATAGTATAATCATGCTTAGACTGAACATAACCTTCAGAGATAAGGAAAGAAGTAAGCTTATTGTTCCATTCTCTGCTGGCTTGCTTGAGTCCATAAAGGGACTTATGTAACTTGCAGACAACATTGGGCTGATCAGACTCCATCCCCTCAGGAAGCTGCATATAGATCTCCTGGGTAAGGTCACCGTGTAAAAAAGCGTTATTAACATCAAGTTGATGTACATCCCAACGTTTCAAAGATGACAGAGCCAATAATAATCTCACTGTAGTGAGCTTAGCAACGGGGGAAAAAGTATCCGTGTAGTCCACACCCAACTGTTGGGTATAACCCTTGGCCACCAAACGAGCTTTATGCCTGTCAACTGAGCCATCTGAGTTGTATTTCACCTTATATACCCACTTACAACCAATGACCCTTTTTCCGGGGGGTAAACTAACCAAAGACCATGTATGATTAGCTTCCAAGGCAGCTAACTCCAATTGCATCGCTTTCTGCCAATGAGGTGAGATAGCTGCTTCCTGGTAAGAGCTAGGCTCCTGTTGCAAACTCATATTGAGAATATATGCTTTATATTCAGGAGGGAAAGCATCATAGGACATGTAGTTTTGCAAAGGATAAGGGGTAGTGGAATGAGAATTAGACTGAAAAGTTTGAGGTATAAGATGGCAATAATAATCCTGAAGATACGATGGTGGTTTACGAATGCGTGAAGAACGATCAGACTCAGCAGGCAAAGGCGGGAGACACACTTCAAGGCCAGAACAAGGATGAGGATGCAAGGGAAGATTAGGAATTCTTGGAGAAGTTTGATCAGAAGAGGGTGAGACACTATTTGGAAAAGGCAAATTGTCAGGAGAAGAGAATCCAGGTGGAGTGTTTGAAGCACAGGGACTGGCAGGAGTGCTCATTGAAGGACTAGGAGAGGCAAGGAGAGGGTCTTCAAGCAAGTGAAATTCAGAGAGTGATTGGCAAGGAGATTGTAGATTCAAGGAGTCTGAGTTGGCAAGTGTGATAGCAGGTGTGTCCTCAAAAGGAAAAGTGTGCTCATGAAACTGCACGTCCCTAGAAATGAAAACCACGTTGGTATCAAGATTGAGGAGAAGGAAACCTTTGACATTGTGAGGTAAACCAAGATACACAGACGGGATAGACCTGGGAGCAAACTTAGACCTCCCATTAGCATTCTCTTTGGCAAAGACCAGACAGCCGAAAACTCTTAGATGCTGATAGGAGGGAACTGTGTGATAAAGCAATTGGTAAGGGCTTCTGTGTTTAAGAAGAGGTGTAGGAAGGATATTTATGAGATGTACAGCATATTGCATACAGAATCCCCAATAACCTATAGGCACATTCGACTGAAACTTCAAAGCTCTGGCCGTACTCAAAATGTGTTGGTGCTTTCTTTCTACTACACCATTCTGTTGAGGAGTGTAAACACAAGTGGTTTGATGCAATATGCCTTGGCTCATATAGAACTTTGGCATGTTAAATTCTTGACCATTGTCAGATCTCAAGACCTTGACTGACTTATGAAACTGAGTTTTTACATAGTGACAGAAGCTTTCAATAACAGTTCTAGCTTCTGATTTTTGTTTGAGGAGATATAACCAGGTATATCTGGTGAAATCATCAACTATGGTTAAGAAATATCTTTGAGAATATACAGTGGGATGCCTATGAGGTCCCCATATATCAACATGTATAAGATCAAAAGGAAACTGTGAAATGGATTCTGAGACTGAAAAAGGAGTTCTCTTCATTTTTGCCAATGGACATACAGCACAAGAATATAAATGTTCAGGTAATGTAACCGAGGAATCAAAGCTTTGTACATCTTTTATTCTAGGCACAGAAGCATGCCCTAACCTATAATGCCATAACAAAGAAGGAGAATTTGAAAGTTTAACTGCAGCTGACAAGCATTTGGAATAAAATGAAGAACAAGCTTGCTTGTCAGTTCCTTTGAGGTAGTACAGACCCTTGCTTAATTCAGCTGAACCAATCTTCATCATTGAGACTTGGTCCTGGATGACACAAGAAGTGCCCAGAAATTGAATAAGTACGGATGAAGAGGTAAGAAGTCTACTGATTGAGAGAAGATTGTATGCAAAGCTAGGTACAAACAGTACATTATGAACAACAAGTAAGGGATTGATGACCACTGATCCAGAATGAGTAGCTAACACTGAGGTTTTATTTGGCAACTTGATTGAAACACCACTGATAGGCTTATAAGAATGAAACAGGTTTAGACTACATGCAATATGATCCGTAGCTCCTGAATCTAATATCCATATATTCAAGTTATCAGTGCAAGAGTTACCTAGATCATTATCAGACAAAGCAGACATCACAGCTCCTTGGTTTCCAGCAGAGTGCATTGGAGCCACAGCAGATTGACTAGGATCTTTGACATTCAATAAGGAAAACAGCTTCTGCGTCTGCTCTTGAGTTAAGACAGGAAACTGATGGTTCTGTCCATGCTGATCACTCTGCTGTGCATCATACGGTGCTTCTTGAACATCCACCATGTTAGCCTTTGGTTTAAATCCAGGAGGAAAACCGTGTTTTCTGTAACACGTTTGCTCCACATGTCCAAGCATGCCACAATGCGTGCAACGCGGCCTCCTTGAATCATCAGGAAAAAATCTTCCACTGCCTCGCTTATAACCAGTACTTCCTCCACGACTACTAAAAACATTAGCAGCAATCATGCCATCACCATTCTCAGTCATCATAGCAGTAGGATTATTAGCAAATTGTCCAGAGGCAGCATTACCACACAACTTCCTTTCGTATTTTAATGCCATCGAAAACACAGTATCTATGCTAGGCAATGGAGACATAACGAAGACTTGAGACTTAACCACATCAAAATCATCATTCAATCCTTTTATGAATTTGATTACATAATCACTCTCAACATACGTACGCATATTTGTGGTAACATTACATGTGCACGCACGGCAAACACACTTAGGAATTGGCCTTACCGCCATCAATTCTTCCCATACTACCTTAAGCTTGGTAAAGTAGTCATTCACCGAGTCTAATTCCTGTCTTATACTGTAAAAATATTCAAGCAAATCAGAAAGTCTGAAAGGATCACAACTTCCATACCTTCGTTTCAAATCACTCCACACATCTGCTGCTGAATCATACCACATTACACTTTGAGCTATGGATGGAGAAACGCTATTCATGATCCATGAGTGAATCATGGAATTAACTTTTCTCCAAACACCGTAATGAGCATCATTAGGATTCGGAGGTTGAATTGAGCCATCAACAAAACCTATTTTGTTTTTCACGATCAACGCCATAGAGAAAACTCTGCTCCATGTATGATAGTTATGAGAATTTAGTGGAGGCTGTGCCAGGATTATCGCTGGACTATCATTCGGATGAAAGTAGTACGGATTAGAAAGCGAATTCTCTGGTGCTTGCGTACCAATTCGTGGAGCGTTTGCCATAATTCAGTATCTTATTCAGTTAATTGAACCAAAATCATATGGAGATTGCGGAAGAACATCTCTCTGATACCATGTCAAAATGCTCACGGATGGAAAAAACTCAAAGCGCAGGAACGCAAAGAGAGGAGAAAACGAAATGAGAAGAAGAAGATATTTATTCTGAATGAATTGAGAACTTCTAAATCATCCTTCCCGTTTGCTATCTGTACATATATATAGCAACGGCTAAACGCAAAAAAAAAAGAAGAAGAAAGCAGCAAGATTACAAATCTGCCCTTATTACAACATCTAACCAAACATTTTATTTAAGGGTATAAACGACTTTTCACCCATTCAAACAATTGGCGCGCAGGCCACCTTCTTCCTCCTTGCTTTATCCCCTGCAACCACTTCGAACACACCACTGAACCTTCCTCATCCTTATGAATGCTAGCAACCACCAAGCTAAACAACACCTTCATTCAGCTTCCAATCACATGAAGCTCTGATTCCCTTTCTTATCTGACAAACGCCACCATCATCCACTCCATCAGACCCAGACTGCTGAGGAGTTCTCCCATCAATGCCAACTTCGACACATCTGATTTGTGAGCTTGCATACACGTCATCATCTAGAATTTTAGGAGTATCATGAACACTCACATAAAGCTTAACTGCCTGCAGTGTTTGAAAGCAAAGATGAATCTGAAGGGTCGATTCCAAGTTGAACTAGAGAATAAATTAAATTCAGCTGCATTGTTGAAGTAAGATAGCTACAGACTAGATCAACCACTTCAACATATGCATTCATTTCAAGTTTTGTGATATCACATCGGACATCTCTTTGTCACTCTCATGTCACTCAGTAATTTTGCCGGACTAGAATTTTAATGAATAGCATTAAGTAGTTTGGTAATATTACTTCTGTAATACAATGTGCGTTGAATTTTTCCAATGGCTATTTTTGATATTAAAAGCAACTAAATGGGCAAATAATTTGCTAAATTCATATTTTTGATTTTCGAACAAAGCCATAGGAATTGTTGAACTTATAGACCTAAGGTGTTGACTGGTTGAGAAATTAAGGTTTTCCAGACGGATGGTAAGGCTTCATCGGCAGAAGACCATTCGCCTAACTGCTGGCTAAGGCATGCCCTTAGTCGGTTGATTATCATCCATCGAAGATGTCTTTAGGTGGATGAAAATGTACTTGTTAAAATAAATAATATTTTAGTATAGAAGCGTATTTAATAAAATTATGTTATTTTTTTGTTTTTCCCCTCAAAGTCTATGCTATTCGTTAATTTGGTAAAATCTCAACCGTAGACAGGATCAAACTTTATATGCCAAATAACTAAGGGAATACCCAATTAAAGAAATCGATTTCATCTTATCACCTCAATTATTTCAATCAATTAAAAAAATAAGGCAAAAGCTAAAGCAAATTATTTGGATACAATTGTTGATAAGACAGTCCTCTTCACTTCTTTCAGCATTCTTCATCTAAACCAAAGACAGCAATATGCATGTCCGTGAATGTTACATCCGTGTCTGAAAGGAAATTAAAAAAAATAAAATGAAATAATAATATTTGCACTTAGAATTAAAAAAAGGGAGTAAAGGCAGGATGAGGGTTATTCAACCCCATTAAACCACCCCAAGAATTTTTCCCTAAATCACTCCCCCATCATTCCATCAATCTTATCCCCCTTCCTTATAAAAAAAAATATTTTGTCCCTCACACCATTCTGTCTTCTCCTCTGCCGTGTTTCCCCCCACAAGCAAAAACCAAAAAAAAAAATAAATAAATAAAAATCCCACCCCAACCCCTTGCAGCCGAATACAGTAGGAAGAGAAAAGGGGAAAAAATTTTGTTTGGCTTCAACCATTCCGAATTCGTTTACGGTGTAATATATCCGAATCGATGTAAGTAACTTAAGTGTATTTACTATGTTTTTAGCAAATTACATGTCGATATTTTCGGTACCAATATGGATCATGTATTAGTACTTTTGAATTGTATAGATGAATTGTATATATATTTGTACCATTTATATATGTGTAGATATATGAATTAGGTGTAAGCGACCTAGGTATATTTGTTATGCTTTTGCGAAACTCTGTGTTTATTTTGATAACCATTGTTGTTATAGATGTATAATTTATGATTACGTATGAATATGTGTGCATGCATATTGTTCTTAAAATGTGATTTCAAAGTTGACGTTTTGGCCACTGTGGCTGAATGTTTATGATTATAAATCTAAGGATATCTTGTTTGGGTATATGAAATTGTATGTGTGGTACCGTGTATATATATACATATATATATATATATATATATATATATATATCTGTGTGTGTTATGCCTCGCACCCTCCGTAAAATAAATAAAGGATAAACGGAAATTAAATAGGTTAAGGACAATTAATGATAATGAATTAAGAATTAAGTGTTGGAATTAATTGGAATTTATTGAGGGGATTAAATATAGAATTAAGTAGTATTTAATTTTAGAAGTAAATATTGGAATTTAATTATTTAAGATAATTGAGATAATAGTATATAATTTAGAAACTCCAAATTTCACCCTTTCCCATATTTAAACTGACGGAACGTCAGTTTCTCTAACCATTCAGAGAAACCGACGTCTCCTCCCATCCATAGGCGATTTTGCGTTCTCTTGCAACCCCGGGTGAAGGTTCTTCAACATTTTCAATCCATTCGTCGTTTGTTCTTCAAATCTTCTTCGAGTAATCACAGGCAAGTAATCTACTTATAAGTTCCTACGTTTTGCGAAAGAAAAGGCCTACTTTTGATATCAAAATAGATCACTATGCAGTAGTTTCTTTCTGTGAATCTATATGTGATTTATGTGTTTTGGTTTTGAGATTTGGCCGCTATTTGATTTAGATCATTGTTGTTATTGTTGATTATGTGAGATCATGCAAAACCCAATCCCTTGAATCCTTATTTGTGTTATTTTCGGATGGAAGGAGAGGGGAGTGAAAAAGATGAGATTTTGGGTTCGTTTGATGAATGATGTGCGTTTTAGGCTTGAATCCGTGATTGGTACGTGAAAGGTTTTGTGTTGGTGAATTAAGTTCGGATTAATAAGGAGGATTAAGCTTGGAATGGTTGGAAGAAAGATGGAAATCGATTGGGATTTAGATCTGCAGTTTCTGCAGAAATCGCAGGATGAAAATTCTGGAAATCGAGTACGTCGATCAATCGACGTCAGAGGCTAACGTACGTCGATCGATCAATGTCTAGTTGGTGAGAGACTGATGTGCTTCAGATGAACGTTAGATCGATCGATGTATGAGGGATGAGAGATCGATGTGTCTCAGATGTACGTCGATCGATCGACGTAGGTTGAGTGAGAGATCAACGTGCCTCAGATGGACGTCGATCGATCGACGTCAGGGTATGACGTCCATCTGTTTTGTGGAAAAATAAGGAAAGAAAGAGGGAAGCTAGGGGATCATTTGGGTGATCTTAGGGACTTCTTAGGACTTGATTGAGGTTAGTCTAAGTCTTGGGAACACGACTTAAGATGGTGAATCAACGGTGGAGACATCGTAGGGTACTTGAATCGGACTTCAAAGTGAATGACCTAAGGGGTTAGGAATGAACGTATGAGGCTCTACAGAGTTCAAAAAGGGGATTGTGAGGGTTCCTACATTACCCTTTGTGTTCTAGAATGAATGTTTAGGTGATGTGGACTTGTCGGAAAGGATATGCTCGAGTGTGTGAATGAGGTGAGACTCGAATGATTGATTGACATTTGAAGTGATTGAATGATGAGAAGTCGTGCATTTTTGCATCATGGCACTTGCATTTGCATAATGCTTTGATAAGAGCTGTGCCTCGCACAGGGTATAAAGTTTACGAAATGAGCTATGATGCGTTACAGGGTATAAAGACAAGCTGTAACCATCACAGGGTATAAAGTGAGCTGTAATGTGTCATAGGGTATAAAGACAAGCTGTGGCACATTACTGGGTATAAAGTTAAGCTGTGGTGTGCCACAGGGTATAAAGACAAGTTGTAGCCCACCACAGGGTATAAAGTTATGTGACCGGACATTATGACATGTATTGCACTGTTTTGAAAAGTGAAGCATAAGCATTTGGGGTTTGTGTAGTTTAGTGCATGCTTTGAACTGTCATGCATCACGTGAGTCGTTTCTGTACGATGGAATTGAGATTGGATTGTTAATGAATTGTTGAATGCTTATTAATTATTGTTCTTATTCTGTTATGCTATAAATCTATATTCTTGAAGTTATACAAGACATGTGCCCCATCAAGCACTTGATTTAAATACTACTCATGTCTTGCCATGTGATGATCCCGTATGCCTTATAAGCGGGTTACTTGCTAGCATTTTTTGCTAAGGGTACTACCATTGTTTTGCAGATGAGCCCGGTTACGACATGATATTCATAGAGGACGGCGACGAGTGGGCTGAATGGGATGTTTAGAGTTCTTTTGGGAGATAGTCGAGACTGTTTCTAATTATTTCAGTTTCTTTCATTCACTTGAGGACTTAATTGGTTATTATCAGGAACTCTCTTTTGTTATCTTATTACACTTTGATGTACGAATTTGATGGTTTAGATTTATTTTGCACGTGTCTCCGTGCTTATTCTCTTACGTCATTGATGATGTGTAATCAAGAGATGAGACGTCTTGTAGTCTTCTCAGTAAGCTACGACGGGTGCACCGGTTCGGATCCGCTGTCCGGGTCGGGGCGCTACAAGTGGTATCAGAGCCTAGGCTTTAGATCTACCTCGGAGACCTAAGTTATGTCATATAGAGTCTTAAGCTATGATTTGGACTATGAGTTGATCCATAGGTCTAAGCATCAGATTTTAGATATAATATGTCTTGGGTTGGGTGTGTACGAGCGCGATAAAATTTAATCAATAAACGTTATTTTTCTTTTAATTTACGAGTTCCGTTCTGTACAACGCATAAGGGCTTTCAGTATTATCTTTGGAATGACTGAATGCTAATAAGCATTGATTTTGCAGACAGTGCCTCCCAGAAGAGAAAACTAGGGAAATGGCGGTAACGGAAATGACAATCCTCCGCCACCACAAATGGTAATGCCCCAAGCGCTGATGGATGCGATCACAGTGATTGCACAAAGTGTTGCCCAGCAACAGCAGCAACCTCCTCCTCCACCACCGCCTCAGCATGGCATAAGGTATTACATTTGGGAGATGCGAAAGATGCATGCCTTTGAGGGGACCACTGATCCAGAGGTGGCAGGATTTTGGTTGGACGAAGTTGAGAAATGCTTCAGGCTAGTGCAAGTGCCTGAGGATTTTAAGGTGGATGTGGCCACGCCCTTGCTGAGTGGCCGGGCTAACGCTTGGTGGAATGGTATGCTAGCTAAGATGACTCCCCCCATCTTGTGGAGACAATTTGTTGAGGCTTATAAAGACTACTATGTGACTGAGACTGCCATATTGGAGAAGATGAGACAGTTCGATAAGTGGGAGCAAGACCGGATGACAATCTCTGATTACGCTGACCGATTCCACGCCTTGGGAAAGTTCACACCATGGTATTGGAGAACAACAGGATGAAAATGCTCAAGTTTGAGCAAGGTTTGAACCCCCACATTTGGACGGCTATAGCAGGGTCTAGTCTGAAAATATTTGAGGAGACGCTGGATTCTTGTTACCGTGTGGAGAGTGACATGCGCAGGTCGCAGCCTAGAGAGGCTCATGACGAAACAAGAAAGAGACTGAGGGATGATAGGAGTGGAGGTAGACCCGGACGTTGGGTCAAGATTCCCCGAAAAGGCCAGACAGGACCATTTCAGAGGGCACCACAGCAGAATCAGCCTGATTGACAGGCGCCCGGTGTGTGCCCCCACTGCCAGAAGAATCATGTGGGGAGTGTTGGAAGCAAACCGGCGCATGTTTTAAGTGTGGCAAGACGGGCCACAGGATTAAGGATTGTCCCGAGTGGAAGCAAAAGCCACAGGGAGAAGCAGGGCCGTCACAACAGCAAAGGGGTAGGCACAAACCCAATGCGAGAGTACATGTCATGACCGATGCTGAGGTGCAAGAGAGCACTGACGTTGTGACAGGTACGATTTAAGTTAAGTCTTAGCTGTTTAAGTTGAATTTTAGTCGTTTAAGTTGAAATTGAATGTGCTATACATGAAAATTTTATGTGTTACACTCTTTGTGTTTAGGTGCTATTCTAGTAAATAAGGTACTGCGATTGTGTTGTTTGATAGTGGTGCAAGTCATTCATTCATATCTATGAAATTCGTCAAGGGACTCGTCTGTCTACCCGAATGGCTTGAAATCCCCCTTCCGGGTGCAGGCAGCTGGTGAACAAGTATTGGTTTCACATCACCAGTATAAGTACTGTGAATTGGAGTTTGATGGGAAGGTGTTTCCTGTTACGTTGGTTCCAACTACGATGAAGGATTTTGATGTGATATTGGGCATGGATTGGCTGACCAAGTATCATGCCAATATTGACTGCAGACGTAAACAAGTGACAGTTAAAGATCCTGAAATAAATAAAGTGATCGTTCAAGGGAACGTCAAGTTAACCAAAGCCCCGAACAAGATATACTTGACGTCGATTAAGGCTTTCAAGGCTTTGAAGAAGGGAGCAGACGGACTCATGGTATATGCGTTAGACGCGAAGCAAGAAGTTCCCTCCATAGATCAGATTCCGGTAATCGATGAATTTAAGGATGTATTTCCGGATGATTTGCCGGGAGTTCCGCCATCAAGAGAAGTGGAGTTCGAGATCAACTGGATCCCCGGAGCCGAGCCTATATCTAAGGCACCCTACAGAATGGCTCCAGCTGAACTTAAGGAGCTAAAGGGACAACTTCAGGAGTTGTTAGATAAGAAATTGATTCATCCCAATGTGTCACCTTGGGGAGCTCCAGTACTGTTTGTGAAGAAGAAAGATGACAGCATGCGGTTATGCATTGATTACCGCGAGTTGAACAAAATCACCATTAAGAACAAATATCCTCTGCCAAGGATTGAGGACTTATTTGACCAATTGAAAGGTGCCCGATTGTTCTCAAAGATCGACCTTCGTCAGGGATATCATCAGTTGCTTGTGAAAGCAGGTGACGTTCCTAAAACAGCTTTCCGGACTCGATATGTGCATTATGAGTTTTTGGTGATGCCTTTCAGATTGACTAATGCCCCAGCAGCTTTTATGGACTTGATGAACACCGTGTTCCGAGAACAGCCGGATCAATTCATGGTGATGTTCATTGATGATATCTTGGTTTACTCCTCTGATGAACAATCCCATGCAGATCACCTAAGAGTGGTGTTGGGAATTTTGAGGCAACAGAAGCTATATGCCAAATTCAGCAAATGTGAGTTTTGGCTAAGAAGTGTAGCCTTTCTCGGTCGTGTGATTTCAGAGGACGGGATCTCTGTGGATCCTAAGAAGATAGAAGCCATTACTGAATGGCCTAGACCTACAAACATGACCGAAGTCAGAAGCTTCCTAGGCTTGGCAGGCTACTATAGGAAGTTTGTTGAGGGATTCTCAACAATAGCAGTTCTATTGAGTCGACTTACTCAGAAGAAGACTAAGTTTGAATGGAATGCTGAATGCGAGCAGAGCTTTTCGGAGCTCAAGAAGAGATTGACCACTGCCCCGGTGTTGGCGCAACCCTCCGGCACCGACGGTTTCGTGATCTATAGCGATGCGTCCAAAAAAGGACTAGGTATGTATATCATTACAACTAATGCATTGTATATACATATGCCAGTCTTACACTAACTTTCTGTTTATAGGTTGTGTTTTGATGCAAAATGGACGAGTTATCTCGTACGCGTCGAGACAGTTGAAACCATATGAACAGAATTACCCGACATATGACTTAGAACTCGCGGCAGTAGTGTTCGCCCTTAAGATTTGGAGACACTACTTATATGGAGAAAAGTGTGCCGTGTTCACTGACCACAAGAGCTTTAAATATTTGTTCTCACAGAAAGAGCTGAATATGAGACAAAGAAGATGGTTGGAACTACTTAAAGACTATGACTTAACCATCAACTATCATCCGGGTAAAGCGAATAGAGTGGTAGACGCGTTGAGCAGGAAGTCTAGCCACGCTAGACAATCTCCTTTAGAGCGAGAGATCGAAGAGTTTGGTTTGGATGTTATAGACTCAGTGGCGAAAGTTCTTACAGCTCTGTCTATCAGTCCAGACTTGGTAGATAGAATTAAAGAAGCCCAATATGAAGATGTAGCACTGAGAGAAATCCGCGATAAATTGTCTACGGGATCAGTAAAGGATTTCCAGTTGCGAGAAGATGGAAGTCTATGGTTTCAGAATCGGTTGTGCGTACCAGATAAAGAAGAACTTCGAAGGAAATTGCTTCGCGAAGCGCATGACTCGAGAATGTCTATCCACCCTGGGAGCACAAAAATGTACAAAGACCTCAAAAGAAATTATTGGTGGTAGGAATGAAACGAACTATCGCGGGGTATGTCGAGAAATGTTTGGTATGCCAACAAGTTAAAGCAAAACACCAATGACCTAGTGGTTTGATGATACCACTAGAGATTCTAGAAAGGAAGTGAGAGCACGTGACTATGGACTTCGTGATGGGGTTACCCAAAACCAGAATTGGGAATGAGATGATCTGGGTAATTGTAGACCGCTTGAGAAAGACAGCTCATTTCATAGCTATGCTTCATGGTACTTCCTATGAGAAATTGTCCAACGTATATGTGGATAACATTGTGAGTTTGCATAGAGTTCCCGTAAGTATTGTATCAGACCGTGATCCCAGATTCACTTCTAAATTTTGGATGGCTTTCCAGAAAGCTGTTGGCACTGAACTGACGATGAGCACTGCTTATCATCCTCAGACAGATGGACAGTCAGAGAGGACAATCCAGACTTTAGAAGATATGCTGAGGGCATGTGTTTTGGATTTTAAAGGAAACTGGGATAGTATGCTGAAGCTGATGGAGTTCTCATACAATAACAGCCATCACAGTGCAATCGGCATGGCACCGTTTAAGGCTCTTTACGGACGCAAGTGAAGGTCCCCAGTTTGTTGGGACGAGGTGGGAGAAAGAACGATCATAGCGCCGGAGTTGGTCGAGCAGACAATTGAGAAAGTGAAAATCATAAGGGAGAGGCTAAGGGTGGCGTAAGATCGCAGTAAGAGTTGGACCGATACTAAAAGGCGACCCTTGGAGTTTGAGGAAGGTGAAAAGGTTTATCTACAAGTTTCACCCACCAAGGGAGTTGCGAGATTCGTAATGGAGGACAAGTTAAGCCCTAGATATATTGGTCCATACGAGGTGCTTGGCAATGTCGGAGAAAGAGCATACCGGCTAGCGTTGCCTCCAATCTTATCAAAAGTACACAATGTATTTCATGTGTCTCAACTGAGGAAATACATATCGGACCCGAGCCATGTTATTGAGGCTCAACCAAGGGATGTTAGAGAAGATGTCATATATGAAGAACATCCAGTAAAGATTGTGGATAAGAAGGATCAAGTCCTACGCAAGCGCGTGATTTCGTATGTCAAAGTTCAATAGAGTAATCATACGGAGCGTGAAGCCACGTGGGAGCTTGAGGAGCAAATGAGGGAGTTGTATCCACACCTCTTCCAATAAGGTACGTCAGTTTCGATGACGAAACTTTTTGTAAGGGGGTGGAATGTTATGCCCCGCACCCTCCGTAAAATAAATAAAGGATAAACGGAAATTAAATAGGTTAAGGACAATTAATGATAATGAATTAAGAATTAAGTGTTAGAATTAATTGGAATTTATTGAGGGGATTAAATATAGAATTAAGTAGTATTTAATTTTGGAATTAAATATTGGAATTTAATTATTTAAGATAAATGAGATAATAGGATATAATTTGGAAACTCCAAATTTCACCCTTTCCCATATTTAAACTGACGGAACATCAGTTTCTCTAACCATTCAGAGAAACCGACGTCTCCTCCCCTCCATAGGCGATTTTGCTCTCTCTTGCAACCCTAGGTGAAGGTTCTTCAAGATTTTCAATCCGTTCTTCATTTGTTCTTCTAATCTTCTTCGAGTAATCACAGGCAAGTAATCTACTTATAAGTTCCTACGTTTTGCAAAAGAAAAAGGCCTACTTTTGATATCAAAATGGATCACCATGCAGTAGTTTCTTTCTGTGAATCTATATGTGATTTATGTGTTTTGGTTTTGAGATTTGGCCGCAATTTGATTTAGATCATTGTTGTTGTTGTTGATTATGTGAGATCAAGCAAAACCCAATCCCTTGAATCCTTATTTGTGTTATTTTCGGATGGAAAGAGAGGGGAGTGAAAAAGGTGAGATTTTTGGTTCGTTTGATGAATGATGTGCGTTTTAGGCTTGAATCCGTGATTGGTACATGAAAGGTTTTGTGTTGATGAATAAAGTTTGGACTGATAGGGAGGATTAGGCTTGGAATGGTTGGAAGAAAGTTGGAAATCGATTAGGATTTAGATCTGCAGTTTCTGCAGAAATCGCAGGATGAAAATTCTAGAAATCAATGACGTCGATCGATCGACGTCAAAGGCTGATGTACGTCGATCGATCGATGTCTAGTTGGTGAGAGAGTGATGTGCTTCAGATGAACGTAGATTGATCGATGTATGAGGGGTGAGAGATCGATGTGTCTCAGATTTACGTCGATCGATCGACGTAGGTTGAGTGAGAGATCGATGTGCCTCAGATGGACGTCGATCGATCGACGTCAGGGTATGACGTCCATCTGTTTTGTGGAAAAATAAGGGAAGAAAGAGAGAAGCTAGGGGATCCTTTGGGTGACCTTAGGGACTTCTTAGGATCTGATTGAGGTTAGTCTAAGTCTTGGGAACACGACTTAAGATGGTGAATCAACGGTGGAGACATCGTAGGGTACTTGAATCGGACTTCAAAGTGAATGACCTAAGGGGTTAAGAATGAACGTATGAGGCTCTAAAGAGTTCAAAAAGGGGATTGTGAGGGTTCCTAAATTACCCTTTGGGTTCTAGAATGAATGTTTAGGTGATGTGGACTTGTCGGAAAGGATATGCTCGAGTGTGTGAATAAGGTGAGTCTCGAATGATTGATTGACATTTGAATGTGATTGAATGATGAGAAGTCGTGCATTTTTGCATCATGGCACTTGCATTTGCATAATGTTTTGATAAGAGCTGTGCCTCGGCACAGGGTATAAAGTTTGCGAAATGAGCTGTGATGCGTTACAGGGTATAAAGACAAGCTGTAACCATCACAGGGTATAAAGTGAGCTGTATGTGTCATAGGGTATAAAGACAAGCTGTGACACATTACAGGGTATAAAGTTAAGCTGTAGTGTGTCACAGGGTATAAAGACAAGCTGTGACCCACCACAGGGTATAAAGTTATGTGACCGGACATTGTGATATGC
Source organism: Eustoma russellianum (assembly GCA_036186865.1). Lineage (NCBI taxonomy): Eukaryota > Viridiplantae > Streptophyta > Magnoliopsida > Gentianales > Gentianaceae > Eustoma > Eustoma russellianum. The sequence continues at coordinate 25,177,098 of AP025040.1, read as the reverse complement.
ATTGCACTGTTTTGAAAAGTGAAGCATAAGCATTTGGGGTTTGTGTAGTTTAGTGCATGCTTTGAACTGCCATGCATCACGTGAGTCGTTTTGGTACGATGGAATTGAGATTGGATTGTTAATGAATTGTTGAATGCTTATTAATTATTGTTCTTATTCTGTTATGCTATAAATTTATATTCTTGAAGTTATACAAGACATGTGCCCCATCAACCCCTTGATTTAAAAACTACTCATGTCTTGCCATGTGATGATCCCATATGCCTTATAACCGGGTTACTTGCTAGCATTTTTCGCTAAGGGTACTACCATTGTTTTGCAGATGAGCCCTGTTACGACATGATATTCATAGAGGACGGCTGCGAGTGGGCTGAATGGGATGTTTAGAGTTCCTTTGGGAGATAGTCGAGAGTGTTTCTATTTATTTCAGTTTCTTTCATTCACTTGAGGACTTAGTTGGTTATTATCAGGAACTCTCTTTTGTTATCTTATTACACTTTGATGTACGAATGTGATGGTTTAAATTTATTTTGCACGTGTCTCCGTGCTTATTCTCTTACGTCATTGATGATGTGTAATCGAGAGATGAGACGTCTTGTAGTCTTCTTAGTAAGCTACGACGGGTGCACCGGTTCGGATCTGTTGTCCGGGTCGGGGCGCTACAGGTAGTATCAGAGCCTAGGCTTCAGATCTATCTCGGAGACCTAGGTTATGTCATATAGAGTCTTAAGCTATGATTTGGACCATAAGTTGATCCATAGGTCTAAGCATCAGATTTTAGATATAATATGTCTTGGGTTGGGTGTGTGCGAGGGCGATAAAATTTAATCAATAAACGTTATTTTTCTTTTAGTTTACGAGTTCCGTTCAGTACAACGCATAAGGGCTTTCAGTATTATCTTTGGAATGCCTGAATGCTAATAAGCGTTGATTTTGCAGACAGTGCCTCCCAAAAGAGAAAACTAGGGAAATGGCGGTAATGGAAATGACAATCCTCCGCCACCACAAACGGTAATGCCCCAAGCGCTGATGGATGCGATCACAGTGATTGCACAAAGTGTTGCCCAGCAACAGCAGCAACCTCCTCCTCCACCACCGCCTCAGCATGGCATAAGGTATTACATTGGGGAGATGCGAAAGATGCATGCCCCCACATTTGAGGGGACCACTGATCCAGAGGTGGCCGGATTTTGGTTGGACGAAGTTGATAAATGCTTCAGGCTGGTGAAAGTGCCTGAGGAACTTAAGGTGGACGTGGCCACGCCCTTGCCGAGTGGCCGGGCTAACTCTTGGTGGAATGGTATGCCACCTAAGATGACTCCCCCTATCTTGTGGAGACAATTTGTTGAGGTTTATAAAGACTACTATGTGCCTGAGACTGCCATATTGGAGAAGATGAGGCAGTTCGATAAGTTGGAGCAAGACCGAATGACAATCTCTGATTACGCTGACTGATTCCACGCCTTGGGGAAGTTCACGCCCATGGTATTGGGGAACAACAGGATGAAAATGCTCAAGTTTGAGCAAGGTTTGAACCCCCGCATTCGGACGGCTATAGCGGGGTCTAGTCTGAAAACATTTGAGGAGATGCTGGATGCTTGTTACCATGTGGAGAGTGACATGCGCAGGTCACAGCCTAGAGAGGCTCGGGACGAAACAAGCAAGAGACTGAGGGATGATAGGAGTGGAGGTAGACCCGGACGTTGGGTCAAGATTCCCCGAAAAGGCCAGATAGGACCATTCCAGAGGGCACCACAGCAGAATCAGCCTGATTGACAGGCGCCTGGTGTGTGCCCTCACTGCCAAAAGAATCATGTAGGAGAGTGTTGGAAGCAAACCGGCACGTGTTTTAAGTGTGGCAAGACGGACCACAGGATTAAGGATTGTCCCGAGTGGAATCAAAAGCCACAGGGAGAAGCAGAGCCGTCACAGCAGCAAAGGGGTAGGCCCAAACCCAAGGCGAGAGTACATGTCATGATTGACGCTGAGGTGCAAGAGAGCACTGACGTTGTGACAGGTACGATTTAAGTTAAGTCTTAGCTGTTTAAGTTGAATTTTAGTCGTTTAAGTTGAAATTGAATGTGCTATACATGAAAATTTTATGTGTTACACTCTTTGTGTTTAGGTGCTATTCTAGTAAATAAGGTACCTGCAAATGTGTTGTTTTATAGTGGTGCAAATCATTCATTCATATCTAAGAAATTCGTCAAGGGACTCGACTGTCTACCCGAATGGCTTGAAACCCCCTTCAGGGTGCAGGCAGCTGGTGAACAAGTATTGGTTTCACATCACCAGTATAAGGACTGTGAATTGGAGTTGGATGGGAAGGTGTTTCCCGTTACGTTGGTTCCAATTACGATGAAGGATTTTGATGTGATATTGGGCATGGATTGGCTGACCAAGTATCATGCCAATATTGACTGCAGACGTAAACAAGTGACAGTTAAAGATCCTGAAATGAATAAAGTGATCGTTCAAGGGAACATCAAGTTAACCAAAGCCCCGAAGAAGATATACTTGACGGCGATTAAGGCTTTCAAGGATTTGAATAAGGGAGCAGAGGGACTCATGGTATATGCGTTGGACGCGAAGCAAGAAGTTCCCTCCACAGATCAGATTCCGGTAATCGATGAATTTAAGGATGTATTTCTGGATGATTTGCCAGGAGTTTTGCCATCAAGAGAAGTGGAGTTCGAGATCAACTTGATCCCCGGAGCAGAGCCTATATCTAAGGCACCCTACAGAATGGCTCCAGCTGAACTTAAGGAGCTAAAGGGACAACTTCAGGAGTTGTAATATAAGAAATTGATTCGTCCCAGTGTGTCACCTTGGGGAGCTCCAGTACTGTTTGTGAAGAAGAAAGATGGCAGCATCCGGTTATGCATTGATTACCGCGAGTTGAACAAAATCAACATTAAGAACAAATATCCTCTGCCAAGGATTGAGGACTTATTTGACCAATTGAAAGGTGCCCGATTGTTCTCAAAGATCGACCTTCGTCAGGGAAATCACCAGTTGCTTGTGAAAGCAGGTGACGTTCCTTAAACAGCTTTCCGGACTCGATATGTGCATTATGAGTTTTTGGTGATGCCTTTCAGATTGACTAATGCCGCAACAGCTTTTATGGACTTGATGAACACCGTGTTCTGAGAACAGTGGGATCAATTCGTGGTGGTGTTCATCGATGATATCTCGGTTTACTCCCCTGATGAACAATCACATGCAGATCACCTAGGAGTGGTGTTGGGAATTTTGAGGCAACATAAGCTATATGCCAAATTCAGCAAATGTGAGTTTTGGCTAAGAAGTGTAGCCTTTCTCGGTCATGTGATTTCGGAAGACGGGATCTCTGTGGATCCTAAGAAGATAGAAGCCATTACTGAATGGCCTAGACCTACAAATGTGACCGAAGTCAGAAGCTTCCTAGGCTTGGCAGGCTACTATAGGAAGTTTGTTGAGGGATTCTCAACAATAGCAGTTCTATTGAGTCGACTTACTCAGAAGAAGACTAAGTTTGAATGGAATGCTGAATGCGAGCAGAGCTTTTCGGAGCTCAAGAAGAGATTGACCACTGCCCCGGTGTTGGCGCAACCCTCCGGCACCGACGGTTTCGTGATCTATAGCGATGCGTCCAAGAAAGGACTAGGTATGTATATCATTACAACTAATGCATTGTATATACATATGCCAGTCTTACACTAACTTTCTGTTTATAGGTTGTGTTTTGATGCAAAATGGACGAGTTATCTCGTACGCGTCGAGACAGTTGAAACCATATGAACAGAATTACCCCACGCATGACTTAGAACTCGCGGCAGTAGTGTTTGCCCGTAAGATTTGGAGACACTACTTATATGGAGAAAGTGTGTCGTGTTCACTGACCACAAGAGCTTGAAATATATGTTCTCGCAGAAAGAGCTGAATATGAGACAAAGGAGATGGTTGGAACTACTTAAAGACTATGACTTAACCATCAATTATCATCCGGGTAAAGCGAATAGAGTGGCAGACGCGTTGAGCAGGAAGTCTAGCCACGCTAGACAGTCTCCTTTAGAGCGAGAGATTGAAGAGTTTGGTTTGGATGTTATAGACTCAGTGGTGAATGTTCTTACAACTCTGTCTATCAGTCCAGACTTGGTAGATAGAACTAAAGAAGCCCAATATGAAGATGTAGCACTGAGAGAAATCCGCGATAAATTGTCTACGGGATCAGTAAAGGATTTCCAGTTGCGAGAAGATGGAAGTCTATGGTTTCAGAATCGGTTGTGCGTACCAGATAAAGAAGAACTTCGAAGGAAATTGCTTGGTGAAGCGCATGACTCGAGAATGTCTATCCACCCTGGGAGCACAAAAACGTACAAAGACCTCAAAAGAAATTATTGGTGGGTAGGAATGAAACAAACTATCGCGGGGTATGTCGAGAAATGTTTGGTATGCCAACAAGTTAAAGCAGAACACCAACGACCTAGTGGTTTGATGATACCACTAGAGATTCCAGAATGGAAGTGAGAGCACGTGACTATGGACTTCGTGATGGGGTTACCCAAAACCAGAATTGGGAATGAGATGGTCTGGATAATTGTAGACCGCTTGACAAAGACATCTCATTTTATAGCTATGCCTCATGGTACTTCCTATGAGAAATTGTCCAATGTATATGTGGATAACATTGTGAGCTTGCATAGAGTTCCCGTAAGTATTGTATCAGACCGTGATCCCAGATTCACTTCTAAATTTTGGATGGCTTTCTAGAATGCTGTGGGCACTAAACTGAGGATGAGCACTGCTTATCATCCTCAGACAGATGGACAGTCAGAGAGGACAATCCAGACTATAGAAGATATGCTGAGGACGTGTGTTTTGGATTTTAAAGGAAACTGGGATAGTATGCTGAAGCTGATGGAGTTCTCATACAATAACAGCCATCACAGAGCAATCGGCATGGCACCGTTTGAGACTCTTTACGGACGCAAGTGCAGGTCCCCGGTTTGTTGGGACGAGGTGGGAGAAAGAACGATCACAACGCTGGAGTTGGTCGAGCAGACAATTGAGAAAGTGAAAATCATAAGGGAGAGGCTAAGGGTGGCGCAAGATCGCAGTAAGAGTTGGGCCGATACTAAAAGGCGACCCTTGGAGTTTGAGGAAAGTGAAAAGGTTTATCTACGAGTTTCATCCACCAAGGGAGTTGCGAGATTCGGAATGAAGGACAAGTTAAGCCCTAGATATATTGGTCCATACGAGGTGCTTAGCAAGGTCGGAGAAAGAGCATATCGGCTAGCGTTGCCTCCAATCTTATCACAAGTACACAATGTATTTCATGTGTCTCAACTGAGAAAATACATATCGGACCCGAGCCATGTCATTGAGGCTCAACCATTGGATGTTAGAGAAGATGTCACATATAAAGAACATCCAGTAAAGATTGTGGATAAGAAGGATCAAGTCCTACGCAAGCGCGTGATTCCGTATGTCAAAGTTCAATGGAGTAATCATACCGAGCGTGAAGCCACGTGGGAGCTTGAGGAGCAAATGAGGGATTTGTATCCACACCTCTTCCAATAAGGTACGTCAGTTTTAAGGACGAAACTTTTTGTAAGGGGGGTGGAATGTTATGCCCCGCACCCTCCGTAAAATAAATAAATGATAAACGGAAATTAAATAGGTTAAGGACAATTAACGATAATGAATTAAGAATTAAGTGTTGGAATTAATTAGAATTTATTGAGGGGATTAAATATAGAATTAAGTAGTATTTAATTTTAGAATTAAATATTGGAATTTAATTATTTAAGATAAATGAGATAATAGGATATAATTTGGAAACTCCAAATTTCACCCTTTTCCATAATTAAACTGACGGAACGTCAGTTTCTCTAACCATTCAGAGAAACCGACGTCTCCTCCCCTCCATAGACGATTTTGCTCTCTCTTCAACCCTAGGTGAAGGTTCTTCAAGATTTTCAATACGTTCTTCATTTGTTCTTCAAATCTTCTTCGAGTAATCACAGGCAAGTAATCTACTTATAAGTTCCTACGTTTTGCGAAAGAAAAATGCCTACTTTTGATATCAAAATAGATCACCATGCAGTAGTTTCTTTCTGTGAATCTATATGTGATTTATGTGTTTTGGTTTCGAGATTTGGCCGCTATTTGATTTAGATCATTGTTGCTGTTGTTTATTATGTGAGATCATGCAAAACCCAATCCCTTGAATCCTTATTTGTGTTATTTTCGGATGGAAGGAGTGGGGAGTGAAAAAGGTTAGATTTCGGGTTCGTTTGATGAATGATGTGCGTTTTAGGCTTGAATCCGTGATTGGTACATGAAAGGTTTTGTGTTGGTGAATTAAGTTTGGATTGATAGGGAGGATTAGGCTTGGAATGGTTGGAAGAAAGTTGGAAATCGATTAGGATTTAGATCTGCAGTTTATGCAGAAATCGCATGACGAAAATTCTAGAAATCGATGACGTCGATCGATCGACGTCAAAGGCTGACGTACGTCGATCGATCGATGTCTAGTTGGTGAGAGACTGATGTGCTTCAGATGAACGTAGATCGATCGATGTATGAGGGGTGAGAGATCGATGTGTCTCATATGTACGTCGATCGATCGACACAGGTTGAGTGAGAGATCGATGTGCCTCAGATGGATGTCGATCGATCGACGTCAGGGTATGACATCCATCTATTTTGTGGAAAAATAAGGGAAGAAAGAGGGAAGCTAGGGGATCCTTTGGGTGATGTTAGGGACTTCTTAGGATCTGATTGAGGTTAGTCTAAGTCTTGGGAACACGACTTAAGATGGTAAATCAACGGTGGAGACATCGTAGGGTACTTGAATCGGACTTCAAAGTGAATGATCTAAGGGGTTAAGAATGAACGTATGAGGCTCTACAGAGTTCAAAAAGGGGATTGTGAGGGTTCCTACATTACCCTTTGGGTTCTAGAATGAATGTTTAGGTGATGCGGACTTGTCGGAAAGGATATGCTCGAGTGTGTGAATGAGGTGAGTCTCGAATGATTGATTGACATTTGAATGTGATTTAATGATGAGAAGTGCATTTTTGCATCATGACACTTGCATTCGCATAATATTTTGATAAGAGCTGTGCCTCGGCACAGGGTATAAAGTTTGTGAAATGAGTTGTGATGCGTTACAGGGTATAAAGACAAGTTGTAACCATCACAGGGTATAAAGTGAGTTGTAATGTGTCATAGGGTATAAAGACAAGCTGTGGAACATTACAGGGTATAAAGTTAAGCTGTGGTGTGTCACAGGGTATTAAGACAAGCTGTGGCCCACCACAGGGTATAAAGTTATGTGACCGGACATTGTGACATGCATTGCACTGTTTTGAAAAGTGAAGCATAAGCATTTGGGGTTTGTGTAGTTTAATGCATGCTTTGAACTGCCATGCATCACGTGAGTCGTTTCGGTACGATGGAATTGAGATTGGTATGTTAATGAATTGTTGAATGCTTATTAATTATTGTTTTTATTATGTTATGCTATAAATTTATATTCTTGAAGTTATACAAGACATGTGCCCCATCAACCCATTGATTTAAATACTACTCATGTCTTGCCATGTGATGATCCCGTATGCCTTATAAGCGGGTTACTTGCTAGCGTTTTTCGCTAAGGGTACTACCATTGTTTTGCAAATGAGCCCGGTTACGACATGATATTCATAGAAGACGGCGGCGAGTGGGCTGAATGGGATGTTTAGAGTTCTTTTGGGAGATAGTCGAGATTGTTTCTATTTATTTCAGTTTCTTTCATTCACTTGAGGACTTAATTGGTTATTATCAGAAACTCTCTTTTGTTATCTTATTACACTTTGATATACGAATTTGATGGTTTAGATTTATTTTACACGTGTCTCCATGCTTATTCTCTTACGTCATTGATGATGTGTAATCGAGAGATGAGACGTCTTGTAGTCTTCTCAGTAAGTTACGACGGGTGCACTGGTTCGGATTCGCTGTCCGGGTCGGGGCGCTACAGTGTGTGTATAACATGAAGGTGCTGACCGTATAGAAATTATACGAATTGTTTAATTCAATCTACCCTCAATTGTTGGAATCCACTTTGAATGTTGCTTTTTGATCGTATAGTTTTTGCATGAATTTGGATTAAGCATTAGGTTGATGCACAGGTTTTCATATTTCACTACGTTATTATCGTATCAGAGCTTGAATATAATTTTGGATGCCATATATATTTTTAAATTGAGGTGCTGTGTATATATGTGTTATACAAGCTTGAATATAATTAAGATAGAAATGTATGTGAATTGTTTATCCACCATTACCTTCTTTTGATCGAAAATGATTGTTGGACTGTTGATGCCGACTGTGACTGGGCTGTGGGCTGGAGAAGAAGTGGACCGAGAGAGGTACGTCCACGTATATACGTGTATATGCACATGTATGGGCGTAAGCATATACGTGTATATATACACGGTTGAGATTGGATTTTTGGTATTTTGGTAATTTTAGTAATTAATTGGACTATTTGTTTCGTTTCTTTGCATTTGGTCCTTTTTGATAATTTCGCCTTTTGGACTTGAAAAATAATTTTGGAAAATTTGCATTCCTAAAATGTGAAATATATTGTTAAGTAGGATTGGTTCCAAACAAACGGAGCGTCCAGGCATATTGCCTATTTTGGGATATAGAGCGACCGGACATATTGGCCGCCATTAGAGTGCCCCGACATATTTGCTATTTTGATATAGAGCGACGGGGCATATTGGCTATTGGGGGACCAATTTGTAAGTCTTACGGTATAAGTCACTTGTAGGGAAAGTGTTACAAACATTGCATTTGATTTTGGACTTTGAACCGATGAAACCGGATTTTTGTTAATTGGATTTTTGGATCGGTTTATTCGGGTATGGACATTGGATTTGGACATTGAACATTGGACATTGGAATTGGAAACTTTAGTTTTGAAATTTTGGAACATTGGCATTGATTGTTTTGGAAAATTGCATCACGTTTTTGTTAGGAAATCAACCGAGATCACTGCAAAACACGCAGCGGAAAACAAAAACTTGATCTCCGATTTCCTACCAATGATCCATGTTGTTCGTTTAATTTGATGAAAGAAACTCGAAAATTTTCTTTGTAGATCCGAATTACGCAGATGAAGCAGGTGCAAAAATACGATCACCCTCTGTCGGTATCCACACGAACGCTTCCGTCCGGAGTGCTAGCTCTTCAAACGACGCGGCCGAAGAACTCGGTTTTTCACAAAAACGGCTCTAGGGTTTCTTTGATGATTCTGTGTATTTTTCGTGTGTCTAGTGTATACGAGATACACAAATATATATACACATAAGTAGACATCAAAATCCGAGTCCTAATCGGATTAGTTGATGCCAATCAAAATCCATATCAGATACGGATTCTATCAGGATATTCAAAATCCATATCAGATATGGATTCTCTCGTTATTATCCGATAATACACATATATATATAATCACCAAAAAAACAAAAATAATAATAATAACAATTAATATCCAATATTAATATTATTAATATTAAAAACGATAATAATAATAATAATAATTAATATCTAATATTAATATTATTAATATTATTAATCTCAGCCTTACGCATTCTTGTGTGTGACCCGATAGGCCCATATTAATTGGCAGTTGATTAAATCTCTATTAACCCAACTAGCCGTAATCGGCCTCTAGCAAGGCATTACAACTACCCAATTAATACGAGTAAAGTCCAACTAGCCTAATAATAGTACATGCATTAATCCCTTTGTCACACGATATCTAGTTTGAACATAAGTCATGGTCAGCGTCATACTTATATAGCTCAAACATATGATTACTCGATCTCTAAGTAGACTGATAAAACAAATGATATTGATCACACTATCAATTCATTTGAGCACGGCCATGCATTTCACAGTCTCACTAATCGAGGGGCTCAAAGATATCTCTCTCAAAAGAGAGGGACAAATTCTATATTGATTGTTCAATATCCTCTACATAATTTCTATCACTTTCAATCATGACCTTTATTATTATCCAGTTACGAATAACGTTTGATCATGTCAAAATATAATAGTTCTTATGTTGGAAACTATGACAATCTCAAGTCAAATGATCAAAACATGACTATCATGAGATTTACTTATGACGCTAATCCATGTAGTAATCTCATGATGGGTCTATCCAATACGCTGTTCTCTAACAAGTATCTATGAGATTGATTCGTATCACCATACACATAATCATCTCATGATCATCAAATCAATACTCATACTGATTATAAATATTTTATCTCTATAACAATAATGAATCAGGGAGATATATCAAAATTGTGTAACATACTAACCAACAATAATGATAATAAAACCTCTTTTATTAATAATAAATGCATAACATAAATATTCAAATCATGGCCTAGGGCACATACACTAACAATCTCCCACTTGCACTAGGCCTACAAATATCTAAGACCCATAGATCTAGTGTGCTGATCATGCTTGACCCGTGAGAGAGGCTTAGTCATTGGATCCGCTATGTTATCGTCTGTGTCAACTTTGCATATCTTGACATCTCCTCTATCGATGATGTCTCGAATGAGATGGTAGCGTCTGAGTATATGTTTAGATCTCTGATGAGACCTAGGCTCTTTTGCTTGTGCTATGGCACCATTGTTGTCACAATAAATGTCCACAGGATTTGCAATGCTAGGTACTACTCCTAGCTCAGTGATGAACTTCTTCAACCAAACTGCTTCTTTAGCTGCATCTGATGCTGCTATATACTCAGCCTCTGTTGTAGAATCAGCCACAGTGCTTTGTTTTGAACTCTTCCAACTAACAGCTCCACCATTCAATGTGAATACAAAACCGGACTGCGATCTGAAATCATCTATGTCGGTTTGGAAACTAGCATCCGTGTAACCATTTACAACTAACTCGTCATCCAAACCTCCATAAACCAAGAATACATCTTTAGTCCTTCTGAGGTACTTAAGAATATTCTTGACCGCTGTCCAGTGACCTTCACCGGGATCAGCTTGATATCTACTTGTTGTGCTCAATGGATATGAGACATCTGGTCTAGTACATAACATGGCATACATGATCGATCCTATAGCAGAAGCATAAGGAATTTTATTCATTCGATCTCGCTCATCAAATGTCCGAGGACATTGATTCTTGTTAAGATGAATGCCATGAGACATAGGCAGGAATCCTTTTTTGGACTCTTGCATGTTGAACCTTTTCAACATTTTATCTATGTATGTACTCTGACTCAAGCCTATTATCCTTTTAGATCTATCTCTATAGATCTTGATACCAAGGATATAAGTAGCCTCACCCAAGTCCTTCATTGAAAATGAATTCTCTAACCAAGCCTTAACCTTTTGCAAGGTAGGGATATCATTCCCAATAAGCAATATGTCATCCACATATAAGACCAGAAATACTACTGCACTCCCACTAACCATCTTGTAAACACAAGGTTCATCTTCATTCTTGATGAAACCAAAGTTCTTAACTGTTTCATCAAAACGAAGATTCCAGCTTCGAGATGCTTGCTTCAATCCATAGATGGACCTTTGAAGCTTGCAAACCTTCTTTGAATTCTCAGGATTTACAAAACCCTCATGTTGTGTCATGTACACATCCTCGAGTAAATTTCCATTAAGGAAAGCAGTTTTGACATCCATTTGCCATATCTCATAATCATAGTATGCTGCAATGGCAAGGAGAATTCTAATAGACTTAAGCATAGCAACTGGTAAAAAGGTTTCATCATAGTCTATACCATGAGTTTGCTTGAAACCTTTAGCCACAAGCCTTGCTTTGTAGGTTTGCACATTTCCATCCATGTCAGTTTTCTCCTTGAAAACCCATTTGCAACCAATAGTCTTAATACCCTCTGGAGGATCAATTAAAGACCAAACTTGGTTATCAAACATGGATTGCATCTCAGAATTCATGGCTCTAAGCCATTTATCTGAATCTGGACCAGACACAGCTTCCTGATAGGTAGTAGGCTCATCTTGATCTATGAGCATAACTTCACTATCATCAGTCACAAGAAATCCATATCTCTCTGGCTGACGATGTATCCTATCAGATCTGCGTTGGACTTGTGTTACATTTTCAGGCTCCACAACTGTTTGTGGTTCTGAAATTGTCTCTAAAGACGGTTCAATGATATCTTATGGAACTTGAGTTTCCTCAAGTTGTACTATACTCCCACTAGTTCTCTTACAGAGAAACTCCTTTTCTAAAAAGACTCCATTTCGAGCAACAAACACTTTGTTCTCTGAGGGAATATAGAAATAGTACCCTTTAGTTTCTTTAGGATATCCCACAAAAATACATTTGATAGATTTTGGAGCTAGCTTATCTGACACTAATCTTTTCACATAAGCTTCACAACCCCAAATCTTAAGAAAAGAAAAACTGGGTCTCTTACCAGTCCATATCTCATATGGTGTCTTTTCAACGCTTTAGATGGTACACGGTTCAAAATGAATGCAGCTTTCTCCAAGGCATAACCCCAAAAAGATAAAGGAAGATCTACTCGACCCATCATAGATCGAACCATATCTAATAAAGTTTGATTTCTCCTTTCAGAAACACCATTCCATTGTGGAGTTCTGGAGGAGTCAACTGTGAAACGATTCCACAATTTCTTAGATGTTGGACAAATTCTTGGCTCAAATATTCACCACCTCGATCTGGTCGAAACGTTTTAATTGTCTTACCAAGTTGATTTTGTACTTCATTTTGAAAAGTTCTAAACATTTCAAAAGACTCATGCTTATGTTTCATTAGGTAGACATAGCCATACCTACTGAAATCATCAGTAAAAGTAATGAAATACTGAAATCCTCCTCTGGCACTAATACTGATTGGGCCGTATACATCTGTATGTACCAAGCCTAATAAGTCATTAGCCCTTTCACTATGTCCAGTAAAAGGGGTCTTTGTCATCTTTCCAAGCAAACAAGACTCGCAATTTTCAAATGATTCAAAATCAAATGAATCTAATAATCCAACTTGATGGAGTTTAGATACGCGCTTCTCATTTATATGGCTAAGGCGACAATGCCATAAATATGCAGGGTTTAATTCATTTGGCTTAGTTCTCTTTGAAGATATGTTATAAATATTAACGTCATTGGAATCATCAAAGTTAAGGACATAAATGCCATTATAACTACTTGCAATACAATAAAGCAAGTCATTTTTATTAAAAATAGAACACTTCTTATTTTTAATTAAAAATGAATAACCTTCATCATCCAAAACAGATACTGAAATAAGATTCCTACTCATAGTAGGAACATAAAAGCAATTGTTTAAAACTAACAAAAGCCCATTGGGCAAGACAAGCTCATAGGTCCCTACAGCTATAGCAGTAACTCTTGCTCTATTGCCAACACGTAGGTCCACCTCGCCCTTCTTCAGCATCCTACTACTTTTGAGTCCCTGCATATTTGTACAAATATAGGATCCACATCCAGTATCTAATACCCAGGAAGAAGAAGTAGATAAATTAATTTCTATAACATAAATACCTGAAGATGTAGTCGCACTACCCTTCAGCTTCTTCAACTTCTCCAAATAAACATCACAATTTCTTTTCCAATGCCCAGGCTTGTTGCAATGGAAACAAGTTCCTTCCTTAGGAACCTTTGCCTTGGGACCAGGTTTCGGTTTAGCTTGACCCTTGGACCCTTTTGCACCCTTCGCACCTTTGGGCTTACCCTTGCCTTTACCTTTCTTTTTCATAGGCTTGATATTGACACTCAATACATGGGTAGGCTTTTTGATATTCCCCTCAGCAGTTTTGAGCATACGGTGTAGCTCAAGAATGGACTTTTCCATATTATTCATATTGTAGTTCATAACAAACTGAGAAAAACTGCTAGGCAAAGAGTGTAGGATCAAATCCGTGGCGAGTTCCAAACTCAGGGGATATCCAAGTCTTGCAAGGTGATCTATATAGCCTTTCATCTTTAAAACATGAGCGCTAACAGATTCACCTTCAGACATCTTACAGTTAAAAAGTGCAACAGCGGTGTCGAACCTATCCTGCCTAGCCTGTTGTTGGAAAGCTTGTTTGAGATGCACACTCATCTCATAAGCTTCTAAGTGTTCCAGGTCTTTCTGAAGTCCTGAACACATAGTTGCCAACATAAGACAACCTATGTCGTTTGAATCTTCCACATGCTTCTTATACTTGTTCTTAACAGCAACAGAAGCATCAGCAGAAGGTGGTTCAGGGACAGGGTCATCGAGCACGTAGGACTTCTTTTCAAGCTTGAGAACGATTCTCAAGTTTCGAAACCAATCAACAAAATTAGTCCCACATTCTTTTAATTTTTCCTTCTCAAGGATTGATCGCAGCGATAAGTGGAATTGTTATTAGCAGCCATTTATGATCTACAAAACATGCAAATTAACACTTTATTAATAATGAGGTTAAAATTTATAAAACTCTCACTAAAACATAACCCTCAAAAGAAATATTTTAGTGGGCTAAGATCCATATTTGACTTAATTCTAAACTCAGCTTTGTCATGACGCTTAAAATTAAGTTATTTAGGTAGGTAACTTCTTTACCAATTACATCTCATGTAACTCTTAGAATTTATGGAATAATGACATCATATATCATTGTATGTTAGATTCCATCTAATGCCTTGGGCCCAAAACCGTTTTGATAGCCCAATTAAGTCTAACCAATTTTAAACATATGAGTAGCACTATTACTCATCCTACGTAGCTAGGAATGTTTAAAGCACATTGCTTTGGCAATACCTACTTTAATACAATCCCAGTTTTAATAGGTGTTTAAGACATGGATGGCATAAAGACTTAAATTATTGATGAGGGTTCAACTTAGTTCATGTCTTGCATTGCATATCATTATATCGTAGCATCCTATATGCATATATAATCTATCATCCACGCATCTCATACAAAATGATAAATATGTAAACGCGACATAGTATGGCCAAACTAAATATGATCTTCATGAGACCAAATGAAGATCATAAAGGAAACCCTATGTGAAAGACTTCCTATTACAACATTTGCAATGATACATATCTTCTTGTCTTGAGCTCGTGCCTCCATCTCCATGGAATCCACTCGTCCTTGGTATGTGTCGCCATCACCACTTTTGTAGCTTGATTCTTCATTTATTACAATAATAAAAAAAACCTAACTAATTGTATAATAAAGTACAACAAAAGCTACAGCGGCACGCAGGCCATAATAACCCAAAACAGAAATATGACTAAGTCAATCACATAGGTCCTGAGGCCATGCTATGCACCATGCAAAGACATCAACAATTATAATATATTTTACACAAACATATTATAACAAATAAATATATATATTGACATTCTTAATGTCACGGTAACGAACTATAGGGCGTATGCATACGGCGGTCCCTCGAAGCCAAACAGAAAGTATCAATCGCATTGATAATTTTCTTTTCAAAACCCTAACACAGATGCGTCAATCATATTAACGATCTTACTGTTTTGATTACGTGTAAACCCTTATGGAAGCATCGATCGAATCGATGGCTGTCATTCGCAAACCTTAAAACAGAATATCAATCAAATCGATAATCTTCATCCGAAACCAGAAATCAGAATCATCATCGAATTGATAATCTGTCTTTCGAAACACGAAAACAGAACCATCAATCGGTTGTTCATATCGATATAAACATAATCGTTTTTGATCATCTCATGAAAAACGAAAACTTTATATCACATATAACAATCTCGAATTATAACATCTGATGAAAATGAATTGAAAACATCAATCTGCTATCATCAATGAGATTCGAATAAGGTATTACACATATCGTGTGATTATATCTAATATAAACAAAATCGGTTTTGATCATCACATGACAAACGATCACTGCCGTATACAAATTATCTCATGAAAACGAATTGAAAAACACCATTCTTCTCTCATCATATGAAATCCGAATTACTGTTTTATACATATCATGCCATACGAAAAACAGTAAACACATAAGCATGATATAGTCGATTTAAACGAGACAACAAGTGTCTCTGATACCACTGTTAGGAAATCAACCGAGATTACTGCAAAACACGCAGCGGAAAACAAAAACTTGATCTCTGATTTCCTACCAAGGATCCATGTTGTTCGTTTAATTCGATGAAAGAAACTCGAAAATTACCTTTGTAGATCCGAATTACGCAGATGAAGCAGGTGCGAAAATACGATCACCCTCTATCAGTATCCACACGAACGCTTCCGTCCGGAGTGCTAGCTCTTCAAACGGCGCGGCTGAAGAACTCGGTTTTTCACAAAAACGGCTCTAGGGTTTCTTTGATGATTCTGTGTATTTTTCGTGTGTCTAGTGTATACGAGATACACAAATATATATATACACATACGTAGACATCAAAATCCGAGTCCTAATCGGATTAGTTGATGCCAATCAAAATCCATATCAGATACGGATTCTATCAGGATATTCAAAATCCATATAAGATATGGATTCTCTCGTTATTATCCGATAATACACATATATATATATATAATCACCAAAAAAACGAAAATAATAATGATAACAATTAATATCCAATATTAATATTATTAATATTAAAAACGATAATAATAATAATAATTAATATCCAATATTAATATTATTAATATTATTAATCTCAGCCTTACGCATTCTTGTGTGTGACCCGATAGGCCTATATTAATTGGCAGTTGATTAAATCTCTATTAAACCAACTAGCCGTAATTGGCCTCTAGCAAGGCATTACAACTACCCAATTAATACGAGTAAAGTCCAACTAGCCTAATAATAGTACATGCATTAATCCCTTTGTCACACGATATCTAGTTTGAACATAAGTCATGGTTAGCGTCATACTTATATAGTTCAAACATATGATTACTCGATCTCTAAGTAGACTGATAAAACAAATGATATTGATCACACTATCAATTCATTTGAGCACGGCCATGCATTTCACAGTCTCATTAATCGAGGGGCCCAAAGATATCTCTCTCAAAAGAGAGGGACAAATTCTATCTTTATTGTTCAATATCCTCTACATAATTTCTATCACATTCAATCATGACCTTTATTATTATCCAGTTACGAATAACGTTTGATCATGTCAAAATATAATAGTCCTTATGTTGGAAACTATGACAATCTCAAGTCAAAGGATCAAAACATGACCATCATGAGATTTACTTATGACGCTAATCCATGTAGTAATCTCATGATGGGTCTATCCAATACACTGTTCTCTAACAAGTATCTATGAGATTGATTCGTATCACCATACACATAATCATCTCATGATTATCAAATCAATACTCATACTGATTATAAATTATTTTATCTCTATAACAATAATGAATCAGGGACATATATCAAAATTGTGTAACATACTAACCAACAATAATGATAATAAAACCTCTTTTATTAATAATAAATGCATAACATAAATATCCATATCATGGCCTAGGGCACATACACTAACAGTTTTGGCTTGGACTAACCTTTGCTTGGCTATCGTTTGGTTTGACTTTGTCATTGGTCTATTTCATTATGTCTTTGTTGGGTCTATTTGCGATATTTGTTTTGGATGTTATGGATATAACTCTAAAATCATTTGCGAATGAGAATCATGTTATTTTCTGTATTTTTATTTATTGTTATTACACTTACTTCTCCGTGCATGATCCGGTGGTAAATATGTTAAGGTTACTTGCTGGGTGAAGTGTCGCTCATACCACTCTTTATCATTTTCTTTCAGACGATCAGGAGTACGATTTAGTATACGTCGAGGAGGATGCCGAGTGAGGATATTGATCGTGTTTAGCTGGACCGAGGATACTTTTTGACATTCGGATTAGATCTTGTAGGTTTTCAATTCATGTATTTATTAGTGACTTAGACATTTACTTTTAATTTTGATGATGTATTAGCTACCATTGTTCAGACCATTGTACGTTATGCATTATTTATGATGATTTCAGGTTTTATTTTGACTTCCGTTGACATCGATTTGCGTCACGCTGTTGACGTGTTTTGCATCGATATCGAAGCCTTGTATTTTCTTTAGCGAAATACGGCAGATGAGTCGTTCTGAGTACTAAGGATAGGGATGGGTCGCTACAGTGAATACATACCATAACATAATATTCCACTAGTAAAAAAGAAAAAGGTTAGACGATACAATAAGTTCTTATCCTTACAAGTTCATGCCATTTTAGTTCACGTGTGGAGTCCTCATGCTCCAAGCATCCAAATTCTCAATCATGATGGTCTCAGAACCGTTATTAAATGCATACAAATGAGCTTTGCTAGACACTGCTAAAGTTGGATAAACTCTTGATGTTATGCAAACCATTCCTCCAGCACCAAAGCTTTCCACCACTGAGTTATCAATCTATAAAAAGATATATTAAATTATTGTCTACATAAGGAAAAAAATGTAAGACTTATAGGAGTGAGTTTGAACATGAAGATCTTACCAATGTCCGAAGAGAAAGTGTTTTGTTATCTATTGGAATATCTACAAATCCTGCATAAGAAGGTCTGTATATTCCTTTTCTTAGGGAAGATCTGCAAGGCATTAGTTGACAATCAATACAATTTTTTTCTTTTTGAGTTAATGGTATATAGCTGGTTTTAATCAGTGTCAAAAAGCAGATCATTCTGATAAAAGAAAAAGGGAAATACAGGTGGGATTCTGACTAATATTTTCTTACTCTGATAAGCCACCAGGTGGGATATACACTAAAATGCTGAGAAATTTCTCAAAGGGAGTTCTCAAAAAGAAAAAAAAATGAAGAAAAAGATAGGATTCTCTTAATTTGATAAACTAGATCACATACTATAAGTAGGAAAATCAAATCATTCATAAGTCGAGGTTCGGTTGCATAAAAGTGATGTACTGCTTCAACTATATATATGCTACTGAAAATAGTCTTTCACTGGCATTGAGGTTCTTAATGTGACCATTGATTGCATTTGCTACGTATAAGTCCAAAAACTTTTCAATTTTTTAGGAATAAGAAGGTTTACAACAGTTTCACAGCTTGCTCATGTCTCAAAACATTTTATAAAAGCCAATAGACTTGCTTCGTTATAAGGCATTTCATGGTCTAAGGAACCTTTCATACTCTGATATTTATATAATGTAATTTTACAGTCGTTCACGATCAATGAACATTTATGATAATTTTGGTGATTAAAGTAGTCGAGTAATGGCATCATCTTCTCAATTGTATCCAAGCTAGCTAGTCCAATTTTAAAGCATAGTCTTTTCTATTTGTAACTTTTAATAGGTCTTTGCCACTTCGCATCAAATTTCATTTGATATTTTACTCTAAACAGTCAAGAATAAACTTGAAATTTATGATTGCAAAAGTGCAACTTCTTAATTTAAAGAAAAAAGAACAAAGAACAAAGAAATTCAGCAAATCTGGTCTGAAAATTAGGACGAGAATTTTGGAGTGTTCAAAATCACCTGGAAGCATCAGAGCACATGAGAATTTTATGTTTATGTCCAGCCTTGAAAACCCTAAAGAAAACAGGAGTATATTCTTCTAGGTATTCAGAAGCCAATGTTAATAGCCCAAATGGCCCTACTCCACCTTCATTGAATGAACCCTTTTGACGGCAAAGCTCTTGAGCATCTATTTGATTCCATCTTGGATCCAAGGGTTCTGATTTCTCTAAACTTGCAAATGTGAAAACTACTTCAACATCTGCCTGCATAAAGCAGCTACAATATTAAACTCATACTCCAACCCAAATCTAAAAGTGGTTTTGATAGAGTTTCGTATGATGTTTTTCTTTTTGCAAGTAAAAAATAAAATAAAAAGTGAGTTCCTGCATTTTGTTTTGTTAGAAACAATCAATTCTGTACTAAGACGCAGTCGATCGGTGTGGGCGTATAGAAACAGTAAAATAAACCAAACCCGGGGCGAGTCGAGGACTCTATTCTTAAGACGTATTGCTCCGGTATACTGTGCCTAACCGACGTTAGCAACCGTCTCTCAGGATACAACGGGTACCTGTTCAGTTGAGCGGCACTGTTGAACTTGAACTACAGCGAACCTTCGAGTGTCCTGACTTCTCTTAGACGTTGTGCAGAAAGTATAATGCTATGAATGCTTAGAGCGAGTGTGTTTGTAGAACGCACCCCTTGCCCTGTTTATATAGGGGTGTCGGTTGGAGAATCGGTTACGCAGATGGAACTATGACCGTCGAATCAAAACCGTAGATGAGCCAGAGCCGTCGGATGAAAACTTCCTTGCGGTTTTGAGAGATTTAAATTACAACCGTTAGATAGAAAACTGATTCACAGGATTAAACCTGGAGCGTTAGATGAAAACCACATTCGGTTGGGCGGTTAGGTCAGTTTGAATTTTATCCGTTGGATCAAAGCTACCTTTTCTGTCACCGTTAGATCAAAACCGTTTGATCTTATCACACACCGGAGGAGACCATTTAAAAATTAACCGTTCGATTTAAACCGTAACCGAACAACCAAATGCCTGTTTAAACTGAAACGCGTTCAGAACGCGTTATCCGTTACTGGACCGCGCACATAGGAGTACAGGACCACACCGCGCACACAGGAGATCGTTTGGGCCGCTGCGTAGCTAGGCCCGAAGCCTTTAACTATTTACAAAAAAATAATTAATCCAAAAGCCCAAATAAATTTTCTCCAAAAAGATAGAAACGGCCTATGTGCACACGAGCGACGAGCCACGAGCCGATCCGGACGGGCGGGGGGCGGCGACGGCGCGCGTGCTTGTGCGCGTGTGGCACTTTCTAGGTCTTTCCTCTGGTCAAAAACTTCTCATGCCTTAAGGGCACATCTAAAGTGTCCATTCTAGCCATTTATAAGGTGGCTAAATATATCCAAATGTCCAATGTGGTATTCCTCCATAAGGGTGATGTGGCCTCCTAAGAATAGGATACATCACCCATTAACCATGTTTTCCATCCACTTTGAGCATTAATTTCTCATTCACCCGGTATCGTAATTGATTGATTCCAAAGCCTAAAATTAACTACTCGTTACGTAAATAATTAAAGACCCATTAGTTTTCGATTTTCATTAACGGAAACTAATTATAATTAAGCTCAAAATATGTTGCTAAACCAAGTTTTGCAACCTTCCTTAATGGGCCAAAGCCCAAACCTTTTAATTCTCCAACATGTTTCTCTCTGTTGTTAAGATTCGTGAAATAACAAAACTTTGATACCATTAAACAAGACAACTTGTTTGATAGTTTTTAAATCAAGAAGAGCTGATGGAATAAAACCAAACCTGTGCAGCTGTTATTCCCTTAACCTCCATGCTTTGACCTTTTATCAACTTTAGTCTGCTTATTCTGACCTTTTCTGGTGCTCTTAGAGTTTCATGTTCTTTTATAGGCCACAATATCAACTGCTTTCCATTAGGATGAAGCAGAATGTTTCGCGGAATGGCCTATAATAAGATACCAATTAATAAGCAAGATTGAAAATGATCAGCAAACATTTTAGTGGTAAAAATCTGATAGGACAACAACCTGTTATTGAGAAGCTCACATCATTTGTATATATATATATATATAACAAGCGTTAGAGATCATTTGAATCCACCTTAATCGTGATACACTTAAACATACAACAACAACAACAATCATACCCAGTATATCCCAACGACAGCACAAGCTATAATGAGGACTTTCCATGGAGTCACTCATCCTAGTACTACACTTAAACATATAGTCATATATATTGTCACACGTACAAGGAAAATGTCGCGAAACACAGGCTTGACTGTCTACACCTTTTTATTGGTGAAGAAATCAAGGGTCTGATTTAAACCCTAATCTACTGGTTTCTATAAGCAAGTGCGACTTTAGAGTTTGATATTCATAAAAAAAAAAAAAAAATTTACTCTACAAATGTACCTGAATACCAGCCCAGCCTTTTCTAACATCATCCATCGTTGTGTCGGATTCGTTAGACCAGCCCCAGAGGATCCTTCGCTTCGTCTTTGGATCATAAAAAGACTTAGAAGCATAGAAATTTCCATAGTCATATCTTAACCCTTTCAAACCATCTACCATTGTTTTATCAGGAATATACCTGCATTTTTTTTGGTCATAAGTACCAATTGTATAATAATCATATCTTGTTTTATCAAGGCTGACCTTGAACACATGCTTAAGGTCACTTTTTCCAATTAAAGAATAGTCCAATCCTTTTCTGTTTTCCACTGGAAAAAGATCAAGGCACTCCCAGTTCCCAGTCCCAGCTACAGAATGCAGTGGATGCTTGGCCTTAATCCATTTCTTGAAATCCTTGCTTCTATACAAATATGCTATACCTCTTCCCTTTCTACTACCACCTAACAAAAAGGTCCAATGTTCATCATGGCCCAACCATGCCGTGGTTGGATCGCGAAAAACTGATGCATTGATGTCCTTGCCAGGGACAACCAATGGGTTGTCATTTGGTTTGATCCACTCTTCCAAATATGGGTCAGAAGGATTAGCCGGTATCGCGTAGTTTTGAACCTCTGTCTTGTTTTTATCGATCACGCCAGTATATAGAATAACGGGCTTGTTGCTTGGTAAAATAGTTGTGGAACCTGACCAACAACCGTATTTATCAAATGGCTTTGAAGGCTTAATCGCGGGCTTTAGTTCCTTCCAGCTGACCATATCTTTCGAAACAGAATGACCCCAAGCAATGTTACCCCACACAGCTCCTTTGGGATTGTACTGGTAGAAAAGATGGTACACACCATTGTAATGCATCGGTCCTGTCATCCAAATTTGCAGGAAATCAATTATTTAAAGTATTTGTATATGGTACCGCATGTATGAATATGTACATGTTATCTGTATATATCTATATATACAGATATACATCTGTATATATATTTGTACGTGTATATATATTTGCGTATGTGTGTGTTTGTGATGTGTTTTACGTAAAAACGAAGAAGAATAAATAAAACCAGAGAAGAAAAATGTTGCTCACCATTGGGATCTGCTCTTGAAAGATTTGAGCGTTCCAAACATGAAATAAAGCATCACCATACGTTAATGAAATTCTCAGCCTCACCTATCATCTGTTGTGCAAATATATGCTGAAGATGCGCAATAATGGGAGAATTGGAAGGCATGTAATGTGGAAATGTGCATGCGGGTATAACAAAAATGACCATGATTGTGACATTACCAGAGCTCCGAACATCTAATAAGTGGTGACTATCATTGCAGTACAAACGACTAGACTATGAAAAAAAGGCACAACCATTATGGCGACTAGCTAGTGCGTGCTTTATATCACCATATTTCTTAATTTTAGATTTTTCTATGCGTCACCTTTTTGATATATCTAATATAGAATCATTGAGTTAAACTTACCAGGGGAAATGTTGATATTAAATTAGACTAAATTTATGACAATTCCCCAAGCCAAAATAAAAAAAAAAGGGGGGAAGGTGAGAAAGCAGGGGCTGATGGATAGGTCTATCGTCTAGCCTCTAGGAATGCGGTGGGGTTAGTTTTAAAAGAAAATCTAATTTCTACCAACTTAATAATTATGAAGTGTTATTATCTTTATTATTTTGCATGGTTGAGAAAGGAAGCCCACGTCATATCCTTCCTTTGCAAATTTTAAAAAGTCAAATTCGTAACGTCTTATGCTCACTAAACCATGGGAGCTGAAGGGATAGAATAGATATCCATAGGCTAGGTTCAAATTGTCGTCTCTACTATAATCTTGATAGTTTGAACCAGATAGTCTTGAGGACTAGTTTGGCGTTTTCTTATCTGAACTTAATTTCTGTTCTTGCACATGTTGTGTTCCCACAACACTGTCAAAAATGCCACCCTTAGGTTCTTCATTTTGAATTTGATGCATACCTTCCAGACCTTGGCTCTGTTAAAGGACAAACTAGCATCTAATTGTTTTCCGATGATTAAGAAATTAGGACACTTCTGAGAGTAAATGAAGCGTCACAAAGAAAAGCATTTTACACGTGACTTATATGCTATTTAAATGGGGAAAAAGTCATTAGAGAGAGCTACTTATAGGAAATATGACTTAAGGAACGAGGAGATCGTTGGAGTTACCGTTAATCCAATTCCTGTTAGGCTGGAAATGATATGCAGTTCTAAGCTCTTGCTTCACCTTCAAGGCAGATACTGACTGGTAAACCAAGTCTAGTTCATGAGATGCTTCGACTACATATTTTAGCAATGAAAACAGAAGCATTAGGTATGTCACAGCCATATATATTTTGTAGCAAAGCTTCTGTCAACTTAGAAAGCTTTAGGTACAAATGTTGAAGGATGTCTTCTGGGATATATATAGAGAACTTTGAATTGTTACTCATAATGCACATTTGTGAAATTTGACGGCTATTAGTTTATGCTCCAAACTTTACGATTTTTTATTTTTTATTTTTTTATTTTTATACAAAGGTAAGTTCAATTCTGTTCTCTTAATGAAGTAACGCGGGTGGATGAGACTTCAAAGTCTTGTGGGAAAGTTTCACCGAAATAAACTTGTAGTGGTGGGCGTGCGGGCGGGTTGGCTTAATGGATTTATGTAAGTTTATCTCGTCATCTCGGTGGAAGTCAAACTCGATGATCTTTTTGTGAAATGAAGTGCAACACGATTCCTTTTTTTTCTCTCTGTAATTGATAAACCATAATTAAATCGTCTGTTAGTCAACAACAGTCAACAGTTTAGCTCCAGCAGCTCAGCATTCAAAAGTACTGCAATTCAGCAAGTATCGCAGTTCAGTGGTTCAGTACCCAAGCATGGCTGTTCAGCCTCGGCTGCACCTCAGCAGGACATCATGACGCCCTTATAACATCGAAGAATATGCCAAGGTTTGCACCTCGGCACCAACTTCAGTTTATGTTCGTATGCCGCACTTCGGACCACTTCAGCGGGATAAGGCCAAGTCATGCACTTCGGCAAGGCCTAGTCATGCACTTCGGTAGAGTTCAGCTGTGTACCACAGCAAAAGAGCCAAGCACGATATTACTTTGTGGGACCCTCAAACAGAGGTGCAATTCAAATATAATGACTACAGCTGGTTAATCTTCCTGAACACGCCAAGGTCACAGTAGCCGGTCTATTAGTCACATCAGTCAGACTACTGATCACATCAGCAGACCTACGGCGCCTTAGGCTTTCTGCCCCAAGGAAGCGTCCAATCCACTATCCACTACCCAGGACATAAAGCGGGGAAAAGGTCTATAAAGGCGAACCAACGAAGACAAAGAGGGGACCAAGATCTGAATCCGGAATTCATACATTCATATTCCAAAGCGAAATCTATACACTCTGCTCCTCGGCAAATACTGTGAGAAATTCCTAACTCACCTCCTAAATTACAAATCTCAGTGAGATATGACCCAAACTGACTTGAGCGTCGGAGAGTTTTTCCCGGGGCCAACCCCCCGGGACCTCTGACCTGTGCTTCTTTGTGCAGGATAATTGGCGCTATTCCAGCTACACATTCTCAATCCCGGTTAACAATTCTTCACATTAACTGACGGAGCTAATTTGAGGTCGTCTAGACCCCTGGTGAAGATCCGGCTTCATCATTTGGTGCTAGAAGGAGGGCCCCTAAGTCCCTTAACCCAGAAAACAGCTATTCAAAGCTTTTCTAACGATTACTCAGAACTTTTCTAATTGCCCTTGGAAGCTATTGAGAGAAAGATGAGTAGAAAAGATGGTCAAGGGTCCAAGTAACCTATGACATCCAGGAGGAGCCAAAGGTCTTCTCAACAACAGACTGATCAATGCTCTACGGAGCCGGGAGAATCCTCAACTCCCATTGCTTTCACATATGAAGAGCACAGGCGAGCCATTCGCTATGTGGCTCAGAACCCAGAGGTTTTCCAAGCTGCAGTGAGGGAGATGAAGGGGAAGGCCTCTGCAACAAAGTCCAGTGGGTCCCATTCCAATAACTCTCACCCACTGGAACACATGGAGTATTCTCCCACTCGGCCTGGTTATTGTCCCAGGCGTCAGACTGAGTTTATGGCCGAGGCAAGACGGCCAGAACAAAAGTCTAGCCACCAAAGTTTAAGATATACTCAGAAAGCCTCCTTACCATTTAAACATGGCAGAAAAATTGACAATAAAGGCAAAGCACTGTTGCAGGAAAGGTGCTCTGTCAAGATTCGGTTAGAAGGCCGAGGAAAGGAAAGGAACTCTCTGTTGGCTTCAAAAGCCTATATTCTTTCCTACATGAGGAAAAAATCTCTGGCGAAAGAACCCCAGCCACTGGCTGGACCAGTCCACAAAAGAAATTATCGACTGTACTGCCTTTATCATCATGATATCGGGCATGATACAGAAGATTGTAGGCAGCTCAGGCAAGAGATTGGGCGTCTTATTGAGCTGGGTCACCTACAATGTTTTTATAATCCAAGGTCTAGGCTCCACAATAGGCTAGACTTTGGCGGACCTCCTCCAGAAGAAAGTTGTAAACCTGGGCCTCATCAAGGATTTCTAAGTGATGAAGATTCAGATCCTGATGAAAGTGGGTTACGGGTTCCTGAGCACATAAGGCTGTTGTAACAGCGGCAATACCTGATTCAATCGAATCATGTTTATCTCTTCTGGGGTTCATCTCATATCTTCTGGCTCAGCCTTATGTTATCAAGGGAACAATTTCTTATATTCTTATTTGGCATTAAGCCAGGAAAAGTTAAGTCACCTTATGGTGCATGGAGCAAAAATTTATGCCTATCTATCACCCACAACGAAAGTGGGGGCATATATGTTCTTACCCCAGCAGGTCTGGGAGGTTGAGCAGGTCTCAACATTATCTTTACCCCAGCAGGTCTGGGAGGTTGAGCAGGTCTCAAAATTATCTTTATCCCAGCAGGTCTGGGAGGTTGAGCAGGTCTCAACAGGATGGGACAGGTTTCCCGATATTCTTACCCCAGCAGGTCTGTGAGGTTGAGCAGGTCTCAACATTATCTTTACCTCAGCAGGTCTGGGAGGTTGAGCAGGTTTCAACAGGATGGGACAGGTTTCCCGATATTCTTACCCCAGCAGGTCTGGGAGGTTGAGCAGGTCTCAACATTATCTTTACCCCAACAGGTCTGGGAGGTTGAGCAGGTCTCAACATTATCTTTACCCCAGAAGGTCTGGGAGGTTGAGCAGGTCTCAACAGGATGGGACAGGTTTCCCGATATTCTTACCCCAGCAGGTCTGGGAGGTTGAGCAGGTCTCAACATTATCTTTACCCCAGCATGTCTGGGAGGTTGAGCAGGTCTCAACAGGATGGGACAGGTTTCCCGATATTCTTACCTCAGCAGGTCTGGGAGGTTTGAGCAGGTCACAACATTATCTTTACCCCAGCAGGTCTGGGAGGTTGAGCAGGCCTCAACATTATCTTTACCCCAGTAGGTCTGGGAGGTTGAGCAGGTCCCAACATTATCTTTACCCCAGAGGTCTGGGAGGTTGAGCAGGTCTCAACAGGATGGGACATGTTTCCCCATATTCTTACCCCAGCAGGTCTGGGAGGTTGAGCAGGTCTCAACATTATCTTTACCCCAGCAGGTCTGGGAGGTTGAGCAGGTCTCAACAGGATGGGACAGGTGTCCCGATATTCTTACCCCAGCAGGTTTGGGAGGTTGAGCAGGTCTCAACATTATCTTTACCCAGCAGGTCTGGGAGGTTGAGCAGGTCTCAACAGGATGGGACATGTTTCCCGATATTCTTACCCCAGCAGGTTTGGGAGGTTGAGCAGGTCTCAACAGGATGGGACAGGTTTCCTAGTATTCTTACCCCGCAGGTTTGGGAGGTTGAGCAGGTCTCAACATTATCTTCACCTCAGCAGGACTGAGAGGTTGAGCAGGTCTCAACAATTGGATAAGTTCCCTTTATTTTCACCTCAGCAAGTATGAGAGGTTGAGCAGGTCTCAACAACGGGATAAGTTCCCTATATTTTCAACTCAGCAGGACTGAAATGTTGAGCAGGTCTCAACAACGGGATAAGTTCCCTATATTTTCACCTCAGCAGGTCTGAGAGCTTGAGCAGGTCTCAACAGCGGGATAAGTCCCCTATATCTTCAACTCAGCAGGACTGAGAGGTTGAGCAGGTCTCAACAACGGGATAAGTTCCCTGTATTTTCAACTCAGCAGGACTGAGAGGTTGAGCAGGTCTCAACAACGAGATAAGTTCCCTATATCTTCGCCTCAGCAGAACTGAGTGATTCAGCAAGTCTCAACAATGAGACAAGTTTACCTATATTACAACTCAGCAAAGCTGCAAGGGTTGATGAAAAGTGGATAAAAGTTTTCCTACATCTTCAAATTCATCAAGGCACAGCAGAGCTGAAGAGCAAGGATAAAAGCTAAAAGCCAGCATACAAAAGATATTCTTTTGGCAAAGTTGAAGACAAATACTTGCAAACTATCAGCATAGAGCAAGTTGAAGACAAATATTTACGTAAAGCAAATAAGACTTCGGAGTGTTGAAGACAAACACTTGCAAACTACAGAAAAAGAGCAAGTAAAACTTCGCAGAGCCGAAGACAAATATTTGCAAACAAAGCAAATAAAACTTCACATGCTGAAGACAAAGGCAGAGGCCGAAGAGCAAAAGTTGGAAAAATGGATTTTCATTAAAAACAAAATCTAATACAACTACAACTGTCTACAAGAAAAATTCTATTCTACTTTCCAGCTTCTTTATTTTCCCTAAGATCAACCCCACTTTGGAACAAAGCAATTTGGTTTTCAAGAAGGTTCCCAGCCTTAGGGTTGTACAGCTCGGCAATACGAGGATGGTTCTTGTCCAGGCTAGGGCAGACCTTCGAACAAGCATCAATTGCCCAAGTTTGCCCAACAGCAATTGCTGAGCCTTGAATCTTCAAAAAATTTCCGGTGAAAAGCTCAGACTGTCTGAACTCAGCAATGGTTTTCTTCATCTCCTCAGCCTGAAGTTCAAATTGCTGGAGGATATCAGCTTTACTTTTCCTCTCTGCCTCCAGTTGCTGGTACAGCTCAGCCCTGCTATTGGACAATACTTGATCAAAATTACTGATTTCCTTTTGGTAGAACTCCAGTTCAGCCTGAGCCTTGGAAGAAGCTAACTCAATGCTGACCAATGTCTCCTTCATCTCAATCACTTGGATTTGGCATCAGCCAGCTTAGCGTCAGAATCTCGCTTCTCAGCTTGAAGTCTGGAATTCTCCACCATAAGTGAGGCCGGCTTGGAATCTGAGTGCCGCTTTACCATCTGAAGCTTGGAATTATCTTCAGTAAGTGCAGCAACTTGAGACTTCAAACTGTTCACCTCAGCCTCCAGCCCAGACAACTTTGTGCTATTAGGTTTTGCCACCTCAGCTAACTCATCATAGGCCTTTTTGAGGTAGGCATTGGTCTCAGATAGTTTGAAGAACCTGGAATGGATCTCTTCAGCTCGTCTAAGAATGTTAAATTCTTGGACCTGGTACTGCAAATGTCAAACTGGTTAAAGAAAAACATGAAGGGTCAAGTTGAGAGATGGAAAGTAGAAGGAAATCATACCAGGGCCATATTACTGGCGAATGAGTTGAAGGCAGTACTCTAGTCCAGACTATCATACATCTGCCAATCCTTAGGAAGTATTGACACTTCTGTCAATTTCCTAGCTACTCCAGGATCTCCGGCAGAATTGTTGAAGCTGAACTCTAACGTATGTTTGCCCTGTCGAGGTCGGGATGAGGGCTCCCCCTCCGTGGTATTCCTCGTAGAGGACCTTCCTATAGGTGTGTTTTCCCTGGAAGTCTCCCCTTCAAGATTATTTCCTTTGGGAGGCTCTCCCTCCACCTCAAAAGGTCCTTCCCTGGAAGCATTTACCTCGGGGGCTCCTCTTGAAAAATCAAAGGAAGGCACAACCTCATCAGTAACCCAACCTGGGGGAGGAGCATTCTCCTCTTCAGCAGCAGGAGATGAAGGAATTGAAATGGGGGCATCAATTCCCCCACTCCCTTCCTCAGGTTGAGCTGAGGTTGAAACAGGAACCTGAGCTTCGGCTTGGGGAGGATTACCAGAGGTTTCAACTGAAAGGGAAATATATTCAAATAATTACAATGTAAGTCAAGCACATCCAAGACTAATGCAGGGCAAAATTCTACCTGGACGTGTCTGCACTTCAGACGAAGAACTAGCGGAAGCTTGTTCTGAGGCGGAAGGTTGGCATTCTGACCATGTTCTCTTCTTGGGGACCAAGTTCTTCAACCTCTCAAGGGTCCCGCATACCATGATTTCTGCAAAATACAAGGAACAAAACAGTCAGAACACAGATGCAATATCAAAATCAGTCAAAGATTTCCAAAAAAGTTGCCATATACCCTGAACTATCCACAAAGCAAGAGGAATAAGACGTCGAAAATTATATTCCGAGCACAAATGTTCCAGGTCAGCAACCTCTACAATCTGCCTATTAACTCTCTTCCAATATACGACCCAGGGTGGAAGTAGCAATTGAGAGGCTTCATTGCGAAATTGTTCACTTGGCCTCCTGTTATTTACACTACCAGTGTTCCAAGGGATTCGTTCAGGTAACCCTACACTCTTAACAAAAAAGAAATTCTCCCTCCAATCTTTGAAAGAATAGGGAAGGTTTATTACAAAAGATCCCCCACTACTCTGAGATCTCCTATCAAAATTATACCAACTACCCTCCTGATTACATACAAATATCTCCCTAAAATCTGCAAGTGAGAAGCTCTTCTCAGACGCTCTTAGATAAAGCAGATAACTGAGGATAATTCTCAGTCCCTTGGGCGTCATTCGGGGAAGCCTAAGTTTGTAACAGAACAGTATTTAGAGTAGGGGAGCTGGAATGGGTAAATTGAAGCCAGATCTAAAAAACTCCTCATAAACTGCTTCGTAGCCAGTTGGGGGTCATTAGCAGTTTGATGAGGAAGGGGAAGAATGGGAGCAAAAGTACTCTTGTCAACCTTATAATGTTGACATAATTCAGAAAGGTCGTTGTTTTTCAAGGTGCACATTGAGTTGTGCACTGAAGAGGAGGGTACCATGGATTCCAAGGTAAAAGAAGACGAAGCCATGAGTAAGATAAAGAAGAAAGCTTACAAGATGTTGAAGACGTAAGGTTGAAAGAGCTGAAGTAAGGTCAGAGGAAAGCTTCGGAGAAGAAGAAGAAGAGCAACTCGACAACACAGCAAAATAACCAGCTGAGCAGGATAAAGGAAGAATAAAAGAATGAATCAGGGAAATTATTTCTATTTATAAGTGAGAGAAGACAAAAGGTCAAAACTTTTCGTTTAAAATACGAAGAGGCAGAAGTTCACGTATTTCCTCCCCTCGGGGAATGAAACCGCCGAAAAAGTAATGATGAGGTGTCGAAATTAGCGCTTACATTAAAAGCGGGAATTACTGCGCAAGTAAAAGAATAACCGTTCAATTGATGAAGGACTGCCACGTTATTGGTCCATTAAAGCAAGATTTGTTTGCCTTCGCAGTTCAGCTCAGCCACACAAAATCTGGGGGCAAATGATAAACCATAATTACATCGTCTGTTAGTCAACAACAGTCAACAGTTTAGCTCCAGCAGCACAGCATTCAAAAGTACTGCAATTCAGCAAGTATCGTAGTTCAGTGGTTCAGTACCCAAGCATGGCTGTTCAGCCTCGGCTGCACCTCAGCGGGGCATCATGACGCCCTTATAACATCGAAGAATATGCCAAGGTTTGCACCTCGGTACCAACTTCAGTTTATGTTCGTATGCCGCACTCGGACCACTTAAGCGGGATAAGACCAAGTCATGCACTTCGGCAAGGCCTAGTCATGCACTTCGACAGAGTTTAGCTGTGTACCACATCAAAAGAGCCAAGCACGATATTACTTCGTGGGACCCTCAAACAGAGGTGCAATTCAAATATAATGACTACATCTGGTTAATCTTCCTGAACACGCCAAGGTCACAGTAGCCGACCTATTAGTCACATCAGTCAGACTACTGATCACATCAGCAGACCTACGGTGCCTTAGACTTTCTGTCCCAAGCAAGCGTCCAATCCACTATCCATTACTCAGGACGTAAAGCGGGGAAAAGGTCTATAAAGGCGAGCCAACAAAGACAAAGAGGGGACCAAGATCTGAATCCGGAATTCATACATTCATATTCCAGAGCGAAATCTATACACTCTGCTCCTCGGCAAATACTGTGAGAAATTCCTAACTCACCTCCTAAATTACAAATCTCAGTGAGATATGGCCCAAACTGACTTGAGCGTCGGAGGGTTTATCCCGGGGCCAACCCCCCGGGACCTCTGACCTGTGCTTCTTTGTGCAGGATAATTGGCGCTATTCCAGCTACACATTCTCAATCCCGGTTAACAATTCTTTACGTTAACTGATGGAGCTAATTTGAGGTCGTCTAGACCCCTGGTGAAGATCCGGCTTCATCACTCATGAATCAAAACACAACATTCTGGAATACTTCGGCTCAATTTTGACTTCAACATATCACGAATGCTGCGAAAGAGGAGTTGTTTTTGTTGGACAAATTGGGCATTGCCCGATTATTTCCTGGTTAAAAAAAGTTGACCAATAAATTATGGACTCAACTATGATTAGGTTTCATTAATTATTAATGAAAACCAAAGTACTTACAGTTATTTACCTCACAGATTTTAGATTTTTGAAAATTTCAATTTTGATATTGAATGAATGAAAAATTAATGATGAACGTGAAAATGTTCATACACGTGGAACTAACGGGTTGTCGAGATTGAAGAATTTGGAAATTCATTCAAGTTAATTGAAAAAAAAAAGTGTTTCTCCTTATATAGGAGTTTGTTTTTTGTCTGCTAACGGCTTTGTTCTTTGCCTACAGTATTTCTGTTCATCAACAATAACTTGATTAGACTATTAACGGCTATAAGGTCATGTATAGTTACATGGTCTGCTCTGCCGTATGTACAGTAAAAGTCCTAAAGTTCTAATATTTACGAGACTAAGTATGACAGCTCGGCCGTAGTGTTGCCTTAGTGTTGCTATCTGTCTTGTAATTCACCTCGTCACCTCGGCTCAGCACATCTTTACTCTAGCTCTGGTTTGTTTCTCTTCTTAACCTCAACTAGTCCTAGTTTTGTGCTTCACTTCACCTCAGCTCTTCAGCCTTTTTCAGTTCAGCACAACTTTACTTTGGCTATCATTTCCTCAGCTCAGTTATTCCTATTTACAGGTCAGCTTAGCTAGGCTGGCTTACTTTCGCCATTTGTCTTATTTTCCAGCACGGTCATTACAATATTCAGGTTGGTTCACCTCGGCTGAGCTCGGCACACCTTGACTGGGCTTGTTTCTACATTCCCCATCAAGTTTAGTTGTATTTATTTATACAACCAAGTTTGGATATTAAGTACTGGAAAACATTTGTTCTAACTGGCTTCGTGAGGATGTCTGCAATTTGATATTTGGTGGAGATGTGTACTAGACTGACCTCATTTCCTTTAATCTTTTCACGAATAAAATGTTTGTCTATTTCTACGTGCTTTGACTTATCATGATGAACTGGGCTCTTGGCAATACTTATTGCAGAGACACTGTCGCAAAAGACTTTGATGGGTAATCCTACCTTTATATGGAGATCTTCAAGTACTCTTCTGATCCAAATGCCTTTACAGATTCCTAGTGCAAGTTCCCTCAACTCTTCTTCGGCATTGCTTCTTGACACAACTGGTTGTTTCTTGCTCCGCCAAGAAACTAGGTTTTCCCATAGGAAGGTTCCCATAGCCCGTTGTTGATCTCATGTCGACCTTAGATCCAGCCTAGTCTGCATCTATAAACACCTAAACACTTTGGTATGCACTCTTCCTAAAGCACAATCATTGTCCAAGTGTACTCTTAAGGTACCTCAGAATTCTTATAGAAGATTGGAGGTGTTTGTTAGCTGGACTGTTTATAAATTGCGATATGCTTACTACGTAACAAATTTCAGGCCTAGTGTATGATAGGTAGATTAATTTTCCAACTGATTTTTGATAACTAAGTTCATTTCTTGGGGGAGTATCCCGCTGATCTCTAAGCTTATGTCCAGGTTCTACTAGGGTGCTTGTTGTTCGTCTGCATATGAGCAGACTTGTTTCTTTTAGAAGGTCCAGTATATATTTCTTTGGGATATATACATTCCTTCTTTGTTTCTAGCGATCTCCACTCCTAAGAAATACTTAGCTTACCAAGATCTTTCATCTCAAATTGCTTAGATAGTTGTGTATTAATATCCCATGATTATCATTTCCAGTTATTATGATATCATCTACATGCATTATCAGAACAGTTAGCTCCCCCTTAGGTGAGATTTTGGTGAATAGTGTATGATCTCAATGGCTTTGGGTAAATTTCAGGTTTCAGTTTTAGTAAATGTTTTAAACCAGGTCCTTGGTGATTATTTTAGACCGTATACTGATTTCCTTGACCTGCAAACCTTATCTTTATTGGTTTCGTTACTGAATCCTTGTGGCGTACACATATAAAATTCCTCTGTTAAGTCTCCATCTAGGAATACGTTTTTTGCATCTAATTGATACAGTTTCCAACAAGGTTAACAACCATACAGAAAATGACTCTAATGGTATTTAGTTTAGCAACTCGGGAAAATGTTTCTAAATAATTTATGTCATATGTTTGAGTAAATCCTTTGGCAACTAATCTTGTTTTATATTTATTCGCAGTTCCATTATTCTTCTATTTGACTGAGAATAGCCATCTGCACCCAACTGGTTTTATAGCAGTCGAGCTGGAAATCAGTTCCAAAGTCTGATTTTTTATTAAGGCATTCATTTCTTCATGCACAACATTCTTCCATGAAGGTCGGTTTAGTGCTTCATCTATATTTTTTGGATATGACTTTATTAACAAAAGAGCATACAAATGTCTTAAAATTTGGATTCAACCTATGATATGATATGAAGTCTTCTATATGGTATTTGGTACACAAGAGATTCTTAGTGCATTTTCGTGTTCCTTTTCTCAATGCTATGGGTCTGTCATCTACTTGGGATCCAATCTCATACTCAGTTTGAGATTCTTCCAAAGGACCCCCTTCTTCTGTTGGGGGGTTGTCTGTATTCTGATGTATCAGGTCGGCTACACCATCTCTGGCCTTCTTGATCATCAGAGATCATAGGAAAATTAGTTCTAGGCTAAGAATTGGTTGTGCTGATCTAAGGTACACAGTTGCCGAGCTGTGGTGCGCAGCTTGGCAGATCTTGCATGAATGAGCTAGTCCGGCTTCTGTCTTTAAGGTCTGTTATTTTCCAATATTTGTTGTGTCTCAAATCTCTTGTTTCTGTTAAAGATTTGTAAAATGCATGTTTTTTTATCGAATGTAACCTCGAGCATTATGAACATTCTTTGATCAGCTGGGCAGTTACACTTATACCTTTTCTGTGATCCTGAGTATCCTAAGAAAAAATACTTAACTGATTTAGGATCTAATTTCTCCCTAGACTGGGCTGAACATATACATATGCTACGCATCCGACAAGTTTGAATGGTAATTCTAAGAGTATTGTGGTATGCGGACATTGTTGGAATATGAAATATTTTGATGAAGTTAAAAGATGCTTTAACAGAGTTAAAAAGGTATTTCATTCTTGGGAATTGAAGCAAAATGAGAAAAACACATTGTGAGACATCGATCTCTCACATTGATCGATCGGTGTATACATCAGTTCTCAAGAAGAGACATCGATCGATCTATGTTGGAATTGTCCAAGGTTGAAACTTTACTGTCCAACATCGATGTCTCCCAATCGATCTCTCAGATTTTGAGACATCGATTGATTGATATGACATCAGTCTCTAAGGTTAGAGACATCGACCGATCGATCTAGTGATGGTTGAAAGTTAAAACCTTACTGAAAGACATCGATCTCTCAAAGTTTGAGATATCGATCGATCGATGTGTACATCAGTCTCTCAGAAGAGACATTGATCGATCGATTTGTGTAAGGTACAAAACTGAAACTTTACTAGAGGACATCGACTCACTGCATCTTCTCCTTGCTGTGAATCTGAATCCCCATAAACCAGATTCACTTGTCCCTTTGGTTTGAAGCCCGGTGGATATCTATGCTTCTTATAGCACGTGTCTATGGTATGTCCTAACATATTACAATAAGCACAATAAGGTATCCTAGGCCCATTTTGGTTAAACCTGAAGTTGCCTCTACCAAGGCCCCAACATGCTGGCCTTTGTAACAAACCAGGTGCACTCTAATATGGTCTAGGAGGAAATGAACCAAACGTGGACTGATTATTAGAGCTTACATTGAACACAGAGGAAGGATTATTAGCAAAGTGATTATGACTGCTAGAATATGTCAACTTTCTCTCCAACTTGACTGCCATTGCAAAAGAAGTTTTAAGATTAGGAAGTGGTGTAGAAAAGAGTATTTGTGATTTCACTGCTTCAAATTCCTCATTAAGACCTTGAAGAAATTTAATGACACAATCATTCTCTACAAATCTATTGGTCTTTGTCGCTAGACTGCATGTACATCTGTTGCTGGTACAGGTAGGGATTATTCTCAACATTAATAGCTCTTCCCAAATACCTTTCTGCCTGGTGTAATATTCTGTTACAGAACAACTTTCTTGTCTAATTACATAAAATTCTTCAACATTTTCACATCTGTATTTTAGGTCATCCGAGATTTCCACAGCAATATCAAGCCACATAACACTTTGTGCTATACTAGGTGTCAAAGAATTCATTAACCAGGATGCTACCATATTATTATCCTTGGACCAGACATTGAATCTTCGTGCTGTCTCTGCAGGCGTCGTGTGTATGCCATTGATAAAACCTATGTTGTCCTCACACTCCAATGCTCGTCTCACATATCTACTCCGGCCTTGGTAGTTGTTACCATCTAGCAGTGGTTGGACTAACACCATTGATGGACTATCACTCGGATGGATGTAATATGGATCTTTGGTTGGATCATTAACCACTATGTAGAAGGAGAATTATTCGCTGCAGAATTGTTAGAAGCCATGAACGTACCAAAGGTCATCAACAAATTCTCTGATACCATGTGAAATTTCATTGTAATTCAACTTGATTCAACAGCGTATTGCAACAATAACAAGATTCAAGCATGAGATGACAACTATAGAGTAAGAAAATCAGAAAATTTGGAGATCAATCGAGGCAATTTTATTGAAGGAGGAAAAAAACTGCTTCAACAGC
Organism: Eustoma russellianum; assembly: GCA_036186865.1. Taxonomy (NCBI): domain Eukaryota; kingdom Viridiplantae; phylum Streptophyta; class Magnoliopsida; order Gentianales; family Gentianaceae; genus Eustoma; species Eustoma russellianum. The sequence continues at coordinate 25,139,794 of AP025040.1, read as the reverse complement.
CTTAACCGTTCCTACTTTAAAGAAGAATAAACATGTAAAATTACTAAAATGCCCCCAACTGATTCCTCCCTCTAATACAAATACAAAGGACAAAACAGTCCTTTCTCCTCTATTTCAAATGTCCGCGGCCTTTACTGCTTCTTCCTCCTTCAGTTGTGTCAACCTCCTCCTATATTCGCGGGTTCAATGCACTACTCCCACTCTTGTGTGCTTTCTTCCTCTCACATTGCCAACTAATCATCCCAATCATTGATTGCTCAATTCATCCAGTGGCTGCTGTTTCATTTCCCACATATCAACAAGTTGTATCACCACCTTGGTCTTCCAAGCTACCAGCTGCAGATTCTTTAACACGCAGCTACGATTGTATAGCAAACATGAAAATTCTTCAAACTTACTTTTTATTTATCGTTGTTTCAAAAAAAAGAGCGAGACATCTTACAATTTGTTTCCTTACAAGTAATAAATAGACATACAACAGAGAAATTAATGTGATGTCGTGATGGTGGTTGTGTTTGTTGTTAGAGTCTATTCCTACATTTTTATGCTTTATTGATTGTAAACTTACTACTAAGATTTCAAAGTAGATATCTGTTAAAGATGTTGGGTGAATCCACAAATAGGGTGGCGGCTAACTTGAGTTGTGTAGTGTTCTTGATGATTCGAAGTGTTAGCTGCCAATTCAATGAAATTGCACGAAGTTTGTATCGTGGGGCAGTGAGCATTGGCTGGTTGAAGAACCTGCCATTGGAGATGAGCTTATAGGAAGAAGAGGAAGACGGTTGCCTTGGCGGGAGTATGTTTAAATGGGTGAAATGACGTTGTTGCCCTTACTGATGCTATTGTATAGTTAGTTAGTTGAAGGGTATAAGAGTAATTTTGCTGTTTCTGTTTCTTCTTCCTTCGCAGACTAGCCTATATATACTTGGCAGCTGCGCGTTTGTATGCGAGTTGAGCTTCCAGAAAATTCCAAGAGTTTTCTTCGTGTCTCCCCGTGCTATTCTCTCATGAATTCGCTTCTTAGTTCTTTGTTTTGTGTTCGCACGATTTGATTCGTTGCTTAACAGTTGAATTGCTTGTTGTTCGTTAGAAATTTCACATGGTATCAGAGCGATACTCATGAATTTTGGAACCTTCATGATGTCAAACAATGGTGCAAATAGTCCTGCTTCCGCGTCTTCACCTAATTTTGTCAGTGATCCTATGGATGATCCTTATTTCATTCATCCTAGTGACAATCCTTCTATAGCATTGGTGCAACCGTTGCTTGATGGAAATAATTTTCACAGTTGGAGTAGGTCTATGCGTAGAGCACTTGAATCGAAGAATAAGCTTGGATTCGTGGATGGAACAATTAAGAAGCCTGCGGATGGAGATCGAAGAAGCAATGCTTGGTTGAAAGCTAATAACATGGTTGCATCGTGGTTAGTAAATTCCTTGACTCATAATATTGGCCAAAGTGTCGTTTGGTTAGATTCTGCTGCTGATATATGGAATGATCTGAAATTTAGATATGGAAATGCGGATTCATTTAGATTATCTGATCTACAAGAGGAATTTTATTCAATTAAACAGGAACGAAACACCGTGACTGAATATTATACTAGGCTCAAAAGTGTTTGGGAAGAGCTACTTGTATTAAGATCAATTCCTGTCTGTACATGCCGTAAGTGTAATTGCAATCTCACTGTTGAAATTAATAAGTTTGTAGAGAATGATTGCGTGATTAAGTTTTTAAAAGGACTGAGTGATGAATACGAAGCAGTCAAGTCACAGGTGTTGCTGTGTAGTCCCTTGCCGGATTTGAAAACTGCTTTTGCTATGGCTGTGAAGCTAGAAAGGAAATTGAACTATTCTGCTAACCAGCCTCAGTTTAATAACAATCCGTCTGTGATCATGAACGTTGGGAATGTGCCTAGAGGCTATTCGTATCAGCAGAATTCAAGTGAGTCTGGTGTATCTTGGCAAAGGCCAGCTGGTAAACCTAACAAGAGAGGTATGGGGAAATCGTATCCAAACAGTTCTAGATCTGCAGTGTGTACATTTTGCAATATGAGGGGACACACAATAGATAAATGTTATAGAAAACATGGATTTCCTCCTGGATACAAACCTAAAGGTCAGGTTAATATGGTGACGGCTGAAGGAAGTACAGTGCAATCTGGTGATGTGTTGGTGCAGGGAGGATCAGACAAGGCTCAGTGCTTTGAAGGAACTGATCTGAGGACAATGCCGTCGTTAACCCAAGACCAGTATAACCAGCTGATTAATCTGCTACAGGAACGGCAGGAAAGTACCAGCCAGAAGAATGTTGCAAGTGGCTCAGGTACACTTCATACTGTCTTGACAGCACAGCAAACTGCAGTCAATGGTAAGGACTCAGGTAATGTATTACATGAGAACTCTAACATATGGATCTTGGATTCTGGAGCTAGTGATCATGTTTGTTCGTCTGTCCATTTGTTTGAAACGTATAAACCTGTCACTTCTTTGTCTGTTGTGTTACCTAATAAGTCCCTTGCCATGGTCACTCATGTTGGGACAGTGAGGGTAAACCAGAATCTTATCCTTACAAGTGTATTCCATGTGCCTTCCTTTGCGTTTAACCTTGTCTCTCTCAGCAAGCTTACCCAGTCTAATCAGTTTCAGGCAATTTTTAAGTCCAACTTTTGTTTGATTCAGGACCTCAGAACCAAGAAGATGATTGGTTCAGCTGAGGTAGATCAAGGATTATATTATCTACACGGTAATACTCACACTGAAACTAGCTCCGTCTCCTCTGTTCTGTCCTCACCTTTCGTACATGCTGTTGCTTCTTCAGATGCAATGTTGTGGCACCGTAGATTGGGTCATATGTCCTTGCCAAGAGTTAAAGAAATCCAGAAACTTGATTCTTCTGTCCAGGCCTCTGATTCTCATTTGGATTGTAGTGTCTGTCCTTTAGCCAAACAAAAGAGAACTCCATTCCCAGTTTCGTATTCTGTTGCTTCTGTTCCTTTTGCACTTGTGCATATGGATATTTGGGGGCCTTATAAATACCCCACAATGTATAATCAGCGTTATTTCCTTACTGTGATTGATGATTTTAGCAGATACTGTTGGATTTACTTAATGAAATCTAAGTCTGATGTCAAGAACATCATTGAGAGTTTCTGTAGCTTTGCTTCTGTTCAGTTTGGTAGCAAAGTTAAAGTGATTCGAACGGACAATGGTCCAGAATTCTTCATGAATAAATTCTTTGCTGTTCAGGGTATTGTTCATCAAACTAGCTGTGTGAATACCCCACAGCAGAATGGTATCGTAGAAAGAAAGCATCAGCATATTTTGACTGTAGCCAGATCACTGAAATTTCAATCCTCTCTTCCTTCGGAGTACTGGGGTTTCTGCGTCCAACATTCAGTTTTTCTCATTAATATTACTCCAACTCCTATCTTGAATCATAAAACTCCCTATGAGATTTTGTATAATAAGTCTCCTTCTTATAGCCACCTCAAGGTGTTTGGTTGTCTAGCATTCGGAGCCAATACGCAAAGTCACAAAGGCAAATTTGACGCAAGAGCCAGACGTAGTGTGTTCTTGGGATTATCTTATACTACCAAAGGTTACATCCTGCAGGATTTGAACACTAAAGATGTTTATGTTTCAAGGGATGTGTTGTTTCATGAAACCAAATTTCCCTTTGGCACAGAAGCATCCTCTTCATCCACCTTTTCTGATAGTTCAGTTGATCATGCTACTAGTCTCAGTTCTGATCCCCCTTGTTTCCAGCCTTTCCATTCTCAGCCTACCAATCTCATTGTTGATGCTCCTGTCCTATCTCCTATTCAGCCTTCTGTCCCTTCATTATCTGATAATGACCTTACACAATCAGCTGATACTCCTCAATCTAGCTCACAGTCACCTCCTTCTTCATCATCCCCTGAGGGTCTGTACACTCCCACCATTGCACATCCTGGTCCGTTGTTGGATGGTCAACTGGTTGTTGATTTGCCTCCAATTTCTAATTCTCCTATTAGGCCTGTCAGAGTCAAAAATCCACCCAAATATCTTCAAGATTATCATTGTAATTCCTTGTCTCTTCCTTCTGATCAACTGGTCCATACATCTCCTCATTCTTTGCATAAGGTGTTTGGCTATGATTTGCTAGCTCCACAATACAGATCATATGTTTTGAGTTTAAATGCACATACAGAGCCTAGCACTTATTCAGAGGCTGCTAGGTTGCCTGTCTGGCAGGCAGCTATGAATGCTGAATTGTCTGCGTTGGAAGCTAACAGGACTTGGACTCTGGTGCCTTTACCTCCAGGCAAGAAAGCAATAGGATGCAGATGGGTTTATAAGGTTAAACTCAAGGCTGATGGAAGTGTGGAGAGGTATAAGGCTAGGTTGGTGGCCAAGGGGTACACCCAGCAGTATGGCATTGATTACCAGGACACGTTCTCTCCTGTTGCTAAGATGACCACTGTCAGAGTCATATTGGCCTTGGCTGCAAGGTTTCAATGGCATATACATCAATTGGATGTGAACAATGCTTTTTTGCATGGTGATCTACATGAGGACATCTACATGTCTCTACCTCCTGGTGTGGCTGTGAAGGGGTCCAATATGGTGTGTAAGCTGCACAAGTCCTTGTATGGCTTAAAGCAAGCCAGCAGAGAGTGGAATGCCACTCTTACTAAGTTCCTGTTGGCCATGGGGTTTAAGCAGTCCAAGTGTGATTACACGCTGTTCCTTAGACATGATGGTGCTGAGTTTATGGCTTTGTTGGTCTATGTGGATGACATCATAGTGGCCTCCAGTGATGAGCATTCCATTGCTGAGGTTAAACAAGCTTTACACCGTGCTTTTAAGATCAAGGACTTGGGTCAGTTGCGTTTCTTTCTTGGCATAGAGGTAGCTCAGGCTACAGGGGGGGTATACATCAATCAAAGACGGTACACTTTGGATCTTTTGGAGCAGACTGGTTTTTTGAATGCTAAGCCTGCTAAGACCCCCATGGAAAGTCATGTTAGCCTGACTCATTTAGACTCTCCTGCATTAGAGGATGTCACACAGTATAGGAGGTTAATTGGGAAACTTATATATTTAACCATCACTAGGCCTGACATTGCCTTTGCAGTTCAGCAGTTAAGTCAGTTTTTAGATTGTCCTACTGAGAATCATTTGAGAGCTGCACACAGGCTTCTCAGATACATTACGGGCACTGTAGGCCAAGGCATACTGTTTCCTAGGAAAGGAGTGTTAAAGCTACGGGCATTTGTAGACGCTGACTGGGGTGGTTGTCATGAAACTAGGAGGTCTGTTACGGGGTACTGTGTATTTTTTGGAGATTCTTTGATTTCATGGAAGGCAAAGAAGCAGTCTACGGTTTCTAGATCGTCTGCTGAGGCAGAATACAGAGCCATGGCTATGGTGACATGTGAGGTTCAATGGCTTCTGTATTTGTTAGAAGACTTGGGATTGAGAGATCAGAAGCCAGTGGAGATGTTTTGTGATTGTAGGAGTGCCATGTATATTGCAGAAAATCCGGTATTTCATGAAAGAACTAAACACATAGAGATTGATTGTCATGTGGTTAGAGATAAGGTGCAAGAGGGGGTGATCAAATTGATGCCAATACGGACGGAGCTGCAATTGGCTGACATCTTCACCAAGGCTTTGGATTCAAAGCGGTTGTTACAGCATGTTGGGTCACTTGGGATTCACAATATCTATGGCAAGCTAAGCTTGAGGGGGGATGTTAAAGATGTTGGGTGAATCCACAAATAGGGTGGCGGCTAACTTGAGTTGTGTAGTGTTCTTGATGATTCGAAGTGTTAGCTGCCAATTCAATGAAATTGCACGAAGTTTGTATCGTGGGGCAGTGAGCATTGGCTGGTTGAAGAACCTGCCATTGGAGATGAGCTTATAGGAAGAAGAGGAAGACGGTTGCCTTGGCGGGAGTATGTTTAAATGGGTGAAATGACGTTGTTGCCCTTACTGATGCTATTGTATAGTTAGTTAGTTGAAGGGTATAAGAGTAATTTTGCTGTTTCTGTTTCTTCTTCCTTCGCAGACTAGCCTATATATACTTGGCAGCTGCGCGTTTGTATGCGAGTTGAGCTTCCAGAAAATTCCAAGAGTTTTCTTCGTGTCTCCCCGTGCTATTCTCTCATGAATTCGCTTCTTAGTTCTTTGTTTTGTGTTCGCACGATTTGATTCGTTGCTTAACAGTTGAATTGCTTGTTGTTCGTTAGAAATTTCACAATATCTCTGGACAATTTCGAAATTTTTGAAAAGGTATAACCGTGTTTGGCAAAACAATAGAAAAGGGTTCGATATCTCAAAACCCTGATTATTCAACCGTGACTCCATGGATTACACTTTTTCTGAGAAGTAAGGCTTTAAGCATGAATTAAGAAGGCCAACATAAAAGTGAAAGCTGGAAAATTCATTGATTTTGGTTAATGGTCGGGTTCTCATCTTATGCTTTCGTAAAGGAATGTTACGCATGCACTAACAAACTCAAAATGGGTTGCACATTATGTTTTTCTTACCAACTGTCTCGTCAAGTGGTGCGTTCTTTGGATGCGAAATAGTAAACTATGACGTTGATTCATCACACGTTAGAAAGTTGCTAGTGAGCTGTGGGTTTATGCACCAGATAATGGTTGACACCATTTCTGAATCCACTAACGAACCGACTCAAATCTTGTGTTGCAAAACCCATCATACCTAATCCATTGTATTCAGTAAACTTTATCACGGTTGATAACTGGCCGTGGAATGATGGATACTATAAGAGGATTGACAAGTTGGGGCAGGCCGCAGTTTAATTTTGACGGTCAAGTATATCACTAATTTATGCCCTCTCCGTCTTAAAATATAAGTCTATTTTGATTTACAACATAATACAAATTATATTACATTGAAAAGTTAAATTGAATTTATATTTTAGGCCCAATGGAGTAAAGATACAGAAAAATATATTTTAATTACAAGGACCAAAAAGTGATTCCCAATTATAAGAATAATAAATTAAAAAAATAATAATAATTGATTGGTTGTTTCCTTAAGGGGTAACCACCATCGATTACCCCATATCATTTAGTGGGGGAAGGCGGGTAAGTTGGAACCATGGAAAACTAAAAGAGAAAGAAACGAAACAGAGATTATATTAAAGAGAAGACGAAAATTAGCTGAAGGATGAAGACAGTGGGAAGAGACGGAAAAAAAAAAGAGAAAACGGAAAACAAAGAGCACTTGAGTAGCATTTTATCATCTCATAACAAGGAAAACTATATTCTTTTTATGATTGAGTTTATGTAATTTATGTAATGTTAGAAAAAGTTTAAATTTTGATGATTTGCACAATTTGGTTATTCGAACAATGGATTAGGCGCCTCATGTGATATGGTTGAAAGTCAGTATACTTCGAACGCTTACATTAGGCGCTTCATGTGTCTTGGTGGAATCCAGTACACTTCGAACGCCTACATTAGGCGCTGCATGTGAAGTGTCTGGACGCCCGAACACTTCGAACGCCTACATTAGGCGCTTCATGTGTTCTGCGAAAAAGGCAGTATATTTTGAACGCTTACATTAGGCGCTTCATGTTTTTTGAGAAAAAGGCAGTACACTTTGAACGCCTACATTAGGCGCTTCATGTGTACCACCAAGTCAAAAGTACTTTTCTCCCAAAATAGGCATGTACATCAAGTTACTTCTGATAAAAGTCAGAACTAGTTCGAACAAGCATGAAGACTGACATTAGGCGCTTCATGTAACTTCGAACGCCTTCAATTGCCTACATAAGGCGCTTTATGTGACTTCGAACGCCTGTTCAAATTCACATAAAATGCTCCATGTCACATTGACCGCCTGTTCATTAAGCACATTAGGCGCTTCATGTGACTAACGTTACAAAAGTCTTATGCTTTACTTTCTAACATCTTTTGACTCTTTGTACCCTCCTCTTTTAGTTTTTTTCTCACAGGACCTCTCTCATACCTGAAGGAGTCAGATTTTCTCTTTTAGCTTTCATTTTGAAACTTCTCCAAAAATGTTGCTACAAGCCAAGAGGAGATCTCCAATGAAGAGGACATACCAACACAAGATGCCAAAACCCATTATTGGCTCTGCAAGGGCTTCAAACGGGCAGAATTTTGGTGGATGATAAAACAAGGTTTCTTCCATTTCTTCAACAACTTTCTACACTTTCAACCTCTCAAGTTTTCTCTCAAAGCTCAAGCTCTCAAAATAGTCGTAAACATTGTATATTTTTACTTTATTGTTGAGAGTGATTATTGTAAGAAGAAGAAGAGTCTTTTTCTTGGTGAGTAAAGATTGTGAGAGGTGAAGTAGATTGTTGGTCAAGGAGCAAGGGTGCTTCTTGTTTGAGATATCAAGACCTTGGAGGGTCAGTTGATAGTGTTGTGGTGCACTATACTCCCTACAAGATTTCTTTAAGGGCAAAGAAGATCTTTGGAGGCTAGACTTCAAGAGGTTAGATTTCTAGGTTGTGGTCTAGGCGTGTAGCCTAGTTTGTTGTTGGACTTTCTATTTCTTTAATTGTTGTTTTCCCATTGAAATAACAATCCCTATTTCAAAATCCTTCTTGTGAAAAATCAAGAAGGTAGAGGAGTAGAGTCATTTGACTTGAACCTCTATACATCCTTGTGTTCTTTACTCTTTTGTAAAGTTTTTATTCTTGTTAAGAACACACCCAAGTATTGAATGCACTCAAAAGCAAAAAATATCCATACTTGGTGAACACACTATTCAACCCCCCTTCTAGTGTGTTCTAAGGGACCTAACAATTGGTATCAGAACGAAATCTTGAGTATTTGAGTTCAAATAGTAAGATTTGATCTTTAAAGTATGGATCCCTTTATTTTTGATGATGCTAGTTCCCCTAGTGATGATGCCTCAAGAAGAATGAGGCAAGAAACACTTCTCCCTTCCATTTCTAGTGTCCATGTCAAGGTTCCTATGTTTGATCCTCTTAACTACCCACTATGGAAATCAAACATGGAAACATATCTTCGTTCTTGTGGGTACCGTATATGGAGAGAGGTATCAAAAGGTTCCACCATTCCTTTTGATGTTGATGATCCTACTACTGAAGAGGAGTTACAGTTTGCCATAAATAGCAAAGCTCTTGCTATTTTAAATAGCTCTCTTACTCCAAATAAGAGAGCTCAAATACAAGGTGTCCCATCTGCACATGAAGCTTGGACAAAGATAGAGATGATCCATGAAGGAACATCTCAAGTGAGGAAGGCCAAGTGGAGATAGTTGATCAAACAATTCTACAGCTTCAATGTCCCCAAAGGTGAAAAGATCGAAGAGTCCATTCAAAGATTCACCAAACTTGTCAACCTTCTCACCGCGGTTGGCAAGAAGATAGAGCAAGAGGATTTCAACCATTGCTTCCTAAATAGCTTAGGAAGATAATGGAACGGAAAGGTGACGGCCATCAAAGAGTCCAAAGATCTTGAAAATATTACTTTGGACGAACTCTACAGGAATCTCATCACTTATGAGATTCATCTTGATGCGCAAGAGAAGAACGACCCTATCTGCAACTCAACTAAAGCTCTTGCATGTGAGTCAGAGGATTCGGACGATGAAGTCGGACTTCTTGTTAGAAGATTCCGACGTTTTGCTAGAAAGAATGAAGATGAAGTTAAAAGGTTCATCAAGGAAAAATTCTCCAAAGACAAGGTGAAGGACCATGACAACAAATGCTACAAGTGTGGGAAGTTTGGTCATTTCATAAAGGATTGTCGGGTGAAGGAGCCACAACTCAAGGATAAGAAGGCCATCTACCAAAGGAAGAAGGCCTTACAAGCAGAAGTAGCCTATTGGGAGAGCATTCTTTCCGGGACCGAGAGCGACAACGGCGACCATGATGATCTTGCTCTCACGGGTGTAGTTCATGATGATCTTGACAAGGAGTCCTTTGCACTCATGACCATTGACGATGACATGGAGGTATGCAATATTTCATCTCACTATAGATTGATTGATGAAAGAGATGATCTAGTGCAAGAAAATGATCTTTTAGATTTAAAATATAAACGTGTTAAAAAGGATTTTAGAGCATGCTTAAATGAATATAATGACACGTTAGAAAATCACATTGCATTACAACTTGAGCATGATATATTTTTGACCATGCATGTGATTGCACTACAAGAGAAACATGATTTGATGAAATCATGTGCTCAAGCCCTTGATGAAAAGAAAAATGATTCAAGGGTAAGTGCTACAAAAGTAGAGGTTGCTAATGATGCATCTAGGCCCATTATGAAAGCTAAAATCAAGCCTAGTGCTATGTATGAATCCAAGAAGGGAAAACAACGGGAACAAGCACAATTGTCAAGGAGTCTAAAACCTCCTTGAAGAAACAACAGCACATGCCTAAGGGAAAGGCAAACACACCAAAAGTGTCTCAACCTTTGGTTCAAGTCGTGAAACAAAAACCTTCTTTGATTTCAAAGAAGGTTATTCCTAAAAGGAATCACGAAATGTGCCAACGCACAAGCATGCACAATCTCACAAACATACTCCTATTTGTTTTTATTGCAATAGGATCGGTCATGTAGAAAGAGTATGTAGAGCTAAAAATAATAAGAGTCTTGTGTGGGTGCCGAAAGGCGAAATGAAGGTAACTAACCTTCAAGGACCCAAAACAAAAAGGGTACCAATATCATATGGTCCATTTGCAGGCTCTAGCACTCAATGGAGAAAGCGAAGACAAGAAGGTCAAATGAGTCGTGGACAGTGGGTGTTCCAACCATATGACGGTAGACAAAAGTCTCTTCCATAGACTCACTATGCAAGATGGAGGAGTGTCCACTTTGGAGGTAGCAAAGGCCAATTCAAAAGACATGGTATTATGGGTAACAATTCCTTCTCTCTGTGTGATGTCTTATATGTAGTAGGACTAAAGTTTAACTTGATAAGTGTCTGTCAACTATGTGATGCTAATTATGAGGTAATGTTTTTGAAAACAAAGTGTGTTGCGAAAAAGGGTAATGCTATCTTATTTGAGGCTTTGCGTTTCAAAAATATTTACAAACTTAGCATCAATGATTTGGCTTCTCAAAATGTATCTTGCCTAGTTGCTAAAAATGATTTGACGCAACTATGGCATAGACGTCTCGGACATGTATGTTTCAAAACATTTAAATTTATTTGCGAAAACAATAAAGTCCGAGGCCTTCCAAAAATGAGTTTCGAAAACCATGACTTATGTGACACTTGTCAAAAGGCAAAGCTTGTGAAAACAAGCTTTAAACCAAAGACAAACATATCCACCTCCAAACCCCTACAATTGCTTCATATGGATTTGTATGGAGATGTTGGAACAAAAAGTTTGGGTGGTAAACATTATACCTTCGTGGTAGTAGGTGACTATACTCGTTATACATGGGTGATGTTTCTTGCTAAGAAAAATGATGCATGTAGTGAGTCTATGAATTTAAGTAGACGATTGGAAAATCACGTGGGTGACACTATTAAAACCATCCGTAGTGATCGTGGTGGTGAGTTTGATGGTGATTTCGAAAGGTTTTGTGAATCCAAAGGATACTCACATGACCTTTCGGCACCTAGAACTCCACAACAAAATGGTGCGGCCAAAAGAAAGAATAGAACTCTACAAGAAATGTGTAGAGCAATGTTAAATAAATTCGGCTTGCCCAAATATTTTTCGGGCGAAGCGGTAAATGCCGCTTGCCATATGATTAATCGTGCATATTTGAGACCATACCTAAATGTGACACCTTATGAGCTTTGAAATGGTAAAGTTCCAAACATTGGGTATTTCAAAGTCTTTGGTTGCAAGTGTTTCATATTTAATACCAAGGAAACTTTAGACAAACTTGACCTCAAAGCAGATGAAGGTATCTTTTTAGGTTATGCCTCAAATAGTAAAGCATTTCGTGTTTTCAACAAAAGGAGTCAAAAGGTGGAAGAATCAATCCATGTTAAGTTTAATGAGTCACTTAGTGACGAACCTAAACTTAATGAGGATTGTGATGAAAATGAAGATGTGACTCCTCAAGAAGAAATTCTTGAGAATATTCCTATGATTGCTCATCAACAAGAGATTGTTGATGACCCTCCAAACGGAAACATCTTCATTGATTTGAGAGTAGAACCTATTGAATGTACTCCTCCACCTTGTGTCATGAACTTAGTGAGTCAAATAGTAATATTTCTTATACTCATGTTGTTGATACACAAAATGTAGAAAATGCATCGCATGTTCTGGAAAATGAGATTCATTTGAATGATGAAGGTTCATCACTTCCAGAATGTGATCATGAGGAAGTTGGAGGAGACGTCTCCAATCTTCCTAGATCATTTAAGCATAAAAGTTCTCAACCACACGAGTTGGTTATAGGTGATTTAAATAGGGGTATCACCACATGAAGGCAATATAGAGAGAATGCATTTGTCTCTCTTATAGAGCCTAAAAAATGTCAAAGATGCACTTCTTGATGAAAACTAGATCTTGACTATGCAAGAAGAATTAAACCAATTTGAGAGAAGTGATGTTTGGGAGTTGGTTCCCAAACCACATGATCATCCTATTATTGGTACAAAATGGGTATTTCGTAACAAGATGGATGATCAAGGTAATGTCACTAGAAACAAGGCTAGATTAGTTGCTCAAGGATACCGTCAAGAAGAAGGTATTGAATTTTATGAGACATTTGCACCCGTAGCATGGCTTGAGGCCATTAGGATGTTATTAGCATATGCTTGTTATAGAAGTTTTAAGCTTTACCAAATGGATGTTAAATCCGCCTTCTTGAATGGTGTTATTCAAGAAGAAGTGTATGTTGCACAACCTCCCGGGTTTGAATGTCATGATTCACCACATCATGTTTTCAAACTTAAAAAGGCTCTTTATGGTCTCAAACAAGCTCCAAGAGCTTGGTACGAGAGGTTAAGTACTTTTCTTCTTAATAACGGATTCTCAAGTGGTAAAGTTGACACTACTTTGTTCATACAAGAACAAGGTAGAAATCAATTGATAGTTCAAGTATATGTTGATGATATTATTTTTGGTGCTACTAACAATTGTCTTTGTGAGCAATTTGCTAGTCTTATGCAAGGTGAATTCGAGATGAGCATGATGGGAGAACTAAACTACTTCCTTGGATTACAAATCAAGTAAACCGAAGATGGCGTGTACATTTTCCAAACCAAATACACAAAGGATTTGCTCAAGAAGTACAATTTTGGTGAAGGAAGAGAAGTAAACACACCCATGAGCACAAATGCCAAGCTTGACAAGGATGAGAAAGGAAAGCATGCCGAGGTAACCTTGTATCGTGGCATTATTGGTAGTCTACTTTACTTAACTGCAAGTAGACCCGATATTTTATATGTTTTATTTTTATGTGCTAGATTTCAAAGTGATCCGAGGAAAATGCATTTAATTGCGGTAAAACTTATTCTTAGATACCTTAGATGTACTTTGAAATTTGGGCTATTTTATCCTAAGAATACATGTTTTGATTTAAGAGGATATTGTGACTCCGATTATGCTGGGAGTCTTGTTGATAGGAAGAGCACATCCGCAACTTGTCAGTTTCTTGGAAATAGTCTTGTTTCCTGGTTTTCTAAGAAACAAAACAGTGTTTCCCTTTCTACGGTGGAATCCGAATATGTGGTGGCCGCCTCTTGTTGTGCACAATTGTTATGGATGACAAACACTTTAAATGATTATAACATTCACTTCTCCAAAGTGCCAATTTTGTGTGATAACATGTCTGCTATCAATATTGCACAAAATCCTGTCCAACATAGTCGGACTAAGCACATTGAAGTGAGATATCATTTCATCCGTGATTGTGTACAAAAGAACTTGGTTAGTGTGGAATTTGTTCCTACACGTGACCAATTAGCAGACAAATTCACGAAACCTTTACCTAGTGATGTGTTTGCATCTATAAGAAGTAGGTTGGGGTTGCTCAACATGGGTTGATAATAACCCATCTTGAGTTTTGAGCAAGAAAATTTTCAAAATTTTCAAGGTCAATATACATAAGGCACTTCATCACAGTTACTTCAGGCGTTCGATGTCATATCCAGCGCCTGATGTTAAGGATGTCACTCGTTTGAAGTGACATCAGGCGCTCTATGTCCCTCATCACAAGCGTTCGAAGTTGGATTAAGCGCTTCATCAAGATGAGTTCACTTGTTTGAAGTGACATTAAGCGCTTAATCTACTTGTCCACAACCGTTCGAAGTGACTTCTGGCGCTTCATCTCTGTTTATGAAGTCGTTCATAGTCACATTAGGCGCCTAAACCCTAAATCTTCACTGTTATTTCCGTCGTCTCTTCATCTTTTCGCGCCAATCAATAGACATTAACTCCTGCCGCCATTTCTCTTTCCCACTTTCTTCCACACGTCTCCCCATCTTCTCCATTTCCCAACATCTTCATCTTCCTTAACTCTTCATCTTCCTCCACTACTCCAACAATCACTCCCACTCTCCCATTATCCTCCTACCATTAACATCCAAGACCTTTCATCTTCCTTTCACTTCCTTTAAATTCCATCCACTTTTTCATCTCTCCTCACTCAGTTCACTTCACTCTCTCAAGCCTTTCTCCTTTCCAACCTTCAATCAAACTCTCTCCAATGACATCTGCAGGCCCATCTAAACGCCCCCGAAGCCAAAAGCAAAAACAAACTACGGGCGTTGTAGAACCGTAAGAAATCATCTCCATTCGTGAAAAGTTCTCCAAGGAAAATTTTCTTTGGTTAAAGAAGTTTGATTCTGATATCAAGAAACCACCTCGTCATGCGGATAAAGGAGTGCATCTATCAATGTACTCAAATATGCTTTTTGAAGAATGGGACACAAACAACCGACCAATCGTCCCACTCAAATTGCTTCGTCTCAGTAATCTACCTGAGACTAGCAATGCTTTCCAGATCATCCACTTGCTGGAACATCAAGGATGTACCTCTCTCTGGTCCAGAATTGATATGCAAAAATTTTCTCGAGAACACACCAAGTTGTTCTATGCCAACATGTGGGTTACCCCACAATCTGAGTTTCAACCATTTTCCCTGCACACTACTGTTGACGGTACTCCTCTCATCTTTACTGTACCTGAAATCTGTGAAGTTCTGAGAATCAGAAATGAGGGGCTGAGTAACTTCTCTGTATTTGACTGGAGCAGCAAATACGACGTTCGTGAGCAGGATGTGAATTTCGATCCGGGGTATTTTCCCTCAAGGAAGACTCAGAATATGCCTTTGGTGGACCGCATTCTGCTGGCTGTGGTCACATACTGCATAAACGGTAAGTCAACTAGAAATCCAAACAACATGGATTTCTATGTTACTTATCGTATCAAACATGAGACCCAGTTGAATCTTGCCTGGATCTTTGTAGAAGTCATGTTTGCTGCTCTCTGATAAGGGTCCAAAGCATTACCTTTTGCCAATATTATCATGATTCTGTTAAGATCAAAAGGTATTGCAATTTCTAATGTTGATCTGACCCAAGTCGCTAAGACGGACTTCTACGATAACTACAATATTGCTCAAGCCATTGATTCTCAAAAACGGATGGCCACTACCATTCCTTACATTGCTGATGAGGTTGATGAAAGACCTCAAGAAGATACAAGTGGTAGTAATTCGTCTGAGTTGCTATCACGAATAGCCTCACTTGAACGGACTGTTCAATAGTTGCATTTTCGTGATGCTGAGCATGAAGCTCGGCATGCGCAAAATGAACTTTGCATGGCTGCAGTTAAAAATGCCTTCACGGAGATCAGTCCGTGGGCTATTCCCCCTAATTTTGATGATTTAGGGGGAGAAAGTGGTGGTGGTGGTGATGGTGCAGCTGGCGGCTCTGGCGATGTTGAAGGATCCATAGGTCGATTCGCTGATTTTGCAGCTAGTGGTGGTTTTGGTTTTAGTGGACTCACACCTCCAAGTGAAGGTGCTGGTGGTGAACATATGTAATTTTTTTGTGTTGTGTGAAAATTTCAAATTTGCAAGATTAATTGACTTGGTATTTTGCTATTCTCCAAATGATGTTGTCTAGTTACTTGCATCATCATTTTTAGTTTTTCGATTCCAATTTATTTTTTCTTGCACCAAGTGAGGGGGAGCATAAGTTAAGGGGAAGCTAATTTTGAAAGTTATGCATTTTGTGAAATCATCAAAAAGAGGGAGAATGTTAGAACAAGTTTAAGTTTTGATGATTTGCACAAATTGGTACTTCGAACGATGGATTAGGCGCCTCATGTGATGTGGATGGAAGTCAGTATAGTTCGAACGCTTACATTAGGCACTTCATGTGCCTTGGTGGAATCCAGTTTACTTCGAACGCCTATATTAGACACTTCATGTGAAGTGTCTGGACGCCCGAACACTTCGAACGCCTACATTAGGCGCTTCATGTGTTCTGGGAAAAAGGCAGTACACTTTGAACGTCTACATTAGGCGCTTCATGTGTTTTGAGAAAAAGGCAGTACACTTTGAACGCCTACATTAGGCTCTTCATGTGTACCACCAAGTCAAAAGTACTTTTCTCCCAAAATAGGCACGCACATCAAGTTACTTCTGATAAAAGTCAGAACTAGTTTGAACAAGCATGAAGGCTGACATTAGGCGCTTCATGTAACTTCGAACGCCTTCAATTGCCCACATAAGGCGCTTTATGTGACTTCGAACGCCTGTTCAAATTCACATAAAGCGCTCCATGTCACATTGAACGCCTATTCATTAAGCACATTAGGCACTTCATGTGACTAACGTTACAAAAGTCTTATGCTTTACTTTCTAACATTTTTTGACTCTTTGTACCCTCCTCTTTTAGTGTTTTTCTCACAGGACCTCTCTCATACCTGAAGGAGTCAGATTTCCTCTTTTAGCTTTCATTTTTAAACTTCTCCAAAAATGTTGCTACAAGCCAAGAGGAGATCTCTAATAAAGAGGACATACCAACACAAGATGCCAAAACCCATTATTTGCTCCGCAAGGGCTTCAAACGAACAGAATTTTGGTGGATGATAAAACAAGGGTTTCTTCCATTTCTTCAACAACTTTCTACACTTTCAATCTCTCAAGTTTTCTCTCAAAGCTCAAGCTCTCAAAATAGTTGTAAACATTGTATATTTTTACTTTATTGTTGAGAGTGATTATTGTAAGAAGAAGAAGAGTCTTCTTCTTGGTGATTAAAGATTGTGAGAGGTGAAGTAGATTGTTGGTCAAGGAGCAAGGGTGCTTCTTGTTTGAGATATCTAGACCTTGGAGGGTTAGTTGATAGTGTTGTGGTGCACTATACTCCCTACAAGATTTCTTTGAGGGCAAAAAAAAATCTTTGGAGGCTAGACTTTAAGGGGTTAGATTCCTTGGTTGTGGTCTAGGCGTGTAGCCTAGTTTGTTGTTGGATTTTTATTTCTTTGATTGTTGTTTCTCCATAGAAATAACAATCCCCATTTCAAAATCCTTCTTGTGAAAAATCAAGAAGGTAGAGGAGTAGAGTCATTTGACTTGAACCTCTATACATCCTTATGTTCTTTACTCTTTTGCAAAGTTTTTATTCTTGTTAAGAACACACCCAAGTATTGGCTGCACTCAAAAGCGAAAAATATCCAAGAAAATATCCATACTTGGTGAACACACTATTCAACTCCCTTCTAGTGTGTTCTAAGGGACCTAACATGTAATCCATACATGATAGACCATAATTGAATGTTCACAACTGTTTATATATATCTGAATACATTGCGTGATACTATCTTACTATTCGGGTATTCTTTGAACTACCATGTAAATGCGTGACATTTGTATAGTTGAATTAGTGGTCAGAATGCAAAAAAAAGCCATTATGGATGCGTTGGTAAAATACTTGGTGACAGGATTAAGAACGGCGAACCAAGTGTGAGAAGTTCCACTCAAAAAAAAAAAAAGGTGTGAGAAGTTTAAAATGCAATCGTTTTAGTTATCTATTTTTCTCTTAGTGGGAAAAAGATTGGTTTGGCCGAGTGGCCAGGAGGAACCAATTTTGATTCTAGTAATATGATTAAGGCATTTAAAATAGTGTGTACGGAAGAATATGTTTTAAAATGGGAGCCGATCGGAACATTTGAATTTTAGACACATTTAAGTTTGATTGTAGTGGTTAAATAAAGATTATAACTATATGTTACATATGATTTTTGTTTAGGCATTTCATATGTAGATTCGAATGATTAATAATTGGTGTATGCTCTATGTTGTTCGTTGTATACTGGTTAGTCAATGCATAGTCATAAAAAATTGAATTGAAGTAGATGGTAATACAATGAAAGAAACAACACGAGTCAACAAAAATAACGAAAATGTTTGGTTAATTGCCTACCGAGGAAAGCCCTATCCTCGGACAGGTTATAATAGAGAGTCTTAGTCTAAAGAGAAAAAACTATAGAAACTGATCTGTGTTAAAGGTTATCAATCTAATAAAGGTTAAGAATGTAAAGAAACTAAAGGATGGGTCTGGGAAACCTACACAAGATGGACATATCCCCGTGCATTGTGTCATAGCGAGTCTTAGTTTACAGAATAAGCATTAAGGGAATTGATTTTTGTTAAAGACTGTCAAACCCAAAAGTTTGAAGAAATGAACGTAAACGAAGTAAAAGTTAAATCAACAAAGGAAAACAATGTTAGAATATGTTAGAGTTTTGATGATTTGTACAAGTTGGCACTTCGAACGGTGGATTAGGCGCTTCATGTAGTGTGTTGGAAGCCAGTATACTTCAAACGCTTACATTAGGCGCTTCATGTGCCTTGGTGGATTCCAGTACACTTCGAACGCCTACATTAGGCTCTTCATGTGAAGTGTCTGGATGTGCGTACACTTCGAATGCCTACATTAGGCGCTTCATGTGAAGTGTATGGGAGCCCGAACACTTCGAACGCCTACATTAGGCGCTTCAAGTGTTCTGGCAAAAAGGCAGTACATTTTGAACGCCTACATTAGGCGCTTCATGTGTACTACCAAGTCAAAAGTACTTTTCCCCCAAAATGGGCACGTACACCAAGTAATTTTCTGAGAAATATCAGAATTAGTTCGAACAAGCATGAAGGCTGACATTAGGCGCTTCATGTGACTTCGAACGCATTAAGCTGTCCACATAAGGCGCTTAATGTGACTTCGAACGACTGTTCATTTTTACATTAAGCGCTCCATGTCACTTCGAACGCATGTTCAACAAATACATTAGCCGCTTCATGTGACTAACGTTACAAAGGTCTTTTTGCTTCACTTTCTAACATCAGTTGACTCTTTGTACCCTCTTGTTTTAGTGCTATTTTCACAGGTTCTCCCTCAAACCTGAAGATGCCAGGTTGCCATTCTTGGATTTCTTTTTGAAATCCCTCCAAAAGTATTGCTACATGCCAAGGGAAGATCTCCAAAGATGAAGATGTACCATCACAAGATGCCAAAGCCCATTATTGGCTCTGCAGAGGTTTTCAAACGGGAAGAATTCTCAAGAGTGATAAAAGAAGGGTTTTCTTCTCTTCTTCTTTAACTTTCTACATCCAAAAGCTCTCAAGTTTTCTCTCAAGCTCAAGCTCTCAAGATAGTTGTAAACTTTGTACATTTTTACTTTATTGTTGAGAGTGATTATTGTAAGAAGAAGAAGAGTCTTCTTCTTGTTGAGTAAAGATTGTGAGAGATTGTGTAGACTGTTGGTCAAGGAGAAAAGGTGCTTCTTGTTTGAGTTTTCTAGATTTTGAAGGGTTAGTTGATAGTGTTATGGTGCACTATTCTCCCTACAAGATTTCTTTGAGGGCAAAGAAGATCTTTGGAGACTAGACTTCAAAGGGTTAGAATTCTCGGTTGTGGTATAGGCGTGTTGCCTAGTTTTTCAATTTGTTGGATTTTGTTTTTGATTGTTGTTTCCCCCATAGAAATAACAATCCCCTTTTCAAAATCCTTCTTGTAAAAAATCAAGAAGGTAGAGGAGTAGAGTCATTTGACTTGAACCTCTATACATCCTTGTGTTCTTTACTTTCTTGCAAGTCTTTATTCTTTCTAAAGAACACATCCAAGTATTGGTTGCACTCTAAAACAAAAAATATCCAGAAAATATCCATACTTGGTGAACACACTATTCAACCTCCCCTTTTTAGTGTGTTCTAAGGGACCTAACAATTGGTATCAGAGCAAAATCTTGTGATTTTGAGTTCAAATAGCAAGATTTGATCTTCATAGTATGGATTCCTTTGTCTTTGATGATGCTAGTTCCCCAAGTGGTGATGCCTCAAGAAGAAGGAGGCAAGAAACACTTCTCCCTTCCATTTCCAGTGTACATGTCAAAGTTCCAATGTTTGATCCTCTAAACTACCCATTATGGAAGTCCAACATGGAAACATACTTACGTTTGTGTGGGTACAGAATATGGAGAGAAGTATCAAAAGGCTCCATTATTCCTTTTGATATTGATGATCCTACTCCTGAAGAGGAGTTACAGTTTGCCATAAATAGAAAAGCTCTTGCTATTTTGAACAGCTCTCTTACTCCAAATGAGAGAGCTCAGATCCAATGAGTCCAATCCGCTCATGAGGCTTGGACAAAGCTTGAGATGATCCATGAAGGAACATCCCAAGTAAGGAAAGCAAAGAGGAGACAATTGATCAAGCAATTCTACAACTTCACTGTCCCCAAAGGTGAAAAGATTGAAGAGTCCATCCAAAGATTCACCAAACTTGTCAATCTTCTCACAGCGGTTGGCAAGAAAATAGAACAAGAGGATCTCAACCATTTCTTCCTAAACAGTTTAGGAAGAGAATGGAACGCAAAGGTTACAGCCATTGAGGAGTCCAAGGACTTGAAGACCATCACCTTGGACGAACTCTACGGAAATCTCATCACTTATGAGATTCATCTCGACGCGCAAGAAAAGAACGACCCTATTCGCCACTCTACAAAAGCCCTTGATTGAGAGTCGGAGGACTCGGACAATGAAGTCGGACTTCTAGTTAGAAGATTCCAACGTTTTGCAAGAAAGAATGAGGATGAAGCGAAAAGATTCATCAAAGATAAATTCTCCAAGGACAAGGTGAAGGACCAAGACAACAAATGTGGGAAGTTTGGTCACTTCATGAAGGATTGTCGGGTGAAGGAGCCGCAACTCAAGGATAAGAAGGCCGTCTACCAAAGGAAGAAGGCCTTGCAAGCGGAAGTAGCCCATTGGGAGAGCATTCTTTCCGGGTCCGAAAGCGAAAATGGCGACCATGATGATCTTGCACTCACCGGTGTGGTTCAAGATGATCTTGACAAGGAGTTCTTTGCACTCATGGCCATCGACGATGACATGTAGGTATACAATATTTCATCTCAGTATAGATTAATTGATGAACGAGATGATTTAGTGCAAGAAAATGACCTCTTAGATTTAAAATACAAACGTCCCAAGAAGGAATTTAGAGCATGCTTAAATGAATACAATGACACGTTAGAAGATCACATTGCATTACAACTTGAGCATGATATATTTTTGACAATGCATGTGATTTCACTTGAAGAGAAACATGATTTGATGAAAACATGTGCTCAAGTCCTTGATGAGAAGAAAAATGATTCAAGGATATGTGCTACAAAGGTAGAGGTTAAGGATGCATCTAGGCCAAACATGAAAGCTAAAATCAAGCCTAGTGCCATGTATGTATCTAAGAAGGAAAAGAAAAAGGAACAAGCACAAGTAGTCAAGGAGTCCAAAACCTCTTTGAAGAAACATAGGCACATGTCTAAGGCAAAGGCTAATGCACCAAAGACATCATAACCTTTGGTCCATGTCGTGAAACAAAAACCTTCTTCGATTCCAAAGAAGGTTGTCTCTAAAAAGGAATCACGAAATGTGCCTACGCACAAGCATTTGCACAAGCATGCACAATCTCACAAACATACTCCTACATGTTTTTATTGCAATAGGAAAGGTCATGTAGAAAGAGTATGTAGGGCTAAAAATAACAAGAGTCTTGTGTGTGTGCCGAAAGGCGAAATGAAGGTTACTAACCTTCAAGGACCCAAAACAAACAGGGTACCAAATTCATATGGCTCATTTGTAGGCCCTAGCACTCAACGGAGGAAGCGAAGACAAGAAGGTCAAATGGGTCATGGACAGTGGGTGTTCCAACCATATGACGGGAGACAAACGTCTCTTCCATAGACTCACTATGCAAGATGGAGGAGTTGTCCACTTTGGAGATAGCAAAGGCCAAATCAAAGGACATGGTATTGTGGGTAACGATTCCTTCTCTCTTAGTGATGTCTTGTATGTTGTAGGTCTTAAGTTTAACTTGATAAGTGTCAGTCAACTATGTGATGCTAATTATGAGGTAACGTTTTTGAAAACAAAGTGTGTTGTAAAAAGGGTAATAATATCTTATTTGAGGCTTTGCGTTTCAAAAATATTTACAAACTTAGCATCAACGATTTGGTTTCTCAAAATGTATCTTGCTTAGTTGCAAAGAATGATTTGACGCAACTATAGCATAGACGTGTCGGACATGTATGTTTCAAAACATTTAAATTTATTTGCGAAAATGATAAAGTCCGAGGCCTTCCAAAAATGAGTTTCGAAAACCATGACTTATGTGACACTTGTCAAAAGGCGAAGCTTGTGAAAACAAGCTTCAAACCCAAGACAAATATATCTACCTCCAAACCCCTACAATTGCTTCATATGGATTTGTATGGGGATGTTGGAACAAAAAGTTTGGGTGGTAAACATTATACCTTCGTGGTAGTAGATGACTGTACTCGTTATACATGGGTGATGTTTCTAGCTAAGAAAAGTGATGCATGTAGTGAGTTTATGAGTTTAAGTAGACAATTGGAAAATCATGTGGGTGACACCATTAAGACCATCCGTCGTGATCGTGGTGGTGAGTTTGATGGTGATTTCGAAAGGTTTTGTGAATCCAAAGGATACTCTCATGACCTTTCGGCACCTAGAACTCCTCAACAAAATGGTGTGGCCGAACGAAAGAATAAAACTCTGCAAGAAATGTGTAGAGCAATGTTGAATGAGTTCAGTTTGCCCAAATACTTTTAGGCCGAAGCGGTAAATGCCGCTTGCCATGTGATCAATCGTGTATATTTGAGACAATACCTAAATGTGACACCCTATGAGCTTTGGAATGGAAAAGTTCCCAACATTGGGTATTTCAAAGTCTTTGGTTGCAAGTGTTTCATACTTAATACCAAAGATACTTTGGACAAACTTGACCTCAAAGCGGATGAAACTATCTTTTTAGGTTATGCCTCAAATAGTAAGGCATTTCGTGTTTTCAACAAAAGGAGTCAAAAGATGGAAGAATCAATCCATATTAAGTTTAATGAATCACTTAGTGACGAACCTAAACTTAATGAGGATTGTGAAGAAAATGAAGATGTGACTCCTAAAGAAGAAATTCTTGAGGATATTCCTATGGTTGTTCCTCAACAAGAGATTGTTGATGATCCTCCAAATGGAAACATCTTCATTGACTTGAGAGTTGAACCTATTGAAGGTACTCCTCCACCTTTTGTGCAGGAACTTAGTGAGTCAAATAGAAATAGTTCTCATACTCTTGTTGATACACAAAATGTAGATAATACATCACACATTCTGGAACATGAGATTCATGTGAATGATGAAGGTTCATCACTTCCGGAACATGATCTTGAGGAAGTTGGAGGAGATGTCTCCAATCTTCCTAGATCATTTAAGCACAAAAGTTCTCACCCACACAAGTTGGTCATAGGTGATTTAAATAGGGGTATCACCACACGAAGGCAATATAGAGAGAATACATTTGTCTCTCTTATAGAGCTTAAAAATATTAAAGATGCACTTCTTGATGAAAATTGGATCTTGGCTATGCAAGAAGAATTAAACCAATTTGAAAGAAGTGATGTTTGGGAGTTAGTTCCAAACCACACGATCATCCTATTATTGATACGAAATGGGTTTTTCGTAACAAGATGGATGATCAAGGTAATGTCACTAGAAACAAGGCTAGGTTAGTTGCTCAAGGATACCGTCAAGAAGAAGGTATCGATTTTGATGAGACTTTTGCACCCGTAGCACGGCTTGAGGCTCTTAGGATGTTATTAGCATATGCTTGTTATAGGGATTTTAAACTTTACCAAATGGATGTTAATCCGTCTTCTTGAATGGTGTTATTCAAGAAGAAGTGTATGTTGCACAACCTCCCAGGTTTGAATGTCATGATTCACCACATCATGTCTTCAAACTTAAAAAGGCTCTTTATGGCCTCAAACAAGTTCCAAGAGCTTGGTATGAGAGGTTCAGTACCTTTCTTCTTAATAATGGTTTTTCAAGAGGTAAAGTTAACACTACTTTGTTCATAAAAGAACAAGGTAGAAATCATTTAATTGTTCAAGTATATGTTGATGATATTATTTTTGGTGCTACTAACAATTGTCTTTGTGAGCAATTTGCTAGTCTTATGCAAGGTGAGTTCGAGATGAGCATGATGGGCGAACTTAACTATTTCCTTGGATTGCAAATCAAGCAAACCGAAGAGGGCGTGTACATTTCCCAAACCAAATACACAAAGGATTTGCTCAAAAAGTACAATTTTGGTGAAGGAAGAGAAGTAAACACTCCTATGAGCACATGCCAAGCTTGACAAGGATAAAAAGGGAAAGCATGTCGAGGTAACCTTGTATTGTGGCATTATAGGTAGTCTACATTATTTGACGGCTAGTAGACCCGATATTTTACATGCAGTGTGTTTATGTGCTAGATTTCAAAGTGATCCTAGGGAGATGCACTTTATTGCGGTACAACGCATCCTTAGATACCTTAGAAGTACTTTGAAATTTAGTCTATTTTATCCTAAGAATGCATGTTTTGATTTAAGAGGATATTGTGACTCCGATTATGCGGAGAGTCTTGTTGATAGGAAGAGCACCTCTGGAACTTGTCAGTTTCTTGGAGATTGTCTCGTTTCTTGGTTTTCTAAGAAACAAAATAGTGTGTCTCTTTCTACGGCAGAATCCGAATATGTGTCGGCCACCTCTTGTTGTGCACAATTGTTATGGATGACTAACACATTAAATGATTATAGCATTCACTTCTCCAAGGTGCCAATTTTATGTGATAACACGTCTGCTATCAATATTGCACAAAATCCCGTCCAACATAGTCGGACTAAGCACATTGAAGTGAGGTATCATTTCATCCATGATTGTGTACAAGAGAACTTGGTAAGTGTGGAATTTGTTCCTACACGAGACCAATTAGCAGACATATCCACAAAACCCTTACCTAGTGATGTATTTGCATCTATAAGAAGTAGGTTGGGGTTGCTCAACATGGGTTGATAATAACCCATCTTGAGTTTTGAGCAAGAAAATTTTCAAATTTTCAAGGTCAATATACATAAGGTGCTTCATCACAATTACTTCAGGCGTTCGATGTCCATCAAGCGCCTGATGTTAAGGATGTCACTCGTTCGAAGTGACATCAGGCGCTTTATGCTTCCAAACACTAGTGTTCAATGTTAGATTAAGCGCTTTATCTTGGTATATTCACTTGTTCGAAGTGACATTAAGCGCTCAATCTAATATTCCACAACCGTTCGAAGTAACTTCAAGCGCTTGATCTTGTTTTGTGAAGTCGTTTGAATTTACTTTAGGCGCTTCAACCCTAAATTTTCATTGTCATTTCCGCTATCTCTTTAGTTTTTGCGCCATTCAAGTGTCATCAATTCCTGCCGCCATTTTTCTTCCTTCTCTCTTTCTCACGTCTGACCAATTCCCACTCTCCATTCACCTCTTCATCTTCTTCCTCCACTAATTCTTCTCCCATTATCCCACTCTCCCATTATTCACACCTCCATTTCTTCCAATAACTCTTCATCTTTCCTCATTTCCTTTATAATCTCATCTCCCTTCTACTTCTGTCATCCAAACGCCCCTGCAAGTCCTTCCACAATTCCTTCTCTTCTCAAATCTTTTCAATCATACCACTTAGATGGCCTCAGCAGGTCCCTCCAAACGACCTCGCAGTCACAAGCGCAAGCAAACTGCTGGGCTTAGGATTGTGGAACCATAAGAAATAAAATCCATTCGTGAAGGGCTCACCAAGGAAAATTTTCCCTGGTTAAAAAAATTTGACCCAGATATCAAGAAATCACCCCATCATTTGGACAAAGGAGTGCATGTATCTTTGTACTCCAATCTGCTTTATGAAGAATGGCTCACAAACAACAGGCCTATCATTCCACCCAAACTGCTTAGTCTCAGTGATCTGTCTGAGACTCGCAGTGCGGATCAGCTTATCTCCCTACTAGAGCATCAAGGATGGACCTCTCTCTGGTCCAGGATTGATATGCAGGAATTCTCCCACGAGCACATCAGGATGTTCTATGCAAATTTGTGGGTTACTCCACAGTCTGCATCTCATTCTTTTTCTCTGAATACTGTCGTTGATGGTACGCCTCTTAGTTTTTCTATTCCCAAAATCTGTGACGTCTTCAGGATATGAAACGAAGGGCTGAGTGACTTTTTCGTATTTGACTGGAGCAGTAAATATGGAATTAGTAAACAAGATGTAAAATTTGATATGGGATTCTTTCCTTCATGAAAGACTCAGAACATGTCTCTGATGGACCGCATTTTGTTGGTCGTTGTCACTTACTGTGTCAATGGTAAGTCGACAAGAAATCCAAGCAATATGGATTTCTATATCACTTACCGAATCAAACATGAAACCCAACTCAACTTTGCTTGGATTTTGATTGAAGTCATGTTTGTTGCTCTTCGGAAAGCTTTCAAGGCTCTACCTTTCGCAAATATTATTACCATCCTGCTAAAATCAAAAGGTATTGTCATTCCTGATAATGAACTAACCACGGTGGCTAAGATGGATTTGTATGACAATTATAACATTGCCCAAGCCATCGACTCTCAAAAACGCAAAGCCACTACCCTGCCCGATATTGCTGATGAGGTGGATGAAGGGCCTCAGGAAGGTGGTAGTTCGAGTACTGATGCACAGCTGCGTGCACAAATTCAGTCTTTGGAACAATCTTTTCAGCAACTTCAACTCCGAGATGCGTGTCATGAATATCGATTTGGTGTTCTCAAAGCAGCTTTTCTCCGTGAATTTCCATGGGCCTACCTTCCTCCTGATTTTGATGATTTAGGGGGAGAACATGCTGGAAATGCTGCTGCTGGAGATGCTGGATATGGTGCTAGTGTTGGTGGAAGCGGACATGCTGGCGGAAGTGGTCAGCAAATGGGTGGTTTTGCAGAATATGCATCAAGTCGTTTCAGTTTCGGGGATTTTCCTCCTGGTGGAAGTGGTGGTGGATTGTAGAATTTTTTTTGGTGGATTGCAAAAATATTATCTTTTGATGGCTAGCAACGTATCATTCCTTTCTTTGTTTATTTGAAACCTTTCTTTATTGTTTTAAACTTAAGTTTATGTTAATGTCTTTTGCATCACTATTTGTTGGATTATATGGTTCTCTTCTTGAAAAGTAAATATCGCCTTTTGTGAGGGGGAGCATATGTTAACGGGCAGCTAACTTTAAAAGTTACGCATTTTGTGAAATCATCAAAAAGAGGAAGAATGTTAGAATATGTTAGAGTTTTGATGATTTGCACAAGTTGGCACTTCGAACGGTGGATTAGGTGCTTCATGTAGTGTGTCGGAAGTCAGTATACTTTGAACGCATACATTAGGTGCTTCATGTGCCTTGCTGGATTCCAGTATACTTCGAACGCCTATATTAGGCGCTTCATGTGAAGTGTCTGGATGTGCGTATACTTCGAACGCCTACATTATGCGCTTCATGTGAAGTGTATGAGAGACCGAACACTTCGAACGCCTACATTAGGCACTTCAAGTGTTCTGGCAAAAAGGCAGTACATTTTGAACGCCTACATTAGGCGCTTCATGTGTACTACCAAGTCAAAAGTACTTTTCCCCCAAAATGGGCACGTACACCAAGTAATTTTCTGAGAAATATCAGAATTAGTTCGAACAAGCATGAAAGCTGACATTAGGCGCTTCATGTGACTTCGAACGCCTTAAGCTGTCCACATAAGGCGCTTAATGTGACTTCGAACGACTGTTCATTTTTACATTAAGCGCTCCATGTCACTTCGAATACATGTTCAACAAATACATTAGCCGCTTCATGTGACTAACGTTACAAAGGTCTTTTTGCTTCACTTTCTAACATCAGTTGACTCTTTGTACCCTCTTCTTTTAGTGCTATTTTCACAGGTTCTCTCTCAAACCTGAAGATGTCAGGTTGCCATTCTTGGCTTTCTTTTTGAAATCCCTCCAAAAGTATTGCTACATGCCAAGGGAAGATCTTCAAAGATGAAGATGTACCATCACAAGATGCCAAAGCCCATTATTGGCTCTGCAGAGGTTTTCAAACGGGAAGAATTCTCAAGAGTGATAAAAGAAAGGTTTTCTTCTCTTCTTCTTTAACTTTCTACATCCAAAAGCTCTCAAGTTTTCTCTCAAGCTCAAGCTCTCAAGATAGTTGTAAACTTTGTACATTTTTACTTTATTGTTGAGAGTGATTATTGTAAGAAGAAGAAGAGTCTTCTTCTTGTTGAGTAAAGATTGTGAGAGATTGAGTAGACTGTTGGTCAAGGAGAAAATGTGCTTCTTGTTTGAGTTTTTTAGACTTTGAAGGGTTAGTTGATAGTGTTGCGGTGCACTATTCTCCCTACAAGATTTCTTTGAGGGCAAAGAAGATCTTTGGAGGCTAGACTTCAAAGGGTTAGAATTCTCGGTTGTGGTCTAGGCGTGTTGCCTAGTTTTTCCATTTGTTGGATTTTGTTTTTGATTGTTGTTTCCCCCCATAGAAATAACAATCCCCTTTTCAAAATCCTTCTTGTGAAAAATCAAGAAGGTAGAGGAGTAGAGTCATTTGACTTGAACCTCTATACATCCTTGTGTTCTTTACTTTCTTGCAAGTCTTTATTCTTTCTAAAGAACACATCCAAGTATTGGTTGCACTCTAAAACGAAATATATCCAGAAAATATTCATACTTGGTGAACACACTATTCAACCCCCCCTCTTAGTGTGTTCTAAGGGATCTAACAAAGAACTAGTTAAAATAAAGAAAGATCATGAGATAAATACAAGTAATAAAGAAAGATTATGTCAATGTAAAGATAAAGTCTAGTACTAAATGAGTACATAAATTATATCGTGATGTTTGAATGTGTTAGGTGTATTAGGTAAAATCTAGATGTGAAATGATAAAGTTTTTGTTACAGACTAACATGCTCATCACTTTCCATTTTCAGTATACAGGGATAAATAAAGCATGATATGTAAAAGTTAGTAGCAACTTTCTGCGTTATGGTTAATTGAATTTATGTCAAACTTTATGAAAAACTTGCCTGTTTCAGATATAATCTTATAGTGTGTCATGGACAAAGAAAAGAAAAATTGAACATAAAGGATGGATTTTGTCATTGAGAAAGAAAAGAAAACAACAACAATATTACTATATTTTCTTAAAAGCTTTCGCATGGCAGAGTAGGAGGAGAAAGAAAAGAAAAGTTCAACGTACAGGATGGGTTGATAGATTAACAACATAACACGTCATAGACCCGGATCGTGTTAGAGCATGCGTCATAACAGAGGGAATGTCTCTTTTCTTTCTTAGATATTACGCAATGACTATTTTGAACTTTCAAATGTGATATCCACGGATGCTTTGTATATTATTTTGAAAGGCATTGTTGGATAAAACAAATGCATCCTCACTTTCTTTTGCACCTCTAATTTATTAGTTGATACTTGCTCTGTTTCTAAAACATTGTTATAGTTGATTGGTTAATATAGTGTAAATTATATTGTTTTAAAAAATCAATTATGATAATATTTTTAGAATGGAAGAGTAACTTCTAAACTTGTATAGTATTTGAAATGAGTTTTCAATAAATGTGATGGAAAAACATTTCCCTTTTTAACATTCTAGACGTTTTGTTTCAGAAGATCCGACATTATGTAACAGGCACGATACTGTAGATAAATTGCCACACTATGAAGTGAGAGAGATTCTTCTATTTATCACACTGAACTTCAGCCATGCTTCACAGTTCGTATTTCTTTGTGCATTTTTCCTGTTTTAAATTTGTTACGATTTTTGTTCAAAAAAAAAATTGTCACGATTTCTTTATTTTCTTTTCGTTTCTAAGTACTTTCTTTATTAAAACATGAAAGTAGTTTGAGATGACACATATTTTGCTAGGCTTTCAGCAGAATATATTAAACGGCAAATTCTTTTATGTTTAGCCTTAATAAAGAGAAGGATATGTTAAGTTGTAAAACGTTTTGATGATAAAAAAATGTTTTGAATGAGTTAAATTTTTGTTTGATATTTGATGCATGATGGGCAAAACACATTATGTCCAAAGATGGTTGAGATTGGAACTCACTGGCTGACATCGATCTCTCAAGCTGGAGACATCGATCGATCGATGTCACTTCAGCCCCTGACATCGATCGATCGATGTTGAATCAGAGAACATCGATCTCTCCCTCCCAGGACTTCGATCGATCGATGTTGAATCAGAGAACATCGATCTCTCCCTCCCAGGACTTCGATCGATCGATGTTGAATCAGAGAACATCGATCTCTCCCTCCCAGGACTTCGATCGATCGATGTTGAATCAGAGAACGTCGATCTCTCCCTCCCAGGACTTCGATCGATCGATGTTGAATCAGAGAACATCGATCTCTCCCTTCCAGGGACTTCGATCGATCGATGTCCTCCAGGATTCAAATTTTCTGAACGTTAGAACAAAATCCAAGGCAGATTTTTGAGGTTTTCTCTTTCCAATCTTCTTCAAACTTCTTGTGGACTTTAACCCAACCTAATGCATGCTTCCTTGACTATTGTATACATGTCTAAGATTCTCTAGGGTGGCTATCCAAGATCAAATCACTCCATATGGTGGCTAGAGACTATTTGAGCATTATCTTGACATTTTTGAAGATGAAGACTTGGTGGAGAACCTCAAAAACGTGGTGAACTTCATCTATAAATAGAGGAGGCTTGGATGAAGCAACTACACACTTTCAACATCATCTAGCTTCATTTTCCATTGTTGTATATTTCTCTCATACTTGTAAATTTGTTTAAAGCTTGTCTAGCTTTTCTTTGATCTTCATTATTGTACATTGAGAGAAAGAGAGTCAAGCACAAGAGGAACCATAAATATTTGATCTCTTGCTTGTGCTTAGACTTGTTAGAAAGTGTGAACCTTACTATATTTCTTCAACCCACTGTGAGAAGTTCTTGAGGAAACTTTTGTTGAAGTTGTGAGGAAGCAAGAAGTTGTTCTTGCTAAGAGCTGTAGTTGCTGTAGTTGCACAAGTGTGTTTTATGCAAGAAGTTGCTGTTGTTGTAGCTTACACTAAAGTGTTAGTGTAAGTGTTGCTGTGGTTGTTCTTATTGTTCATAATAAGAAGAGTAGTTGTTGAAAATCCACTTTGGAAACAAAGTGGTAGTGGAGTAGAATCATTTACGATTCGAACCACTCTATATCCGGTGTACTCATTCACTACTTCTCATCTCCCATTCTTGCTCTGATTTTGAATATCTTTTTGAGTTGAGCAAACGAGAAAATTCCGCAAAAGAGCCAAACACTCTATTCACCCCCCCCTCTAGAGTGTATTTCAGACCTTACAATTGGTATCAGAGCCTAACCTTGATTGCTTGGCCTATCTTTGCAAGTAGCAAGGTTAAAGATCATGGCAATGACAACCTCAACCTCAACCTCAACCTCTTCATCTCCTAAGCCTACTGCACTATTTTCCGGATCAAATACTAAAGCACCTATGTTTGATGCCCAAAATTATTCCTTGTGGAAATTTCGAATGATCAATCACTTGAAAGGCTGTGGATTTGATATATGGAGAGCCGTTGTCAAAGGAATTGAAGTTCCTATGATTACCAACTCAAAAGGAGAATCAATATTCAAAGATGAGGATGATTACACCGATGAAGAAAAGATAAGATTTGCCATTAATGGCAAAGCATTTGATATTCTCTCAAGTGATCTCACCACCACCGAGCTTATAAGACTTCAAGGTCTTGAAACAGCTCATGAGGCATGGAAAAGGCTTGAAATGATACATGAAGGAACTGAGCAAGTAAGAATGGCCAAACGACTTATGCTCATGAAGG
Source organism: Eustoma russellianum (assembly GCA_036186865.1). Lineage (NCBI taxonomy): Eukaryota > Viridiplantae > Streptophyta > Magnoliopsida > Gentianales > Gentianaceae > Eustoma > Eustoma russellianum. The sequence goes on along the minus strand of AP025040.1, from coordinate 25,107,581 downwards.
AGTATGAGATGTTCGGAATGAAAAGCGGTGAGAAGATTGAGGAGACAATCGATCGATTCACACGAATAGTGAATCAACTCTCCATGGTGGACAAGAAAATCTCAAATGAAGACCTTGTCTCAAAACTCCTCAACTCTTTGCCAAGAGAATGGACGCCCAAGGTCACCGCCATCACCGAATCAAAGAATCTCAAGACTCTTACCCTTGATGAGCTATCCGGTAATCTTCTTACTCATGAAATTCTTATTGATGAACAAAATAGGATGAACCCTATCAAGCCCACACAAATATCACACAAAGGATTGGTGGTAGAGTCCGATGACTCGGATGAGGAAGTTGCCCTTCTAGTAAGAAAATTTAGAAGAATGGCAACTAGAAACAAAGCACAAGCAAGAAAGTTTTTCAAAAGACCATCTAAAGAAAAGGAAGCAAGTGAAAATTGCTATAGATGTGGTCGACCCGGTCATTTCATTACCGACTGCCACGTAAAAGAGCCGCAAAAGCAAGAGAAGAAGGTCTTTCCTCAAAAGAAGAAAGCCCTCAATGCGGAAATAACCACGTGGGATGATCTCCTTTCGGAATCAGAAGGAGAAGAGAGTGAAGATCAAGGTGTTGGACTTGTTGCAACTGTTGACAATCCAAAGACTCAACATACTTGTCTCATGGCGATTGAAGATGATCTTGAGGTAAATTCTAATCCTTCAAATTTGCATGATGAAATAGGAGATTTACAAGATCACTTTGAAAAATTGAACTTAAAGTATAAGCATTTGAAGAAAGAGTTCAAGAAATGCATCTTAGAAAATAAGAGCTTGCATGACAAGAATATTTTGATGTTTCAAGAGCATGACATCATACTCACCATGCATAAAACCGTAGCTCTTGAAAATGTAGAAATTAGAAAAGAATGTGAGAAACTAAAATTAGACTTACAAAGACTAACAAATGGTAAAAACAATTTAGACATACTACTTGGAAATCAAAGAATTGGAAATGATAAATCCAGTTTAGGATTTAATTCATCATCTTCTTCTATTAAATCTAAGTCCTTAAAGAAAAAGGCAAATAATAGAAATCCATCATCCTTTAAACCAAAGCATGTACCCACTTGTTTTCATTGCAACAAACTAGGACATGTGAAGAAAGCATGTAGAGCTAGATTTTCAAGCACATATGTTTGGAAGCCTAAGGATAGACAAACTAACCTTAAAGGACCCAACCATCAAAGGGTACCAATGCATACATCTTTTGGTTTTGTAGGCTCTCAAGATAAATGGAGTAGCCAAAGAAGAAGGAACCAAATGGCTTATGGACAGCGGATGTTCAACGCACATGACCGGAGACAAAATGTTGTTCACCAAGCTCCAGCTCCAAGATGGTGGAACGGTGCATTTTGGCAATGGGAAAGCCAAAATCCTTGGACATGGAGAAATTGATAACTCTTCTTTTACTATTAATAATGTATTATATGTAGAAGGGCTTAAGTATAATTTGATAAGTGTTAGCCAACTAGGTGATGCTAATTTTCTAATTGATTTTGTGAAAAAATTGTGAAAAAGAACGATAAGATTGTTTTTGAGGCTATACGCAAAAATGATGTTTACAAATTTAGCACACATGATTTGATATCACAAAAGGTTAGAGGTCTCCAAAAATTCTGAAATTTTGAGAGAACTTAGCCTCAGATGTTATGAGGGTCCCCTAAAAATTTCAAATTAAAATTCAACCTTTAACCCCTTCAAAAACTGTTGGTAATCAGATTGTGCGAATCTGCCAGAACCGGTAGATGGTTTTGAAAAATTAATTCCTATTTTTGTGTATGTCGAAATGCTCTGCAAATTTAACCACTAACTCCTTATATACTATATTTAATTGGGTTGAAACAGTTTTGCAAAATTCTTTTAGGAAGTAGGTCAACCACAATCAAAGTCTCAACCTTTGCAAGTCTGAAATTCAGACTGCACTAGTGTCAGAACTTTTGATGTTTGATCGACTTATACTTATCCAAAAGGGTTGAAACTTGTGCCAAATTAACCCTAGAACGTGTAGGTATATTTCTAGAAATTTTCGTGATTTTTGAAAATCTTTTACTATTTTTACGAATGCGAACACGAAGAGTAAACAGTGCAGTAACTGAAAAGTAAATGCAGAAAGTAAATGACACCAAGAATTTTATACTGGTTCGGTTATAAACAACCTACTCCAGTCTTCAAGTAACACCTTCCTTGGTTCACACTAATCACACACACGCAGTACACCTTACCGCAGGGTTGATAGAGTTACACCTAACTCCAACCCTTTACAAACCTTGTATGACGAGTACAATTCACACGAACACCACCACCTCGCAAGAATGAAGATTGATCACACCTTGATCAATCTTTTACAAAGATATAGAATGAATGGTGGTTTATATCAAGCCTATTCAAGATTGAAAGAATATGAATACAATAGGCTTACAAGAAGAAAGAAAGAAAGAGAGAATGTAGAAGAAGAAGTACTAGGCTTTTTGATCACTTTGATTTTGCAATGCTTGGCCTTGTTTTGTTTGCTCTCTTCTCTTTCCTTTTAACATGTTTTGGCCGCCCCCCTATTGTGCTATCTCCTTCTTGAAAATTATCTTCTAAGTCCTTGAGAGAATGTAAGACATCATTGTGACAATGTCTTGCTTACTTGGCATCTTCTTATTGGATGATCATTTAGTCTTCGCTTACTTGGCACATTCTCATTAGATGAATGTTGTCATCATTGATGACTTGGAAAAAAATCTGAGAATTTCACTTAAACATGTGCCAAAAATCATCACAAAATAACTTACATAAATCATAAGATATATCACATAAATTGCAAGATAAAAATCCTTCCCAACTTAAGCATAATTTCTGCCATAATGTCTTATTGCCATGCTGAAAATTCAGCATGTGCATCACTCAATTCTATTCAAAATAATGCCAAATATTCTTTGATTTTTTTCTTTATAAAATGAATCACCAAGTTATGGTAAGTATTGCTATCTCATGAGAAATGAACTTGGACACTTCCAAGCTAACAAATTCGGCCACCATGTCTTACACATGCTGAAAAATTTTCAGCATGTGTGATATATAAAATATCACTCTTTATTAATTTAAATAATATTCAAATCATTTCCATTTCTTCTTCCAATCAATCACACAATAAAAGATGACAAGTTATAACTCATTTAATTGACAAAATCGGCCAGCTTGTTTGTAGCATGCTGAAATTTTTCAGCATGTGATATAAGTGAGATATATTTTAAATTCTTACCATTTGTAGCTTCTCTCTTCAATTCACCAACATTGTATGATTGATCCTTGACCAATCAATATGCCAACAAGGCTCCAAATAAGCTCCATCTCAGCTGTAGGTGGCGTTGGAAATGATTGTGTATGTGCTGAAATTTATTTTTGCTATCTTTGTAAAATAATGCACATTTAATAACACACACATGTTATATTCCAATCAGCCCTTAATTTAATTTTCTAGAATACTTTAAGATGTATATCATATGTAAAGAGTGTCTAGATACGTGTCACATGATGTACAAAAAACGTTCCATGTGTTGTGTGCGTAGAAAACCGAATTTTCGATATTTATCGATTACCCGATTTTTCTCTAATTTAAATTCCAACTTTTGCACATGTTATATATATTATGTTATACATAATATATATAATATATACTTTAAATCTCAGTACTTGGCTGGTCTAAAGTGGTACCATTAACATGTGACAAAATTAAACTTGGAATCTTCACATTTTGGCCTTAATGTGGAGTAATTTGTGTGTGCCAATATGGAAAGTATTTTTGGCTGAATATTCAGTGATGTGCACGAAATTTTCATCAAATTTTGATGTATAGGGGCTGGCCATTTATTTATGGCAGGTACGTGACACGTTGGCGATGTTTCGGTATTCGCCCGATACGACAAATTTCGGTTTAGAACCTTTTATCGTGTCATATTTAATTTGTCATCACCATATCTTATATCATACTCATAAATATGAGTTAAGTATAGTGGTGTGACGTTAACATACGTACGTAAAATATATAACGTGTCGGTAGTACGTTGGAATACATGTGTATGTGCCTTTTTCAAAAAATCTGAAAATATGTGTAATATATATGTATATTGGCGTGTGTAATTAAGATGGGGAGGAGGAGAAAACTTTCCTTCCTTAGCTTTGTTGCCTTTGTGCCTTTTCCAAATGTGGCTTCCTTTAATGAACTACTTAGTTTATTAAACTAAGTACTTCACTTAATGAACTAGTTTAGTTCATTAATGGTGGCACCTGAAAATAGTATAAACACAACAAATGTTTGCCATATGATGTAAGCTTTAACGCTTCATGGCTCGTTAGTACGGCAACATAATATATAAGCTAAATAAGGCAAGTAATGGCAAGATATCATGCATACATGTACACGTTTATATATATCATGCATTTAAGTCACTTATTTTGAAATCACTCAAACCCCCTTATCTCTACAATACTTGTGCTGTCTCCTCTTCTGTATCAGTCTCAGAGTCAAATGTGTCACTCCAAGTGGAGGCCTTGAGAGCTCTTCTCCTTTGTTTAGGTTCTGAGACGAGTCTATTTTTGGTTCGATCCTTGTCAAGGTGTTTGCTTGTTTGTTTGTCCTTGTTAGGTCAGTCATAGGATAAATGTCCAAGTTTTCCGCATTTATAGCATTTTACGTCCTTATCATTTGCTTTATTTTTATTTCTTTTCATGGAAGTAGCCTTAGGTTTGTTTTTAAATGACTTTCTCATGAATTTTCTCAAACCTTTAGCCAATAGTATTAAGTCATCATTATCTAATTCAGAATCACTATCATCTATATGATCGGAAGAAGAAGAGACGTATTCATTTGATTTAAAAGCAATAGTCTTACCTTGTTTCGACGGTCGTTCCGATTTCCTTAAAGTGAGTTTGTTTTCATATACCTTTAGTGATCCAATTAGTTCCTCCATTTTTATTGATTTGGATTTCTTTTCTTTCCTCTACAGCCGTCACTTTACAGTCCCATTTTGATGGAAGACTTCATAGTACCTTTTGGCACTTTTCCTGCGTAGAGAAACCCAACTTCTGAAAACAGTTTCTGTTTTTAGGACCTGTTTTGTGACGTTTGCAAAACTAGGTTACAGATCTTCACAAATTCTGAAATTTGGAGAGATTGTAGTCTCAGATGTTGTGAGTATCTTCTAAAAATTTCAGATTAAAATTCAACCTTTAACCCTTTGAAAAATTATTGGTGGTCAAATAGCGCAAATCTGCCAGAAACGGTAGTCTGATTTAAAAAATTTATTCCGATTAAAGTGTGGCTCCAAATGGTCTACAAATTACAAATCCCTTACTATGTGTCTTTAATTGGGTTGAAACAGTTTTGAAAAATTCCTTTGGGAAGTTAGTCAAATACGTTCAAAGTTTCAACCTTTGCAAGTCTGAAAATCAGACTGCACTAGTCTCAGAACTATTTACATTTGAATGACTTATACTTGTCCAAAAGGGTTGAAACTGGCGCCAAATGAAACTTAAAACGTGTGGCTATGTTTCTAGAAAGTTTCGTGATTTTTTAAATTCATTTGATATTTTTAAGATCGCGATGAAAATGATGCACAGTGCAAGAAACTGAAAGTAAAGTGCTGAAAAGTAGAGAACACAAGGAATTTTATGCTGGTTCGGTTAAATCAACCTACTCCAGTCTTCGAGGACACCTTTATCGGTTATCACTAAACAAAATAACACCTTACCGCACAGGGTTGATGGAGTTATACACCAACTCCAACCCTTTACAAACCTTACAAGCAATCATAATGATCACGAACACCACCACTGAGCGGATGAAGGTTTGACCACACCTTGATCAACCTTTTACAACAATATAGCGTGTATGGTGGTTTGTATGAAGCCTATGCAATATGTATGAATATGAATACAATAGGATTTGAAAGAGAAGAAGAGAGAAAGAAGTGTGGAAGAAGAGTATAGAAACGTTTTTGCTCTCTTGAACTTGTAAGACTTGTCTTGTCCTTGATCTGCTCTTCTTCTCTCCTTTTTATCAAGTGTGGTCGTCCCCTCTTAGCCTTTTCTTCCCCTTGGAAATTATCTTTTAAGTCCTTGGAAGAATACCTTGTATAATTGTGACATCAACTTGCTTACTTGGTAACACTTCATTGGATGATCATCTTGGTCTTGCTTACTTGGCACTCCTTGATTGAATGAGATTTGTCATCATTTGATGACTGTACAAATCTGAAAATTACACTTAAAACACGCGCCAAATTAGTGTTTAAAATATTGCCAAATACACATAATTAATCCCACAAAATTTGGAAATAAATTTGTCTCCTTTCAAGACAAAAATTCAGCCAACTCATTCTACACATGCTGAAATTTTCAGCATGTGTGATGTTTCAAATATCTTCAAATTATTTTCATAACACCATCAAATCAATCCATTGAAATTTTAGAGGCAAATATATCACCATTAATCACTAAAAATCGGCCAACCTAATTTACACATGCTGAATTTTCAGCATGTGTCACATATGTGACATAGTTTGAAACATTACCTTGTGTAGCTCCTTCCTTTATGTCACTAACCTTGTATACTCCATTCTTGACCAATCAAGATGCCAACATAGGCTCCATCTGAGCTAGGCGTGTGACAAAGCTTGAACATGTGCTGAATTTATTTTTGCAAACTTTATAAAATAGTGCACAATAATTATACACATATGGTATATTTCAACCAGCCCTAAATTGATTTTTCTAGAACACTTTAGAATGTATTGAATATGTAAAAAGTGTCTAGATACATGTTATATGTCATGCCAAAAACGTTCCATGTGTTGTATTCATAGAAAACCGAATTTTCGACTTTTGTCGATTACGCGATTTTTCTCCGATTAAATTACAACTTTTTGCACATGTTATATATATTATTTTACACATAATATACATAGAATAACTTGAATATTCAGCTCTAAAGGCTGAAGTAAGTGGCGCCCCATGTGCTTAAAAAGATGAATTTGGAATCTCCACAATTTGACCTTAATTGGGGGTGATTTGTGTGTGCCAACATCGAATGATTTTATGGATGAATATACCATGTAAGCCACGAAAGTTTTGTCCATTTTTGAAATGTAGGGCTGGCCATCTATATATGGCAAATACGTGACACGTTGGCGAAGTTTCGGTTGTCACCCGATACGACAATTTTTGGTTTAGAACCTTGTAACGTGTCGTAATAATTTTGTCATCACCATGAATTATATCATATGATATAAGACCTGAATATATTCATAAATATGAGGTAAGTATAGTGGTGTGACGTTAACGTACGTTTGTAATATATATAACGTGTCAGTAGTACGTTTATGTGTAGTATAGTGCCTTTTAAAAAAATCTAAATATATATATATATATATGTGTGTGTGTGTGTGTGTGTAAAAACGTGTGATAAGATAAGGAGAGGAGACTTTCTATTCTTCAATTCGTTGCCTTTATGCCTTTTCCAAATATATCTCCATTTAATGAACTACTTAGTTCATTTAACTAGTACTTCACTTAATGAACTAGTTTAGTTCATTAATTATGGCACCTGAAAATAGTTCAAACACAACAAATTTTAGCGATTTGACGTAAGCTTTAAAGCTTCATGGCTTGTTAGTACGACAACATTATATATAAACTATATAAGACAGATTTGTTGCAAAAACATGTCTAGTCATAAAATGTATCATGCATTTCTTTAACACACATTATTTAAATCATGCATTTTTGTGAATCACTCAAACCATTTTTCTTAACAGGCCGGCGGTCTCTTTTCTCCATGTGTAGAAAGCATCTTTGTGTCTTGCACCATTTGACCACTTCTCCCATATGTCTTTATTTTATTTTATTTTTAATGGTGGTCTTAATACCTAATTAAAATGTTAAGAATCTAGGAGAATTCTAGAGTATCCTAGACCCATGTTGGCCAAATTTCCTATAAGAGTTGGGAGGGTATTTTTGTCATTTCACTCATTTCATAAGACATACTTGTAGTGTCATGCTATTTCTTATAATATTTACTTTAAGGAAATTTAATTAAAGATAAAGTAATAAAACTTAATAAAATGCACTCTGAAGAACCAACATTTTATTAAACCACTTCATACGAGTCTTAAGTACATAACGATTTCCGTTGGGTACAACACATTGATTCACCTCTTAATCAGATATTAGAGCTGAATATCTAATTTATTTTGTGTACATTATGTGGGACATATATATATGACATGTGAAAAAAGTTTGAATTTAATCGGAGAAAAATTGCATAATCGGTGAAAGTCGAAAATTCGGTTTTCTACAAACACAACGCATGGAACGTTTTTGGCATGAGTTGTAACATGTATCTAGACACTTTTTACACTTTCAAGACTTGTTAAAGTGTTCTAGAAAATTAAAATTAGGGCTGATTGGAATTTACCATATATGTGTAATTATTGTGCATTATTTGACAAAGTTTACTAAAATGAAATTCAGCACATGTACAAGTCTTCTCACACGCCATTTGCAGTCTTGATGGAGCCTATGGGGGAGCTTAGTTGGAATCTTAATTGGTGGAGGATATGCCAAACAAGGTTAGTCACATAAAAGAGAGCACTACATATGGAAGGAATTCAAAATAGCCACACGCTGAAAATTTCAGCACATGCTACCTTAGTCGGCCGATTTTATGATGATAATTGATTGAATGTTGATTGTTCGGTAACATTTTGATTACTATTTGGCACATGTTTTATGATATATTTGAAGATTTTACAGCTCATTAAAATGATGACAAGTGGACCAATCATCAAGTGCCAAGCAAGCAAAGCCAAGTCATCCATCTAATCAAAATGTGTCAAGTGAGCAAGATGGTGTCATGTCTACACAAGGCAATCTACCAAGTGCATTAAAGAGAATTCTCAAGATGGTAGAAGCCCTACAGGGCGTGGCCACTTGAAGATGAAAAGAAGAGAAGTAGTGCAAACAAAGTCAAGAACACAACTCTCATTCTCTCAAGATCAAGAAGCTCTAGTACTTTTTTCTTCTGATTTCTTTCTTTCTTCTTCTTCTCTCAAGCCTATTATTCATATATTCAAAATATTGTATTGGTTTTGATTATACCACACACTCATACATTGTTGTAAAAGGTTGATCAAGGTGTGGTCAAACCTTCACTCGATTGGTGGTGGTGTTTGTGATCGGTTTGTTTGGTTGTTTTGGTTGTATTGTTTGTAAAGGGGTGGAGTTGATATGTAACTCAAGTCACCCTTGTGGTGAGGTGTTTTTGATGTTTTGTGATAACCGAGGAAGGTGTCCTCGAAGATTGGAGTAGGTTGATTTAACCGAACCATTATAAAATCTTTGGTGTCTTTACTTTACTGCACTTTACTTTCAGCATTTTGCATCAATTTCATTGCAAGATTAAAAATAGCAAATGAATTTCCAAAATCGTAAAATTTTGCAGAAACATAGACACACCTCTTAGTTTTCATTTGGCAAGTTTCAACTCATATGGATAAGTATAAGTCAATCAAAATTGAACAGTTCTGAGACTAGTGCAATCGGATTTTCAGAGTTGCGAAGGTTGAGAAAATCAACGTGATTGATATACCTCCGAAAGGAATTTTTGAAAACTATTCCAACCCATTGAAATAAATATATTAAGGGTCTTGTCATTAAAGTTTCAGACCATTTGGATGTTGTACCCCAACTGTACCATACTTGAAACTATGATGATGTGGTATAATGAAATATTGATTCTTGCAAGTTCATTTTAATTAAGTTATATCAGCGCTTCCTTATTTAAATTCGTTTAAGATGGACATTAAATAATTATACAAGTGGATGTCACAAGGTATGTGAAATACCTTATAAATTCGGCCAAGAGGCCTTGATGAACCCTAGAATAACTTCCTTTCATAAGAAGGCAAACCTAAATGGTTTTCATAAAAAGCAAACCTAAAAATCATATATGAGAAATTAAATAATATAAATAATTATCTAAGTATGAAAATGGGAAAGGACAAAATACCCTCCCTAGGCTCCAAGACTTTCGGACAAGGATCAAGGGAAAGTCTCTAGAACCCTCTCCACTATTCTACTCCATGTTTAATATTTAAAATATCTAATTAGCTTGTAATTAAATAATAAAACAAAGTAAGCATGCAAATCAAAAATAATAAAATAATAAAAAGAAGTAAGCATGAAGGCAAAAAAAGCTTACAAGTTACAAGCCCAAGGCTTGCTTTTCTTTCCCCCCATGCGCCGACCACTCTCCCTTCCCTCCACCATTATGCCATCTTTAATACTACCTAGAAGCTTCACCCCATCTTCATCTTATCCTCTCTAAAGAAGTCCCTCAAGAAAAGAAAAACACTAGACTAGTTTCATCTCCCAACCTATACCATATGGCCCCCCTCTTAGAGCTAGGAGATTCAACTCAACTTCCATTTTCAAGTTCAAAGAAGTCTCTAGGTAAGTCTTCTTCCAAGTATCTTAAGTGAATTTTCTATATCAAATATGAAGCTCACATGGGTTCCTTTTATTCTACCCAAAATTGTGACCTTCATGGTCACTAGGTACAAGTTTTCCAACCTTTTAGGTGGTGCAAGCTCTTGCTAGTTTGAAGCTCCATTCAAACCCTCATCTTGGTAAGTAAATCTAATATTGAGATAGTACTATTTTTCATCTAAGATGATGGCTAACATTTTTCTTTTCCTCCCTCCAAAACCGTGTGCTTCATGGATATAGAGGAGGAAAATTTCAACTCATTTCATCCAAGATCCAAGCTAAGAAAAGGCTTTAGCTTGAAGAGGCAAGTATACCTTAGACTCTCATGCTTTGTTTGAAGAATTATTGACTTGAATGGCTAGTTATTTCTAAGATATAAACTTTAGTTGAATATACTAAGTATTAAGCATGAGACCTTAGTGTTTCCTTAAGAAAAATGTCTTGCATGTGACTAATTCCTCCAAAGATAAATTCTTTTCCTACATGCAATATGGTATGAGGCTATTTTAGGATGAAACAAGATTCAACAAAGTGATTCTAGGCAAGAATGGTTCTTGGGTGAAGCTTGAGAAGCTCCAAGATGGTATGCATGTGCTAGTTGTAATTTTAAAAGGTTGTTTGGTGTGATTGAAATAAAATAGCATATAAATTCTTGCATGCCTAAATAAACATTGTAAAATATGTTCATTTCACCACACACGGTACAGCCAAGAAGAGGAGGTGAGGGTGAGTCTTGAATCCAAGAAAGAACACATTTTGTGAGCACTAAGATATGTGAAAGTTGCATGCTGGATGATTTATTACATGAGTATGTTTGTGCTCAAATTGAAATGTGACATGGGTTATTTTGGTACAAGAACACGGGATGTTTATGGAGGTTGAGTGATGCATAAATTAGTTGTACCAAGAATAGATTCAATAAAGTGCAAAGTGAGCAAATATGATGAGTGTCGTGTACAAACTACAAACTGTTTTTGAATGATTCAAATGAGACTTAAAAAAACGTATGGAATCTGGAATATTCATGAAAAAAGCGTGTATTTAGTGGCTAATAAGTTATTTTATAAGAATAAGGTTAGTTGGTATATACTTAACATGAAAAAGTGACAAAAGACCAAACTACTGGAACAGGGCAGTTTTATGTAGCATATTATGTGACCTGGAAATGGACCCTAGGAAAGTGCAAATGAGCTGATTTTTGGTAGGATGCTAGCCCTGCATGTTTATGACGTCTGAGTTGGAATTTCAAAAAACGAAATCATGGTTTTGCCACAATAACATTTTTAGTAAAACTGGTCAGTCCAAAATCAGCATGTGACCAATTTCAAGAAAATAATTAAATGACCCCTTTAAAGTCATTGGATTACTCTGGAAATTTTATGATAATGACCTAAGACATAGATGAACATGTCCATGTAAATTAATCCACTTGGAATTATCGTTTTGATGGGTAACTATTGATTTGAAATTGACGCACTAAAACTGGAAAATGGGCAGAACAGAGGAATAAGTTAAGAAGCCTTAATCTTGTGGATTTCGACTTATATGAACGGTTTGGGCCCATGAATATTAGTCCTTGAGAAGGTTACTATGTTTTTCAGGTTTTGTCCCAAATTAATTAGGACTTTACAGTCTTGGAAATTAAGGGAAAGATGACTACAGTGCTGATGGATTCAGCAGTACACCTTTTTACAACTTAATGATTTAAGGGTCTTACTAATCTTAAAACGTTACGAAAATTTTATGACATGAATATAAGACCCCATGATGCGTGTATATGACAAAAGATTATGAAAATAGGCATGTTTGGCTAATTTTGGAAGCCTCATGAACAGAATGTAAAATCTGGAAAAATTTTCAGCACATGGACACCATGCCTATGTCATGACTTAAATAATTTCTAAGATAGTCCATGCCATGACTTGCATTGCATATCATTTCATGTATCATGCATGAACACATGCACCATGAATCTGATTTTTATGAATTTCCGTATGCAAGGAAGTCTTTTCAAGCAAGTTTTCGTTATGCATATAAGTTATTTATGGCCCCATGTTTTTTTAAAAGAAAGCTTTATGATTCCCTTGCCGGCTAAGCATGCTTATAACCCGACTCTAGACCTGGAGTTAATAGGTCTGATGACATGATAAGTTCTGGATCCGTTCCGGACCCGGGGTTAATTGGTCCGATGATATTTTCTGGACCCGATCCAGGCCTGGGGTTAATCGGCCTGATATTATGTTCTGGACCCGTCCCAGACCCGGGGTTAATTTGTTGCACCCCACCAAAAATAGTATTATATCAGGGACTAGTATGAAATAACACATTGGAACGTTATTCCGAAGAAGAACATTTTGCTAAGCTCTATCAACGTCTATTTAGTATTAAAGGGGAATAGTATATTACCTCAAGTATGAATTATGATGCATGAGAGTTGATAGTTTTTCCCTCCCAAGATTACTCATAAATTTCGGCCTAGAGTATTGCGGACATTAAAGTGGAGTTCCTTTTACTACAAACAACAAACCCTTTGTAGTAATGGTGAAAGAAAGCATGGAGAGTTATTCTAGCATTTAGTGTTCTACTAAATGAAATTGAAAAAGTAAAAAGGGGAAAAGTACTCCTTTTTTCCCCATTAAGCCGCCGGGTAGAGGAAGTTATTAGGAGACCCCTTTTTGCTAGAAAAGCTAACTACACACCTTACTTACCAATAAAGCAACAATATAAATACAAAAAGGAATAAAACAATTAAGGAGTAAATGAACTTGGGGGAAGACCCCTTAACCGCCGGCTATCCTCTTGGGGTGAGCCAAGAGAACTTCATCATTAATCCTAGTCACTTTTGGTCTAGCAACTTCAATTTTGTGAAAAGGTATGCTTATGTGATATAATTATATACATATATGAGTAGTGTTGGAAAATATATGGACATGTACAGCATATTTTTTTATATAAAGAATATTTTATTAGCAAAACCCTCACTTATGGCGGAGGAAAACCTTATTACAACAAATGAAAAGATGACGATAGTAGCAGTATATGATTATCAACATCCATATTATATATGATATGCCGCATTAAAACCTTTCCAAGTAAGACCACCCTTGTGGATAAAACCTTGGCGAAGGAAAAAGCGTACATATTTATATAAATGGACTGTTGATATGCGCTACCGTGTAACATGAAAGAACATAAAAATCGGATATTACATAAACGTAATAAAACAAATAGCCATGTGAACATCCACTCCTGATGATTGTCCCTTGTCAAGTCGGAATTCGCGTCAGTGGCCAGGAAAATAAGCGCAATCCGTGTCCCCGTCCATGCAGCAAAACATTTAATGGCTGAGTGAAGCAGAGGTATGATACATAGTGAAATGTGTAAGGCGAATCAAATGAAGATCATACCAGGCCTACCTGCACTAACTAAAGTGCCGACAGAGAAATAGAAGACACGCCAATCCATTCGGAAGACTTGCAATAGAAGGGAGCAACATATTTGTATCAACCATGAACTCCTCCCATCGTCATCGGGGATATAAACAAACATGAAACATGAATGCATCAATGTCGAGAATATATAAAATGCTGAAGTAAACAAATCAATGAACTATACTCAAAGTGTGGGAATGAAGCGAATGAGGATCATACTAGGTCTGCCTGTCCCAACTAAGGTACAGGCAGAGACTGCGATAATTTGCCAATCCATGTGGAAGACCTGAAGGTTAAGGAACTCGCAAATTTGCGGAGGAGAGGTCTAATGTGATGGTACCACGAACAAGTGATGGCAGATTGTGCCGTGAGTAATACCAGGTGTGAGGAAACATCATCGCATGCTGTGCAAGATAATGTGCTGCCATATTGGCTTCTTGGTACACATGAATATAATCCAGTCGATGGTGATGTAGTAATATCCATAATAGCCGAAGATGATAGTTCCAAAAGATAGGATTTGGCTGCCTCAATCATGTAATAATTTGCGCACAGTCAGACTCTAGAACAATAGATCGATAAAGTGGTAGAAAATATAACAGACCAAACAATGCAGTCTAAGTCTCCGCTGCAAATGGCGTACTATGTGGAAGCCGAAATGATATTACCTCCACACAAACACCCAAATGATCACGTAATAGTGCCCCCTTGCGGCGTTATGCCTGCCAACTGACGCATCGATATTCAACTTTAGCCGACCGGATGGTGGTGTTTGCCAACGAACAATATGTGGTCGCGGGGGCCGAATTCTTGGGATCCATGAAAGTCGTAATGTGTGTGTCACTGCGAGCTTTGATCCGTTTTTAGATTTGACCCATATCTCACTATCATAATGTATTGAAGCCCGCAGAGTAGCAGGAGCAAATGAGATAGAATCCCCATACACTAATGCTGAATATGTTCGCCATATGTCGTAAACAATAATAGCTGGAACTATGATTTTTAAAACCCCAAATAGAGATGAGACCTAGGACCGATACCACCAAGATAGCAAGTACTATCGAAGCTGTAGCGAGATGGGAAATGGTCCAGATAATTCGAGCGCAAAAAAATGCCAAATATGACGAATGTGATTGCAGTAGATGAAAACATGGTCTACCGTGGCCGAATGTTGTTTACAAAATAGACACTGTGTGGGTCGAGCAGTAGAATAGCTGCCTATATAATCCTCAAATGGTAATGCCATGTGGAAAATGCGCCATAAAAACAATTTTATGGTTGCAGAATGATGTTTATACCAAGTGAATTTAACAAAGAGCAGTACAGGCCTTGCAACACGACAAATGTCGTAAGCTGATTTAAGTGAAAACTCACCTGATTCCGTCAGTTTCCATGTTAGGTGTGGTCCCGAACCTTCTGTCTGAGCAATGCAGTGAACATGGATTCTACAAATCAGCTTCCATATCGGCGAATCCTGAAGGCGTGGGATGTAATCTCCTCTGCTGCCATATTTTACATGCATGTATTTACTCCATAGGGTGTCGTGCTAATGATATGACCACCATATGCGACAGTGATATGCCATTTGTAAAGTAGTAAGATCTCGAAGTCCTAGTACACCTGTTTCAAATGGAAAAGATATTTTAGACCAAGCAACCCAATAATGACGATTACCCCAATAAAAAGAGGCCATTTTCCTTTCAATGACCTTGATGACTAACTTTGGCAAACCTCCAGCCGCAAAAATATGTAGTGGAAGAGCTGAGATCACTGAGCGCAGTAGTACCAAGCGGCCAGCGGCAGATAAAAGACGTGAATGCCATCCTTGTATGCGGTCATCAATATGCTGCAGGAGAGATGTAAAATATCTTGCGCGATTTATTCCCTTGTGTAAGTATGATCCTATATACCGGAATGGCAATGCGGTGCTGCGCATGCCCAATATTGTTTGAAAATTATGACGTTGCTGAGGCAGAGTGCTGGAAGAGGGCATGAAACTGCTTTTGTGAAAATTAATTTTTTGTCTAGATGCAGTTTCGTATGATGTTAAGAAAGCATGAAAGCGGCGTAGATTGCGCTGTGTACCCCGAAGGAAAATAAGAAGGTCATCTGCATATGCTAAATGGGTGATGGAAAATGGGATACATCCCAGTCGAAAAGGTTGCAGCCTACCAGAGTCAACTAAAGATTTGATGGCCCTGCTAAAACCCTCCGAAGATAGAATGAATAGCAGCGGAGAAAGTGGATCACCCTGTTTAACTCCTCTATATGGTCTGAAGGAAGCCGAGGGCTGGCCATTAATTAATACTGACAGTGTGGTTGCTCTCAAGTGGTTTAGGATTATATGAATAAAGAAATTGGAGAAACAAAATTGACGCAATAACAATTCCAGGTACTCCCAGCTAACGCGGTCAAATGCTTTCATCATGTCCAATTTTAAGCATAACTGGGATCCCCCTTTGTCAAGCATATATACCATCTCACGTGCCATAAGAACTTGTGAAGAGATATCATGGCCAGGCAAGAAACCTGTCTGTTCCGGAGATATCAACTTATGAAGCAAAGAGCCCAATCGTGTAGCTATAATCCTCATGCAAATTTTACTCAGAAAGTTCGTAAGGCATATAGGGCGGAAAACACTGAAAGTCTGAGGAGACTGAGTCTTTGGTATCAAAGTAATCAAAGCACTAGCTATGACTGAGGGTTGCGGCACCTCTAGAAAAAACTCCTCCACTGCTTTAACCACGTCAGAATTAATAACTGGCCAACAAGATCGGTAATACTTACCATGAAATCCATCAGGCTCTGCTGCACTCTGCGGGTCTAAATGCCATACTGCTTCCTTAACCTCTGTTGCCGTCGGTAATTGCGTGAGCATAATGTTGTCCTCTTCGGTTATCAGACATGGTATAAGCGATAATATGTCTGAATGATTATATGTAGGCTCCCTTGCAAATAAGGTTGTGTAAAAAGAGACTGCTTCTGTCATAATATCTTCTGGGGTCGTATGCAGTGCTCCAGACGAGGAACGAAGTTGTTGAATACGAAGAGTAGTGCACCGTCCTTTGACAATAGAATGGAAATATCGGGTATTTGCATCACCCTCATTGATCCATTTGACCCTCGCCTTTTGTTTCCAAAAATGTAGCTCATAAGTAGATGCCTGCAAGTACTCGGCCTTGGCATGGTGGTATGCCTCTCTAGTTGCGTCTGTGGGGTCGGCCTCCCAGATTGATATGGATATGTACAACATATATGCATATATATACCTAGGCTTATGGTAACGATGGCCTAAGGGGCCCTAGTTCCATGAAAGGTGTATTTAAAGGATAATAGTTGAAAATACACTTTAAACGCGCATATATGTATAGTATATGTGAATTAAGATAGGAAAATGGGTAAGTTATGATCATTGATAACATGCAATAGAATTGAACTCATATATGTATAAGTGCACGCACTTATACTTTCGGCCATGAGGCCTTATTGAGCAAATAGTGGCTCCAAGACTCTCCATGCATCCTAAAAAGTAAACCATGGTTAAGACCTAAATGAGTCTCATAATGATATTTATGCACATGAGCAATCTCCCCCTTCCCTCATAATGAACCGCCGGCTATGCCTTAATTAAGAGACCTCTTTCTCCTTTTTAATAAAAGCCTCTTAATCCATCTTTACTCCACTAACCACCCAAAGAATTTCCAAATAGCAAGAGTTTTCCCCTCTCCTTTCCTCAAGACCCACGGCCAATTGAGCCAAGAAGGTTTAAGATTCATCCAAGTTAAAACTTGGTCTAGGTAAGTACACTCTAAATTCCTTAAGAGCATTTTATATCTTACATAGAGTGAAGCTCACATTGCTACTCTTTCTTGTTTAAAAACCGTGACCTCCATTGTCACTTGGTTCAAGCTTTCAAGCTCTTAAGTGGTACTAGCTTCTTAGAGGTTTGAACACCATTCAAGCTTCATCTTGGTAAGCCAATCTAACCCCCATTTAGTTCTATCTTTCACTTAAGATAATAACTAACATTTGTTCTTTTTCCTCCTCCAAAACCTTTGGGTATATGTTGAAGAGGAGGGAGACTTCACTTCATTTTATCCAAGTTCCAAGATAAGAAAAGATTTGACCTTGAAGAAGCAAGTACACTACAAATATTCTTGACTTGTGTGTGAAAGTATATGCTTGAATGTCTAGTTATTACTAAGATTTAATCTTAGATGGAAAATGTTAAGCTTGGAGCATGAAGATTTTGGATTCCTTAGGAAAAGTGGCTTGCATGTATGAGATTCCTACAAAGATGGATTCTTTGTCCTTTTGAGTATGCGTATGATGCTTGTCTAAGATGAATGTGGCAAAGTTCCCTTCTTTAATATGTAAGGGGGATGGTGGGATGAAAAGTTTGGAGTAAATATTGTTCTTGTGAAAGATTGTGATTTGTGGGATAAAGGATGCATATAAGTTGTATGCTTTATGACTTAGGTGTAATATGTTCTTTATGGAAATGAAATTTAAGCCCTTGAATGTGAATGAAACGGGCTGTTTTGCGGGTATGGGACATACAAACTAGATGTGCCGTGAATAGACTTTACTATGTACGAAATGTGCAAATTCAAGGTATGCTATGTGTAACCTTCAAAATCGTTTTTGAGGTGATTTGTAGGTGACCTTTGGAATGTATTAGAACCTGTAAAGTTTATTCTAAGAAATGTATTTGATAATTAGTAAGCCATTCTTGAGGAATAACTTAAGTTGGGACACTTGTAGTAAATAAAGTGACAAAGGGGAAATCACTGGAACAGGGCAGATTCATGTGACGTTTTGTATGACCTAAAAAGGGACCTTAGAGGTATTCAATTAAGATAATTTTTGGCATGACATTAGCCCTATGTATGTAGTAAATATGAGAGTTGGAATTTTTGTAAAAGAAGTTATGGTTCATCCTTAATGGAATTTTTAGTAAAACTGGTCAAGCTGAAATTACTGGACTGGACAGAATTTAAGTGATGTATTGATTGACCTGAAAATGGACCTTAGAAATATGCAATTGGGCTGATTTTTGGTAGGATGCTAGCCTTATGTGTTTAATAAGTCTGTAAGTTGGAATTTTCGAAAAAGGACTTACATTTGGTCTAAATAAAATTTGTAGTAAAACTGGCCACTCTAGAATCAGCATGTACCCGTTTTTGGAAAAGTGAGTAAGTGACCCCTTAAAGGTTATTATATTACTCCGGAAATTTTATGACAATCACTTAGGACATAGATGAGCATATTTAGGTAAATTAATCATCTTGAAATTATTATTTTAAGGGGTAACTACTGAAATTAAGTGAACACCACAAAACTGGAAAACTGGGCCGAATTACAAAACTAGTTGGGAGACTTCGTTCTTGCGGTGTAGACCGGTTTGAACAGCTTGGGCTTACGAATATTAATCCTCCGCATGTTTGCAGTATTTTTCAGGTTTTGGACCAAATTAAATAAGACTAATTAGGCTTGAAAGAAAGGTAAAAGAGGGGTGCTGCACTGCTGAATTCAGCAGTACCCTGTTTAGTAATTTAATAGCTTAAGGGTCTTACATGTCTCAAAACATTGTGAAACTTTCATGGCGAGTAGAAAGGACACCCTTATGCATGTGTATGTCAAGAAATCATGATAATTGGCCTAAAATATGAGATTTCTAGGCCGAGCGAACGGAACAATTATTCTGGAAATTCTTCCAGCCTAGAGATTATGACTATACATGTATGTATGCGATGCGTTTTGTCACGAATTGCATAGTCATACATTGCATCATCGTCACTTACATGATTCATGAAACTGATTTTATGATAATGAATGATGAAAAAGCGTTTTAAAAGCAAAGATTTGGTTTTGAAAAGAACGCTTTCCATTGGTACCTTTATTTCTGACCAGCTTAACCCGCTCCAGATCCGGGGTTAATTGATCTGATGATTATGAACGTTCAGGCCCGGAGAGAATAGACCTGATTATGATGATTATGACCGTTCAAGCCCAGAGAGAATAGACCTGATTATGACCGTACAGGCCCAGAGAGAATATACCTGAGTATGACGATTATGACCGTATAGGTCCGGAGAGAATAGACCTGATGACTATGATTGATGATATGATTGTTTTCGGATCCAGAAATAATAGATTCGAAGGGATGAGCATGACCGCCTTAGATCCGGATATAATAGATATGAACACTCTCTTGTTTTTATTGACGATGATGTTTTGAAAGAAATAACGAAAGAACCTTTCCTCATTTTTATCATGATGCATCACATGTGCATACTCATACATGTTGCATTTAATGGTTTGTCGAATATTTAGTACATTGTTACTTAGGCTAAGATGTTATGACTTGATATCTTCTAAGTTATGATTTTTAATAAGTTATGAGCTTGTTACTTACGAATATTGGATGGAAGGTCAGGTATGCTACTAAACCCAAATTTTTGGTTGGTTCTTGTATGTACTTTTCATTTAATTCATGAATATTTATGGTTTACTTGCTGGTGACGTTGTCACTCACTCCTTAATTTTTCCTCCCAGAACCCGCAGGAAATAGGGTCGAATGGATCGAGGACGAGCCTAGGGTTCCTTATCCGTAGAAGAGCGAAAGGAGGATGACTTAAGGGTTTTTGTCGTGATGGTCATGATGGATGAACTTTTTATGATCTTATGTTGGAAACATTGACTTTCGGATTTCCGCATTTTGTGAACATGTTTGTAAGACTATGATGGATGTTTAGACTCTTTTATTTCAAAAGTTTTTATTCTGCCTCGGTTTCGCTTACTTGTTTATGTGTAAGCATGAATGTCCACACATTTTGTTATAGACTAAGACATGTTATGGATTAACGCCTGGTACTCTCCGTAGTGAAGTACGGTGGGCACCGTATTTGGCTAGGCCAGGGTGCGGGGAGCTACAGGTAGTATCAGAGCCGAGGCTCTAGATCCAGGCAGAATGTAGAATTAAGTTATGATTTTAGAAAATCTAAGTTAGATCTTAGATCTAAGTCATGATCTTAGATGAGAGTTGACTTTGGACTAGGGTGACTTAGACTGGAAATTAAGGTTTGGACCTGATGATAAAGCCCTAGTTGATGACATTTTATAGAATTTAATTCGTATCGTATCTGTTTGCATGCCCACTTGGAATTTTCATTAAATTACGAATTAAATTTTGTCGCTTATCCCGGTATGTCAACATCGAATAAAACCGATGCTACGTGGTGCAGATGACATCACAGTCCGGTAAGCTGACATCATCACTGTCACCCCCGGGAAGCAGTGAAGCAGTGAGCTCTACTATCGACAGTTAGCTAAAGCACATGTTCCGAGATTTGGTGGAGAGTCTAGCTTGGAAGAAGTAGAAGAATGGTTAAATGAAGTCAAAAGTAGCCTTCTGCTGATTCGGGTGCCGGATGAGATAAGGGCACAAATTGTCCGGCCATTTCTGATTGGTAAGGCCAGCCAGTGGTGGAGGACCAGTATCCAGCCACTGCCTTGACCGATAACTTGGACGAAGTTTATAGAAGAATTTTATGAGTTCTTTCTCTATCCGGACTTGATCATGATGAGGATTGAGGAATTTGACACATTAAAACAAAAGCCAGACACTACCGTCTCAGAACACGCTCATCAGTTCACCACATTAGGATGGTACGTCCCTTGGATTATGGAAGATGGGAAGTATAAGGTGATCAGATTCATTTGCGGTTTAAACCCTCAAATTAAGATCCGACTAGTCAAAGCATATTCGAAGACCTTTGATGAACTACTGAGGGATTCTTATAGAGCGGAGCGAGATAATAAGATAATGGAAGAACGAAATAAGAGACTTAATGATCGCATCAAAAGACGAGGTAAAAGGTGGCAGCCATATTCATATAGGACCCCCCAACGAGACAACAAGAAGGAACAGTTTAAATCGAAGAATGGTTTACCCAGGGATCTCTGAAACACCTAAACCGTAAACATGTACATCTGACTATCCAACTTAAAATACAAAGTATCAATGTTTTACCTTGCTTATTTCCCAAGTATGAATAGTCATAGAGCGATGTGATAAGGAACCTTGAGGAAAGATTTCTACATAATCAGTGGTAAGTGGACAAGGAAGACAACTAGAGTAGCGCAACTAAAACATAAAAACTAGAATACATTACGAAGTTTTGGGTCCTCAACAATCAGGTAAGTACCTGAGTAAATAGAGCTCAGCAAGACTACAATAAAGAATAGGTACCTGCTACTTAAGATCGATGATTTATTTGACCCACTTCGGGAAAACAACTAGCAAATTGTATAAGGACAGGAGGAAATGTAATTGTCAGTCAGTCTGCATGTAGGTATTCCTTGAAGGTAAATTCATAGAAATGATGTAAGATAATGAAATATGTGGGGGTGGAAACGTTACAAGGCCGTTGGAGAGGTTGGATATGATATTTATAATATGATTGGGCAGGTACAGAATTATAAGTTGGGATTACCTAACACACTCTAGCAGTGACGTTACGATTTAGCGGGATCTTGCATAACATAAGATTTCAAATAATGATATCTTTACTCACTTCGTACCTTAAAAGAGAAATCACATATTTTTATGGGAATGAGGAGTATTTGAGAGGTCATTAAGGGACATAAGTTCGATTGTTACGAGATGGACGAACTGGGAATACCTGGGGAAGGATTGGGTTCATCAAGCTACAAAGGTACATTATCGGATAAATATACAAGTCATCATATATGGAAGATACTCGAAGGTTATCGTATACATTAATAACTCTAGAGTGAATATGGTTATTGAAACATGAAATCAAGATTAAAGATGCTTAAGATAAAGAGATAAGCTGTGATAATGGGTATAGAGAATGAAGGATAAGTTCAGACGTAACCCTTAAGAAAGACCGAACAAAGTGGTCCTAAGAGGATGGAAAGACATTTTATTTGATCTTATGCATCCAAGGGTGAAGATAAAGACTCAAAGACCTACTAGATTTCATAAACCTTCCTAAATTCCGGATGGAGAGGAGATTACATCCCCATAGATGCTACGACCAACCTGCCAAGGGCAAAATAAGCAAGATGCCAGTAGGGCCATCGTAGTTGTTTAATGAAATCCGCCCATACCCTGACCTTTTGCAAAACATTGTAGAGGGAGGACGTGGCCATGATTAGAGCAGAATTAGAAGTAACGAAAACGACAACCACGGAGAATTCCGGAGGGAAATAAAAAGATTCATAAAAGCGC
The DNA here is from genome assembly GCA_036186865.1 of Eustoma russellianum. Classification (NCBI taxonomy): domain Eukaryota; kingdom Viridiplantae; phylum Streptophyta; class Magnoliopsida; order Gentianales; family Gentianaceae; genus Eustoma; species Eustoma russellianum. The sequence goes on along the minus strand of AP025040.1, from coordinate 25,084,320 downwards.
CACTCAAGAAACCACGTGAGGAACATAAATAAACATGAAAGCTTGTACCATACTATTTCCAGTTTCGAGGACGAAACTTATAATAAGGGAGAGAGGATGTTGCACCCCACCAAAAATAGTATTATATCAAGGACTATATGAAATAACGCATTGGAACGTTATTCTGAAGAAGAACATTTTGCTAAGCTCTATCAACGTCTATTTAGTATTAAAGGGGAATAGTATATTACCTCAAGTATGAATTATGAGGCATGAGAGTTGATAGCTTTTCCCTCCCAAGATTACTCATAAATTTCGGCCTAGAGTATTGGGGACATTAAAGTGGAGTTCCTTTTACTACAAACAACAAACCCTTTGTAGTAATGGTGAAAGAAAGCATGGAGAGTTATTCTAGCATTTAGTGTTCTACAAAATGAAATTGAAAAAGTAAAAAGGGGAAAAGTACTCCTTTTTTCCCCATTAAGCCGCCGGGTAGAGGAAGTTATTAGGAGACCCCTTTTTGCTAGAAAAGCTAACTACACACCTTAATTACCACTAAAGAAACAATATAAATACAAAAAAGAATAAAACAATTAAGGAGTAAATGAACTTGGGGGAAGACCCCTTAACCGCCGGCTATCCTCTTGGGGTGAGCCAAGAGAACTTCATCATTAATCCTAGTCACTTTTGGTCTAGCAACTTCAATTTTGTGAAAAGGTATGCTTACATGATATAATTATATATATATATATGAGTAGTGTTGGAAAATATATGGATATGTATAGCATATATGCATATATATACCTAGGCATATAGTAACAATGGCCTAAGGGGCCCTAGTTCCATGAAAGGTGTATTTAAAGGATAATAGTTGAATATACACTTTAAACGCGCATATATGTATAGTATATGCGAATTAAGATAGGAAAATGTGTAAGTTATGATCATTGATAACATGCAATAGAATTGAACTCATATATGTATAAGTGCACACACTTATACTTTCGGCCATGAGACCTTATTGAGAAAATAGTGGCTCCAAGACTCTCCATGCACCCTAAAAAGTAAACCATGGTTAAGCCCTAAATGAGTCTCATAATGATGTTTATGCACATGAGCAATCTCCCCCTTCCCTCATAATGAAACGCCGGCTATGCCTTAATTAAGAGACCTCTTTCTCCTTTTTAATAAAAGCCTCTTAATACATCTTTGCTCCACTAACCACCCAAAGAATTTCCAAATAGCAAGAGTTTTCCCCTCTCCTTTCCTCAAGACCCACGGCCAATTGAGCCAAGAAGGTTTAAGATTCATCCAAGCTCAAACTTGGTCTAGGCAAGTACACTCTAAATTCCTTAAGAGAATTTTATACCTTACATAGAGTGAAGCTCACATTGCTACTCTTTCTAGTTCAAAAACCGTGACCTCCATGGTCACTAGGTTCAAGCTTTCAAGCTCTTAAGTGGTACTAGCTTCTTAGAGGTTTGAACACCATTCAAGCTTCATCTTGGTAAGCCAATCTAACCCTCATTTAGTTCTATCTTTCACTTCATATAATAACTAACATTTGTTCTTTTTCCTCCTCCGAAACCGTGGGGTATATGTTGAAGAGGAGGGAGACTTCACTTCATTTTATCTAAGTTCCAAGATAAGGAAAGGTTTGACCTTGAAGAGGCAAGTACACTATAAATATTCTTGACTTGTGTGTGAAAGTATATGCTTGAATGTCTAGTTATTACTAAGATTTAATCTTAGATGGAAAATGTTAAGCTTGGAGCATGAAGATTTCAGATTCCTTAGGAAAAGTGGCTTGCATGTATGAGATTCCTTCAAAGATGGATTCTTTGACCTTTTGAGTATGGATATGATTCTTGTCTAAGATGAATGTGGCAAAGTTCTCTTCTTTAATATGTAAGGGGGACGGTGGGATGAAAAGTTTGGAGTAAATATTGTTCTTGTGAAAGATTGTGATTTGTAGGGTAAAGGATGCATATAAGTTGTATGCTTTATGACTTAGGTGTAATATGTTCATTATGGAAATGAAATTTAAGCCCTTGCATGTGAATGAAATGGGATGTTTTGGGGGTATGGGACATACAAACTAGATGTGCCGTGAAAAGACTTTACTATGTACGAAATGTGCAAATTCAAGGTATGCTATGTGTAACCTTCAAAATCGTTTTTGAGGTGATTTGTAGGTGACCTTTGGAATGTATTAGAACCTGTAAAGTTTATGCTAAGAAGTGTATTTGATAATTAGTAAGCCATTCTTGAGGAATAACTTAAGTTGGGACACTTGTAGTAAATAAAGTGACAAAGGGGAAAATCACTGGAACAGGGCAGATTCATGTGACGTTTTGTATGACCTAAAAAGGGACCTTAGAGGTATTTAATTAAGCTAATTTTTGGCATGACATTATCCCTATGTATTTAGTAAATATGAGAGTTGGAATTTTGGTAAAAGAAGTTAAGGTTCGTCCTTAATGGAATTTTTAGTAAAACTGGTCAAGCTGAAATTACTGGACTGGACAGAATTTGAGTGATGTATTGATTGACCCAAAAATGGACCTTAGAAATATGCAATTGGGCTGATTTTTGGTAGGGTGCTAGCCTTATGTGTTTACTAAGTCTGTAAGTTTGAATGTTTGAAAAAGTACTTACGGTTTGGTCACAATAAAATTTGTAGTAAAACTGGCCACTCCAGAATCAGCATGTACCCGTTTTTGGAAAAGTGAGTAAGTGACCCCTTAAAGGTTATTATATTACTCCGGAAATTTTATGACAATCACATAGGACATAGATGAGCATATCCAGGCAAATTAATCATCTTGAAATTATTATTTTAAGGGGTAACTACTGAAATTAAGTGAACACCACGAAACTGGAAAACTGGGCCGAATTACGAAACTAGTTGGGAGACTTCGTTCTTGCGGTGTAGACCGGTTTGAACAGCTTGGGCTTACGAATATTAATCCTCGGCATGTTTGCAGTATTTTTCAGGTTTTGGCCCAAATTAAATAAGACTAATTGGGCTTGAAAGAAAGGTAAAAGAGGGGTTCTGCACTGCTGAATTCAGCAGTACCCTGTTTAGTAATTTAATAGCTTAAGGGGTCTTACATGTCTCAAAACGTTGTGAAACTTTTATGGCGAGTAGAAAGGACACTCTTATGCATGTTTATGTCAAGAAATCATGATAATTGGCATAAAATATGAGATTTCTAGGCCGAGCGAATGGAACAATAATTCTGGAAATTCTTCCAGCCTAGAGAATATGACTATACATGTATGTATGCGATGCGTTTTGTCACGAATTGCATAGTGAACGTCATACATTGCATCATCGTCGCTTACATGATTCATGAAACTGATTTTATGATAATGAATGATGAAAAAGCGTTTTAAAAGCAAAGATTTGGTTTTGAAAAGAACGCTTTCCATTGGTACCGTTTATTTCTGGCCAGCTTAACCCGCTCCAGATCCGGGGTTAATTGATATGATGATTATGACCGTTCAGACCCGGAGAGAATAGACCTAATTATGATGATTATGACCGTTCAAGCCCGGAGAGAATAGACCTGATTATGACCGTACAGGGCCGGAGAGAATAGACCTGATTATGACGATTATGACCATACAGGCCCGGAGAGAATAGACCTGATGACTATGATTGATGATATGACCATTTTCGGATCCAGAAATAGTAGATTCGAAGGGATGAGCATGATCGCCTCAGATCCGGATATAATAGATATGAACACTCTCTTGTTTTTATTGACGATGATGTTTTGAAAGAAAGAACGAAAGAACCTCTCCTCATTTTTATCATGATGCATCACATGTGCATACTCATACATGTTGCATTTAATGGTTTGTCGAATATTTGGTACATTGTTGCTTAGGCTAAGATGTTATGACTTGATATCTTCTAAGTTATGATTTTTAATAAGTTATGAGCTTGTTACTTACAAATATTGGATGGAAGGTCAGGTATGCTACTAAACTAAAATTTTTGGGATTTGGTTCTTGTATGTACTTTCCATTTATTTCATGATTATTTATGGTTTACTTGCTGGTGACGTTGTCACTCATCCCTTAATTTTTCCTCCCAGAACCCGCAGGAAATAGGGTCGAATGGATCAAGGACGAGCCTAGGGTTCCTTATCCGTAGAAGAGCGAAAGGAGGATGACTTAAGGGTTTTTGTCGTGATGGTCATGATGGATGAACTTTTTATGATCTTATGTTGGAAACATTGACTTTCGGATTTCCGCATTTTGTGAACATGTTTGTAAGACTATGATGAATGTTTAGACGCTTTTATTTTAAAAGTTTTTATTCTGCCTCGGTTTCGCTTACTTGTTTATGTGTAAGCATGAAGGTCCACACATTTTGTTATGGAATAAGACATGTTATGGATTAACGCCTGGTACTCTCCGTAGTCAAGTACGGCGGGCGCACCGTATCAGGTTAGGTCAGGGTGCGAGGCGCTACATAATTGGTCTGATGACATGTTCTGGACCCATTCAGATCCGGGGTTAATTGATCTGATACTTTGTTTTTTTGGCACGTTATTTTATGGGCCTAAAATGATGATTTTGACATGACATGATATCATGCATTGCATCTTGCATAGTTCATGAGCATTTTGGCGTGTTGTACGTTTCAGTTAGTAGGTGATATGATGTTGTTGGTATGGTATTACTTAAAATTATGATTAGGCTATATCGTCAAGCAGATCCAGGATTTAGGATCAGGTATGAATTAACATTTGAGGTTCTTGGGGATTTCTATTTATGTTAAGATTCTTTATTTATTTCATGGTAGTTTATTGTATGCTTGCTGGGTGATTTTTATCACGCATACCTTTATTTTTTCCCCCAGAGCCAGTGAATGCTAAGGTTGAATGGATCGAGGATGAGCCGAAAGTGCCGTACCCATAGTCGAGGAGACAGGAGGAGATTATGCCTAAGGACTTTTGTGTTGTTATGTTGATGTACTATGAATTATGTTGGACTCTTTGGGATTTCGGTTTATGTTGTTTCGTGGACTACTATTCTGGGGACTTAATATTCCGTAATGCATGTTTATTTTAAAGTTTTAATTCTGCCTAAATTTTACTACCATGTTAAATATTAGCATGGGAGTCCATGACTTAAGTGATGGATTTTCGCATGTTACGCATGACGCTTTGTACTCTCCTTAGTAAAGTACGGCGGGTGCACCGTATTCGGACAAGGTCCGGGTACGAGGCGCTACAGGTGGTATCAAAGCCCAGGCTCTAGATTACGGGCAGAACGTAAAACTAAGCTATGATCTTAGAATCTAAGTTTGATCTTAGAATCTAAGTCATGATCTTAGAAGAGTGATGGCCTTAGACTAGGACCACTTAGACATGATTTAGAATATAATTCACTAATTAATTCCGCCTTATTAAATCCGGATCTCTAACGTAAGGTGTGACTTCCCTCTTCCTCATTTAAATTGTTCCGAGAATTATGATTTTTGCACAAAATAATTTGGTTTTATCCCAACCTTTGTGTAAATTATAACACTCCATAGTGCAGATGGTGTGACCTCGTGGCAGACCTCCTAGGGCTCGACCAGCGGCTCAGGAGCCCGTTCCTCCTCAGCCACAGGGTCCTGTTCCTCCACCACCGGTTCAGGTCCCGCTGCCACCACCACAGGACCAGAACCCCCCTGTTCAGAATAATCCACCTCCACCACCGCAGGCACCTATTCCTCCGGTTATACCTGACATTAATGCCTTTTAGGCCTTTTGCCAAGTGGTCACATAGATTGGGCAAGGTCTAATCCATCAGAATGCTCCACCTCATCCGCACGAGCCTGTGAGAGATGCACATTATTATTTCGAGAAATTGAAGAGAGCTAATGTACCACCGTTTGAGGGAAAACAAGATCCAGATACAGCGGAAAAGTGGTTGGACGAAGTTGAAAATTGTTTCGAGTTAATTCAAGCCCTCGACGAGATGAAAGCCCAAGCCATCAGACCCTTTCTGATAAGTGAGGCTAAGCAATGGTGGAAGACTAATTTACATCCCTTGCCTAGACAAATTGCCTAGGAGAGATTTCTGCAAGAATTCCACAAGTTCTACATCCCTCCATCAGTGAAGCTACAAAAGAGGCATGAATTTGAATCGTTGAAGCAAGAGCTTGGTATGACGGTAGCGGAGTATGCTAACAAGTTCATTGCATTGGGGAGATTTCAGCCTATCACTATGAATGATGAAGAGACAAAAATGCTGAAATTTGAAAGAGGGCTGAATCCAAGAATCAGGACATGGTTAGTTAAATATGCATGATTCAGGAACTATATTAGTATGTAGCATACCTGCAAATGTATTCTTCGACAGTGGCGTCAGCCACTCATTTATCTCCAGAAAGTTTGCTAAGCATATAGATCATAACTCAGTCAGACTAGAATCACCCTATAGAGTACAAGCATCCGGCAATCAGGTGCTTGTTTCTCATCATATCTTCAGAAATTGCGCGCTTGAATTCGATGATCAGTGGTTTGAAGCCGATTTAATCCCCATAGCCATGAGTGATTTTGATGTGATTCTTGGAATGGACTGGCTCTCAAAGAATCATGCTCACATTGATTGCCGAAGTAGGCAAGTTATAATTAAGAACCCAGCTCGAGAAGAAGTGTCATTCCAAGGAGGAGGTAAGTTAAAGAAACCATCCAAGAAGGCCTATGTTAATGCGGCTCGTGACAGCCGAGCACTAAAGAAAGGCCATGAAGGATTCTTCGTCTATATCCTAAGTGCTGAGCAAGTGAGTCCCACCCTTGCTCAAGTCCCTGTTGTTAACAAATACCCTGATGTGTTCCCAGATGAATTACCCAGGTTACCTCCCGATCGCAAAATTGCCTTCGAGATAAACCTTGTTTCAGGAGCTGAACCCATATCAAAAGCCCATTATCAAATGGCGCATGCGGAACTGAAGGAGCTAAAGGAGCAGTTACACGAGCTGTTAGAGAAGAAGCTTATCCGCCCCAGCATTTCACCTTGGGGTGCTCCTGTGTTATTCGTAAAGAAGAAAGATGGGAGTATGCGCTTATGCATTGATTACCAGGAACTTAACAAAATCACCATAAAGAATAAGTACCCACTGCCTTGGATCGACGACTTGTTCGATCAGCTCATGGTATGTAACTAACAAGCTTTAGTTCAATTAAGGTTTAAATTTTCCAAAACCCTATCTAAAGTATCTCAATGCAGAGATCTTGAATTTTTAGTGAGATTGACCTGCGATCTGGATACTTTCAATTGAAGATTAAGGCCGAAGACATTCCTAAGACTGCTTTCAGAACACACTATGGACACTACGAATTTTTGGCCATGCCCTTTGGTTTGACCAACGCTCCTGCCGCCTTTATGGATCTCATGAATTGAGTTTTTCAAGACCAATTGGACAAGTTCGTAGTGGTCTTCATAGACGACATTTTGATCTATTCACCAGATGAGGAAACTCATGCAGCCCATTTGAGGACGGTTCTGAATATTTTAAGAGGAAGACAGTTGTACGCGAAATTTAGCAAATGCGAGTTTTGGCTGCATAGTGTGTCCTTCCTCGGCCATATTATATCAGAAGATGGGATTTCAGTAGATCCCAAGAAAATTGAAGCTATTACAGAATGGCCCAGACCAACAAACGTTACCGAAGTGAGAAGCTTCCTTGGACTAGCAAGGTATTATTGAAAGTTTGTTGAAGGATTTTCGAAGATAGCTATTCCCCTCACCAGACTTACACAAAAGAAGACCAAGTTTGAGTGGAGTGTCGATTGTGAAAGAAGCTTCTCGGAGTTAAAAGCAAATTTGACATCCGCCCCTATCTTGGTTCAGCCCACTACTGGCGAGAAATACGTGGTGTATAGTGATGCTTCGAAGAACGGTCTCAGATGTGTCCTTATGCAGAGAGATAAAGTGATAGCTTACACATCCCGGCAGTTAAAGCCAGTCGAGCAAAACTACCCCATTCATGATCTTGAGCTTGCCGCAGTGATTTTCGCATTAAAGATATGGAGACATTACTTGTATGGGGAGAAATGTGAGATCTATACAGATCATAAAAGCCTAAAGTATCTCTTTACCCAGAAAGAACTAAACATGCGGCATCGTAGATGGCTCGAGTTGATTAAAGATTATGACCTCTCAATTCAATATCACCCTGGGAAAGCTAATAAAGTTGTTGATGCGTTGAGTCGAAAGACAAGTCACCCGCGTCAACCACCTCTTCAGCGAGATATGGAAGAATTTGTCCTACAAGAAGTTGATTTAGTGGATGAAGTTCTCGCCAAGTTGGTTCTTATTCCTTCATTAATTGATAGGATCAAAGAGGCTCAAGGGAATGATGCAGCCCTGAGGAAGATCAAGGAGAGGATTCAAGATAAGCCACAAATGACTTGAAGTTCGTAGCGATGACAGTTTATGGTATCGAGGACGATTATGTGTGCCTGAGAACAAAGAAATTAAAGATGAAGTCTTAAGGGAAGCCCACAACTCACGGTTATCGATACACCCTGGAGCTAACAAGATGTATCAGGACCTCAAGCAAAGGTTTTGGTGGCACGGCATGAAGAACCAAATAGCTAAATTTGTTGAGCGATGCTTGGTTTGTCAAAGAGTAAAAGCTGAACACCAAAGACCTGTTGGATTACTACAACCTTTGGAAGTACCAGAATGGAAATGGGACCACGTCACTATGGATTTTGTGACATACCTACCCAGGATTAAGTATGGAAGTGATGCTATATGGGTCGTCGTAGACCGTCTAACCAAGTATGCTCACTTTTTGGCCATATCGATTAAAGCACTTATGGAGAAGTTACCATCTATGTACATTGACCAGATTGTCTGCTTGCATGGTGTGCCCATAAGTATCGTACGTGATCGTGATCCCCGTTTTACCTCGAGAATCTGGACAACCTTTCAAAAGGCAATGGGCACTGAGATCAAAATGAGTTCCGCTTTCCATCCACAGACTGATGGCCAATCCGAAAGGACAATTCAAACACTTGAAGACATGCTTCGTGCTTGCATTCTTGACTTTGGAGGAAGCTGGGACAAAAGTCTTAAGCTAGTTGAGTTTTCTTACAATAACAGCTTCCATAGGTCCATCGGGATGGCACCCTATGAAGCATTGTATGGGCAAAAATGTTGGTCTCCACTCTATTGGGACGAGATTGGAGATAAGATCTATACGGGACCCGACATTGTTGAGTAAACACAAGAAAAGGTAAAGATTGTTCGACAAAGATTGAAAGCGGCACAGGATAGGAGTAAGATATGGGCTGATGAAAGGCGAAGACCCTAGGAGTTTCAAGAAGGAGAAAAAGTTTTCTTAAAGGTCTCTCTGTCTAAAGGGATCAAGAGGTTTGGCATAAAAGGGAAATTGAGCCCAAGATTCATTGGACCATATGAAGTTCTAGAAAGAGTCGGTGAAGTTGCATACCGCTTGGCGTTGCCCCCATCACTGTCCCAGTTACATGATGTGTTCCATGTTTCCCAACTTCGCCGATATGTTTATGATCCAAGTCACATCCTTGAGGATCAACAGCTGAAGGTTGAAGAAGATGCATCGTATGTAGAGGAGCCCCTAAAGATCGTTGATTCGAAAGAGAAGAAGTTGAGAAAGAGATCCATACCTATGGTAAATATTCAGTGGAAGTACCATTCTAGAGAAGAAGCCACATGGGAAACGGAGGAAGACATGAAGAATAGATACCCCCATCTTTTTGACTAGTCTCTGAAGTTTCGAGGACGAAACTTATGTTAAGGGGGGAGGATGTTGTACCCCAACTGTACCGTACTTGAAACTATGATGATGTGGTATAATGAAATATTGATTCTTCCAAGTTCATTTTAATTAAGTTATATTAGTGCTTCCTTGTTTAAATTCGTTTAAGATGGACACTAAATAATTATACAAGTGGATGTCACAAAGTATGTGAAATACCTTATAAATTCGGCCAAGAGGCCTTGATGAACCCTAGAATAACTTCGTTTCATAAGAAGGCAAACCTAAATGGTTTTCATAAAAAGCAAACCTAAAAATCATATATGAGAAATTAAATAATATAAATAATTGTATAAGTATGAAAATGGGAAAGGACAAAATACCTTCCCTAGGCTCCAAGACTTTCGGCCAAGGCTCAAGGGAAAGTCTCTAGAACCCTCTCCACTATTCTACTCCATGTTTAATATTTAAAATATCTAATTAGCTTGTAATTAAATAATAAAACAAGGTAAGCATGCAAAGCAAAAATAATAAAATAATAAAAAGAAGTAAGCATGGAGGCAAAAAAAGCTTACAAGCTACAAGCCCAAGGCTTGCTTTTCTCTCCCCCCATGCGCCGACCACTCTCCCTTCCCTCCACCATTATGCCTTCTTTAATACTACCTAGAAGCTTCACCCCATCTTCATCTTATCCTCTCTCAAGCAGTCCCTCAAGAAAAGAAAAACACTTAGACTAGTTTCATTTCCCAACCCATACCATACGGCCCCCCTCTTGGGGTTAGGAGATTCAACTCAACTTCCATCTTCAAGTTCAAAGAAGTCTCTAGGTAAGTCTCCTTCCAAGCATCTTAAGTGAATTTTCTATGTCAAATATGAAGCTCACATGGGTTCCTTTTATTCTGCCCAAAACCGTGACCTTCATGGTCACTAGGTACAAGTTTTCTAACCTTTTATGTGGTGCAAGCTCTTGCTAGTTTGAAGCTCCATTCAAAACCTCATCTTGGTAAGTAAATCTAATATCAAGATAATTCTATTTTTCATTTAAGATGATGGCTAACATTTTTCTTTTCCTCCCTCTAAAACCGTGCGCTTCATGGATATAGAGGAGGAAAATTTCAACTCATTTCATCCAAGATCCAAGCTAAGAAAAGGCTCTAGCTTGAAGAGGCAAGTATACCTTAGACTCTCATGATTTATTTGAAGAATTAGTGACTTGAATGGTTAGTTATTTCTAAGATATAAACTTTAGTTGTATATACTAAGTATTAAGCATGAGACCTTAGTGATTCCTTAAGAAAAATGTCTTGCATGTGATTAATTCCTCCAAAGATGAATTCTTTTCCTACATGCAATATGGTATGAGGCTGTTTTAGGATGAAACAAGATTCAACAAAGTGATTCTAGGCAAGAATGGTTCTTGGGTGAAGCTTGAGAAGCTCCAAGATGGTATGCATGTGCTAGTTGTAATTTTACAAGGTTGTGTGGTGTGATTGAAATGAAATAGCATATAAATGTGTTGCATGCCTAAATAAACATTGTAAAATATGTTCATTTCACCACACAAGGTACGGCCAAGAAGAGGAGGTGAGGATGAGTCTTGAATACAAGAAAGAACACATTTTGTGAGCACTAAGATATGTGAAATTTGCATGCTAGATGATTTATTACATGAGTATGTTTGTGCTCAAATTGAAATGTGACATGGGTTATTTTGGTACAAGAACAAGGGCTGTTTATGGAGGTTGAGTGATGCATAAATTAGTGTACCAAGAATGGATTCAATAAAGTGCAAAGTGAGCAAATATGATGAGTGTCGTGTACAAATTACAAACTGTTTTGGAATGATTCAAATGAGACTTAACAAAAGGTATGGAATCTGGAATATTCGTGAAAAAAAGGGTGTACTTAGTGGCTAATAAGTTATTTTATAAGAATAAGGTTAGTTGGTATATACTTAACATGAAAAAGTGACAAAAGACCAAACTACTGGAACATAACAGTTTTATGTAGCGTATTATGTGACCTGGAAATGGACCCTAGGAAAATGCAAATGAGCTGATTTTTGGTAGGATACTATCCCTGCATGTTTATGACGTCTGTGAGTTTGAATTTTGGAAAAAGAAATTATGGTTTTGCCACAATAAAGTTTTTAGTAAAACTGGTCAGTCCAGAATCAGCATGTGACCGATTTCGGGAAAATAATTAAATGACCCCTTTAAAGTCATTTGATTACTCTGGAAATTTTACGATAATCACCTAAGACATAGATGAGCATGTCCATGTAAATTAATGCACTTGGAATTATTGTTTTGATGGGTAACTATTGATTTGAAGTTGACGCACTAAAACTGGAAAATGGGCAGAACAGAGGAATAAGTTAAGAGGCCTTAATCTTGTGGATTTTGACTTATATGAACGGTTTGGGCCCATGAATATTAGTCCTTGAGGAGGTTACTATGTTTTCCAGGTTTTGGCCCAAATTAATTAAGACTTTACGGTATTGGAAATTAAGGGAAAGATGACTATGGTACTGCTGGATTCAGCAGTACACCTTTTACAACTTAATGATTTAAGGGTCTTACTCATCTTAAAACATTACGAAAATTTTATGACATGAATATAAGACCCCATGATGCGTGTATATGACAAAACATTATGAAAATAAGCCTGTTTGGTTAATTTTGTAAGCCTCATGAACAGAACGTAAAATCTGGAAAAATTTTCAACACATGGACACCATGCCTATGTAATGACTTAAGTAATTTCTAAGATAGTCCATGCCATGACTTGCATTGCATATCGTTTTATGTATCATGCATGAACATATGCACCATGAATCTGATTTTTATGAATTTCTGTATGCAAGCAAGTCTTTTCAAGCAAGCAAGTTTTCGTTATGCATGTAAGTTATTTATGGTCCCATGTTTTTTTAAAAGAAAGCTTTATGATTCCCTTGCCGGCTAAGCATGCTTATAACCCTACTCCAGACCCGGGGTTAATAGGTCTGATGACATGATAAGTTCTGGACCTGTTCTAGATCCGGGTTAATTGGTCCGATGATATGTTCTTGACCCGATCCAGGTCCGGGGTTAATCGGCCTGATATTATGTTCTAGACCCGTCCCAGACCCGGGGTTAATTGGTCCGATGACATGTTCTAGACCCATTCAGATCCGGGGTTAATTGATCTGATACTCTTTTTTTTTGACACGTTATTTTATGGGACCAAAATGATGATTTTGACATGACATGATATCATGCATTGCATCTTGCACAATTCATGAGCATTTTGGCGTGTTGTACGTTTCAGTTAGTAGGTGATATGATATTGTTGGTATGGTATTACTTAAAATTATGATTAGGCTATATCGTCAAGCAGATCCAGGATTAAAGATCAGGTATGAATTAACATTTGAGGTTCTTGGAGATTTCTATTCATGTTATGGTTCTTTATTTATTTCATGGTAGTTTATTGTATGCTTGCTGGGTGATTTTTATCACTCATACCTTTATTTTTCCCCCCAGAGCCAGTGAATGCTAAGGTTGAATGGATCGAGGATGAGCCGAAAGTGCCGTACCTGTAGTCGAGGAGACAGGAGGAGATCATGCCTAAGGACTTTTGTGCTGTTATGTTGATGTACTATGAATTATGTTGGACTCTTTGGGATTTCGGTTTATGTTGTTTTGTGGACTACTATTCTGGGGACTTAATATTCTGTAATGCGTGTTTATTTTAAAGTTTTGATTCTGCTTAAATTTTACTACCATGTTAAATGTTATCATGGGAGTCCATGACTTAAGTGATGGATTTTCACATGTTACGCATGACGCTTTGTACTCTCCTTAGTGAAGTACGGCAGGTGCACCGTATTCGGACAAGGTCCGGGTGCGGGGCACTACATTGGAGCTACCATTTAAAACAATCGTAAAGCCTAAGAAGGCGACAAAACAATCGTAAAGCCTAAGAAGGCGACAAAACAATCTAGCGAGCCCCACGTTGCATTTCATTGTGCTACTTTTTTTTCATCACATGAAAAGTATAATTGTGTGCCATATAGATATAAAAGAAAGCCATTGATACATATGCAATAGTCATATCATACAAATGCATCAGGCACCATGCACACTAACAAAAATGCATATCAAAAATAAAAATCTTATCATGAGCATGATGCCATTCTCGGCCAAAGGCCAAATGGATTTGCACCGATTATCTATTACATTGCTTCTTCATCTCTTTTCTTACCTTTTGGAGGACCTAGGAAGGTCACCCAAGTTTGGGTACCAAAAGGTACATTTGCAAAGGGTTGAATAAATAACCTTTAATAACACACTTGAAATGCATGATTTTTGTTGATATACTATAAACTGCTATTTCTTTCTTACATGTACTTTTGATTACATTTACAAAATAAAGGGGGAGAGAAAAGCATGATTTAAGCAGGAGAGAGAATATGTTAAGGGGGGGAGAGAGCATGAATTAATCACGTCGTCAGATCTTTGTTCGATGAGTTGGTAAAGGGCTGTTATAATAGACCCGTCCAGACGAGATGATGTGCCGCCTCAGATCCGGGACATAGATCTGAACACTCTATTGTTTTACGACGATGATGGTGATGATTTGAAGAAAAGCATGAAAAGATCATATTTTATTTTCAACCCGACACATTACACATCCATACGCATGCATGCTGCATTCATGAAAGAACACGTGATGTCCAAAGTTATGACGAGCTCATAGATCTTATGACCCTTGTTATGCTATTCATTAAATAAGTTACAGTCCTTTCATGTTGTATTCAGTTCTAAGTGACAACTTTTATCTGAGAAATGAACTTGCTATATTAGTGATGTTATATATAAGACGAAGATCCGACGACGGACAGGTATGCTTCTAAACCAGAAATTTTGGGGGTTCGATTCTTGTTCGCACTTTCCATTTAATCCCTGATTAGTATAGTATACTTGCTAGTGACGTTGTCACTCACCCTTATTTTTCCCCAGAGGTCGCAGACGACAAAGTAGAGTGGAACGATGATGAACCTAGGGTTCCATATCCGTGAGTACAGTGGAAGATGGACAGACCTAGGAGGAATGACCGGCCAGCTATGATGGATGACTGATTATGTATTTGGGAGGGAGAAACATTTGCTTTTGTGACTCTGGATACTTTTATTTTGGGATGTAAACTATGAATGATCGTACGGATGTTTATTTTATTTTGAAGTTTTGAATTCTGCCACGGTTTTGCTTAATTATCTACGTGTAAGCACGATAATCCATGCTTTATACCATGGATCATGACACGTATGGGACGACGCCTAGTACTCTCCTTAGTGAAGTACGGCGGGGCCGGGGTGCGGGGCGCCACAGGATGTTGTACCCCGCTCAAAACTAGTACAGCAACTGGGGTAAGGAGTGAAGCACGACAAGATAATAAGACCTCGAAAGGAAGACATCACCGGAATACCTATGATTATGAAGAACCTAAGGTGAGTTGCACACCCCAAGTATAAACATAAAACAAGAAGGCAGGATAAAATTTTCATATGAGTGTTAAAGAACTAATAGAGGAAGTATTATGTTAGCAATTATGAGAGGTCGAATTATGACATGCCCATACACATGACGATAGAGGCATATGTCTAGAAATACAGATACCCTACAAGCGGGCCTAATTAAGCCATAACAAACTAGGGACCCTCTTCATTCATTCTTAATATGGACGATGAGTAACATTTGAAGGTAGAATCAACAGAACTTTGATACAAACACTTAAGGAGTAGCAGAAGATAATAAGTGATATCACACGTAAAGTAGGTATTAGATATATGCATATGAGTTTTTGGAGGTGAGAAAATAGGTACGTGTATCCCATAAGGGGGGGAAGCTATCATGAGGTAAGGTGACTATAGCGGACTACAACACGATAAAGATTATACCTAAAAGACCATATAGAAAAACATGCAACTTCAAGAATTTCTTGACACTTAGTAAGTTTTAGAAACCTAGGTTTACTTCTATGTTTAGGCATTAAGACTGCAATGATAAGGTCCCGGTCATGGACAGATCAGGAATAGTACGTGAGTATGCATAGTGGTGCATGTGTATAACCATATACGACTCAAGGCATATACGAACGGCGATAGAATAATTTTCAAACGAGTATATTATACGTGTGTATGCGCGTACACTTAGTAATGCATGGGTGCGTATGTGTATAATTATGCATATATATATATATATATGCGAATTTATATATATATATGTATATGTAGCCGCACACCTGTAGATAAAGAGGAATTAGGTGGGATACACTTAGGAATATATATATATATATATACATATATGTGTGTGTGTGTACCGGTTATACATACAAAAAGGGATGCTACCTAGAGGGTTTATGAGAGAACATTTAATGGGATAGGAGCTGAATACATAGGGGTGTATTACTAAGAAAGACATATATACATAAGGTATATGGCACAAATTTCGGCCACAAAGCTTAGGAGTAACCAACCAACACTTAGTAAAGAAGAAACATTTTCTTCTTCCCCTCCCCAAATGCAGCCGCCAGCTGCATTCTTTTTCCAAGGAAATACATAATACCCCTTGTTAAACAAACCTCCTTAACTATCTATCATTAAGGCAAACAACTCTCCAACCTTTCCCCTCCTCCCAAAAGCATTCATATGAAGCAGGGGAGGACCGAAAATCATTCCCTCCCAAGTCTTGTCTAGGTAAGGCTACTTTCTATGGTTGCTAATAAAATGCATCTTAGAAGTTGAAGAACACCAAGTCTCCTTTTCTTTGGTAGAAACCATGACTACCATAGCTCTAGGAGGAGGCCTCAAGACGATAGAAGAAGAAATACGCCTTAGCAAGGGTGGATCCTCCTCAATCCATTCAAAATGCAAACGGTAAACCCTTCATTCTCTCCTAGGAAATATTATATAGTCTAAAGAATGGCTAACAAAAGCCCTATGCCGTGTGTGATAGGAAAAGAAAGGGGGAAGTGCTTCTTGTGTCAACCAATCCGAGCAAAATCCAAGGACTTCAAAGGCAAGTACACTATACTCTTTAAGGCTTGAATGTGAAAGTGTGTGCATAAATGACTAGATATACTTAAGGTTTGATCTTAGTTGTATTATGCTAAGTGGAAGGCCAAAACTTTCGGCCATGGTCATTTGTAGTGTAGGGATGAGATATTGTTTTAAAGGTGAAATCTTTTGGGATTATATATTTCATTATGGGTTAAACTAAGATAAACAAGTTAAAGATCCTTTCTTTGCTCCAAGGAGAGCTCACGGTGGGAGGGGAGAAGGGGAATGAGGGTGATTTTTGAATAAGACAAGCTAACTTAGTAGGAAATGGAGATAAGTCTATGGTCTTGTGGTGTGTTGCGCATAACATGCTCTTGGATTCCTTAATTTCTTTTAGGCACCGAATGGGACTGGGGATAGAGGGGTGCGTATACACCAAATTTTGTATACTAAGTGTTCATGTCGAAAATGAAAGATAAGGACACTTAAGAAGAACATACGACCACCAGGAAAAGTTCTGGAAATTTTGACAGAAACTTGGGGCTGTTTCGTTAAATAAAAAGGGGGCCTTAAGAACTTTCAAATCGGTCGAAATTCAGCATGTTACTAGTCTGACATGTGTATGAGATGTGAGAGTTAGAATTTCATTAAAAGGAACCACGGTTTATTTTTAATTAATTTCCTAGTGAGACTGGTCCTGCTGAAAAATGTTGTATTGGACAGAATTTGAATAACGTGATTAGTAGCCTGGAAATGGCCCTTAGAGGCTGAATAACGTGATTAGTGCGCTCAACCTCATAGCAGCCTTTTACCAACTCATCGAACGTGCTTGGTTGTTCTTTGTCCAATCCTTCTTTAATTCGAGGGTTCAGTCCTCGCATGAACCTAGTCATCTTCCACTGTTCATCTTCCATGATCAAAGGTGCATACCGTCCTAACGTGGTGAACTGGCGGACATATTCCGAGACCAGGGTACCCGGTTCTTGTCTTAGTGCATCGAATTCTTCCATCCTTTCAATCACCATTTCCATTGAGAGGTAAGCTCCACAGAATTCTTCCAAGACCCTAGCCCAGGCTATGGGTCGAGGTAGGGACTAGACCCTTTCTCTCCACCATTGACTGGCCTTGCCGATCAGGAAGGGACGAATAATTAGAGCCCTCATTTCATCTGGTACCTGGGATGGGGAGCACACGACAGTATAAAATTCAAATTTGTGCCTAATTGGAGGTGGAGCAATTATATTCAAATCATGAACCAATGTTATTTTGTAAATCATCAAAACGGGAGATTGTTGAGAAAAAGAGTTTGAATGATTTACAAATGCATGATTTAAATAGTATGAGTTTACGAAATGCATGGCGAAATTATTACTTAACACGTTTTTGTGATATACATGCCTCATACGATTCATATTTATTGTTGCCATACTAACAATCCATGAAGCGTTAAAACTTACCTCGTATGGCAAACATTTGTTGTCTTTGAACTATTTTCAGGTGCCGCAATTAATGAACTAAACGAGTTCATTAAGTAAAGTACTTAAGTTAATGAACTAACTACTTCATCAAATGAAGACATATTTGGAGAAAGCTTGATGGCAACAAAATTGAAAATGGAAAGACTTCTTAATCCTTCAATATACACGCCATATATATATTTTTGCTAAAAAGGTACAATACACATATATTCCGACATACTACCGACACGTTACATATATTACAAATGTACGGCAATGTCACACCACTATATACACCTCATATTTATGAGTATATTCAAGTCTTACATCATATGATATAAGTCATGCTGATGACAAAATTATAATGACATGTTATAAGGTTATAAACCGAAAATTGTCATATCGGGTAAATACTGAAACTTCATCGACGTGTCACGTACTTGCCATATAAAGATGGTAAGCCCATATACTTCAAAAATAGCCAAACATTTCGTGTCTCATATGTTAATTTCAGCCATTAAATTATTCTATGTTGGCACACACAAATCACCCACAATTTAGGCCAAATTGTGGAGATATCAAATTCATTTTTTTAGCACATGGGAACGCCTCTTAATCAGCCATTACAGCTGAATATCTACTTTATTTTGTGTACATTATGTGTGATAGAATATATATGACATGTACATAAAGTTTGAATTTAATTGGAGAAAAATCGCGTACGAACACAACACATGGAACGTTTTTGGCATGAGTTGTGACATGTATCTAGACACTTTTTACACATTCAAGAGATGTTAAAGTGTTCTAGAAAATTCAAATTAGGGCTGATTGGAATTTATCATATATGTGCAATTATTGTGCATTATTTGACAAAGTTTACTAAAATGAAATTCAGCACATGTACAAGTCTTCTCACACGCCATTTGCAGCCTTGATGGAGCATATGTGGAGCTTAGTTGGATCTTAATTGGTGGAGAATATGCCACACAAGGTTAGTGACATAAAAGAGAACACTACATATGGAAGAAATTCAAAATAACCACATGCTGAAAATTTCAGCACATGCTACTTTAGCTGGCCTATTTTATGATGATAATGCACCTTAATTTGATTCCCAAAATTGAAGAGATTGAATGGTGATTGTTTGGTAACATTTTGATTACTATTTGGCACATGTTTTATGAGATATTTGCAGATTTTACAGCTCATTAAAATGATGACAAGTTGGACAAATCATCAAGTGCCAAGCAAGCAAAGCCAAGTCATCCATCCAATCAAAATGTGCCAAGTGAGCAAGATGGTGTCATATCTACATAAGGCAATCTACCAAGGGTATTAAAAAGAATTCTCAAGATGGTAGAAGCTCTATAGGGGGCGGCCACATGAAGATGAAAAGAAGAAAAGTAGTGCAAACAAAGTCAAGAACACAACTCTCATTCTCTCAAGATCAAGAAGCTCTACTACTTTCTTCTCCTCTTTTCTTTCTTTCTTTTTCTTCTCTCAAGCCTATTATTCATATATTCAAAATATTGTATAGGCTTTGATTATACACCCCACACTCATACATTGTTGTAAAAGGTTGATCAAGGTGTGATCAAACCTTCATTCGATTGGTGGTGGTGTTTGTGATCGGTTTGTTTGGTTGTTTTTGGTTGTATTGTTTGTAAAAGGGTGGAGTTGGTGTGTAACTCCAGTCACCCTTGTGGTAAGGTGTTTTTTGTATTTATTAATAACTGAGGAAGTTGTCCTCGAGGACTGGAGTAGGTTGATTTAACAGAACAAGTATAAAATCCTTGGTGTCTTTACTTTACTGCACTTTACTTTCAGCATTTTGCATCAATTTCATTGCAAGATTAAAAATAGCAAACGAAATTCCAAAATCGTAAAATTTTGCAGAAAAATAGCCACACATCTTAGTTTTCATTTGGTGCAAGTTTCAACTCATTCGGATAAGTATGAGTCAATCAAACTTGAATAGTTCTAAGACTAGTGCAATCTGATTTTCAGAGTTGCAAAGGTTGAGAACATCAACGTGATTGATATACTTCCCAAAGGAATTTTTGAAAACTGTTCCAACCTATTAAAATACATATATCCAGGGTCTTGTCATTATAATTCCAGACCATTTGGAGCAACCAATTAATTGGAATAAAATTTTCAAATCAAAGTACTGTTTCTTGCAGATTTGCGCAATCTGACCAAAATGTATTTTCAAAGGGTTAGGAGTTGAATTTTAATTTGAAATTTTTATGAGATACTCAGAACATCTGACCAGTAGAATATCAGCAAATTTTATAATTTTTAGAGGTCTGTAACTAGGTCTTTAAATCGTTTCAAATCAGAATCTGAAAAAAGAAACTGTTTTCAGAAGTCAGATTTTTGGTTCAAAAAGTTCTAAAAACTAAATTTTCCGTACCCACTTTTCAATCTCCCTTCTAGTGGTGCTATACAGGTCCTACAAGTGGTATCATAGCACAGACACGTTCACGGCTAGAAGATATAACAATCTTTGTAAGATAGCATCTACTAGCCAGAAAACCGAACAAGAAGGTATGTCAAGCCAAAGGCCTCAACCTTTTGATAATGAGGTAAATTCTGATTCTGTTTCGGATTATGAATTATCTTATAATGATTTGTATGTTGAATATCTTGAATTATATAAGTTTTCTAAGACTCTTGCAAAAGAAAAAAACGCTTAATTGAAGACAAGAAATTGTTAGAATCCTCTAACACAAATCTTGTATCTCAATTAAACAATTTAAAAGAGGAGTCGCCTAATTTGATTGTTTCATTGAGATCTGAAATTCAATCCTTCAGATTGAGATCAAGAAACGAAGATCTAGAAAATACGGTAAAATAATTCGATAGAGGAACTTGCATGTTAGATCATCTCATTTCTTCGCAAAAACATGAAACTGACAAAACCGGATTAGGGTATATTAAAGATAATCATGTACAAAACAAATCTACAAATTTTGTTTTATCTTCATCTAAGCAACAACATGTATTTAAAACAATCGTAAAGCCTAAGAAGGCGACAATACAATCTAGCAAGCCCCACGTTGCATTCCACCGCACTACTCCTTTTTCATCACATGAAAAGTATAATTGTGTGCCATATAGATATAAAAAAAAGCCATTGATACATATGCAACGGTCATATCATACAAATGCATCACGCACCATGCACACTAACAAAAATGCATATAAAAAATGAAAATCTTATCATGAGCATGATGCCATTCTCGGTCAAAGGCCAAACGGATTTGCACTAAACATCTATTACATTGCTTCTTCATCTCTTTTCTTACCTTTTAGAGGACCTAGGAAGGTCACCCAAGTTTGGGTACCAAAAGGTACATTTGCAAAGGGTTGAATAAATTGAGGCACCCCGCACCCCGGCCCTGCCGGAGTCGGTGCACCCGCCGTACTTCACTAAGGAGAGTACTAGGCGTCGTCTCATACGTATCATGATCCATGGTATAATGCATGGATTTTCGCGCTTACACGCAGATAAGTATGCGAAACCGTGGCAGAATTTAAAACTTTAAATTAAAAACATCCACTTGATCATTCTTTGTTTTACAACCCAAATCAAAGTATCGAAACTCTCAAAAGTAGATGTTTCCCATCACAACTACATAATCAGTCATCAGTCATAATCGTCAAGTCACGTCTCCTAATCTGCCCATCTTTCGCTGCTCTCACGGGTAGGGGCTCTAGGTCCATCCTCAATCCATTCTACCGTGTTCCCTGCAGCCTCTGGGAGGAAAAATAGGGGGTGAGTGACAAAGTCACCAGCAAGTACACCATAAACAATCATGCATTAAATGGAAAGTACATACAAGAACCGAACCCCAAAATTCGGTTTAGAAAATACCTGTCCTTCCATTAAACACCCGTAAGAAGTCAACACAAGGTATATCCAAGTTCATAGCTTAACAGAGATTAAAACTTAACGGAGACCATAGCTTAAGAAAGGATCATCATTCAATAAAGATCATGCCATACAAAAAGGTCATCTCTCAATAAAGATCATAACCTAGGAGCTACCAATTCAAAACAACTTGGCCTAAAGGTCATGAATAAGATCATAGCTAACATATCAACAGTAGTGAAATCATAACTTAGGTAACGAGAGATAGGAGGATCAAACCTATGTAACATTACCTCTAACATTTGGCTAGCATCTCATCCCTTCAATCAATAGCCGTTAAGGCAATAGAATCATAACTTAGTCACGAAGCAAGTAATAACACAGCCTAGTGCAATTAGACTCAATATTATGCTCATGACCATATGCAATGCAAATGAATGTGCAAAAGTAGCGCATAATGCCCACCATCCAATACCCGATAGGGATCATCACTTCATGCGTCAAAATCATAACTTAAATAAAATCGTTACTTAAAGAGCATAACAATAAAAGACTGTACCTCGCATCAATTCATAACATAACAAGAGTCATCACTTAGGGAAGTCATGCTTAGGGTCTACAAGGTCATCACAACTTAGACTAGGTACCATGTGTCACTACTCAATGACTTAATGAATGTAACATGCATGCATATGTACGTGTGATGCATCATGATAAAAATGAGGATATGATCTTTTCATGCTCTTCTTTCAAATCATCATCGTCATAAAACAATAGAGTGTTCAGATCTATCTTCCCGGATCTGAGGCGGTAACTTCTCCCCTTCGAATCTATTATTCCCGGATTCGGAACGGTAACGTCATCATACTTGCCGGGTCTATTCTTTTTCGGGCCCGCACGGTCGTTCTTCCAGATCACTTAACCCGGATCTGCTCAGGTTCATACTTCTTTCAGATCACTTAACCCGGATCTGCTCAGGTTCATACTTCTTTCAGATCACTTAACCCGGATCTGCTCAGGTTCATACTTCTTTCAGATCACTTAACCCGGATCTGCTCAGGTTCATACTTCTTTCAGATCACTTAACCCGGATCTGCTCAGGTTCATACTGGCCAGTTCATACACACACACGGTACCGGTGGGGAATCATTCTTTTCAAAAATCATCTTTTGAAAACGCTTTTCATCTTTCTTTCACATAAAAATCATGCTGTAAATCATGTACGTGACGATGATGCAATGTATGACATGCATTATGCGGCTCGTGAACAAATGCATCATAATCATGCATGCACGGACTTGTCTTTTAAACTGAAAAAACTGTCCAGCAATCACATTCTGTTCATACAGCCTCGTGCTCATCAATTCGTGCTTATATTCATAAACACATGCCATATATATGCATAATGAAGGCTTAGACACATGCTATTAAAATTTCGTAACATTACGAAATGTCTGACTACCTCAAAACATCATACTATCATCAAAGGTACTGCTGAAATTAGCAGGGCAGTACCGTCTTACCTCAGTTTCGTGAGTCATAAAACCTTATTCATTTTGTACCACTAACTTCAACTCAGTTGTTAACCACCAAAATGATGGTTTTAGGCTGGTTTCTTTACATGAACATGCACATCTATGCCCTAAGTAATTACCATAAAATTTCCAAGGCAATTCAATAAGTTTAAGGGGGTCATCTAATTACTTTCCCAAATTGGGTACATGCAGAGACTGGATTGACCAGTTGTATCACGAAATAAATTGTGACCAAACCACAACTTCTTTTTCCGAAATTCCAACTCACAGATGTCATAAACACATCAAACTATCATCATACCAAAAATCAGCTCATTTTCATATTCCTAAGGTGTATTTTCGAGCCACACAACTTACTACTCAAAACTGTCCTGTTCCAGCAACTCTGTTTGAGCAGTGTCACCAAAAATTTCATTAATAATAATTCACAACTCCTTTCATCAATATTCCACCTCTCACATTTCACATACAGATAAGGCTATCACCATACCAAAACTTAGCCAATTTGAACGCTCCTAAGACTCATGTTCAGGTCGTTCAACATAACACATAAATCTGTCCAGTTCCAGTACTTCTATTTGACCACTTCTTACTAAAAACTTCATTAAGGACAAACCACAACTCCTTTTATTGAAATTCCAACTCACACATTTCATATACATATGATACTAACATCACACCAAAAATTAGGTAATTTGAATTCTCCTAAGATTCATTTTCAGGTCATGCAAAACGTCACACTGTTCTGCCCAGTTTCAGTAATTTCTTCTTGAGCAGTTTTACCAAAAGATTTATTAAAAATAAACCATAACTCTTTTTACTGCAATAATTTCTTCTTTTGAGCAGTTTCCAGTAATTTCTTCTTGAGCAGTTCCAGTAATTTCTCCAGTAGTTTCAGCACTTCTTCACCTTTTTATTGTTCAAGCATTCTTCGACCAACTTTATTTATTAAGGTGACTTACTAAAAATCAAAAGCACATTCAAACATAGTTATTTCAGGTCTCATAACTCATTTTAGGCTACACATAACTCATACCAACAGTCTTGCCATTTACGCTTAGAACATGTCACTTTTCATACCAACACTTTTCTTTACATCAACTAAGTTCATGTCTTGTTCTTAGAAGCTTCAACTAAGATTCATAACTTAAAAATGGCTAGTCATTCAAGCATGCACTTCACAAATAAGGCAAGATTGGCTAGAGTATACTTGCCTCCTTGAACATTAGAGATTTTCCTTAGCTTGAACCTTGGTTGATATGGAGTGAAGTCTTCCTCCAACTTCATCATGTAGTGCACGTTTTTGAGAGAAAGAAAGGATGGATCATTAGCTACCTTCTTAATGAAGAAATAACTACATTGAGGTTATGATTCTCTTACCAAAATGAAGCTTGAAAATGGATTCAAACCATCAAGAGGTTAGCTTCTCCTTAGTAGCTTGAAGAATCTTCTCCTAGTGGCCTCATGAAAGTCACATTTTTGTGCAAGGAGAAAGAGGTATTAGGTGAGTTTCATCCTTTGAAATATAGAACTCACTTAGAATTTTAACATTCAACTTACCTAGATGAGTTCTTCAAGGCTTCAAGATGAAGATGATCTCACACTCCTAGTTTCATCATGGCCGAAAGTTTGATGATAATGGAGTAGTATTCTAAGTGTTCTAAAATTGCTTGGGAAAGATTTTCTTCCCCCTTGGCTTAAAGAAAACCGTGGGTAGTAAGAGGAAAGGGAGGGTTTAGGCTAATTAGAGTTAGTTAGCCTTAGTTACTTTTTGCCCAACCAAGGTTACTTTAGTTCAGCTATGGTTACTTTATGTCAACCATAGTTAGTTTATGCCAACTATAGTTACTTTATGTCAACTATAGTTACTTTATGCCAACTATAGTTACTTTATGTCAACTATAGTTACTTTATGGACAACCTTGGTTACTTTATCCAACTAGAGTTACCTTCTCACCTTGTAGTAGCATTAAATAACCTTGGTAATCTTTCTTGGTCAACCATAGGGGGGGGCGATTTTCTCATCCTTGGGGGACCCCAATTCCATGCTTAATTTTTCTTTTCTTATTTTTTTCTTGTTCCAAGACAACCTATTTTATTGTAGTCTTACTAATTACATAATTGTGATAATAAGGAAAATTCTAGACTCCTCCAAGGCCCTTATGGCCGAATTTTACATAATGTTGGAAGGGTAGTTTCGTCATTTCACTTGTGTCGTGCGACAAACTTACATAATTATATTAAATTTCCTATAATATTTACTTTAAGGAAATTCTATCGGAGAATGTCAAATTAATGTAGTTACATTTAAATAATGTAACCGGTTGACTAATTCTTAGTGACTCATCTTATAAGAGTCGGCGGTATAGGCGAATTCCCGTGGGGTATAACATTATTCTCTCCTTAAACCGCTTTATACGATTCTCAGTATATACCGATTTTTGCGGGGTACAACATTCTCCCCCCTTAATAAAAGTTTCGTCCTCGAAACTTCAGGCTAGTCAACACAATGGGGCGTCTACTCCTCATGTTGCCTTCCGTTTCCCATGTGGTTCCTTCTTTTGGGTAAATAAGATCGTATAAAACGTCTATTTAGTTCCTTCAGAACTGCTTTGTTCTTTTCATCTTAGAGGTTTCAACAGAACTTATCCTTATTCTCTAGAGGTGTCGTCGTAACCTATCTCATATCTAGCACTTGCAACCTTGATACTATGTACTTGGTAATGAAATCCATTCCGTATAATCATGACCATAGTAGGCTTATAATTTCCTTTTTCATAAATATGAAAAAAAACCTTGGCAGAGATCATTAACTCTGGAATATAGACCTTTAGCTCTTTTTTGTAGACATCCTTTCGGTGATCATGTGACGGTCACCCTACGTACAAAATAGCTTCCAAGGACACCCGAAACAATTCCCATAAAATACACATACCAAGCTCTTCATAAGTATGTGCCACATTTATCTGTCTTGCTGATCGTCTTATTACGTAATAACTTTTACCCCCTTTTGCGATCATTTCATAAAATCGAACTAGAAGTTGTGGGTTCTCCTTTGAAACTTATGTTCCCTTTATGATGTTTCAAATCATCCGAAAGTGGCCCGCTCTCTTAGAACATGGTTTTCATAGTCATGACCTATTCCCTCTATACTGCATTAAAATGCGTACAAGTGTTAATAGTGATGCATCATGGCGAGGACCCCGAGTCCCATACATAGTGTCATACTTAGTCATGTTATCACTAATAATATCACTTGCTTACTTGTGGTCTACTCATCATAACTTAGAGAAAACTATCATAATCACTCATGCTTGGTAAATAGGAAGTAGAGCAGAGGACATAGGTACCTCACACTTATTAGGCGTACCTTGGTTGTTTCTTTGTCATCCACATAAACTAGCCTTACACGGATACGGTTTCTAACCTCTACCTCGTTTGCTTGTTAATTCGTTTCATTCATTCTTTCATTCCCTTACTATCGCATTCCGCTCCGTAGCGGTCCTTTAATACTTAGCCTAATTTGATCTGGGGGTCTAGACCGTGCACCAATCTGATCACCTTAAACTTTTCATCTCTCTTAATCAAAGAAACATACTGTCCCAAAGTAATGAATGGGTACAGTGATGCGTGACCCTTGCCTTAGTGAGTCATATTCCTCAACTCTTCTCGTGACTAAGTTCAGAGAGAGGAAGAACTCACAAAACTCCTCTTAGAACTTTGCTCTCACTCTATCCAGTACCAGTATCAGCATGGAGTTACTTAACCATCTTTCTGCCTACTATGAACTAAATTCCCTGCCAAACCTTGGGATACATGTTCTTACTAACTATTGCTAGTAATGTTTACTGCCTGCTGGGGTGACAGTGATGATGTCATCTTACTGAATTGTTGTGTCATCCGCACCACGAAGTGTCGGAGTCTTACTTAAGATATAAATATTCAGGTTTAGCGACACCATTTAATTCGTAATCCATATACGATCTTGTGGTCATGCAAGCAGGCATGATTATATTCCATGGGTGGCCATCGACTCGGGCTTTATCATATGGTCAAAACCCTAATTTCCAGTCTAAATCATCCTGGTCTAGGGTCAATTCCCATCTAAGATCAGAACTTAGGTCTAAGATCAAACTTAGTTGACTATAATCATAACTTAGTTCTACATTCTGCCCGGATCTGGAGCCTTAGCTCTGATACCACCTGAGGCGCCCCGCACCCCGGCCCCGCCGGAGTCGGTGCACCCGCTGTACTTCACTAAGGAGAGTACTAGGCGTCGTCTCATACGTATCATGATCCATGGTATAATGCATGGATTTTTGCGCTTACACGCAGATAAGTATGCGGAACCGTGGCAGAATTTAAAACTTTAAATTAAAAACATCCACTTGATCATTCTTTGTTTTACAACCCAAATCAAAGTATCGAAACTCTCAAAAGTAGATGTTTCCCATCACAACTACATAATCAGTCATCAGTCATAATCGTCAAGTCACGTCTCCTAATCTGCCCATCTTTTGCTGCTCTCACGGGTAGGGGCTCTATGTCCATCCTCAATCCATTCTACCGTGTTCCCTGCAGCCTCTGGGAGGAAAAATAGGGGGTGAGTGACAAAGTCACCAGCAAGTACACCATAAACAATCATGCAATAAATGGAAAGTACATACAAGAACCGAACCCCAAAATTCGGTTTAGAAAATACCTGTCCTTCCATTAAACACCCGTAAGAAGTCAACACGAGGTATATCCAAGGTCATAGCTTAACAGAGATTAAAACTTAACAGAGACCATAGCTTAAGAAAGGATCATCATTCAATAAAGATCATGCCATACAAAAAGGTCATCTCTCAATAAAGATCATAACCTAGGAGCTACCAATTCAAAACAACTTGGCCTAAAGGTCATGAATAAGATCATAGCTTACATATCAACAGTAGTGAAATCATAACTTAGGTAACGAGACATAGGAGGATCAAACCTATGTAACATTACCTCTAACATTTGGCTAGCATCTCATCCCTTCAATCAATAGCCGTTAAGGCAATAGAATCATAACTTAGTCACGAAGCAGTAATAACACAGCCTAGTGTAATTAGACTCAATATCATGCTCATGACCATATGCAATGCAAATGAATGTGCAAAAGTAGCGCATAATGCCCACCATCCAATACCCGATAGGGATCATCACTTCATGCGTCAAAATCATAACTTAAATAAAATCGTTACTTAAAGAGCATAACAATAAAAGACTGTACCTCGCATCAATTCATACCATAACAAGAGTCATCACTTAGGGAAGTCATGCTTAGGGTCTACGAGGTCATCACAACTTAGACTAGGTACCATGTGTCACTACTCAATGACTTAATGAATGTAACATGCATGCATATGTACGTGTGATGCATCATGATAAAAATGAGGATATGATCTTTTCATGCTCTTCTTTCAAATCATCATCGTCATAAAACAATAGAGTGTTCAGATCTATCTTTCCGGATCTGGGGCGGTAACTTCTCCCCTTCAAATCTTTTATTCCTGGATTCGGAACGGTAACGTCATCATACTTGCCGGGTCTATTCTTTTTCGGGCCCGCACGGTCGTTCTTCCAGATCACTTAACCCGGATCTGCTCAGGTTCATACTTCTTTCAGATCACTTAACCCGGATCTGTCAAAGGTGTGGAAATGATCTCAACATATGAGAAGAAATATTGGGGAATTTCGGTATTACACGTTGACATAATATTGTCAACTGTTATCTATTTATTTCTTCTTCAAAAATCTGAGTTGATACACATATATATATGGTCAAAAACGTGTATTTACAGTTGGAGGTGATACATTATTCATTTTATGAGTTGGAGACAAGTGGACCAACCAAAAAGGAGCTAGTTGGCAAAATTGCCAACTTGGAATTTACTAAAAATAGCCAACGGCTATATTGGTTTTCTTGGGTATTTTCAGCAGATTTTTGAAGTCAAATGAAGACTTCACATGCCCTATTATGTTGCTTGAATTTGAGGATAATTTGGTGGTATTATCCTTTCTTATTTTATTAAAGAAAATCAAAATATTTTTTTTTGTAAAAAGGCAAGTAGCCAACGGCTACTATTGTTTTTGGAGCTGAATTTTGAAGTTTAAAATGGTCAATTCTCCATGCCTATTATCTTGCCAAAGAGTTGAGAAGATGATGGAGTTGTTATGGTGCTATTATCTTCACATTTTCAAGATAATTCCAAGTCATTTTTTTGTTGAAAATTTCAGCCACATAAAGTTGCCAAGGTGGACCAATCATTGTGTCTTATTTTGCCAAGTGTACAAAGCCAACCAATGATGAGAAGACATTTGGAGTTGATGATAATGATGATGACACATTGGAAGTCTTATCTTCAAGGCTCAAATCACACTATAAATAGAGGCAATGGTGAAGAAGATGAAACACACTTGAAGCTCACAAGCATTCTATAGCTTTCATATTCATCTTCTTGTTCTTGTTGTTGTATTTTGTTGTAGCAAAGTTGTTCTTAATATTTTGGTGAGCTACAAGCCTCTTGAGCTTCATTTGTAAGATTGATTAGCCATCTTTATAAGGCTACATCAATAGGTGTTGGAGGTATTGCAACTAAGTGTTGCTTAGAAGGTGATTATCCAAGTCTTGAGTAGGGTTGGTGTATAACCCAAGGATCAAGCTTGGCTCTTGTTGTAAGGTGTTCATATCATAGTGAAATCCAAGGAAAGGTGTTCCTTGGGACTGGAGTAGGTCACATTGACCGAACCAGGATAAATCCTCGGTGTTCTTCTCTTGTTTCTTTATTTCTGTTTTCTACCCGTTTTTGACTGCAGTTTTCACCCAACTTCACACAATTTGAAAAAATAGCTAAACATTTTCAAAATTCGTGATTTTTGGTGGAGTTATACTTCAGACTGTTAGCTTTCATTTGCAACAAGAATCACTTGATTTGAGCAAGTAAAAGTTAGTCTTTCAGTCTTTGCAAGATAACTGCTCCAATCTGGCTGCAATCTGACCAGTTTTGAGAAAAGTTAAATTCTGTATTTTTCAAGAATTGTTTGAGGTCAGGACCTTTTGGAAACTTCATCTACACATCCTAAGGAGTGTTTTGATATAAAGATCAACCTTTTTGGTTGAGTATTCAAAGAGAAACACTATTTTCAAAATCAGCAACATTCTGTCCAATTCTGTCCAGATTGACCATCTAAATCTTTTAATTTGTTTGAAGGGTCAAACGATCTTATTTTTGTCTGATTTTTGGACAGAGTCTTGTTAACTCATTGAAGTTTAATTCTGGAAAGTTTCATAATTTTTGGAGTTGTGTACAATTATTTGTGAATTTTTGAAAAACGGGTTCTGAATCTGAGTTGGTCTCAGATTCTGTTTTCAAGGGGATTTTTTTTAACAAAGGGTTGTAGTGTAATTTCCGCTAACCACTATTCACCCCCCCTCTAGTGGTGTTCATTGCAGGTGCACGGTCCAACATTTGGTATCAGAGCCAGACCAACACCACTCAAAAGAAGCAAGATTCAACACCGTACGAACAATACAAGGCCAAGAAACAACAATTCATAATATACTGCTTGTCTCAAATCAAAGGTACATACTATGGCTATTGTTTCTCACAAAGGTGAGTTGGAAGGTATGTCCACACAACGCCCTCCTCTTTTTGATGGCAATAATTTTGTTCATTGGAAACTAAGAATGAGGCTATTCTTAATGGCTATAGACATCGATTTATGGTCTATAGTTGAAGATGGGCCGTACATTCCAATGAAAGTTGTACAAGTTAGTGGAGTAACTCAAGAGGTTGAAAAATACAAAAGTGAATGGTCATCAGATGATAAAAAGAAAATGTCCATGAATGCTAAAGCTATGCAATTACTTTTGAATGGACTTACAACTTCTGAAGCAGGATATGTGTCAAATTGCACAAGTGCACATGACATGTGGAAATCACTTGTATTAAAGCATGAAGGTACTAGTGGTGTTAAAGAGTCAAAAATAAACATGCTTATGACTGAATTAGAGACTTTCAAAAAGTTGCCAAACGAATCCATAACATCTATGGATTTGAGGATTACTAATATTTTCAATGCCCTTGAAGCTTTAGGGAAGTCATTTTCGAACAATGAAAAGGTTCAAAAGGTGCTACGAAGTCTCCCTGCTGAATGGGATCCAAAGGTGACTGCAATCGAGGAGACAAAGTCAATCACCAAGATGGATGAATTGATCGGGTCTCTTAAAGTCTATGAGGTAAAACTGAACCAACGAAAGTCTGAATCGTCTAAGTCATCCAGTAAGTCAATAGCCTTCAAAACAACTGAAACACATGCTAATAACGATGATAGTAATAGTGATACTGAATTAGACGATGACTTGATATTGATTGCTAGAAAACTTAGAAAGTTTTTCAAACGCCCAAATAGGAATAGACAACATAATTCTTCTTCTTCTTTTTCTCAATCTAAGAAAAATAACACAAACAAATGGTATAATAAAGAATTAAAGTGTTATGAATGTGGTCAAAAAGGACATATTTCATACGACTGTCCCAAGAAGAAAAATAATAATAACAACAACAATAATAAACAAGCCAAGGACAAAGAGGCTCAAACGACAAAGACAAAGGAGTCTAAGGCAAGAAAAGGGAAACGAGCAATGAAGGTGAGCACATGGAGCGACTCATCCGACTCAGAATCCGAAACTGAGGAAGCTCAAGTGTGCTTCGTATCCAACGAGGTATGTTCTTCTTCTGATAGTGATTCTGATAGTGACATGACATTTGATGAAATGTATGAAGAATTCCTACGAATGCATGCTCACTGTAAGAGGCTCTCTAAAGAAAAGAAGAAACTAGTTGAAGAAAATGACAAGTTGAAGACGTCCAACTTGGAATTTTCCGATCAACTAGAATCTCTTAAACAAGAGTCTACTAATACTCTTGATTCTTTAGAGAACAAAATTGAATCATATAGGAAAGATGAACAAAAGTTACAAATGGAAAATAAAATGTTGAAATCCAAGTTAGAAAGTTGTGAAAATGAAATAGTGCAACTTAAGTCTTCTAAATTTACCTTAGAAAAAATGATAGAACAATTTAAATCGGGTGCAAATATGTTAGATACACTTATCTCATCACAAAAGTATGGCAATGATAAAACCGGCCTAGGCTATAAAGAAGAAAACGAAAAAGTAAATGAAAAGACTAAGTTTGTTTCATCTAGTACAAAATTGCCATATAATACAAAATCAACTTTGCCTGCTACATCTTCTTCTACACCTTCTTCTACTCATATCAAGGCAAAAATACAACACAAACCCACCAATATGCACACACATAAACATACATCTAGGCCAAATTTTGCATCTAGACAACCTAGAAATCATGCCTACATGTATACAAATGCAACTAGACCAAATAAAATGCATCCAACTTTTTATGAACCTAAGCATAAGCAAATCTCATACAAGTCTTATAGAACACATGAATATACATATAGAGCACCATATAAGAAACAAAATCGCATGCCTTATACACATTATAAGATTCGGTCATCCTATAATGATTATCAACCATGGCGCAACATGTATAACAATGCATCCTCACTTATGTGGAATAATCATCTATATGCTTATCCTTCTTACTTTAACCATGCTAAAATTGTGCCTAGAAAGTATATTCAAGTTTGGATACCTAAGGGTTATCTAAACAAGAATAATGCCCCTAACATTCAAGGACCCAAATAAAGGGTACCTAAAACTTTGTCTCCATTGTAGGAAAAATGCAAGGAATGCAAGAAAGAGGCAAAGTCAAAGAATCTAAAAACCAAATGGTTTTTAGATAGTGGATGTTCGAGGCATATGACGGGCAACCCCAATCTATTCACCGAACTTGAACATATTGATGGTGGAAAGGTAACATTCGGTGACAACAACAAAGGAAAAGTTGTTGGAAAAGGAACAATCGGGGACCCAAACACATTTCAAATACGAAATGTGTTGCTAGTAAGCAATCTCTCTTATAATTTACTTAGTATTTCTCAACTTATAGATTGTGGTTATAATGTCTCCTTTCTTCCCAATTCTTGTGATATAATAAATGAAAAAGGAGAAACGGTTTTAAAAGGAAATAGAGATGGAAATACTTATACCCTTACCTTAGATAACCTGTTAAATGCTAAGGTTAAGTGTCTAATATCACATGACTTAGATGTGAATTTATGGCATAGAAGATTAGGCCATATAGGAATTTCAACCATTAGGAAATTATCTAAAAAGAATTTAATTAGAGGTATGCCTAAGTTAGACTTAGATAATTTTCAAATGTGTGAAACATGTATTAAGGGAAAACACATTAAAGAAACCTTAAAACCGAAACATGAAGTGAGTACTAGTCATGTACTAGAATTGCTTCACTTAGACTTATTTGGTCCAAGTAGGACAAGAAGTCTAGGTGGACACTACTATGTGTGTGTCATAGTAGACGATTACTCACGCTACACATGGACATTGTTCTTAACACACAAAGACGATGCTCCATTAGCAATCGAAACCCTTATCAAGCAACTTGAAAACATTTACGAAGAAAATGTCAAAAGAATTAGAAGTGATAGAGGTGGAGAATTTAAAAATAAAGACGTAATCAAATTTTGTGAACTTTATGGAATAAAACATGAATTCTCACCACCTAGAACGCCACAACTCAATGGAGTTGTTGAACGTAAAAATAGAACGATTCAAGAAGTTGCAAGGACAATGCTGTGTGAAAATAAATTACCTAAGTATTTATGGGCTGAAGCTGTTAACTGTGCATGTTATATTATAAATAGGCTCACTATTAGAAAGAAATTAAATAAAACGCCTTATGAATTGCTAAACAATAGACAACCTAAAATAGATTATCTTAAAGTATTTGGATGTAAATGTTTTGTGCTAAACACTAAGGATAATCTAGATAAATTTGAACAAAAGTCTATTGAATGTATATTTGTTGGATATTCAACTAACTCAAGAGCATATAGGTGTTATAATCCTGCATCTAGAAAAATAATTGAATCCATACATGTGAAATTCAATGAAAATGCATGCTTTGAAGTTAGTGATAAACATCAACATAAACAAGAAACAAATGTTGAAAATATGTTTGATGATGAAGTATTACTTGAGCCTGTACTTGATCATCTAGAACCAACTCCCCCTGAGCAAGACATGCATGAACCCTTAGATGAAATGAATCAAGAAAATTTGCAATTGGAAGATGATACAACTAATGATCCAATTACATATGATAACATTCACACTAATGAAACTTTTGAACAAGATGAGGGTGAACCTAGTCAATCTAGGAATTGGTGGCACCCTAGAGAATTAATCATTGGGGATCCAAGTGTTGGGGTTAGAACACGTAGAAACATAAGTCAACTTGAAGGACATAGCTTAGTCTCACACATAGAACCTAAGAATGTTAAGGAAGCCTTAGGTGACATATCATGGATAGATGCTATGCATGAGGAATTAAATCAATTCACAAGGAACAACGTATGGGACTTAGTACCTAAACCTGAAGACAAGTCTATCATAGGAACTAAATGGGTCTTTAGGAATAAAATGGATGAACAAGGAAATATTACAAGAAATAAGGCTAGACTAGTCGCACAAGGTTATAATCAACAAGAAGGAATAGATTATGAGGAAACCTTTGCACCCGTTGCACGACTAGAAGCAATTAGATTGTTACTTGCGATTGCAAGTCTAAGTAACATTAAACTCTTCCAAATGGATGTCAAGAGTGCATTCTTAAATGGATACATCCAAGAAGAAGTGTTTGTCAAACAACCCCCTGGATTTGAATATCCAAAGAATCCTAACCATGTTTACAAGCTTAAGAAAGCTTTATATGGTTTGAAACAAGCTCCAAGAGCTTGGTATGATAGATTTGCAAACTTTCTTATTGCGAATAATTATGAAAGGGGAACCATAGACAACACATTATTCCTAAGAAGAAAAGGTAATGATTTGTTAATAGTTCAAATATACGTAGACGATATTATCTTTGGTTCAACTAACCCTACCTTAGTAAAAGACTTCGAAGAATGTATGAAGTCAGAGTTTGAAATGTCAATGGTAGGAGAGTTGAATTATTTCTTAGGACTCCAAATCAAACAAACCCCTCAAGGAATTCACATTAGCCAACTTAAGTATGTCAATGATATGATTAAGAAGTTTGGCTTTGAAGATTTGAAACCTACAACTACCCCCATAAGTGTTAGTACCAAACTCGATAAGGATGAAAATGGTAAACCTTTTGATGACACACTCTATAGGTCTATGATTGGCTCATTGTTATACTTAACTGCATCAAGACCTGATATCATGTTTAGTGTGTGTATGTGTGCTAGGTTTCAATCTTGTCCTAAGGTATCACATTACAATGCAGTGAAAAAGATATTTAGATATCTTAAGCATACACCTCACTTAGGACTATGGTATGATAGAAATGCTAAGTTGGAATTACACGCATATAGTGATGCTGATTATGGTGGTTGCAAGTTAGATAGAAAATCCACTAGCGGCACATGTCAATTCATAGGAACCAATTTGATCTCTTGGTTTTCTAAAAAGCAAGCTAGTGTAGCTCTTTCTACCACTGAAGCCGAGTATATTGCTTTGAGTTTATGTACTACCCAAATACTTTGGCTTAAACAGCAACTTAGTGATTTTGGCATTAAAATGAAAAAGATTCCAATTTTCTGCGATAGCACAAGTGCAATCAATCTTTCCCGGAATCCGGTGCTTCATTCTAAGGCCAAACACATTGAGGTGCGATACCACTTTCTTCGCGATCATGTTCAAACTGAGGACATAGTGATAAACCATATAAGAACTGATCACCAAATCGCCGATATCTTTACCAAACCCCTTAATCAAGCCACGTTTGAAAACTTACGAGCCAAGTTAGGTATGATGACTTACGATACCATTGTATAGTTCTATCTTTTGCATGATTTGCAAAATAAAGGGGGAGATAGCATAAGCACATGATTTTAGATTTTAGTTGCTAAGTCATCATTTGGTATGAAATGATAAGTTTCAAATGGTTATGAGTTAAGAGTTAAGTATAGGTTAAGGGGGGAGAGTATGAGTTGAGGGGGAGCAACGTACTACATTTAAAAGTTGAAAACATTTGGTTAAGATTTTGATTATAAGTTGTGACATTAAAATCATGTTATGTTATTTTGAAAATCATCCAAAAGGGGGAGAATGTTGAGAAATATGTTTGGATAATTTTCAAAGTCATGATTTTAAGTGGTGAATACTTAAAAAGGTCACACATGGTGTTATATGTGTAAAAGTTGAAAAAGTTGACATCGATCTCTCAGGTTGTTGCACATCGATCGATGTCTAGGGTTTTTATAAATAATTTTCTAAAATGTGTTAAAATGATTGTT
Source organism: Eustoma russellianum (assembly GCA_036186865.1). Lineage (NCBI taxonomy): Eukaryota > Viridiplantae > Streptophyta > Magnoliopsida > Gentianales > Gentianaceae > Eustoma > Eustoma russellianum. The sequence goes on along the minus strand of AP025040.1, from coordinate 25,047,212 downwards.
TTCATTTGTACATGATTTATACATGTTCATTATGTGCTTATTATGTGTTTTTGGTGATTATTATTGTCTTGTGACTAACATGCCTTGGAAGTTTCTACAACTTACCAAAAAGGGCAAAATTGGTATTTTGAGTTTTGTAGGAACATGATATGGTGGAAATATTTCAAGAGCATATTCTTATACTATTTATCATGACAAAGTTGATATCATGATTATCTATGACCATCCGGGACATTTCTGGAGTTTTCTCACACCAGGGGTATTTTGGTCATTTTACCCCCAAGGGTATTTTTGGTATTTTCACTCAAGGAATCTCTTGAGTATATTATTATCTTCATTCTGGAGCTGTGTTATTATTATTTTGAAGATAATATGGTGATCTTATATCTTATTCTCTCAACCGATGATATTATTGACTATAGCTGGATATGTGACGATTTGAGATGTCACATTCTATTTTTTCTTGAAGACCCTCTTATATATATTATAAGAGAACATTTATCATTATTCAGAGATATTAAAGGTGTCAAAGGTGTGGAAATGATCTCAACATATAAGAAGAAATATTGGGGAATTTCGGTATTACACGTTGACATAATATTGTCAACTGTTATCTATTTATTTCTTCTTCAAAAATCTGAGTTGATACACATATATATGGTCAAAAACGTGTATTTACAGTTGGAGGTGATACATTATTCATTTTATGAGTTGGAGACAAGTGGACCAACCAAAAAGGAGCTAGTTGGCAAAATTGCCAACTTGGAATTTACTAAAAATAGCCAACGGCTATATTGGTTTTCTTGGGTATTTTCAGCAGATTTTTGAAGTCAAATGAAGACTTCACATGCCCTATTATGTTGCTTGAATTTGAGGATAATTTGGTGGTATTATCCTTTCTTATTTTATTAAAGAAAATCAAAATATTTTTTTTTGTAAAAAGGCAAGTAGCCAACGGCTACTATTGTTTTTGGAGCTGAATTTTGAAGTTTAAAATGGTCAATTCTCAATGCCTATTATCTTGCCAAAGAGTTGAGAAGATGATGGAGTTGTTATGGTGCTATTATCTTCACATTTTCAAGATAATTCCAAGTCATTTTTTTGTTGAAAATTTCAGCCACATAAAGTTGCCAAGGTGGACCAATCATTGTGTCTTATTTTGCCAAGTGTACAAAGCCAACCAATGATGAGAAGACATTTGGAGTTGATGATAAAGATGATGACACATTGGAAGTCTTATCTTCAAGGCTCAAATCACACTATAAATAGAGGCAATGGTGAAGAAGATGAAACACACTTGAAGCTCACAAGCATTCTATAGCTTTCATATTCATCTTCTTGTTCTTGTTGTTGTATTTTGTTGTAGCAAAGTTGTTCTTAATATTTTGGTGAGCTACAAGCCTCTTGAGCTTCATTTGTAAGATTGATTAGCCATCTTTATAAGGCTACATCAATAGGTGTTGGAGGTATTGCAACTAAGTGTTGCTTAGAAGGTGATTATCCAAGTCTTGAGTAGGGTTGGTGTATAACCCAAGGATCAAGCTTGGCTCTTGTTGTAAGGTGTTCATATCATAGTGAAATCCAAGGAAAGGTGTTCCTTGGGACTGGAGTAGGTCACATTGACCGAACCAGGATAAATCCTCGGTGTTCTTCTCTTGTTTCTTTATTTCTGTTTTCTACCCGTTTTTGACTGCAGTTTTCACCCAACTTCACACAATTTGAAAAAATAGCTAAACATTTTCAAAATTCGTGATTTTTGGTGGAGTTATACTTCAGACTGTTAGCTTTCATTTGCAACAAGAATCACTTGATTTGAGCAAGTAAAAGTTAGTCTTTCAGTCTTTGCAAGATAACTGCTCCAATCTGGCTGCAATCTGACCAGTTTTGAGAAAAGTTAAATTCTGTATTTTTCAAGAATTGTTTGAGGTCAGGACCTTTTGGAAACTTCATCTACACATCCTAAGGAGTGTTTGGATATAAAGATCAACCTTTTTGGTTGAGTATTCAAAGAGAAACACTATTTTCAAAATCAGCAACATTCTGTCCAATTCTGTCCAGATTGACCATCTAAATCTTTTAATTTGTTTGAAGGGTCAAACGATCTTATTTTTGTCTGATTTTTGGACAGAGTCTTGTTAACTCATTGAAGTTTAATTCTGGAAAGTTTCATAATTTTTGGAGTTGTGTACAATTATTTGTGAATTTTTGAAAAACGGGTTCTGAATCTGAGTTGGTCTCAGATTCTGTTTTCAAGGGGATTTTTTTTAACAAAGGGTTGTAGTGTAATTTCCGCTAACCACTATTCACCCCCCCTCTAGTGGTGTTCATTGCAGGTGCACGGTCCAACACACGTCACTTAAATTCTGTCCATTCCAGTAATTTCAGCTTGACCAGTTTTACTAAAAATTCCATTAAGGATAAACCATAACTTCTTTTACCAAAATTCCAACTCTCATATTTTCTACATACATAGGGATACTGTCATGCCAAAAATTAGCTTAATTGATTACTTCTAAGATTCCTTTTCAGGTCATACAAAACCCCACATGAATCTGTCATGTTCCAGTGATTTTTCCCTTTTGTCACTTTACTTACTAAAAGTGTTCCAACTTAAGTTATTCTTCAAAAATGGCTTACTAATCATCAAATACACTTTTTAGCATAAACTTTACAGGTTCTATTACATCCCAAAGGTCACCTACAAATCACTTCAAAACGGTTTTGAAGGTTACACATAGCACACCTTGATCTTGCACATTTTGTACAAAATAAAGTCTATTCACGGCACATCTAATTTGTATGTCCCATACCCCCAAAACAGCCCGTTTCATACACATGCAAGGGCTTATATTTTATTTTCATAATGAACATTTTATGCCTAAGTCATAAAAACATCTAAACATACAACTTGTATGCATCCTTTACTCCACAAGTCATATTCTCTTACACGAAACGTTATTCACCCCAACCTCTTCACCCAACCGCCCCTCCCCCTTACGTACTAAAGAAGAGAGCTTTACCACATACATCTTAGATATGCATCATATCCATATTCAAAGGGGCAAAGAATCCATCTTTGAAGAAATCTCATACATGCAAGTCACTTTTCTTAAGGAATCCGAAATTTTCATGCTTCAAGCTCAACATTTTCCATCTAAGATTAAATCTTAGTAATATCTAGACATTCAAGCATATACTTTCACACACAAGTCAAGAATATTTATAGTGTACTTGCCTCTTCAAGCTTAAACCTTTCATTAGCTTGGAATTTGGATGAAATGAAGTGAAGTCTCCCTCCTCTTCAATATATATATATCCCGCGGTTTTGGAGGATGAAAAAGAACAAATGTTAGTTATTATCTTAAGTGAAAGATAGAACTAAATGGAGTCTAGATTGGCTTACCAAGATGAGGCTTGAATGGTGTTCAAACCTCTAAGAAGCTAGTACCACTTAAAAGCTTGAAAGCTTGAACCTAGTGACCATGGGGGTCACGGTTTTTGAGCAAGAAAACGTAGTAATGTGAGCTTCACTCTATGAATTATGTAATGTAACTAAGAAGCTAGACATTCTACTTACCTAGAGGATTATTGAGGCTTGAAGATTTTGGTCTTTTTTGGCTCAAGTTGGCCGTGTGAGATGGTGAAAAAGTCCTTGTCCCTTTTTCTCTTTGTGAATTCTTGAGGGTTGAGATTAAGAGCGTTCTAGAGTTCTTGGAGAGAAATTTTCTTCACTAGGCTAAGTGTTTTAGCCGTTGGGGAGCAAGAGAGAAGAAGGAGGTTACCTTTGCATGGTTAGGATAATTAGAGTTAATTAATCTTGAATTACTTTAGCCAACTAGGGTTACTTTATTGCTAACTTGAGTTACTTTATTCAACTAGGGATACTTTAGTGCTAACTTGAGTTACTTTAGCATTGTGGTGAACATAAAGTAACCATGGTAAAGTTTGAAATGCATCTTGGTTACTCCATAGAGGAATCCGACGGTTTAAGGCATTTAGTAGCCTTTACCATGCTTGAGTTACTTTTCAAGTGTGTTTAATGGAAAGCTATTTGGTAGTTCACCCTTTTTCTTAATTAATTCCTTTTTTCTTGATTTTAAATGTAATTAGAAAAATTATGAATCCTCTTGGACTTATGGGGCCAAATTTTAGTGAGGGTTGGGGGAAAATTGCCCCACTACTTAAAACTCCTTAATTGTTATTTGGGCTTGTTTTAAGAAGGCCCTTAAGATTAGCCTTCTTATAATTTGAAAAAACCTTCTAAGGCCCTTTTTAAGCCTTGTGGCCGAAATCTCTTAGGTCCTTGGGGTGAATTGGCCCCTTCACATGGTCCATGATTTATGCTTGACTAATTATACCATATTTTCCTGAACAAAAATCTAATTAAGGAAGTAATTACGAAGCTAGAGAAAATGTACTTGAAGATGCAACTTTTCATTAATTCATTTATACAAGTCTCAAGTACAATGTCATTTTTCGTTGGGTGTAACATCCTCCCCCCCCTACTATAAGTTTCGTCCTTGAAACTTAAGAGCGCTACTCAAAAAGATACGGGTATAAGCTTCTCATGTTTTCCTCCGTCTCCCAAGTAACGTCATCAATCGAATGGTGCTTCCATTGCACCTTCACCGTAGGTATAAATCGTTTCCTTAATGTCTTTTCCTTACGATCAACAATCCGTTCCGGTTCTTCTACGTAGGTCGCGTCGGCCTTAACTTTCAAGGCTGCTCCTCGATAATATGGCTAGGCTCGTGCACATACCGACGAAGTTGTGATACGTGAAATACATCGTGCAATTGAGATAGCGACGGCGGTAGTGCTAACCGGTAAGCGACTTCTCCAATTCATTCAAGAATCTCATATGGTCTAATAAATCCTGGGCTTAATTTCCCATTGATACCAAATCTTTTAACTCCTTTTGATGGCGACACCTTCAAAAACACCTTTTCCCCCGCTTGAAATTCCAATGGCCGCCGCTTCTCATCTGCCCAAATCTTGCTTCTATCTTGGGCTGCTTGCAACCTTTGATTGATGATCATTACTTTCTCTCGAGTTTGTTCTATTAGGTCAGGTCCTGTGAAAACCTTTTCTCCGATTTCATCCCAATAAAGTGGAGAGCAGCACTTCCTTCCGTAGAGTGCTTCATACGGGGCCATCCCAATAGATCGATGATAACTATTGTTATAAGAAAACTCCACTAGCTTGAGACTTTGTCCCAACTTCCTCCAAAGTCGAGTATACAAGCTCGTAATATGTCTTCTAGTGTTTGGATGGTCCTTTCCGATTGACCATCCGTCTGGGGGTGAAATGCAGAGCTCATTCGTATCTCAGTGCCCATTGCTTTTTGAAAAGCTGACCAAAATCGAGAAGTGAATCGAGGATCGCGTCACAAGCAATACTCATGGGCACTCCATGCAGGCACACAATTTGATCAATATACATAGTAGCTAGCTTCTCCATAGGAGCCTTGATTGTCATAGCCATGAAGTGAGCAGATTTTGTTAGACGATCGACGACCACCCAAATGGCATCATGTCCATTCTTTGTCCTTGGTAAGTCAGTCACGAAATCCATATAATGTGATCCCACTTCCACTCGGGGACTTCAAGAGGTTGTAGTAATCCAGCGGGTCTCTGATGTTCCGTTTTCATCTTCTGGAAAACAAGGCATTTCTCTACGAACTCCACAATTTGCCTCTTCATGCCATGCCACCAGAATCTTTACTTTAAGTCTTGGTACATTTTGTTGGCTCCAGGATGGATAGACAAACATGTATTATGAGCTTCACGAAGAATTTCGTTCCTTATATCATCGTCATTGGGTACGCACAGTCTTCCTCGAAACCACAAGCTATCATCATTCCTGATCTTAAAATCCTTAGATGGTTTCGTTCTCAACCTGTCCTTTGTTTTCTTCAAAGTTTCATCCCCTTCTTGACCCTCCTTAATCTTGTCAATCAGCGAAGGAATCAATACCAACTTTGCGAGCATACCCTCAATGGAATCAACCTCCTCAAGATCAAATTCTTCCATATCACGCTGCAGAGGTGGTTGGCGTGGGTGGCTTGTCTTTCAACTCAAGACGTCAGCAACTTTATCGGCTTTTCCCGGATGATACTTAATAGAAAGGTCGTAGTCCTTCATCAACTCTAGCCACCTACGCTGACGCATATTTAATACCTCTTGAGTGAAGAGGTACTTAAGGCTCTCGTGATCTGTGAAGATTTTACACTTTTCACTGACAAATAATGTCTCCATATCTTTAGGTCAAAGACTACATCTGCGAGCTCAAGATCATGTACCGGGTAATTTTGTTCGAATGGCTTCAGCTGTCTAGATGCATACGCAATCACTCGATCTTTCTGCATTAACACACATCCAAGTCCATTCTAGAGGCATCACTATACACCACAAAACTTTCACCCGTAATAGGTTGGGCCAAAACTGTGGCAGAAGTCAACTTCTCCTTTAATTCCGTAAAACTCCTTTCACAATCTGAGGTCCATTCGAACTTGGTCTTTTCTCTGTCAAGGGTGAGAGGCATAGCTATTCGAGAAAACTCCTCAACAAACTTACGATAGTAGCCGGCGAGACCGAGAAAACTCCGCACTTCTGTAACGTTGGTCGGCCTTGGCCACTCTGTGATTGCCTCGATTTTCTTGGGATCTACGGATATACCATCCTCAGATATCACATGTCCCAGAAATGCTACACTGCATAGACAAAATTTGCATTTACTAAATTTGGCATACAGTTGTTTTCTCCGTAGGATGTCGAGGACGGTCCTTAAATGGGCCACATGGGACTCTTCATCAGGTGAATAGATCAAGATATCGTCGATGAAGACCACCACGAACTTGTCCAGTTGCTCTTGAAATACTCGATTCATTAGATCCATAAATTCTGCGGGGGCATTGGTCAATCCGAAGGGCATTACAATAAATTCGTAGTGTCCATAACGTGTCCGGAATGCGGTTTTTGGAACGTCCTCGGCTTTGATCTTTAATTGGAAGTACTCAGAACGAAGATCAATCTTACTTAAAATTTGTGCTCCCCAAAGCTGGTCGAATAGATCGTCTATCCTAGGCAAAGGGTATTTGTTCTTTATCGTGATCTTGTTGAGTTCTCGATAATCAATACATAATCGCATACTTCCGTCCTTTTTCTTTACAAACAGTACGGGGGCACCCCAAGGCGAAACACTTGGGCGAATAAGTTTCTTTTCTAACAATTCACGTAACTACTCTTTCAACTCTTTTAATTCCGCAGGTGCCATTCGATAGGGAGCCTTCGATATTGGCTCAGCTCCCTGAATTAGATTAATTTCAAAAGATATTTCTCGATCCAGAGGAAGACCTGGTAATTCCTCTGGAAAAACATCAGGGTATTCTCGGACCACCGAGACTTGAGAAAGGTCGGAGGGCGCATGATTGACATTTATTGCATAAACGAGAAACCCTTCGTGTCCTTTCTTCAACACCTTACTAGCGCGGATCGCATTTACATAAACATTCTTGGGACACTTCCTTAATTTTGAACCTCCTTGAAAGTTTACTTCCTTACGTGTGGGGTCCTTAATAGTAACCCGCTTTTTACTGCAATCGATGTGGGAAAAATTCTTGGAGAGCCAGTCCATCCCAAGAATCACATCGAAATCCGTCCTGGTTATGGGAATTAAGTCAGCATTAAACCGATGATCATCGAACTCAAGTTCGCAATTTCTGAAAATGTGATGAGAAACAAGCACCTGATCTCCAGCTGCTTGAACTCTATAGGGCGTATCACAATAGGTTGGATTGTGATCAATATTCTTTGCGAATTTCTTTGAGATAAAGGAGTGGCTAGCACCACTATCAAATAGTACATTGGCAGGCACTGAGCATACTAAAATAGCTCCTGAATATGCAAGATTTACTAAGCAACAGTAGGGCAATAGTATTTGTAGAAATTTAAGTATTGCATATATTTTAAAATATACCCGCCACAACATCATTAGCCTCTTCAATAGCTGCGTCAGTCATAACGTGAACCCTTGCATTTGCACGCTGACGCTATTTCTTCGGTGGTTGCTGCTGCTGGGTCCCTTTCTCCGGGCAATCTTTGACCATGTGTCCTACTTTTCCACAACCAAAGCATGTGGTTCCCTTATCCGGACAGTCTTTGAGGATGTGGCCCACCTTGCCACATCCGAGGCACTTTCCTGCCTGAATGTAGCACTCCCCAACACGACGCTTATTGCAGTGAGAGCAATTCGGGATAGCTAACTGCTAGCCCTGATTCTTTGACTGATTCTTTTGAGAATGGCATTGAAACCGATTCTTTCGTTGTCGTCCTGGGCCTCTTGAGTTCTGCTTTGCGGCTTTACGGGACCCCCCATTCCCTATGTTTTCCTTCCTCTTTTCTGCCCTATCTCATCATGGAGAATATTATCCCTCTCGATTCTATAGCAAGCATCCAATAGTGCACCAAAATTGCTCAGGTTTGCATTGACCAACCAGGTTCTGATCCTAGGGTTTAACCCTCTCTCAAACTTCAACATTTTTGTCTCCTCATCATTCACAGTAGATGGTTGAAATCTGCCCAAGGCTATGAACTTATTAGCATACTCTGCAACTGTCATTCCTTGCTCTTGTACTAGTGATTCGAACTCATGTCTCTTCTGCAACTTAACTGATGGTGGTATGTAAAATTTGTTAAATTCTTGGAGAAATCTTTCCCATGGAATCGGCCTTGGCAGGGACTGCATATTGTCCTTCCACCACTGATTGGCTTCCCCGAGTAGGAACGGCCTGACAGCTTGAGTCTTCACCTCCTCGGGTGCTCGAATCAACTCAAAACAATTCTCCACTTTGTCTAACCACTTTTCAGCGTATCCGAGTCCGATTTTCCTTCGAAGGGCGGAACATTAGCTCTTTTCAATTTTTCGAAGTAGTACTGAGCATCTCTGACCGGCTCGTGAGGCTAGGAGCATTCTGCTGTAACATTACTTGACCGATTTGGGTTACGGTCTGGCAGAAATTCTAGAAAGCATTAATGTCTGGAATCATTTGTGGCAAAGGCCCCTGGGGTGGGGGAATATTCTGAGCCGAGGGCGGATTTTGATCTTGTGGTGGCGGTGGTGGAAGGACCTGAGCAGGTGAAGGAGGAACAGGCTCCTGCACCTCTGGTCTGCCCCTAGCAGGTCTGCCTCGTGGTCGTGCCATCTGCACTATGAAGTGTCGAAGTTTTATTCAAGGCCAGAGTGTTGTAATAAGTGACGGAATTTAATTCATAACCCAATAGAAGTTTTAATGGATAACTCAAGAAGATATAAAATTTCATAGACTAAGATTTCATTATTGGGCCATGACTTTAATTTCCAGTCTATGTCATCTTAGTCTAAGGTCAACTCTCATCTAAGATCATGACTTAGATCTAAGATCAAACTTAGATTTCTAAAATCATAGCTTAATTCTATATTCTGTCCGGATCTAGAGCCTCGGCTCTGATACCACCTGTAGCGTCCCGCACCCCGGCCTAGCAGGAATACGGTGCGTTTGCCGTACTTCACTACGGAGAGTACCAGGCGTCGATTCATAACATGTCGTAGTCCATAAGAAAATATGTGGACCTTCCTGCTTACGCATTAACAAGTAAGCAAAACCGAGGAAAAATAAAAAATTTTAAAATAAAAGCGTCTAAACATCCGTCATAAGTCTTACAAACATGTTCACAAAATGCGGAAATCCGAAAGTCAATGTTTCCAACATAAGTTCATAAAAAGTTCATCAATCATGACCATCACGACAAAAACCCTTAAGTCGTCCCCCTTTCGCTCTTCTACGGATAAGGAACCCTAGGCTCGTCCTTGATCCGTTCGACCCTATTTCCTACGGGTTCTAGAAGGAAAAAATAAGGGGTGAGTGACAACGTCACCAGCAAGTAAACCATAAATAATCATGAATTAAATGGAAAGTACACACAAGAACCGAACCCCAAAAATTTTGGTTTAGTAACATACCTGACCTTCCATTTAATATCCGTAAGTAACAAGCTCACAGCTTAAAAAAATCATAACTTAGGAGATATCAAGTCATAACATCTTAGCCTAAGTAACAGTGTACCAAATATTCTACTAACCATTAAATGCAGCATGCATGAGTATGCACATGTGATGCATCGTGATAAATATGAGGATAAATTCTTTCTTTCTTTCTTTCTTTCAAAACATCATCGCCAATAAAAACATGAGAGTGTTCAGATCTATTCTATCCGGATCTGAGACTGTTACATCCTGTTTTTTAAGGGTAGTGGAAAAAATAAAAGAAAAAGGAAAAAGGGAAATAAAAAGGAAAAAGTGAAGAAAACTATACAAAAGGAAAATATAAAAAATATTTAATAGTTATCTTAAGTTATTTGGATGAGAATAGGAAAATGTTGGATAAAGATAGAAATTAAGTAATATACCTTATATATAATTCCTAATTATCCTAGGAAATTATCTATATATACTTGTATATATCTGCCCACAATCAAAAATCAAACCCTACCCATTCCTCACTATCCCCTCAGCCGCCCCTTTGAAGCAGCGTTTCTCCACCTCCCAATTTCCCAAGCGTTGCTGCCCACCAACGCAGCAACAACAACACCAGTTAAATAAATATTTTTTGGTCAATTTCGCCCAAAACAACAAAAAGGAAAAAAAAGAGATTCAACACCACCAGCCGCGGTGTAGGAGAAAAGGGGAGAAGGACGCGTAGGAAATTAACTAGACGCCGAACGAGGTAGGTTACCTTCCCCTCTTCTCGGATTGCCCGCACTTCGTGTGTGAATCATACTTGCGTTGTTTTTTTTATTTTTGTTTTATTTTCATTTTGCTTTTATATATAAATGCATGCTTTTGATGCTGTACAATTGAGCATATGTATGTGTACGAAAGGTGTTGATTGTACGGGTTGAAATAAATTTAAAAGATTGAATCTTTATGCGATTAGGGGGAAAATTGCGTGATTAGCCTTAGAAATAGGTCACATAGCCCGGAAATTAGGTCAGAATTGAACTGGAAATCGAAAAGTGGGTCTGGGCAGCAGCGCATGCGGAAAACGCGCGCGTTTCAGGGGTGACGCATGGGGCCCACGCGCGCCCCTGAGTGCGCGTCCCGGACACGCACTGACGTGTCCAGTGCCGTTAGGTGCGTCTTGTTATAATGAGTCAAATGCAACTGGTTTGAGGTCAATCGGAGTTAAAACGAAGAAGTTATGAATTTTTTAAAATATTAGCATTTAAATAAAAAATAAAAGAGAAGGGAAAGGATGTCTGACGGGCCACAGGCCATCTGCCACGTCAGTGGGCCAGGTGTGCTAGGCTGGCGGGTTTTAATAAAAAAAGATTTCTGAGAATAGATAAATAGAAAATAATTATGTAAAATTGGTTTAAAATTCCAGAAAAATGTCAATAAATTCCAAAAAATTCTAATTAAATTTTAAAAAATATAAAAGGTTAAAAATAAATTATTTTCACCTAATGGCTGAGTTGTATTAATTTAATTAATTACAATAATTAGGAAATAAATATGAAATAAATAAAAAAAATAGTATAGAGTCACAGAAAAATTAATAGAAGCTAGGTAAGATATAAGTGATGGCTAACAATATTTTCATGACATTCTCAATAATTAAAGTGATGGAATTGGGTGAGGAAAAAAAGTAAATAAGTACCGAAAAAATATAAGAAAAATATATTTAAATAAATAAAAATGATACTAATAAAATGGGGGTATTCCTACAAGTATATATGCACGTGTATGGGTGCGGGTATATATATGAGTACGAATACGCTGTAATAAAACGGAGGTATACATGTAAGTATATATGCACGTGTATGGGCGCGGGTGTATATAGGAGCATGGATGCGACGGATTTTGGATTATGTGTGTGGAGCATTCATGGCACGTGCATTGCATTGCATCCCTTCGGGGCGCTGACTCTACGTTACGGAGCGTTGTGCGCTGACTCCACGTTACGGAGCAATGCCCGCTGACTCCACGTTACGGAGCATTGTCCGCTGACTCCACGTTACAGAGCAATGTGTGCTGACTCCACTTTACGGAGCGATGTCCGCTGACTCCACGTTACAGAGCGTTGTCCGCTGACTCCATGTTACGGAGCGATGTGCGCTTACTCCACGTTACAGAGCGAAGAGTAGGACCCGAGTCATGCATAGCATATCATGGAAAAAGGAAAGAACATATTGTGTGGGATATTGGTGTTGTTGCGTGTGACACGATAGGAAGAAGGAACATGCATCACGAAGTTGCGCATTGCATTCGATTGGACAGGTGGATATTTATTTTATGTTTCGGTTATTACTATTCTTTATTTCTTTATATGTTTGCTGTTATTTTTCATATGTGCTTATGTATTTTGTAAGTATGGTTCCTTTCTGGGATTAGATGGGTAACCTACGGGTGATTTTCCCAAATCACTCACCCTCCCACTTATCCTCCCACAGGTGAGCATAAGTACGAGTACACTTTTGTAGAAGACGAGTCCGACTGTGCAAGCTGGTGCAAGTGAGCTGGAGATATTTCTTTGGGGAATACTCAATGGTTTTCACATTTATTCTGTTTTATTGGACTTTTGGATTTTCATTTTACGCATTGGGTTTCGTCAGCCCTAAACTCTGATTTATTTATATTTTGGGATTATTTATGAATTGAATTTGACTTTCAATTATCGTTTCCGCAGAAAAAAATTTCTACGTTATTTCTGATGAGTAAAAAGTTTGAACGACGCCTTGTATTCTCCTCAGCGAGATACGGCGGGTGCATGTTCCCGATGTTAGGGTGCGGCATGTGATGTATCGTGATAAATATGAGGATAAATTCTTTCTTTCTTTCTTTCTTTCAAAACATCATCGTCAATAAAAACATGAGAGTGTTCAGATTTATTCTATCCGGATATGAGGCGGTCATATTCTTCCCTTCGAATCTATTATTTCCGGATCCAAAAATGGTCACATCATCAATCATAGTCATCAGGTCTATTCTTTTCGGGCCTGTACGGTCATATTCATCATAATCAGGTCTATTCTTTCTGGGCCTGTACGGTCATAGTCATCATAGTCAGATCTATTCTCTCCGGACCTGTACGGTCATAATCATCAGATCAATTAGCCTTATATCTGGAACAGGTTAAGCTGGCCAGAAATAAATGGTGCCAATCGAAAGCGTTCTTTTCAAAACAAAATCTTTGCGTTTAAAAACGCTTTTTCATCATTCTTTATCATAAATTCAGTTTCATGAATCATGTAAGTGACGATGATGCAATGTATGACGTGCACTATGCAATCCGTGACAAAATGCATCGCATACATACATGTATGCTCTTATTCTTTAGGCTGGAAAAATTTCCAGAATTATTGTTCTGTTTGCGCAGCCTAGAAACCTCATATTTTTGGCCAATTATCATGATTTCTTGACATACATATGCATAAGGGTGTCTTTTCTACTCGCCATAAAAATTTCATAACGTTTCGAGACATGTAAAACCCTTAAGCTATTAAATTACTAAATAGGGTACTGCTGAATTCAGCAGTGCAGTACCCCTCTCTTACCTTTCTTTCAAGACAAATAAGTATTATTTAATGTGGGCCAAAACCAGGAAAAATACTGCTAATATACAAAGAATTAATTGTTCATAAGCTCAAGCTGTCCAGACAAGTCAAATCCACATGAACGAAGTCTCCCAACTAGTTCTGTAATTCTGCCCAGTTTTCCAGTTTAGTAGTTCTCACTTAATTTCAGTAGTTACCCCTTAAAATAATAATTCTAAGCTGATTAATTTACATGGACATGCTCATTTATGTCCCAAGTAATTATCATAAAATTTTCGGAGTAATATAATAACTTTTTAGGGGTCATTTACTTACTTTTCCAAAAACGGTACATGCTGATTCTGGAGTGGCCAGTTTTACTATTATTGTGATTAAACTGTAAGTCTTTTTTCAAAAATTCCAACTCGCAGACTTAGTAAACACATAAAGCTGTTGTGTTCCAGTGATTTTTCCCTTTTGTCACTTTACTTACTAAAAGTGTTCCAACTTAAGTTATTCTTCAAAAATGGCTTACTAATCATCAAACACTTTTTAGCATAAACTTTACAGGTTCTATTACATCCCAAAGGTCACCTACAAATCACTTCAAAACGGTTTTGAAGGTTACACATAGCACACCTTGATCTTGCACATTTTGTACAAAATAAAGTCTATTCACGGCACATCTAATTTGTATGTCCCATACCCCCAAAACAGCCCGTTTCATACACATGCAAGGGCTTATATTTTATTTTCATAATGAACATTTTATGCCTAAGTCATAAAAACATCTAAACATACAACTTGTATGCATCCTTTACTCCACAAGTCATATTCTCTTACACGAAACGTTATTCACCCCAACCTCTTCATCTAACCGCCCCTCCCCCTTACGTACTAAAGAAGAGAGCTTTACCACATACATCTTAGATATGCATCATATCCATATTCAAAGGGGCAAAGAATCCATCTTTGAAGAAATCTCATACATGCAAGTCACTTTTCTTAAGGAATCCGAAATTTTCATGCTTCAAGCTCAACATTTTCCATCTAAGATTAAATCTTAGTAATATCTAGACATTCAAGCATATACTTTCACACACAAGTCAAGAAATTTATAGTGTACTTGCCTCTTCAAGCTTAAAACTTTCCTTAGCTTGGAATTTGGATGAAATGAAGTGAAGTCTCCCTCCTCTTCAATATATATACCCCAAGGTTTTGGAGGAGGAAAAAGAACAAATGTTAGTTATTATCTTAAGTGAAAGATAGAACTAAATGGAGGCTAGATTGGCTTACCAAGATGAGGCTTGGATGGTCTTCAAACCTCTAAGAAGCTAGTACCATTTAAGAGCTTGAAAGCTTGAACCTAGTGACCATGGGGGTCACGGTTTTTGAGCAAGAAAAAGTAGTAATGTGATCTTCACTCTATGAATTATGTAATGTAACTAAGAAGCTAGACATTCTACCTACCTAGAGGATTCTTGAGGCTTGAAGATTTTGGTCTTCCTTGGCTCAAGTTGGCCGTGTGAGATGGTGAAAAAGTCCTGGATTCATGAGGGTTGAGATTAAGAGTGTTCTAGAGTTCTTGGAGAGAAATTTTCTTCACTAGGCTAAGTGTTTTAGCCGTTGCGGAGCAAGAGAGAAGAAGGAGGTTACCTTTGCATGGTTAGGATAATTAGAGTTAATTAATCTTGAATTACTTTAGCCAACTATGGTTACTTTATTGCTAACTTGAGTTACTTTATTCAACTAGGGTTACTTTAATGCTAACTTGAGTTACTTTAGCATTGTAGTTAACATAAAGTAAGGTAAAGTTTGAAATTCATCTTGGTTACTCCATAGAGGAATCCGGCGGTTTAAGGCATTTAGTAGCCTTTACCATGCTTGAGATACTTTTCAAGTGTGTTTAAGGGAAAGATATTTGGTAGTTGACCCTTTTTCTTAATTAATTCCTTTTTTCTTCATTTAAAATATAATTAGGAAAATTATGAATCCTCTTGGACTCATGGTGCCGAATTTTAGTGAGGGTTGAGGGAAAATTGCCCCACTACTTAAAACTCCTTAATTGTTATTTGGGCTTGTTTTGAGAAGGCCCTTAAGATTAGCCTTCTTATAATTTGAAAAAACCTTCTAAGGCCCTTTTTAAGCCTTGTGGCCGAAATCTCTTTGGTCCTTGGGGTGAATTGGCCCCTTCACATGGTCCATGATTTATGCTTGACTAATTATACTATATTTTCCTTAACAAAAATCTAATTAAGGAAGTAATTACGAAACTAGACAAAATGTACTTGAAGATGCAACTTTTCATTAATTCATTTATACAAGTCTCAAGTACAATGTCATTTTTCGTTTGGTATAACACGGGGAGTCACCGTTAGTCAACGTGCGTATGATGTAACACCATGGTCAGACCACAGGGATTCATAGACGGCACTAGGGACTTCTCGAAGAGTTTAGTCGGTGAGTCTTGTGTACGTCGTACCAGACATGTTATGTTATGAGCACAGCTGTGTCAGTTTTGATACGATGATCTTTGACATGATCATGATATGACAGACTTTTCTAAAAAGGATGCATGGCTTTTCTATCACATGAGAAGACTGCATATTTACCCATGTCAGCTTACCGTACATCATCTTAGACCCTTAGTAGACCAAAGATGACAGTACAATGTACGATGAACATAACCACAAGAAAACGAAACTAACTACTTAGTATAAGAAAGAAAAATACGACAATTGAATAACGACATATTCTGTGATGTACGTCCAGGGTTGTCTGTTTTTATGTATTCATGCTGGAGTACCTTATCTGTTAGTACATGTTAAGTTACCTGATGTCATTGTCCATGTTATGATTTGTTTACGATAAGTCAACTGTTATGATTTACCTAGTCTACTTTATTTATCTGACATTACATACCATTTCATGAACACTAGTCATGTTGCATTTAATGTACACCATGCATGATACACATGACGGACCTAGGTAGATAGACTTGCTGAGCGATTCGTTATCGCTCACCTTATCATTTACCATATCGTAGGGTCAAGAAACAGTTCTGAAACAGGGAAAGATGAGCCGGAGATAGATCACCAATGATGGATGCACGGATTAGACTATGTAGTTCTTATGTTATTTCAGACTTGTATTTTGTTATTTTACTGATGACACTTCAGATGTACTCGGGTTTAGACTTTCGTATTTTGTGCATGTCGATTATGCTTTATACATTTTATATTGCGTCTGCGATTTCGATACATGATATGTCGACGTGCACATGAATGTTATCGACGCCTTGTATTTCTTGTAGCAAAGTATGGCGGGTACACTATGCCGAGACCTTAGTCCCAGACGGGGCGCTATAAAAACAACATATTGTTGATCTACCATATACACCAGAATTCAAAAAGGAAAATATACTAACAAAAGCCAGACCCATTCAAATGAATGCTGAATTAGAACAGCATTGTAAAAAAGAAATACAAGAATTAGAAAATAAAGGTCTAATACAGAAGTCCGAATCCCCATAGAGTTGCGCGAACTTTTATGTAAATAAAAGCTCTGAAATAGAAAGAGGTTCGCCACGACTAGTAATCAACTATAAACCTTTAAATAAAGCCTTAAAATGGATAAGATATCCTATCCCAAATAAAAAAGACCTATTATCAAAATTACATTCAGCATTTATATATCCAAATTCGATATGAAATCAGGATTTGGCATATACATATATCAGAAAAAACCGACATAAAACAGCATTTACAGTTCCATTTGGACAGTATGAATGGAAAGTAATACCGTTCGGTTTAAAAAATGCCCCATCATAATTTCAAAGAATAATGAATAACATATTTATGGATTGCTCGAATTTTTGCATTGTCTATATAGATGATGTACTAATATCCTCTAGAACATTATAAGAATATTTTAAACATTTAAAAACTTTTTTCTACATAGCAGAAAAGTGGCCTTGTATTATCAAAAACAAAAATGTCATTGTTTGAAACAAAAATAAGATTTTTAGGCCACTATCTACATCAAGGAACGATTTTACCAATAGAACGATCTTTAATATTTGCTTCTAAATTTCCAGATAAGATATTAGACGAAAATCAATTACAAAGATTTCTTGGATCACTAAATTATGTTGTTAACTTTATTCCCAATATAATGAAACTTTTAGAGCCATTGCATAATAGATTAAAGAAGAATCCTCCTCAGTGGACTGAAGAACATACTTCAGTCGTTAAGAAAATCAAAGAACTTGTATCAGAAATACCTTGTTTATATATTACAGATCCTAATCTGCAAAAAATTAGTAGAAACTGATGCGTCTGATATAGGATATGGAGGTATTCTAAAACAAATATGTGAAGGAAAAGAATCAATAGTTCAGTATACTTCTGGTCATTGGAATGACACACAAAAATTATACTCTAAAATTAAAAAGAACTATTGAGCATTGTGTTATGCATTCATAAATTTCAAAGTGATTTACTAAATCAAAAATTTCTTTTACGCATAGACTGCAAGTCTGCAAAAGAGGTTTTACAAAAAGATGTCAAAAACCTAGCTTTAAAACAATTTTTGCGAGATGGCAAGCATTATTGCGTATATATGATTTTGATATTGAATATATTAACGGAGATATAAAAACAGACATGATGCCAAGAAAAACAAAGGATAAAGGGAAGCTTCCAGCTTCTACAATACCACGAAAAATATGGGCCGACAAGGTCAAAGAAAAGACCGCAAGTCTCCAAACACCAATACAAGCCACCCCTATAACCCAAATAAATCCCAAGATATTACCGCCTCTCCAAATAACCCTACTGCAAAAATCCCCAATGATTTCTCTATGCTTGAGAATTTGTCTCAAAGTGTAGAATTCCAAGATTGGTTTGAGAAATATCAACTCAATATTTTTAAAACACAAACTTCTACTGCCATAGAGAAAAAACCGGTTTCTCAAAAAATATTTTCTCCTATCACAAGTCAAATATAAACTGCTACTTTTCCTACCTATGAAAAAGTAGTACATAAAAATAACTTTATTAAAAAACCATTTTTCTAATATGTTACTACAATGGAAAATTCCTTTTTTCATAAGGATCCTATGATTGCCTTGCAAAAATATTTTTGTAACAAATTTTATTATAAATCATGGGATTCAACAAAAACTACAGATTATTACCAAACTATATTAATTATGACCAAATCTGTTGAAACAAAACATAGTTTTTCAAAAGAAAACCAAAATGAATTTGCTTATTCAAGCTTCGGGATATTATATAGTTTCTCCTGAAGAATGGATAAAAGAATATGGTTCTTTGACAGATGAAATTGGTTTTCCAACCCAATGTTCCGCGTTACTATTTTTTACCACAGATTTCAATTACTGGGATTATCAGCAGGCCTGTATAATTCTTTCTGTATTCAAAATTCTAGATGTTCACATATATTTTGATCAAAACAGATCACAACAAAAAATATTCCGTTGTGGTTCAATAGTTGGTGGGAACATTTTGGATCTTGTACAAAATATCTCATTAGACAAGATTCAGTAAAAAAATCTTTTGATATTTTCTCAAAAACCTCTACCACATCTGAAGAAGAAAAATATTTCTCAAGACTCCAAATATTTCATATGAAGTTCTATCTACCATAGGTTATGCTGTAGCGCCCCGCACCCGGACCTCGTCCGAATACGATACACCCGCCGTACTTCACTAAGGAGAGTACAAAGTGTCATGCATAACATGCAATGATCCATAACATAAGCAATGGACTCCCATGATGACATTTAACATGGTAGTAAAATTTAGGCAGAATTAAAACATTTCAAAATAAACATGCATTACGGAAATACTATGTCCCCATAAGTAGTAGTAGTCCACAAAACACATCACCGAACTCCCAAAGAGTTGAACATAATTCATGATACAAACATCATGGCAGCACAAAAGTCCTCAAGCTTTGCCTTCTTCAGATTACCTCGCCTATGGATATGGCACTCTCGGCTCATCCTCGATCCACTCAATCTTAGCATTATCTGACTCTGGGGGAAAAATAAAAGTGTGAGTGATAAAAATCACCTAGCAAGAATACAATAAACCACCATGAAATAAATAAAGAATTATAACATGAATGTCGTACCCCAAGAACCTCAAATAATAATTCATACATGGTCTTTAATCACGAATTTGCTTGTCGTTATAGCTTAAGCATAACTTTAGGTAATGCTATACCAATAATATCTTATTAAACATTAACTGTAACATGCAACATATCAACGTGCTCATGAGTTATGCAAAGTGCAATGCATAATGTCATGTCGTGTCAAAACATCATTTTGGTCCCATAAAATAACATATCATAAAACAGAGTGTCAGATCAATTAACCCCGGATTTGAGCGGGTCCAGAACATATCAATAGACCAATTAACCCCGGGTCTGGGACGGGTCCAGAACATGTATCAGATCAATTAACCCCGGATCTGAACGGGTCCAGAACATGTATCAGATCAATTAACCCCGGATCTGAACAGGTCCAGAACATGTATCAGATCAATTAACCCCAGATCTGAACGGGTCCAGAACATATCATGTCAATAGACCAATTAACCCCGGGTCTAGAGCCGGATTAGTCGCATGCTTGGCCGGCAAAGGAATCATAAAGCTTTCTTTAAAACATGGGACCATAAAAACTTTCATGCATAACGTAAAACATAGTTACTTGGAAAGACTTGCTTGCATACGGAAAAATTCATAAAAATCAGATTCATATGGCATATGATCATGCATGATACCTGAAGTGATATGCAATGCAAGTCATAACGTGAATAATCGTATGCATTCCTTATAACATGTCAACATGCATGGTTTCGGAAACTAGGAATTTCTGGATTTTACTTCATATTCATGGGACGGCTAAAGTAACCAATCAGGCCATTTTCATAATCTTTTATCCTACATGTGTTTAGTGAGGTCTTATTTACATGGCGTAAAATTTTCGTAACTCCCTAAAACGATTAGAGCCCTTAAGCCATCAAACCATTATCAAGTATACTTGCTGAATTCTGCAGTATAATAACCAACATTTCCTTAACTTTTGAGACCTTAAAACCTTAATTATTTGGACCACAACCTGGAAAATATAATAAACTCCCTAAGACGTAACACTCATGAGCCCAAACCGTGTATATAGGTCCAAATCCTTCAAATTGGGCCTTTTTAACTTAATCCCCTGTTCAGCCCAATTTCCAGTTTTAGTACATCAATTTTATGTCCATACTTATCCACCAAAACATTAATGCCATCTTGATTAATTTGCATGGTCTTACTCCTCTATGTCTTAGGTGATTACCATAAAATTTCCAGATCAATCCGTTAACCTTAAAGGGCTCATTTAAATATTTTCACGAAATAGATCACATGCTGTTACTGGACTGACCACTTTTACTAAAAATTCTATTGTGGCAAAACCATAATTCTTTTTACCAAAATTCCAAATCACGGACGTCATAAACATACCACACTAGAATCCCACCGAAATTCAGCCCATTTGCATATTTCTAAGGTCTATGTTTGGGTCAAACAACACGTTACTCATTTCTGCCCTGTTCCAGTGATTTCAGCTGGAACAATTTTACCAAATACTTCCTTAAAAATAATCCACAACTTATTTTACCGAAATTCCAACTTGCACATTTACTACACACCTAAGGTTGTCACCATACCAAAAATCAGATTTATTGAACATCTATAAGATCCATTTTTAAGCCGTTCAAGACGTTATAAAATTCTGCCAAGTTCTAGAATTTCCAGCCTGAGCAGTTTCACCAAATATTTTATTAAAAATAATCCGTAGCTTATTTTATCGAAATTCCAACTCTCATATTTTCTACACGCGTAGGGCTAACTTTTGTACCAAAAATCAGCTTTATTGAAGGTCTACAAGATCCACTTTTAAGCCATTCAAAACGTTGTTCAATTCTGCCTAGTTCCAGTGGTTTGATGTTTTGCCATTCTTTCAAGTCAAATGTCCATGATTTGCCTTGTTCTTATGAAATAGCTTATTGGTCACCACACACACCCCATTGTAACATGAATATCCAAATTCCATGATTTTTATTAAGTCACTTTTGAATCAATCCAAAATAGTGAGAGTCTTGTACACAACAATCATCATATTTGCCCGTTTTGCACATTATTAAGCCCATTCTTGGTACAACTACGTTATACATTATTCATCCTCCTTCTCGGCCGTGTGCATGTGTAAACACATCCATGTCACATTGAAAATTTTGAGCACCACACTCTCATGTAATAAATCCCTTAACAAGCAACTCCCACACATCCTAGAGTTCACAAGATATGCTCTTTTCTTGGTTTTCATGTTTACTATCATAGTCACCCCTATGGCCGAAAGTTTTGAGAGGTCATACACACATTTTTCAACCTTTATTTAGACATGAAACATCTTCACATGCTAGTTCATTTTAAATCCTACCAAGTAAACTTGTACAATTATAACTAGCACTTGCATGTCACTTTGATGATTCCTAAATTTCATCCAAGGGCCATTCTTGCCTAGGGTCACTTGATTACACCTTATTTCATAATAAAACAGCCTCATATCACCTTGCATGTAAGAAAAAATTTCATCTTTGAAGGAACTAACCACATGCATGCCATGTCTTTAAGGAATCACTAAGATATAGTCATAAAACATAGTAATTCAACTAAAGATCACATCTTAGAAACATCTAAGCATTCAAGTCATTAATCCTTCAAGTAAATCATGAGGATCTAGTGTATACTTGCCTCTTCAAGCTAAAGCTCTTTTCTTAGCTTGGATTTTGGATGAGATAAGTTGGAATCTTCCTCCTCCTTCACTCCTTGAGCACAAGGTTTTGAAGAAAAAGGAAGGAGGAATGTTAGTCTTTATTCTAAAGTGAAAATAGAATAGTTTGAGGTTAGGTCATCTTACCCAAGTGAGACCTTGAATGAAGCTTCACAATCCAAAGATTGCACCACCTAAGAGATTGAAATCTTAGCACCTAATGACCAACGGAGGTCACGGTTGGGTGAAGAAACAAGAGAACCCATGAGCTTCATTCCTTCAGAATAAGAATCCACTAAAGGAACTTGAAGTATAACTTACCTAGGTGTCTTCTTGAGCTTGAGAATGTAAGTTGTGTTGAGCCTCCTAGCCTCAAGAAGAATGGCCGAAAATTATGGTTGGGAGAAGATGGAAATTGTCTAAGTGTTATGCTCTTGCTTGAATGTGTCTTGAGAGGGATTTCAAGATGATAAGAAGGTAGATGTTTCTAGGAGGGTTTAAATTAAAACATGTTGGGGGAATGGGGAGGGGAAGCCGGCTGTGCATGGGGGGAAAGGGGAAAAAGAAAACCTAGGCTAGGGTAGCTTCAAGCTTTTTCTTTTTTTATTCCTTCTTTTTGCATGCTTGTCTTGCATGATTGTTTATTTTAATTAGTTATTTGCATTATTAAGGATAATTAGAAAAATCAAGAGAATTCTAGAACCCCTTGGGGTCTTGGCCGAAAGTTGGGGAGTCTTGGGGTAGTTTTGTCTTTTCCCATCTATTATCTCTCATACTTATATAATTATGATATTATTTATTTTATTTAATTATGATTTTAATCTTGCTTTGTGAGGATCATGCATGTTTGCACTCTTATAAGACGGATTTATTCCAAGGTTGATCAAGGCCTCTTGGCCGAATTCTTGGGGCTATTGGGAGGGCATTTTGTCCTTTCACTCCTTTTATAGTACATAGTTGCATCATTACACCATAACTTATAATATCTAGTTTCTTATGTAGGCTTTTAGGTTTACCTTTAAGAGGACTTATTTGGGTTAGTCTTTTTGTAAGAAGGGAAATACTCTGATGTTCCTTAATGTCTTGTGGCCGAAATTACAAAGGCTTGGAGGTCATTATTGTCTTTTCACTCACTGATTTATTCATATACATATGATATTGCTCCTAACATCTAGTTTATAGTGTAGGTTGTGAGTCTTGCTTTGAGGAAAACTACTTCGGCTAATCTTCTTATAAAATGGAAATTATTCCAAGATTCTCCAAGGCCCAATGACCGAATTTGCTAAATCTTGGAGGGCTAAATGGTCATTTCATGCACTCCACGACATCCATTTGTATAATTATATCGCACCTATCTCAAAGGAAATTTAGATACAGAACCACTAAGGTAACTTAATAAAATGCAACTTGGAGAGCTTATTTATTACGTCGCAGCATACGGTTTCTAGTATAGTACGATTTTCGCGGGGTACAACATCCTCCCCCCTTATAAAAAGTTTCGTCCTCGAAACTTAAGAGTACTAGTCAAAGGAACGTTGTATGACTCCTTTCATGCTTCTTCGATTCCCAAGTCCAACCTACTAAAGTGGAGATTGACATTTTCTTCCATACAATGTTTTGTAAGGCCACAAAATGGCGAACTCCGTCAGACGATCGACTTATAACTCAACTAGTAGCATGTCCATTCTTTGTCCTTGGCACGTTAGCCATGAAATCTATAGTGACACGATTTCCATTTTCTCCCGAATAGATTGCGACAATCTTGTGGGTCTTTGATGTCCCGTCCTTATCCTTTAGTAGGTAAGACATAACAAAATATCTATCTAGTCCCTTTGCAACTGCTCGTTCCGCCTTTCCTAGAGATTACTTTAGGACTTATCCTCTATTCTCTAAGGGTATTATCCTCCTCATGTCTTAAGCACCTCCAATCTCGATGCTTATGTGCTGATGATGATATTCCTTCCAGGGTCGACAATGGTGATCATGTAATATTAAGATTTTCTTCTCTTCGTTAAATATGCAGAACATGATAGAGATCCTTAATTCCAGACTATAAATCATGTGGTCACCTTTTGTAATCATCTTTGTGTAAACATGTGCTAGCTTTATTTCATATATATTCGTATCGATCAGTATTCGAAATCGCTCTCCTAGAGTACGTGTTCGATGATTCATACCTTAGTTTGAGAATGTACTTTCATAGAACGGTGAACCCTAAATCTTTTGTCAAGTCCTACCCAACTCATCTGTTTCGTCGATATACTATCATTGTAGTAATCAAATCCAGAATCGTAATCCTTTCTTTAAATCTTATGACATTTCGAGGGTTTCTTGCTCTTCACAAAATCTATGTTTTCTGTTTCAAAACATAAAGGTATCCTTATTTGCTTTGTTCACATACGTTATTTGGATTATCAAGCTATGTGAAATTCCGTCACATCATATCGTTTGTAGCGCCCCGTACTCGGCTACCCTCGTACGGTGCGCCCGCCGTACTTTCCCTTCCGGAAAAATACAAAGCGTCGATACTTAACTCATAAATCCATGAACAAACATGAATTACAAAGTCGCGATCTTAACAGGTTGATAAAATACGGCAGAATTTGAACCTTAATCCGAAAGCGTCAAATCGCTAATACATAGCAAAATTATACAAACTGATCCGATAGTAACTAGTCCATGAAATTAGACCAACATAACCCGAAGGAGAAACAGAAATGGTTAAGTCCCATACATCCCCAAAGGTTCATCAAAAATTTCCTTCTTCATTTCCTTATCAGCGGCGTCAATAGCCTATGGGTATGGCACTCGGGGCTCATCCTCAATCCACTCGACTTCCTTTCCTGGCTCTGGGGAAAAATAAATGGGTAAGCGACAACTCGCCAGCAAGTATACAATAACTCCATGCAATAAAGAGAAGATGGCATACAAGAATCAACCCCAAATCCTTAAGTTAAATCATACCTGACAACACCTTTTCAGAACATCACACTTAAAGTCATCTCAACACTGAGTCAAAGTCTGAATGTCATCCCTTAATTTAGATGCTACGTACTATAGTTAACTTCATATTTTCATGAATGAACATCATGCATACTGTGTATGAAAATGTGAATGCAATGAGATTTCAATGAAAAACATGCTCATAAAATACTTGTTCTTTCTTTCTTTCTTTCAAATCGTAACCATCATAAAACGAGAAGGAGTGTCAGCCTATTATACCGGGCATGACTTGGTTCTTATAATATGTTCACGTTCAGGTCTATTATACCGGACCTGGTACGGTTCTTATGGTTCGTCAGACCTATTATACCGGGTCTGGATCGGTTCTTATAATCATGATCATCTTCAGACCTATTATACCGGGCCTGGGTCGGTTCTTATATTCTTCAGATCAATTAACCCCGGATCTGTAGCGGGTTAAGCTGGCCAGAAGGAACGGAAATTCTTTCAAACTTTATATAAAACTTCATCAAAATCAGGGGCGTGAAACATATGAGCATGCCAATGCAAATGCATGAGATGCAACATGATATAAGACACTTGTGATATCACACACAACTTTCTGCATGAGCTGGAAAATTCAGCAATATGTCCTGTGTGGTCCGGCCTTAAAATCAATCTTTTGAGCCCATTTTCCAGAAATTAAAAACATGGACATGCACCATATGATCTTGACTATATTCTGTACAAATTTCATGAACTCTTGACAAGTGTAAGTACCTCTATAAAAATTAACTCCCAACATGGGTGCAACAGAAATTCTGCAGCACCCTTGACTCCATTCCTTACCTTGTCTCTTTCCATAGACTCACTATGGGGCTCACTTAGTACCTGGAAATCTTCCCTATTTCCTCTACGAATAATATTCAGATACCCATTCACCAAAACAAGTCAAAATAAGTATAATACAATTCATATAAACACATAGGGTCAATCTGTCCTGTTTTTCCAGAATATTACACCAACTTCCCCTCAATAGTTTACCATCAAGATCAATAGAGAAAAGCCATTTCTTTAAATGGAAACTTAGCTCTATGTCTTAAGTGCTTCCAGTAAAAATTTCAGGTCAATCCAAGATGTTTAAGATACTTAAATAATTTTTCTTCCTAAAGTGGTACGTCCAGAAACTGTTTTGACCCACTGGTACTAAAATTTTATTTCTGACCAATCCACAAATGATTTTCCAGAAATTCCAAAGCCACAATAAACTAGACATAATAAGCTATGACCACACCAAAAATAAGCTCAATCCAACGGTTACAAGGTCCTTAACTATGTCCGTCAATTAGGCATATAATCTGTCCAGAATTCTGTTTTTCAGTCAACATGCATAGAAACATCTTTTCTTCCCTAATTTTTGTTCTTTAGCCTATAGTCTAAGTTAATGACCATTCAATAGACCTAATAAGACTTTCCTATACAATTTCAAGTCTCCTCTTTAACATGCAAAGGTCATTCACATGAGCTATTCGTTCTCCCACAAAACAGTCCCCTACTTTAACAATTTCAAAACATAAAGAGTAGCAACTTAGACTTATTTTCACTAAAATCATAACCTAGTCTTCTAGACATTCATGCATGCACATTTTCACATATATTACAAGGAATTAAAGTATACTTGCCTCTTCAACTAAAGCTTTTGCCTTTGTTTGGTTAAGAGATGAGATGTGGTGAGATCCTTCACCCTTTTCCCCCTAGAGTACACGGTTTTGAGGGAGTGGAGTAAAAAGGTTAGTTCTTTATTCAAATGGAAGAACTAAATCATCTTTAAAGTTAGAGCATCTTACCAAATAGTCTTGAGATAGAGGTTCAAGCACCTCAATGTATCTCCTCCTAAGAAAGTTGGTAGCCTTCCCCTATCTCCACCTTGAACCCACGGTTTTAGCATAAAACAAGAGAATGCATGTGAGTTTCATTCTCTTAAAAGTGAGAATTCTCTTAAGGAGATTAGAAACAACACTTACCTAGATGTCTCTTGAGGTCTTGGAGTGAACTTGAAGTCCTAGCCTTCAAGATGGTAGGACCGAAATCTCTTGATGAGGAAAGGTGGAGATTTTGCTAAGTGTTCTTGGTCTTGCAATATGAGAGAGATGCTTCTAGAATGAGTTGAGTTGAGCTAAGTTTGGAGGCTTAGGGGGGACGGTTTCTTTGGAGGGAATTGGGGAGATTAGGGCTTCTTGTAACTTAACCAAGGTTAATCTAGCTTAACCTTGATTACTTTGCTCAACCATAGTTACTTTTTGCTTTAACCAAGGTTACTTTAGTTTACCATGGTTACATCAACCTTGGTTAGAGAATAGTAATCATGTCAACATTTAAAAATTTCCTCCATGCCTAGACAAGGGGGTGTCGGCCTTGGTTGGGGTCTTTATGACCTCAACCACACTACTTTTTCCTTAATTGAGGTGTCTTAATTAGTTCCTTAAGTGCATGTATCATTTTTATTTCTATTTATTCTTTGTCTAGTAATTACTTATCTTATTATCTTAACCAATAAAATTGGCTAGAAATTCCTAGAGTCTCCATGTATAGGCCGAATTTAGGCTTATTGGCCAATTGGTATTTCTTGTACTTTAGTTCATGTAATATATTGTTTCACCTATTTTATTGTATTCTCAAATTAGCATATGTATGCATACATATCACACATACACGTGCACACATATATGTTAATATGTATGGCCCATGTAACCCTATCTCTCATGTGCTATTCTCTTAAAGTTTCCCTTATTTAATTTGGGCTTGGTATCACCTTAATAAGAATTAAGTAAAGAGATTTAAAAGAACTTAAGTAACATGCGCTAAAAGAAATTTCCGTTTTCATTCCGTCTCATATCCATAGTTTTTCACTTACATGATCATGTGGGTACAACATCCTTCCCCCCTTCAATGAAGTTTCGTCCCCGAAACTTATGAATTGTCGAAGAGGTGTGGGTACTTTTGCTTCATGCCCTCCTCTAACTCCCAAGTGGCCTCGTCAACTGTACGGTTCTTCCATTTCACCTTGACCATAGGAATAGACTTATTTCTCAATGCCTTCACCTCTCTACCAATTATCCTTTCGGGTTCCTCAACATATGATATGTCAGCTTCAACCCTCAAGGGTGGGTCATCCATAATATGGCTCGAATCGTGCACATACTTACGCAATTGAGATATATGAAACACGTCGTGTAATTGAGACAACGACGGTGGTAGTGCAAGTCTGTAGGCAACCTCTCCAATTCTTTCCAAGATCTCAAATGGTCCGACAAATCTAGGACTGAGCTTTCCTTTCATTCCGAACCGCTTTACTCCTTTCGAGGGTGATACCTTCAAGAATACCTTATCCCCTACTTGAAACTCAAGTGGTCGACGCCTCACGTCGGCCCACGCCTTGCTTCGGTCCTGTGCTGCCTTCAATCTCTGTCTTACGACCATAACCCTTTCTTTGGTTTGCTCCACCAAGTCAGGTCCTGTGAAAATCTTATCTCCAATCTCGTCCCAATACAATGGTGATCGGCATTTTCTTCCATAAAGGGCTTCATAAGGAGCCATCCCAATTGATCTGTGGTAGCTGTTGTTGTATGAAAATTCTACCAACTTCAAACTCTTGTCCCAGCTACCAGCAAAGTCCAACACACAGGCACGCAACATGTCTTCCAATGTTTGTATTGTTCTTTCTGATTGACCGTCGGTCTGGGGATGGAAAGCCGAACTCATGCGAACTTCCGTACCCATCGCTTTCTGGAATGCCGTCCAAAATCTAGAGGTGAAGCGAGGGTCTCGGTCGCAAACTATGCTCATAGGAACCCCATGCAAACATACAATCTGATCCACATACATCGAAGCCAGTTTTTCCATGGGTGTTCTAATCGACATTGGCAGGAAATGTGCACTCTTTGTCAGGCGGTCCACAACAACCCAAATAGTATCATACCCACTTCTTGTCTTAGGTAAATCTGTCACAAAATCCATAGCGATGTGATCCCACTTCCATTCAGGTACTTCAAGTGGTTGCAATAATCCAGCTGGCCTTTGATGTTCTGCTTTGATTTTCTGACAGACAAGACACTTCTCAACAAACTCGGCTATCTGCTTCTTCATTCCTGGCCACCAGAACTTTTGTTTCAAGTCATGATACATCTTATTTGCTCCTGGGTGGATAGACAAGCGAGAATTATGGGCTTCCTGAAGTACTTCACTCCTTATCACGTCGTCCTTAGGCACACACAATCGGCTTCTAAACCACAAGCTGCCGTCAGTACGGATTTCGAAATCGTCAGATGATTCCTCCTTCACTTTACTCTTAACTTTCATTAACGCATCATCCTTCACTTGAGTCTCCTTGATTCTGTCGATCAAAGAAGGAACCATGACTAACTTTGCAAGCACATTGGAAATAGAATCTACTTCCTCTAGACCGAATTCTTCCATATCACGCTGTAGAGGTGGTTGACGGGGATGACTCGTCTTACGACTCAAAGCATCAGCAACCTTATTCGCTTTGCCTGGGTGATACTGAATGGAGATGTCATAATCCTTAATCAACTCAAGCCATCGTCGTTGGCGCATATTAAGCTCCTTTTGAGTGAAGAGATATTTCAGGCTTTTATGATCCGTGAAAATTTCACACCTCTCACCATACAGATAGTGTCGCCAAATTTTTAGGGCAAACACGACTGCTGCAAGCTCAAGGTCATGCACTGGATAATTCCGCTCAAACGGCTTAAGCTGGCGAGATGCATAAGCAATCACTCGTCCATTCTGCATAAGAACACAACCCAATCCATTCTTGGAAGCATCACTGTAGATCACGAATGGTTCTCCTGAGTTGGGTTGAGCCAAAACGGGTGCGGATGTCAACCTTGATTTTAGCTCAGAAAAGCTACTTTCACAATCCTCACTCCATAAAAATTTCGTCTTCTTCTGAGTCAGTCTAGTGAGTGGCATAGCAATCCTTGAAAATCCTTCCACAAACTTGCGGTAATAACCGGCAAGTCCGAGAAAACTCCGTACTTCCGTGACATTGGTCGGCCTTGGCCACTCAGTAATTGCTTCAATCTTTCTGGGATCAACCGAAATCCCATTTTCAGTGATAACATGGCCCAGAAATGACACACTATGCATCCAAAACTCGCATTTACTGAATTTTGCATAGAGCTGATGTTTTCTGAGAATGCCGAGTATTTCCCTCAGGTGAACTGTATGAGTTTCCTCATCGGGTGAATAGATCAGGATATCGTCAATAAAAACTACCACATACTTGTCCAATTGGTCCCGAAACACCCGATTCATGAGATCCATAAACGCTGCGGGGGCGTAGGACAATCCGAAAGGCATTACGAGAAATTCGTAATGTCCATATCTTGTCCTAAATGCCGTCTTAGGAATATCCTCAGTTCTTATCTTCAATTGAAAATATCCCGATCTCAGGTCCACTTTGCTAAACACCCGAGCTCCCTGCATTAGAATACTTTAGAGATCATTCAGAATTATTATATTGAGATAAGGCTTAGTAATTACTGACCCGAAGCTGGTCAAACAGATCGTCGATCCGTGGTAACGGATACTTATTCTTTACGGTGATCTTGTTGAGTTCCCGATAATCAATGCACAGTCGCATACCTCCATCCTTTTTCTTTACAAATAAAACCGGGGCACCCCACGGTGACACACTTGGACGGATCAGTTTCCTTTCCAATAACTCGTGTAATTGTTCTTTTAGTTCTTTCAGCTCAGCGGGTGCCATGCGGTAAGGAGCTTTAGAAATGGGTTCAGCTCCGGGAATGAGATTTATTTCAAAGGAAATTTCTCGATCAGGAGGAAGTCCTGGTAGTTCTTCTGGAAAGACATCCAGAAACTCTTGAACTACTGGAACTTGTAGAATGTCTACCGCTGTCTGTTCGGTACTAAGAGTATAAACGAGATATCCTTGACCTCCTTTTTGCAACGCTTGGCGAGCCCGAGCCATATTCACAAAAACATTCTCTGACCTCTTTAACTTAGTACCCCCTTGAAATGATACTTCCTCTTGCTCCGGAACTCTGAAAGTGACTCTCTTCTGATTGCAGTCAATATGGGCATGGTTCTTAGACAACCAGTCCATACCAAGAATAATGTCAAAGTCACTCATCGTAATCGGAATCAGGTCAGCCGCGAATTGATGATCATCGAGCTCGATTGCGCAATTCTTATACAGAAAGTGAGACGTAAGCACTTGATCACCAGCGGCTTGGATCCGATAAGGTGGTTTAAGCCGGATGGGATCACGGTCTATTTCCTTAGCAAATTTCTTAGATATAAGGAGTGGCTGGCGCCACTGTCAAATAAGGCATTTGCGGGTATACAACATACAAGAATGGCGCCTGAATCATACAAAGCTTTAACTACATAGCAATATAATATTTATCAAATTGACATTGCATAAATTTTAAATCATACCCGCCACGACGTCTCCAGCTTCCTCAACTGCAGCATCAGTCATCAAGTGCACACGTGCATTCGAGCGCTGACGTTGGTTCCTTTGCTGCTGGCCACCACGCTCACGACAATCTCTCAGAATATGTCCAGCCTTGCCACATCCAGCACAAGCAGCTCCCTTATCAGGGCAATCCCTGATTATGTGACCAGTCTTGCCGCAACCAAGCACTTACCAGCTTGTACATAACACTCGCCCAAATGATTCTTCTTACAATGGGGGCACGTGGGAATGGCCTGCTGCTGCTGTCCTTGATTCTCTTGATACCTCTTTGATTACCCTGATTCTGCCCTCGGCGTTGTCCACGATTCTGATTCTGTTGTCTACCTTGCTTCCCATGAAAACTTTGCTTAGTCATTTTTCTTGCTCTCTTTTCACCAGAATTGTCCCTTCCTCTTTTCTGACCCACTGTCGCATCGCGGCGAATGATATCCTTTTCTATCCGATAGCATGCATCAACAAGCGCCTCGAAATCCGCAGAGATAACATTCACCAACCAAGTACGAATTCTGGGATTCAACCCACTCTCAAACTTTACCATCTTAGATTCCTCATCATTCATCACAGCCGGAGAAAATCTACCCAAGGCCAGAAACTTGCTCACATACTCAGACACCGTCATACCAGGCTCTTGCTTCAACATTTCAAAATCATGTCTCTTTTGCATCTTAACGGAAGGGGGAAAATAGAACTTATTGAACTCCTGGATGAATCTTTCCCATGGAATCGGTCGGGGCAAGGGTTGCAGTTTAGCCTTCCACCACTGGTTTGCCTCACCAAGGAGGAAGGGTCTCACAGCTTGGGTTTTCATATGGTCGGGGGCTCCATTCAATTCAAAGCAGTTCTCTACCTCATCTAACCACTTTTCAGCCATATCAGGGTCAGACTTGCCTTCAAAAGGTGGTACATTCGCTCGCTTAAGCTTCTCAAAGTAATACTGTGCATCCCTTATTGGTTCATAAGGGGGAGGAGGGGCAATTTGTTGAATCATTCCTTGACCAATTTGTGTTACAGTCTGACAAAATGCTTGGAAATCTGGAATAATAAGTGGTACTTGTGGAAGAGGATTTCCTTGAACTGGTGGAGGATTCTCATTTTGCGGTGGAGGAGGAGGCGGAGGAACTGGATCTTGAGGTTGTGGAGGGTTTGGTTCAGGTGCATGGGTAGCATCTCTGCGAGGCCTACCACGACCGCGAGTCCGAACCATCTGTATACGGAGCAGAAAGATATATATTTATATAAATTGAAATAACTGACTGAATTTAGACATGCTTGGAAAAGAATTTTTCAAAGCAGGAAAAGAGATAATGTATATATGGTATGTCAAGCTGGCGGGTCAGCTAGGGCCCTATTTCCAGTCTAAGTTGTCTAAGTTAAGGTTACCTCTCTTCTAAGGTCATGACTTAAGTCTAAGATCAATTCTTAGATTTCTAAGATCGTAACTTAGCTTCTATGTTCTGCCCGAATCTAGAGCCTGGGCTCTGATACCACCTGTAGCGCCCCGTACTCGGCTACCCTCGTACGGTGCGCCCGCCGTACTTTCCCTTCCGGAAAAATACAAAGCGTCGATACTTAACTCATAAATCCATGAACAAACATGAATTACAAAGTCGCGATCTTAACAGGTTGATAAAATACGGCAGAATTTGAACCTTAATCCGAAAGCGTCAAATCGCTAATACATAGCAAAATTATACAAACTGATCCGATAGTAACTAGTCCATGAAATTAGACCAACATAACCCGAAGGAGAAACAGAAATGGTTAAGTCCCATACATCCCCAAAGGTTCATCAAAAATTTCCTTCTTCATTTCCTTATCAGCGGCGTCAATAGCCTATGGGTATGGCACTCGGGGCTCATCCTCAATCCACTCGACTTCCTTTCCTGGCTCTGGGGAAAAATAAATGGGTAAGCGACAACTCGCCAGCAAGTATACAATAACTCCATGCAATAAAGAGAAGATGGCATACAAGAATCAACCCCAAATCCTTAAGTTAAATCATACCTGACAACACCTTTTCAGAACATCACACTTAAAGTCATCTCAACACTGAGTCAAAGTCTGAATGTCATCCCTTAATTTAGATGCTACGTACTATAGTTAACTTCATATTTTCATGAATGAACATCATGCATACTGTGTATGAAAATGTGAATGCAATGAGATTTCAATGAAAAACATGCTCATAAAATACTTGTTCTTTCTTTCTTTCTTTCAAATCGTAACCATCATAAAACGAGAAGGAGTGTCAGCCTATTATACCGGGCATGACTCGGTTCTTATAATATGTTCACGTTCAGGTCTATTATACCGGACCTGGTACGGTTCTTATGGTTCGTCAGACCTATTATACCGGGTCTGGATCGGTTCTTATAATCATGATCATCTTCAGACCTATTATACCGGGCCTGGGTCGGTTCTTATATTCTTCAGATCAATTAACCCCGGATCTGTAGCGGGTTAAGCTGGCCAGAAGGAACGGAAATTCTTTCAAACTTTATATAAAACTTCATCAAAATCAGGGGCGTGAAACATATGAGCATGCCAATGCAAATGCATGAGATGCAACATGATATAAGACACTTGTGATATCACACACAACTTTCTGCATGAGCTGGAAAATTCAGCAATATGTCCTGTGTGGTCCGGCCTTAAAATCAATCTTTTGAGCCCATTTTCCAGAAATTAAAAACATGGACATGCACCATATGATCTTGACTATATTCTGTACAAATTTCATGAACTCTTGACAAGTGTAAGTGCCTCTATAAAAATTAACTCCCAACATGGGTGCAACAGAAATTCTGCAGCACCCTTGACTCCATTCCTTACCTTGTCTCTTTCCATAGACTCACTATGGGGCTCACTTAGTACCTGGAAATCTTCCCTATTTCCTCTACGAATAATATTCAGATACCCATTCACCAAAACAAGTCAAAATAAGTATAATACAATTCATATAAACACATAGGGTCAATCTGTCCTGTTTTTCCAGAATATTACACCAACTTCCCCTCAATAGTTTACCATCAAGATCAATAGAGAAAAGCCATTTCTTTAAATGGAAACTTAGCTCTATGTCTTAAGTGCTTCCAGTAAAAATTTCAGGTCAATCCAAGATGTTTAAGATACTTAAATAATTTTTCTTCCTAAAGTGGTACGTCCAGAAACTGTTTTGACCCACTGGTACTAAAATTTTATTTCTGACCAATCCACAAATGATTTTCCAGAAATTCCAAAGCCACAATAAACTAGACATAATAAGCTATGACCACACCAAAAATAAGCTCAATCCAACGGTTACAAGGTCCTTAACTATGTCCGTCAATTAGGCATATAATCTGTCCAGAATTCTGTTTTTCAGTCAACATGCATAGAAACATCTTTTCTTCCCTAATTTTTGTTCTTTAGCCTATAGTCTAAGTTAATGACCATTCAATAGACCTAATAAGACTTTCCTATACAATTTCAAGTCTCCTCTTTAACATGCAAAGGTCATTCACATGAGCTATTCGTTCTCCCACAAAACAGTCCCCTACTTTAACAATTTCAAAACATAAAGAGTAGCAACTTAGACTTATTTTCACTAAAATCATAACCTAGTCTTCTAGACATTCATGCATGCACATTTTCACATATATTACAAGGAATTAAAGTATACTTGCCTCTTCAACTAAAGCTTTTGCCTTTGTTTGGTTAAGAGATGAGATGTGGTGAGATCCTTCACCCTTTTCCCCCTAGAGTACACGGTTTTGAGGGAGTGGAGTAAAAAGGTTAGTTCTTTATTCAAATGGAAGAACTAAATCATCTTTAAAGTTAGAGCATCTTACCAAATAGTCTTGAGATAGAGGTTCAAGCACCTCAATGTATCTCCTCCTAAGAAAGTTGGTAGCCTTCCCCTATCTCCACCTTGAACCCACGGTTTTAGCATAAAACAAGAGAATGCATGTGAGTTTCATTCTCTTAAAAGTGAGAATTCTCTTAAGGAGATTAGAAACAACACTTACCTAGATGTCTCTTGAGGTCTTGGAGTGAACTTGAAGTCCTAGCCTTCAAGATGGTAGGACCGAAATCTCTTGATGAGGAAAGGTGGAGATTTTGCTAAGTGTTCTTGGTCTTGCAATATGAGAGAGATGCTTCTAGAATGAGTTGAGTTGAGCTAAGTTTGGAGGCTTAGGGGGGACGGTTTCTTTGGAGGGAATTGGGGAGATTAGGGCTTCTTGTAACTTAACCAAGGTTAATCTAGCTTAACCTTGATTACTTTGCTCAACCATAGTTACTTTTTGCTTTAACCAAGGTTACTTTAGTTTACCATGGTTACATCAACCTTGGTTAGAGAATAGTAATCATGTCAACATTTAAAAATTTCCTCCATGCCTAGACAAGGGGGTGTCGGCCTTGGTTGGGGTCTTTATGACCTCAACCACACTACTTTTTCCTTAATTGAGGTGTCTTAATTAGTTCCTTAAGTGCATGTATCATTTTTATTTTTATTTATTCTTTGTCTAGTAATTACTTATCTTATTATCTTAACCAATAAAATTGGCTAGAAATTCCTAGAGTCTCCATGTATAGGCCGAATTTAGGCTTATTGGCCAATTGGTATTTCTTGTACTTTAGTTCATGTAATATATTGTTTCACCTATTTTATTGTATTCTCAAATTAGCATATGTATGCATACATATCACACATACACGTGCACACATATATGTTAATATGTATGGCCCATGTAACCCTATCTCTCATGTGCTATTCTCTTAAAGTTTCCCTTATTTAATTTGGGCTTGGTATCACCTTAATAAGAATTAAGTAAAGAGATTTAAAAGAACTTAAGTAACATGCGCTAAAAGAAATTTCCGTTTTCATTCCGTCTCATATCCATAGTTTTTCACTTACATGATCATGTGGGTACAACATCGTTACTGCTAGAGTGTGTTAGATACTCTCAGCTTGTAATTTCTCGTCCAATTATAAAGGGTTATATCTCACGGGATTTCCCTTTTTCCTCTCTAATTTGTATTAGTTAGAGAAGGAATTTAAACCAGCTTATTTAAACACCCTGAGATACTAGATTCGTAAGATCTATTAACGTAGCAAGACATTGGTCAATCCTAATGATTTCGGAATGTCTATGACGCATCCTATACATGGTTCATGTACATCCTCAATCTTGATTCTTCAGTTGAAAGTATCCAATTTGCAACTCCGCTTTGTCATTGCTTGTGTTTTCCAAATCAGGTCAGATAAATCATTGATCCTTGGTAGCCGGTATTTACCCTTCATTGAAGCCTTGTGGAGTTCCGACCATCCGGAAGCCAATATGACTGTTAAGAACAAATTTGGTAACATATTCCAACCTTCATGCTTCAGTTGTGTTACTCAAGTTATCTTCTTTGTCCATGTATTAATGGCTATGTAGAAATCTTCCCTAAGGTTCTTTATCATGTTGCTCTAATTCGATCTTTAGCATGACCATTTATACTTGGATAATGAACAACATGGGTACTTCTTATTTAAATGGGCAGTTAAACATACCTGTTATGGGTTTGATGTTTCAGGCATTCTTTCATCCAGGTTAGTGCTCTTGGTTGTTTCTTTGTTATCCCTATGTGGATGCGGCTGCCACCTCCTGCTTCATTTCTTAATACACTTGCCAAATTGTTTATTTCGTCCTTCTGTTATCTTACTATTGTGTTCTGCTCGGTAGCATTCTTTCAATAATTCATCAAAAGTTCTTGAATACGCCTTAACTAGCTTGATTCGCAAGTCTAAACCACACACGAGTCTGATCACCTTATATTTTTCATCCTCCATAACCAAAGGAATATATCGACTCAAAATAGCGAACCGATGCGCGTATTCTGAAATGGTGGTACCTGACCCTTGTCTTAATGCGTCAAATTCCTCAATTCTCCTCGTGATTAAGTCTTGAGAGAGGAAGGACTCACAAAACCCTTCTAGAAACTTCGCCCAGGTCACTGGTCGGGGCAGTGGCTGGATACATGTCTTCCACCACTGGCTGGCTTTACCAACTAAAAAGGGCCAGACAATTGGTGTCTTTACTTTCTCGGGTACCCGTATCAGCAAAAAGTTACTTTCGACTTCGTCTAGCCATTTTTCCGCCTCCTCGGGGCTAGATTCTCCACCAAACTCTGGGATATGTGCTCTTACTAGCCGCCGGTAATAAAACCCAGTGCTACCTGGGGGTGAAAGTGATAATGCTTGTTCATTAGTCCGTGATGCCATCTGCACTATGGAGCATCAAGATTTTATTCAATGCTAAAATAGCTAGATTGGCGATGAAATTTAATTTATAATCCAATTCAATGATTATTCATGAGATAAAATACGAATTAAATTCTATGACATGTACAGCCTTCTTCGACTTGGGCTTTGTTATTAAGTCATGACCCTAATTTCCCGTCTAAGTCGTCCTAATCTAAGATCGACTCTCGTCTAAGATCATGACTTAGGTCTAAGATCAAACTTAGATTGCTGAGATCATAACTTAGTTCTACATTCTGCCCGAAATCTAGAGCCTGGGCTCTGATACCACCTATAGCGCCCCGCACCCGGACCTCGTCCGAATACGGTACACCCGCCGTACTTCACTAAGGAGAGTACAAAGCGTCATGCATAATATACGATGATCCATAACATAAGCCATAGACTCCCATGCTGACATTTAACATGGTAGTAAAATTTAGGCAGAATTAAAACTTTTCAAAATAAACATGCATTACGGAAATACTAAGTCCCCATAAGTAGTAGTAGTCCACAAAACACATCACCGAACTCCCAAAGAGTTTAACATAATTCATAATACAAACATCATGGCAGCATAAAAGTTCTCAAGCTTTGCCTTCTTCAGATTTCCTCGCCTACGGATATGGCACTCTCGGCTCATCCTCGATCCACTCAATCTTAGCATTGTCTGACTCTGGGGGAAAAATAAAAGTGTGAGTGATAAAAATCACCCAGCAAAAATACAATAAACCACCATGAAATAAATAAAGAATTATACCATGAATATCATACCCCAAGAACCTCAAATAATAATTCATACATGGTCTTTAATCCTGAATTTGCTTGTCGTTATAGCTTAAACATAACTTTAGGTAATGCTATACCAATAATATCTTATTAACCATTAACTATAACATGCAACATGTCAACGTGCTCATGAGTTATGTAAAGTGCAATGCATGATGTCATGTCGTGTCAAAACATCCTTTTGGTCCCATAAAATAACATGTCATAAAACATAGTGTCAGAACAATTAACCCCAGATCTAGCGGGTCCAGAACATATCAACAGACCAATTAACCGCGGGTCTGGGACGGGTCCAGAACATATATCAAATCAATTAACCCAGGATCTGAACGGGTCCAGAACATTAATCAGATCAATTAACCCCAGATCTGAAAGGGTCCAGAACATGTATCAGATCAATTAACCCCGGATCTGAACGGGT
The DNA here is from genome assembly GCA_036186865.1 of Eustoma russellianum. Taxonomy (NCBI): domain Eukaryota; kingdom Viridiplantae; phylum Streptophyta; class Magnoliopsida; order Gentianales; family Gentianaceae; genus Eustoma; species Eustoma russellianum. Next base: position 25,007,852 of record AP025040.1, on the reverse strand, counting down.
CCAGAACATATCATGTCAACAGACCAATTAACCCCGGGTATGGAGTCGGGTTAGTCGCATGTTTGGCCGGCAAAGGAATCATAAAGCTTTCTTTAAAACATAGGACCATAAAAACTTTCATGCATAACGTAAAACATAGTTACTTGGAAAGACTTGCTTGCATACGGAAAAATTCATAAAAATCAGATTCATATGGCATATGATCATGCATGATACCTGAAGTGATATGCAATTCAAGTCATGACGTGAATAATTGTATGCATTCCTTATAACATGTCAACATGCATGGTTTCGGAAACTAGGAATTTCCGGATTTTACTTCATATTCATGGGACGGCTAAAGTAACCAATCAGGCCCATTTTCATAATCTTTTATCCTACATGTGTTTAGTGAGGTCTTATTTACATGGCGTAAAATTTTCGTAACTCCCTAAAACGATTAGAGCCCTTAAGCCATCAAACCATTATCAAGTATACTTGCTCAATTCTGCAGTATAATAACCAACATTTCCTTAACTTTTGAGACCTTAAAACCTTAATTATTTGGACCACAACCTGGAAAATATAATAAACTCCCTAAGACTTAACACTCATGAGCCCAAACCGTGTATATAGGTCCAAATCCTTCAAATTGGGCCTTTTTAACTTAATCCCCTGTTCAGCCCAATTTCCAGTTTTAGTACATCAATTTTATGTCCATACTTATCCACCAAAACATTAATGCCATCTTGATTAATTTGCATGGTCTTGCTCCTCTATGTCTTAGGTGATTACCATAAAATTTCCAGATCAATCCATTAACCTTAAAGGGCTCATTTAAATATTTTCCCGAAATAGATTACATTCTGTTACTGGACTGACCACTTTTACTAAAAATTCTATTGTGGTAAAACCATAATTCTTTTTACCAAAATTCCAAATCACGGACGTCATAAACATACCACACTAGAATCCCACCGAAATTCAGCCCATTTTCATATTTCTAAGGTCCATGTTTGGGTCAAACAACACGTTACTCATTTCTGCCCTGTTCCAGTGATTTCAGCTGGAACAATTTTACCAAATACTTCCTTAAAAATAATTCACAACTTATTTTACCAAAATTCTAACTTGCACATTTACTACACACCTAAGGTTGTCACCATACCAAAAATCAGATTTATTGAACATCTATAAGATCCATTTTTAAGCCGTTCATTACGTTATACAATTCTACCAAGTTCTAGAATTTCCAGCCTGAGCAGTTTCACCAAATATTTTATTAAAAATAATCCATAGCTTATTATATCGAAATTCCAACTCTCATATTTTCTACACGCGTAGGGCTAACTTTTGTACAAAAAATCTGCTTTATTGAAGGTCTACAAGATCCACTTTTGAGCCATTCAAAACGTTGTTCAATTCTGCCTAGTTCCAGTGGTTTGATGTTTTGCCATTCTTTCAAGTCAAATGTCCATGATTTGTCTTGTTCTTATGAAATAGCTTATTGGTCACCACACACACCCCATTGTAACATGAATATCCAAATTCCATGATTTTTATTAAGTCACTTTTGAATCAATCCAAAACAGTGAGAGTCTTGTACACAACAATCATCATATTTGCCTGTTTTGCACATTATTAAGCCCATTCTTGGTACAACTATGTTATACATTATTCATCCTCCTTCTCGGCCGTGTGCATGTGTAAACACATCCATGTCACATTGAAAATTTTGAGCACCACACTCTCATGTAATAAATCCCTTAACAAGCAACTCCCACACATCCTAGAGTTCACAAGATATGCTCTTTTCTTGGTTTTCATGTTTACTATCATAGTCACCCCTATGACCGAAAGTTTTGAGAGGTCATACACACATTTTTCAACCTTTATTTAGACATGCAACATCTTCACATGCTAGTTCATTTCAAATCCTACCAAGTAAACTTGTACAATTATAACTAGCACTTGCATGTCACTTTGATGATTCCTAAATTTCATCCAAAGGCCATTCTTGCCTAGGGTCACTTGATTACACCTTATTTCATAATAAAACAGCCTCATATCACCTTGCATGTAAGAAAAAATTTCATCTTTGAAGGAATTAACCACATGCACGCCATGTCTTTAAGGAATCAATAAGATATAGTCATAAAACTTAGTAATTCAACTAAAGATCAAATCTTAGAAACATCTAAGCATTCAAGTCATTAATCCTTCAAGTAAATCATGAGGATCTAGTGTATACTTGCCTCTTCAAGCTAAAGCTCTTTTCTTAGCTTGGATTTTGGATGAGATAAGTTGGAATCTTCCTCCTCCTTCACTCCTTGAGCACACGGTTTTGAAGAAAAAGGAAGGAGGAATGTTAGTCTTTATTATAAAGTGAAAATAGAATAGTTTGAGGTTAGGTCATCTTACCCAAGTGAGACCTTGAATGAAGCTTCAACTATCCAAAGATTGCACCACCTAAGAGATTGAAATCTTAGCACCTAATGACCAATGGAGGTCACGGTTGGGTGAAGAAACAAGGGAACCCATGAGCTTCATTCCTTGAGAATAAGAATCCACTAAAGGAACTTGAAGTATAACTTACCTAGGTATCTTCTTGAGCTTGATAATGTAAGTTGTGTTGAGCCTCCTAGCCTCAAGAAGAATGGCCGAAAATTATGGTTGGGAGAAGATGGAAATTGTCTAAGTGTTATGCTCTTGCTTGAATGTGTCTTGAGAGGGATTTCAAGATGATAAGAAGGTAGATGTTTCTAGGAGGGTTTAAATTAAAACATGTTGGGGGAATGGGGAGGGGAAGCCGGCTGTGCATGGGGGGAAAGGGGAAAAAGAAAACCTAGGCTAGGGTAGCTTCAAGCTTTTTCTTTTTTTATTCCTTCTTTTTGCATGCTTGTCTTGCATGCTTGTTTATTTTAATTAATTATTTGCATTATTAAGGATAATTAGAAAAATCAAGAGAATTCTAGAACCCCTTGGGGTCTTGGCCGAAAGTTGGGGAGTCTTGGGGTAGTTTTGTCTTTTCCCATCTATCATCTCTCATACTTATATAATTATGATATTATATATTTTATTTAATTATGATTTTAATCTTTCTTTGTGAGGATCATGCATGTTTGCATTCTTATAAGACGGATTTATTCCAAGGTTGATCAAGGCCTCTTGGCCGAATTCTTGGGGCTATTGGGAGGGCATTTTGTCCTTTCACTCCTTTTATAGTACATAGTTGCATCATTACACCATAACTCATAATATCTAGTTTCTTATGTAGGCTTTTAGGTTTACCTTTAAGAGGACTTATTTGGGTTAGTCTTTTTGTAAGAAGGGAAATACTCTAATGTTCCTTAATGTCTTGTGGCCGAAATTACAAAGGCTTGGAGGTCATTATTATCTTTTCACTCACTGATTTATTCATATACATATGATATTGCTCCTAACATCTAGTTTATAGTGTAGGTTGTGAGTCTTGCTTTGAGGAAAACTACTTGGGCTAATCTTCTTATAAAATGGAAATTATTCCAAGATCCTCCAAGGCCCAATGACCGAATTTGCTAAGTCTTGGAGGGCTAAATGGTCATTTCACGTGCTCCACGACATCCATTTGTATAATTATATCGCACCTATCTCAAAGGAAATTTAGATACAGAACCACTAAGGTAAGTTAATAAAATGCAACTTGGAGAGCTTATTTATTACGTCGCAGCATATGGTTTCTAGTATAGTACGATTTTCGTGGGGTACAACATCTGCAATGGCGAGTTAAATATAAGACAAGCATGGTTCCCGTAATAAAGAGAGAATTTTATATCAAGTGGTGGACGACCTTCAATATACCAAATAGCTTTAATCCCTCCAAGGCTACGGAGCAAATTACTCTACGGAACTCAAAAATGAAGACTCATGTGCCTTTGGTTAAACTAGAAGAAGAAAATTTCTTAATAATGAAGCAGAGGATGCAAGTCCAGTTGGCGTCCGCCAAAAATCAAGATGAAATGGAACAAGTTCTGGAATGCTTTGCTCCCTATATACAATCATCAAAATCCTCGTCAACATCGGACACTCCTGAAATTGAAGAGGAAATTGACTTATTAGCAATATAAAAAAAATAAAAAGAATCAAATCAAATCACCAGCATTCATAAACCAGCAATGAAGGACAAGACTACCAATATCAAGTCTATCAAGGATAAGACTATCAATAGCAAGACTTCAATAACTAGACAAATCTCTCATCAATGGTGAAGATTTACAAGATCAATATGAAGATAACAAGACAACAACAATAGCTAGCAATGAAGACTCCTGAGCATCTTTGTCAACAACGAAGACATCACGATCAAATATGAAGACAACAAGACCTGTAAAAGAGATGAAGACGCAAAAAATATCAATGATCATGCAATACTCATATTCAGGGAATATCAAGATGAAGACAAAAGATGAAGATGAAGACAATTTGTAATAGTTATTTTTTTATTTTTTCTATACTTAAAAAAAAGCAATTAATGATTACACCCCCTCTATAAAAGGAAGGGTAACACAAGTTTTTCTTCCCTCTGATAGAATACTCTCTCTCACCCTCTATATCTCTTATCCCTTATCTCTCCACCTTCTTCTTCTTATTCTTCCTCTTTCTAGAATGCTCCCATAACCTCGAATTGTATCCAAGAATCCCAGAAGCCCTTCAATATTTGTATCTCCAATATTTCAAGAAATATATGGTATGATTTGATTCTTTTTAGGCTTATGTTATTTATATTTTGAGTTCTTTAATATTCTGTCATTATATATATATTTTATGCATTTGGCCGGTTATATACCGCCCTAATTATAATTATTAAAGTATATTTTTTTGACATCAAAATATTCTCCTTTTATAGGAGTTCATATTGGCTCTAACGGCTTCACTTTTTCTAATCTACAGTGATTCATGTTCATATACAGTAACATGATTTAACTTGTAACAGCTGTAAAGGTAACGACTAGCACATGCTCTGCACGGACATATGTACAGTTGAAGTGGTATGTTACAATATTTACATATAAGTGACTAAGTGTTGCAGCTCGTCTTTAATTTTGCTGCCTAACTAGTTGTGCATTCACCTTGTCACCTCAGTTCAGCACACCTTTATTCTTGCTCAGCTTTGTTGAGAAATATGTTTGGATAATTTTCAAAGTCATGATTTTAAGTGGTGATACTTAAAAATGTCACATATGGTGTTATAAGGAGTTAAAGTTTGAAAAAGTGAAGAAAAATGATGTGGATCTCTCATTCAGAGACACATGGATCGATCGACGTACGTCAGCCCCTCATGTGGATCGATCCATATTGAACTGAGAAGAACCAAACTTTCAGTAAGACGTCGATCTCTCACGTGGATCGATCGACGTACCTCATCCCCTCACGTCGATCGATCGATGTGGTTCTGTGAGACATCGATCTCTGAAGCTGAGGCACTTCGATCGATCGATGTCTAGGGTGTTTAGAAATAATTTTCTAAAATGTGATAAAATGGTTGTTTTCATTTGTATATGATTTATACATGCTCATTATGTGAATCTTATGTGACTTTAGTGATTATTATTGTCTTGTGACTAACGTGCCTTGGAAGTTTCTACAACTTGCCAAAAAGGTCAAAATTGGTATTTTAAGTTTTTTAGGAACATCATATGGTGAAAAATATTTCAAGGGTGTATTATTATCTTGGTTATCATGAAAAAGGTGGAATCGTGATTATTTCTGACCATCGGGAGCATTTCTGAAGTTTTATCACACAGGGGTATTTTGGTCATTTCACCCCGAAGGGTATTTTTGGTATTTTCACTCAAGGAATCTCTTGAGCATATTATTATCTTCATTCTGGAGCTGTGTTATTATTATTTTGAAGATAATATGGTGATCTTATATCTTATTCTCCCAACCGATGATATTATTGACTATAACTGGATATGTAACGATTTGAGATGTCACATTCTATTTTTTCTTGAAGACCCTCTTATATATGTTGTAAGAGAACATTTATCATCATTATTAAGAGATATTAAAGGTGTCAAAGGTGTGGAAATGATCTCAGCATATAAGAAGAAATATTGGAGAATTTTGGTGTTACACATTGACATAATCTTGGCACTTGTTATCTATTTATTTCTTCTTCAAAAATTTGAGTTGCTACACATATTGGTATGTCCAAAAACGTGTTTAATCAGGTGGACATGATGTGTTATTCATTTTATGAGTTGGAGACAAGTGGACCCACCAAAAAGGAGCTAGTTGGCGAAATTGCCAACTTGGAAATTCTCATTTTAAACCCAACGGCTATATGCTTTTCTTGGGTATTTTCAGCAGATTTTTGGAAGTCAAATGGAGCTCTCACATGTCCTATTATGGGGCTTGAAGTTGGGGATAATTTGGTGGTATTATCCTTTCTTATTTTATTAAGAAAAATCAAAGTTTATTTTTGGAAAATGTGGATGAAACCAATGGCTACATTGTGACTTTGGAGCTGAAATTTGATTTTGAAATGGTCTACTCCCACATGCCTATTTTCAAGACTAGAAGTTGAGGTATTCTTGTGGCATTATCCTTCTTATTATCTTCATTTTTCAAAGGATGAATATGACTTGCCAAGGTGTAAAAAATCGGCCAGCAATATGACATCCAAGGTGGACCAATCATTGTGTTTTATTTTGCCAAGGGTACAAAGCCAACCAATGATGAGAAGACATTTGGAATTGATGATGAAGATGGTGACACATGTGCATTCTTATCTTCAAGGCTCAAATCACACTATAAATAAAGGCAATGGTGAAGAAGATGAAACACACTTGAAGCTCACAAGCATTTGTTGAATTGTCTAGCTTTCATCTTCATCTTCTTGTTGTTAGTGTTTTGTTCATTGTAGCAAAGGTGTTCTTGTTGTATTGTGATGAGCTACAAGCCTCTTGAGCTTTGTTTGTAGGATTGATTAGCCATCTTTATAAGGTTACATCAATAAGTTGTAGAGGTGTTGCAACTAAGTGTTGCTTAGAAGGTGATTATCCAAGTCTTGAGTAGGGTTGGTGTATAACCCAAGGATCAAGCTTGGCTCTTGTTTTAAGGTGTTCATTTCATAGTAAAATCCAAGGAAAGGTGTTCCTTGGGACTGGAGTAGGTCACATTGACCGAACCAGGATAAATCGTTGGTGTTCTTCTCTTGTTTCTTTATTGCTGTTTTCCGTCCGTTTTGACTGCAGTTTTTACACAACTTCTCACAATTTGAAAAAATAGCTAAACATTTTAAAAATTTGTGATTTTTGGTGGAATTATACTTCAGACTGTTAGCTTTCATTTGCAACAATAATCACTTGATTTGAGCAAGGAAAAGTTAGTCTTTCCGTCTTTGCAAGATAACTGCTCCAATCTGGCTGCAACCTGACCAGTTTTGAGAAAACTTAAATTCTGTATCTTTCAAGAATTGTTTAAGGTCAGGGCATTTTGGAAACTTCATCTACACATCCTAAGGAGTGTTTTGATATAAAGATCAACCTTTTTGGTTGAGTATTCAAAGAGAAACACGTTTTGCAAAATTAGCAACATTCTGTCCAATTCTATCCAGATTGACCATCTGAATCTTTTTATTTGTTTGAAGGGTCAAACGATCTTACTTTTGTCTGATTCTTGGACAATGTATGTTAACTCATTGAAGTTCAATTCTGGAAATTTTAATAATTTTCGGAGTTGTGTACAATTATTTGTGAATTTTTTAAAAACGGGTTCTGAATCTGAGGTGGTCTCAGATTCTATTTTCAAAGGGGATTTTAACAAAGGGTTGTAGTGTAATTTCTGCTAATCACTATTCACCCCCCTCTAGTGGTGTTTATTGCAGGTGCACGGTCCAACATTTGGTATCAGAGCCAGACCTACACCACTCAAAAGAAGCAAGATTCAATACCGTACGAACAATACAAGGCCAAGAAACAATAATTCATTATATATTGCTTGTCTCAAATCCAAGGTATATTCAATGGCTATTGTTTCTCACAAAGGTGAGTTAGAAGGTATGTCTACACAACGCCCTCCTCTTTTTGATGGCAATAATTTTGTTCATTGGAAACTAAGAATGAGGCTATTCTTAATGGCTATAGACATCGATTTATGGTGTATAGTTGAAGATGGGCCATACATTCCAATGAAAGTTGTACAAGTTAGTGGAGTCACTCAAGAGGTTGAAAAGTATAAAAGTGAATGGTCATCGGAAGATAAAAAGAAAATGTCCATGAATGCTAAAGCTATGCAATTACTTTTGAATGGACTTACAACTTCTGAAGCAGGATATGTGTCAAATTGCACAAGCGCACACGACATGTGGAAATCACTTGTATTAAAGCATGAAGGTACTAGTGGTGTTAAAGAGTCAAAAATAAACATGCTTATGACTGAATTAGAGACTTTCAAAATGTTGCCGAACGAATCCATAACATCTATGGATTTGAGGATTACTAATATTTTCAATGCCCTTGAAGCTTTAGAGAAGTCATTTTCGAACAGTGAAAAGGTTCAAAAGGTGCCACGAAGTCTTCCTGCTGAATGGGATCCAAAGGTGACTGCAATCGAGGAGACAAAGTCAATCACCAAGATGGATGAATTGATCGGGTCTCTTAAAGTTTACGAGGTTAAATTAAACCAACGAAAGACGAAAAGTGAAAAGGTTCAAAAGGTGCCACGAAGTCTTCCTGCTGAATGGGATCCAAAGGTGACTGCAATCGAGGAGACAAAGTCAATCACCAAGATGGATGAATTGATCGGGTCTCTTAAAGTTTACGAGGTTAAATTAAACCAACGAAAGTCTGAATCGTCTACGTCATCTGGTAAGTCAATAGCTTTCAAAAGAACCGAAACACATACTAGTAACGATGATAGTAATAGTGACACTGAATTAGACGATGACTTGATATTTATAGCTAGAAAACTTAGAAAGTTTTTCAAACGTCCAAATAGGAATAGACAACGTAATTCTTCTCCTTCTTCTTCTTCTTCTTCTTCTCAACCTAGGAAGAATAACACAAACAAATGCTATAATAAAGAATTGAAGTGTTATGAATGCGGTCAAAAAGGACATATTTCATACGACTGTCCCACGAATAAAAACAACAATAATAAACAAGCCAAGGACAAGGAGGCTCAAACGACAAAGACAAAGGAGACTAAGGCAAGAAAAGGGAAACGAGCAATGAAGGTGAGCACATGGAGCGATTCATCCGACTCAGAATCCGAAACTGAGGAAGCTCAAGTCTGCTTCGTATCCGACGAGGTATGTTTTTTTTGTTAGTGATTCTGAAAGTGACATGACATTTGATTAAATGTATGAAGAATTCTTAAGAATGCATGCTCACTGTAAGAGGCTCTCTGAAGAAAAGAAGAAACTAGTTGAAGAAAATGACAAGTTGAAGACGTCCAACTTGGAATTTTCCGATCAACTAGAATCTCTTAAACAAGAGTCTACTAATACTCTTGATTCTTTAGAGAATAAAATTGAATCATATTGGAAAGATGAACATAAGATAAAAATGGAAAATAAGATGTTAAAGTCTAAGTTAGAAAATTATGAACATGAGATAGTACAACTTAAGTCTTCTAAACTTAACTTAGAAAAAATGTTAGAACAATTTAAATCGGGTGCAAATATGTTAGATACACTTATCTCATCACAAAAGTATGGTAATGATAAAACCGGCTTAGGCTATAAAGAAGAAAATGAAAAAGTGAATAAAAAGACTAAGTTTGTTTCATCTAGTACAAAGTTGCCATATGATACAATAAAATCAACTTTGCCTGCTACATCTTCTTCTACACCTTCTTCTACAAGTATCAAGGCAAAAATGCAACATACACTCATAAAAGCACACACGCATAAACATACATCTAGGCCAAACTTTGCATCTAGACAACCTAGAAATTATGCCTACATGTATACAAATGCAACTAGACCGAATAAAATGCATACAACTTATTATGAATCTAAGTATAGGAAACACTCTTATAAGTCTTATAGAAATGCCTACAAACGCACTTATGTAGCGCCATATAAGAAACAAATTCACATGCCTTATACACATCATAAATCTCCGCCATCCTATAATGATTATCAACAATGGCACAACATGCACAACAATGCATCTTCACTTATGTGGAATAATCATGTATATGCTAATTCTTCTTATTTTTCAAATTATAACAATGCTAAAAATGTGTCTAGAAGGTATATTCAAGTTTGGATACCAAAGGGTTATCTAAACAAGAATAATGCCCCTAACATTCAAGGACTCAAATAAAGGGTACCTAAAACTTTTTCTCCATTGTAGGATAAACGCAAGGAATGCAAAAAGGAGGCAAAGTCAAAGAATCTAAAAACCAAATGGTTTTTAGATAGTGGATGTTCGAGGCATATGACGGGGAACCCCAAACTATTCATCAAATTGGAACATATCAAAAATGATGGAAAGGTGACATTCAGTGACAACAACAAAGGACAAGTTGTTGGAAAAGGAACAATTGGGGATCCTAACACATTTCAAATATGAAATGTGTTGTTAGTATGCAATCTCTCTTATAATTTACTTAGTATTTCACAACTTATAGATTGTGGTTACAATGTCTCTTTTCTTCCCAATTCTTGTGATATAATAAATGAAAAAGGAGAAGATTTAAAAGGAAATAGAGATAGAAATATGTATACCCTTACCTTAGATAACATGTTAGATGATAAGGTTAAGTGTCTAATATCACATGACTTAGATGTAAATTTATGGCATAGAAGATTAGGCCATATAGGAATTTCAACTATTAAGAAATTGTCTAAGAAGAATTTAATTAGAGGAATGCCTAAGTTAGACTTAGATAATTTTCAAATGTGTGAAACATGTATTAAGGGAAAACACATTAAAGAAACATTAAAACCGAAACATGAAGTGAGTACTAGTCATGTACTAGAATTGCTTCACTTAGACTTATTTGGTCCAAGTAGGACAAGAAGTCTAGGTGGACACTACTATGTGTGTGTCACAGTAGATAATTACTCACGCTACACATGGACATTGTTCTTAACACACAAAGACGATGCTCCATTAGCAATCAAAACCCTTATCAAGCAACTTGAAAACATTTACGAAGAAAATGTCAAAAGGATTAGAAGTGATAGGGGTGGAGAATTCAAAAACAAAGATGTAATCAAATTTTGTGAACTATATGGATTAAAACATGAATTCTCACCACCTAGAACACCACAACTCAATGGAGTTGTTGAACGTAAAAATAGAATGATTCAAGAAGTTGCTAGGACAATGCTTTGTGAAAATAAATTACCTAAATATTTATGGGCTGAAGTTGTTAGGTGTGCATGCTATATTATAAATAGGCTTACTATTAGAAAGAAATTAAATAAAACGCCTTATGGATTGCTAACAATAGACAACCTAAAATAGATTATCTTAAGGCATTTGGATGTAAATGTTTTGTGCTAAACACTAAGGATAATCTAGATAAGTTTGAACAAAAGTCTATTGAATGCATATTTGTTGGTTATTCTACTAACTCAAGAGCATATAGGTGTTATAATCCTGCATCTAGAAAAATAATTGAATCTATACATGTCAAATTCAATGAAAATGCATGCTTTGAAGTTAGTGATAAACATCAACATAAACAAGAAATGAATGTTGAAAATATGTTTGATGATGATGTATTACTTGAGCCTGTACTTGATCATCTAGAACCAACTCCCCCTGAACAAGACATGCATGAACCCTTAGATGAAATAAATGAAGAAACTTTGCAATTGGAAGATAATGTAACTAATGATCCTATTACATATGATAATGTTCATACTAATGAAACATTTGAACAAGATGAGGGTGAACCTAGTCAATCTAGGAATTGGTGGCACCCTAGAGAACTAATCATTGGGGATCCAAGTGTTGGGGTTAGAACACATAGAAATATAAGTCAACTTGAAGGACATAGCTTAATCTCACAATTAGAACCTAAGAACGTAAAGGAAGCCTTAGGTGACATGTCACGGATAGATGCTATGCATGAGGAATTAAATCAATTCACAAGGAACAACGTGTGGGACTTAGTACCTAAACCTGAAGACAAGTCTATCATAGGAACTAAATGGGTCTTTAGGAATAAAATGGATGAACAAGGAAATATTACAAGGAATAAGGCTAGACTAGTCGCACAAGGTTATAATCAACAAGAAGGAATAGATTATGAAGAAACCTTTGCACCCGTTGCACGACTAGAAGCAATTAGATTATTACTTGCGATTGCAAGTCTAAGTAACATTGAACTCTTCCAAATGGATGTCAAGAGTGCGTTCTTGAATGGATACATCCAAGAAGAGGTGTTTGTCAAACAACCCCCTGGATTCGAAGATCCAAAGAATCCTAACCATGTTTATAAGCTTAAGAAAGCTCTATATGGTTTAAAACAAGCTCCAAGAGCTTGGTATGATAGATTTGCAAACTTTCTTATTGCGAATAATTATCAAAGGGGGACCATCGACAACACATTATTCCTAAGAAGAAAAGGTAATGATTTGTTAATAGTTCAAATATACGTAGATGATATAATCTTTGGTTCAACCAACCCTACTTTAGTAAAAGACTTCGAAGAATGTATGAAGTCAGAGTTTGAAATGTCAATGGTAGGAGAGTTGAATTATTTCTTAGGACTTCAAATCAAACAAACCCCACAAGGAATTCACATTAGCCAACTTATGTATGTCAATGATATGATTAAGAAGTTTGGCTTTGAAGAGTTGAAACCTACAACTACCCCTATGAGTGTTAGTACTAAACTTGATAAGGATGAAAATGGTAAACCTTTTGATGACACACTTTATAGGTCTATTGTGGCGCCCCGCACCCCGGCCCAGCCGAGGTCAGTGCACCTGCCGTACTTCACTAAGGAGAGTAACAGGCGTCATCCCATACATGTCATGATCCATGAAATAATGCATGGATTTTTGCGCTTACACATAAATAAGTAAGCGAAATCGTGGTAGAATTTAAAACTTCGAATTAAAAGAAAACATCCACCAAACCATTCTTAGTTTTACAACCCAAATCCAAAGTAGTGAAAGTCACGAAAGCAAATGTTTTCCATCACAAATACATCATCAGTCATCAGTCACAGCTGGCCAGTCATGTCTCCTAAATCCGTCCACTCCTCGCTGCGCTCACGGGTAGGAAACCCTAGGTTCATCCTCAATCCACTCTACTTTATTCCCTGCAGCCTCTGGGAGAAAAATAGGGGTGAGTGACAAAGTCACCAGCAAGTATACTATAATAATTAAGGATTAAATGGAAAGTACGTACAAGAACCGAATCCCAAAAATTTCGGTTTAAAAACATACCTGTCCTCCATCCAATACTCAATAGAGATCAACACTTAATGCATCAAGATCATAACTTAGATAAAATCGTTACTTAATACAGAACATAACAATAAAAGGCTGTAACTCGCATCAATTCATAACATAACAAGAATTATTACTTAATGAAGTCATGCTTAGGATCTACAAGGTCATATCAACTTAGTCTAAGTATCATGTGTCACTACACAATGACTCCATAAACGTGACATGCATGCATATGTTCGTGTGATGCATCATGATAAAAATGAGAATATGATTTTTCATGCTTTTCTTTCAAATCATCATCGTCAAGAAAACCATAGAGTGTTCAGATCTATCTTCCCGGATCTGAGGCGGTAACGTCTCCCCTTCGAATCTATTATTCCCGGATTCGGAACGGTAACGTCATCACTTATCGGGTCTATTTTCTCTGGGTCCGAACGGTCATTATCAGGTTTATTCTCTCCGGGCCTGAACTGTCATTATCAGGTCTATTCTCTCCGGGCCTGAACGGTCATATCATCAGATAACTTAACCCGGATCTGGGCGGGTTCTTACTGGCCAGGCACATACACACACACGGTACCGGTGGGGAAGCGTTCTTTTTAAAAAAAACAGCATCATTTCTTCTCTTTTTTTTAAAAAAACGCCCTTCATCTTTCTTTCGCATAAAACCAATGCCATAAATCATGTAAATGACGATGATGCAATGCATGACATGTATTATGCAATTCATGACATAATGCGTTATATATACACGCGTGTTCAACTCGTCGCTATGCTGAAAAAATTTCCAGCATGAACACTCCTTATATTCGGCCCTAGACCCTTGTGGTTAGGCCCATTAACAATAATGATTGTCATGCATATGCATAAAATGCCTCATTCGTTCATAATAAAATTCTCGTGATGATACAAAATGCGTAAGACACTTAGTTTAATAAATCACGAAACAAGGCCACTGAGTTTCGGTAATCCAGCGCCCCTTTTCTTTGGTCTTTCAAGTAAGCCCATTAAACCTCTCTTAATTTGGGTCAGCTGAGAAAACTTACTATAACATTCCATTAATTGGTGGTTGTAAGCCCAAGTCGTGTAACTTGTAGAGAAAAAGGGGATTTGAGTGATTTCAAAATATATGATTTAAATGTGCATAAAACGAGCATAAGATAAATGTGCATGATATATTGCATATTACTTGCCTTATATAGTTCATATATTATGTTGTTGTACTAACGAGCCATGAAGCTTTAAAGCTTACATCAAATGGCAAACATTTGTTGTGTTTATACTATTTTCATGTGCCACCATTAATGAACTAAACTAGTTCATTAAGTGAAGTACTTAGTTGATTAAACTAAGTAGTTCATTAAAGGAAGCTACATTTGAACAAGGCACAAAGGCAACAAGACTAAGAAAGGAAAGTCTCCTCCTCCTCTCTTCATCTAATATACACGCCTACATACATATATAAATATATATTTTCAGATTTTTTTAAAAAAGGCACATACACATGTATTCCAACGTACTACCGACACGTTATATATTTTGCGTACGTACGTTAACGTCACACCACCATATTTAGCTCATATTTATGAGTATATTCAGGTCTTATATCATATGATATAAGTCATGGTGATGACAAATTAAATACGACACGTTAAAAGGTTCTAAACCAAAAATTGTCGTATCGGGCAAATACCGAAACTTCGCCTACATGTCACGTACTTGCCATAAATAGATGGCCAGCCCCTACACTTCAAAAATCATTATTATTTTCGTGCATATGATGATATTTCCAGCCATAAAATCATTTCATGTTGGCACACACAAATCACCCCACATTTAGGCCAAATTGTGAAGATTCCAATTTCAATTTTGTCACATGTTAATGGCGCCAGTTTAGACCAGCCAAGTGCTGAAAATTAAAGTTTATATTATATATATTATGTGTAACATAATATATATAACATGTGCAAAAAGTTGGAATTTAATTAGAGAAAAATCGGGTAATCGATAAACATCGAAAATTCGGTTTTCTACGTACACAATACATGGAACATTTTTGGCACATTATACGACACATATCTAGACACTTTTTACATATGTCATACATCTTAAAGTGTTCTAGAAAATTAAATTAAGGGCTGATTGGAATATAACATGTGTGCATTATTAAATGTGCACTATTTTACAAAGTTTGCAAAAAATAAAATTCATCACATGCATATATATGTTGGACACGCCTATACAGCTAAGATGGAGCATATGTGGAGCCTTGTTGGCATATTGATTGGTCAAGAATCAATCACACAATGTTGGTGATTTAAAGAAAGTAGCTACAAAAGGTAATGTTTCAAACTTTATCTCATTTGAAACTCATGCTGAAAATTTCAGCATGTAAATACTAGGCTGACCGATTTTCATGATTAATGAGCATATAATTTGTATCTTGAAACATGTGGTTAATTGGAAGAAGAATTGGAAGTAATATGAATAAGATACAAAGTCATAAAGTGTGATATCTTGAATATCACACATGCTGAAATTTTTCAGCATGTGTGGGAATGTACCTTGGCCGATTTTGTGGCCATGTTGGTGTCCAAATTTCATTTACAAAATGATGAGAATATTTGCTACTAATTGGTGATTTATTTTAAAAGAAAAATCAATGAAATTTTGGAAGAAATTTAAATTATATCACCATGTATCACATGCTGAAATTTCAGCATGTCAAGTGCACTTATTGTAGTGCCCCGCACCCGGACCACGTCCGAATACAGTGCACCTGTCGTACTTCACTAAGGAGAGTACAAAGCGTCATGCATAACATGCGAAAATCCATAACTTATGCCATGGACTCCCATGTTAACATTTAACATGGTAGAAAAATTTAGGCAGAATTAAAACTTTTTAAATTAAACGTGCATCACAAAAGTACAGAGTCCCCAAAGAATTAGCCCACAAAACACATCACATATACCCCCAAAGAGTTTAACATAGTTCATAATACAAACGTCATGGCCGTACAAAAGTCCTTAAGCTTTGCCTTCTTCAGATCTCCTTGCCTACGGATATGGTACTCTCGGCTCATCCTCGGTCCACTTTGTCTTAGCATTTTCTGGCTCTGGGGAAAAATATAAGTGTGAGTGATAAAAATCACCCAGCAAGAATACAATAAACTACCATAAAATACATAAAGAATTATAACATGAATGTAATACCCCGAAAACCTCAAATAATAATAATTCATACCTGATCTTTAATCCTAAGCTAGCTTGACGTTTAGCTTAAGCATAATTTTAGGTAATGCTATATAAATAATAACTTATTGACCATTAACTGTAACATGCAACATGTCTACATGCTCGTGAGCTATGCAAAATGCAATGCATGATGTCATGTCATGTCAAAACATCATTTTGGTCCATAAAATAACGTGTCATAAAACAGAGTGTCAGATCAATTAACCCCGGATCTGAACAGGTCCAGAACATGTATCAGATCAATTAACCCCGGATCTGAACGGGCCCAGAACATGTATCAGATCAATTAACCCCATATCTGAACGGGTCCAGAACATATATCAGATCAATTAACCCTGGATCTGAATGGGTCTGTAGGATCTGCAAGGCACCACTAGAAGGGAGGGGGTTGAATAGGTGGTGCGAAAAGTGTGGTTTTTAAAATTTGTTTAAATCTAAACAATTCAACTTCTGAAAACAGATTCTGTTTTCAGGACCAGTTTTAAAACGTTTTTAAAACCAGGTTATAGGTCTCCAAAAATTCTAACATTTTGAGAGAACTTACCCTAAGATGTTATGAGGGTCCCCTAAAAATTTCAAATTAAAATTCAACCTTTAACCCCTTCAAAAACTGTTGGTGATCAGATTGCGCGAATCTGCCAGAAACGGTAGACGGTTTTGAAAAATTTATTCCTATTTGTGTGTAAGTCCAAATGCTCTGAAACTTTAACCACTAACTCCTTATATACTATATTTAAGTGGGTTGAAACAGTTTTGCAAAATTCTTTTGGGAAGTAGGTCAATCACAACCAAAGTCTCAACCTTTGCAAGTCTGAAAATCAGACTGCACTAGTCTCAGAACTTTTGATGTTTGTTAAACTTTTACTTATCCAAAAGGGTTCAAACTTGTGCCAAATTAACCCTAGAACGTGTGGCTATGTTTCTGGAAATTTTTGTGATTTTTGAACGTCGTTTACTATTTTTATGAACGCCAAAAAAAAGAATAAACTGTGCAGTAACTGAAAGTAAATGCAGAAAGTAAATGGCACCAAGAATTTTATACTGGTTCGGTTATAAACAACCTACTCCAGTCTTCAAGGAACACCTTCCTTGGTTCACACTAATCACACACAACACACCTTACCACAGGGTTGATAGAATTACACCTAACTCCAACCCTTTACAAACCTTGTACGGTGAATACAATTTGCACGAACACCACCACCTCGCAAGAATGAAGATTGATCACACCTTGATCAATCTTTTACAAAGATATGGAATATGTGGTGGTCTATATCAAGACTATTCAAGATTGAAAGATATGAACACAATAGGCTTTCAAGAAGAAAGAAAGAAAAGGAATGTAGAAGAAGAAGGCTAGAACACCTTTGATCCTTGAACTTGCAACTCTTGTTCTTGTTCTTGTTTTGCTCTTCTTTTTCTCCTTTTAATTTGTTTTGGCCGCCCCCTATAGTGCTATCCCCCTCTTGAAAATTATCTTTTAAGTCCTTGGGTGGATGTAAGGCATCATTGTGACATGGTCTTGCTTACTTGGCATCTTCTTATTGGATGATCATTTAAGCTTTGCTTACTTGGCACTTCATGATTGGTTGAATGTTGTCATCATTGATGACTTGGAAAAATCTGAGAATAACACTTAAAACATGTGCCAAAATTATCACAAAATAATTTCCATAAAGCATAAGATTATCACATAAATTGCAAGACATAAATTCCTTCCACACAAAGGCATAAAATCGGCCATAATTGTTTTTACCATGCTGAATTTTCAGCATGTGTTGCATGGTTGTATAATTCAAAATATTACCATTTTTCTTTGATTTTTCTTTTTAAAATAAATCACCAATTGATGGTAAATATCCTTCTCCTATTAGAAATGAACTTGGACACATTTATGCTCAACCATTCGGCCTACACATGTCTCACACATGCTGAAAAATTTTCAGCATGTGTGATATATAAAATATCACACTTTATTAATTTAAATAATATTCAAATCACTTCCATTTCTTCTTCCAATCAATCACATAATTTAAGATAATAAAATATACCAACTTAATGTCAAAAAATCGGCCAGCCTTGTTAGCATGCTGAAAGTTTTCAGCATGTGTTATAAGAGAGACAAATTTTGAATTCTTACCATTTGTAGCTTCTCTCTTTAATTCACCAACATTGTATGATTGATTCTTGACCAATCTATATGCCAAAAAGGCTCCAAATAAGCTCCATCTTGGCTGTAATGTGCGTTATATATGTCTATGCATATGCTGAAAATCATTTTTGCTAACTTTGTAAAATAGTGCCCATTTAATAATACACACATGTTATATTCCAATCAGCCCTTAATTTAATTTTCTAGAACACTTTAAGATGTATATCATATGTAAAAAGTGTCTAGATACGTGTCACATGATGTGCCAAAAACGTTCCATGTGTTGTGTGCGTAGAAAACCGAATTTTCGATATTTATCGATTACCTGATTTTTCTCTAATTTAAATTCCAACTTTTGCACATGTTATATATATTATATTACACATAATATATATATAATATATACTTTAAATCTCAACACTTTCCTGGTCTAAAGTGGTACCATTAACATGTGACAAAATTAAATTTGGAATCTTCACATTTTGGCCTTAATGTGGGGTGATTTGTGTGTGCCAACATGGAAAGTATTTTTGGCTGAATATACAGTCATGTGCACGAAATTTTTATCAATTTTTGAAGTATAGGGGCTGGCGATTTATTTATGGCAAGTACGTGACACGTTGGCGAAGTTTCGGTATTCGCCCGATACGACAATTTTTGGTTTAGAACCTTTTATCGTGTCGTATTTGATTTGTCATCACCATATCTTATATCATATGATATAAGAACTGAATATACTCATAAATATGAGTTAAGTATAGTGGTGTGACATTAACGTACGTACGTAAAATATATAACGTGTTGGTAGTACGTTGGAATACATGTGTATGTGCCTTTTTCAAAAAATCTTAAAATATATGCAATATATATGTATATGGCGTGTATATATTTAAGGAGGGAGGAGGAGAAAACTTTCCTTCCTTAGCCTTGTTGCCTTTGTGCCTTTTCCAAATGTGACTTCCTTTAATGAACTACTTAGTTTAATAAACTAAGTACTTCACTTAATGAACTAGTTTAGTTCATTAATAGTGGCACTTGAAAATAGTATAAACACAACAAATGTTTGCCATATGATGTAAGCTTTAACGCTTCATGGCTCGTTAGTACGGCAACATTATATATGAGCTAAATAAGGCAAGTACTAAGCAATATCATGCACACGATTGTTTATATCATGCACGTTTTATCTTATGCTCGTTTTTGTGCACATTTAAATCATGTATTTGAAAATCACTCAAACCCCTTTTTCTCTACAATCTCCCCCTTTTGATGATTTTCAAAATAACTTATGCACATGATTTAAATTCTATCGCTCCCCCTTCAATTATGCATAAATTCAAAATTCGAAATTTAAATTTCGAATCCGCTCCCCCTTGATTTATGCAATCAGTATCTCTCTCCCCCTTAAATCATGCTTTCTCTCCCCCTTTTTTTTGGAAAGCAAATCAAAAGATGCCTGTAAAGATGAAGAAAAAATCATGCATTTCATATACGTGCGTTCGTAAGGGTTATTTATTCAACCCTTTGAAAATGTCCCTTTTGCTACCCAAATTTGGGTGACCCTTTTAGGTCTTCCAAAAGGTGAGAGTGGTGATGAAAGCACAACATAATAAACTTTAGGTGCAACTGTATCTGGCCTTTGGCCAAGAACTCCTTTATACGCATTATATGTAGGACGTTTTTGATATGTCCTTGTGTTTGTGTGCGTAGTGCGTGGATGGAATGAATGCCGTGTATGCATCACTCTTTTCTTTTCATATCTATATGGTACAAAATTGTATTTCGCATGATATGATAAAGAAGTGGGGCGTGATGAGGGAATAGACAATTTTTGCGTCATCTTAGACGCCATTTGAGGCTTTGGGGTGTCTACTCTCTTAGACGCAACAAACTTAGTTGGTTTGGTGGATACTTTACTAGTGTCAACGTATCCCAAACCCGTTTTGTCACTGTCATGCTTTTGTGATAAGATAATGCGATGCAGCATGTTAGATCCTGTGTCAAATTGTTTCACCTTTTTCTCTACATCCGCATTCCTTGATTTCAAGTTCAAAATTTCGGATTTCAATTCAGTGTTCTCGGATGTCAATGATGAAATGTCAGATTGTAATGAATTTATAATGCATGACGACTCTTCTTTTGAATCGTTTAATTGAGATACAAGATTTTTGTTAGAAGATTCTAACAGTTTCTTGTCTTCAATTAATCGCTTCTTTTCTTTTGCAAGAGTCTTTGAAAACTTATGCAATTCTAAATATTGACTAAATAAATCATCATAAGAACATTCAGAATCGGAATCAGAGTCGGAAGATACCTCATTTGATGCTTTAGATGTAAAGCATACTTGTGCCTTGTGTTCTTCCCTATCTTCAGTCTCAGAGTCGGATGTGTCACTCCAAGTGGAGGCTTTGAAGGCTCTTCTCCTTTGCTTAGGTTCTGAGACGAGTCTATTCTTATTCCGATCCTTGTCAGGGTATTTGTTTGTTTGCTTTTCTTTATTAGGGCAGTCATATGATAGATGTCCAAGTTTGCCGCATTCATAGCACTTTATTTCCTTATTTTTACTTTTATGATCCTTAGGTGAGATAGACTTATGTTTAATCGATTTTCTCAATATTTTTCTTAATCTTTTAGCCATCATGATTAAGTCCTCATCATCGGAATCTATGTCACTATCATCTACGACATATTCATTTGATTTAAATTCTATAGCCCTATCATTATTGGAAATGGACTCAGAATGTCTTAAACCAAGTTTGTTTTCATATACCTTAAGTGATCCGATTAGTTCTTCCATTTTAATCGATTTGGTCTCTTTGCTTTCTTCTATGGCCGTTACTTTAGGGTCCCACTCGGATGGAAGGCTTCGCAAGACCTTTTGTACCTTTTCCTGCATAGTGAAGGCTTTGCCAAGAGACTCAAGAGAATTGTAAATGTTAGTCAAGCGTAAATCCATCTCAACAATAGACTCATTTGGAAATAATTTAAAGGACTCAAGTGTGGACATGAGCATATTAATTTTGGACTACTTTACTTGGCTAGTCCCTTCATGTTTCATTTCAAGAATATGCCACATCTCTTGAGCACTAGAACAATTAGACACGTAACTAGCCTCACTTTTACTTAGGCCGTTTAATAGTAGTTGCATGGCTTTAGCATTCATACTCAACTTCTTTTTGTCATCACTAGTGTATTCTTGTTTCGTTTTTGTAACCTCTAGTGTGACACCATCAATAATTGACGTCTTAGTAGGAACAAATGGACCGTCTTCTATCATGGACCATAGATCACTATCAATAGCCATAAGAAAAAGTTTCATTCATAATTTCCATTGAATAAAAGACTCACCGTCGAAAAAAGTAGACCTTACAGTTGACATTCCTTCTTGCACGGTTGTGGTTGCCATCTCACTGAATCGTTGGATTTTTGAAGTGAGTGTTCCTGCGCTCTGATACCACTTGTAGGATCTGCAAGGCACCACTAGAAGGGGGGGTTGAATAGGTGGTGTGGAAAGTGTGGTTTTTAAAATTTGTTTAAACCTAAACAATTCAACTTTTGAAAACAGATTCTGTTTTCAAGACCAGTTTTAAAACGTTTTTAAAACCAGGTTATAGGTATCCAAAAATTCTGAAATTTTGAGAGAACTTATCCTCAGATGTTATGAGGGTCCCCTAAAACTTTCAAATTAAAATTCAACCTTTAACCCCTTCAAAAACCGTTGGTGATCAAATTGCACGAATCTGCCAGAAACGGTAGACGGTTTTGAAAAATTTATTCCTATTTGTGTGTAAGTCCAAATTCTCTGAAACTTTAATCACTAACTCCTTATATACTATATTTAAGTGGGTTGAAACAGTTTTACAAAATTCTTTTGGGAAGTAGGTGAATCACAACCAAAGTCTCAACCTTTGCAAGTCTGAAAATCAGACTGCACTAGTCTCAGAACTTTTGATGTTTGATAGACTTATACTTATCCAAAAGGGTTGAAACTTGTGCAAAATTAACCTAGAACGTGTGGCTATGTTTCTGGAAATTTTTGTGATTTTTGAACGTCGTTTACTATTTTTATGAACGCCAAAAAAAAGAATAAACTGTGCAGTAACTGAAATTAAATGCAGAAAGTAAATGGCACCAAGAATTTTATACTGGTTTGGTTATAAACAACCTACTCCAGTCTTCAAGGAACACCTTCCTTGGTTCACACTAATCACACACAACACACCTTACCACAGGGTTGATAGAGTTACACCTAACTCCAACCCTTTACAAACCTTGTACGGTGAATACAATTTGCACGAACACCACCACCTCGCAAGAATGAAGATTGATCACACCTTGATCAATCTTTTACAAAGATATGGAATATGTGCTGGTCTATATCAAGCCTATTCAAGATTGAAAGATATGAATACAATAGGCTTTCAAGAAGAAAGAAAGAAAAAGAATGTAGAAGAAGAAGGCTAGAACACTTTTGATCCTTGAACTTGCAACTCTTGTTCTTATTCTTGTTTTGCTCTTCTTTTTCTCCTTTTAATTTGTTTTGGCTGCCCCCCTATAGCGCTATCCCCTTCTTGAAAATTATCTTCTAAGTCATTGGGAGGATGTAAGACATCATTGTGACATGGTCTTGCTTACTTGGCATCTTCTTATTGGATGATCATTTAAGCTTTGCTTACTTGGCACTTCATGATTAGTTGAATGTTGTCATCATTGATGACTTGGAAAAATCTGAGAATAACACTTAAAACATGTGCCAAAATCATCACAAAATAATTTCCATAAAGCATAAGATTATAACATAAATTGCAAGACATAAATTCCTTCCACACAAAGGCATAAAATCGGCCATAATTGTTTTTACCATGCTGAATTTTCAGCATGTGTTGAATGGTTGTATAATTCAAAATATTACCATTTTTCTTTGATTTTTCTTTTTAAAATAAATCACCAATTGATGGTAAATATCCTTCTCATATTAGAATGAACTTGGACACATTTATGCTCAACCATTCGGCCTACACATGTCTCACACATGCTGAAAAATTTTCAGCATGTGTGATATATAAAATATCACAATTTATTAATTTAAATAATATTCAAATCACTACCATTTCTTCTTCCAATCAATCACATAATTTAAGATAATAAAATATACCAACTTAATGTCAAAAAATCGGCCAGCCTTGTTAGCATGCTGAAATTTTTCAGCATGTGTTATAAGAGAGACAAATTTTGAATTCTTACCATTTGTAGCTTCTCTCTTTAATTCACCAACATTGTATGATTGATCCTTGACCAATCAATATGCCAACAAGGCTCCAAATAAGCTCCATCTTGGCTGTAATGTGCGTTAGATATGTCTATACATATGCTGAAAATCATTTTTGCTAACTTTGTAAAATAGTGCACATTTAATAATACACACATGTTATATTCCAATCAGCCCTTAATTTAATTTTCTAGAACACTTTAAGATGTATATCATATGTAAAAAGTGTCTAGATACGTGTCACATGATGTGCCAAAAACGTTCCATGTGTTGTGTGCGTAGAAAACCGAATTTTCGATATTTATCGATTACCCGATTTTTCTCTAATTTAAATTCCAACTTTTGCACATGTTATATATATTATGTTACACATAATATATATATATAATATATACTTTAAATCTCAGCACTTGGCTGGTCTAAAGTGGTACCATTAACATGTGACAAAATTAAACTTGGAATCTTCACATTTTGGCCTTAATGTGGGGTGATTTGTGTGTGCCAACATGGAAAGTATTTTTGGCTGAATATACAGTCATGTGCAAGAAATTTTTATCAATTTTTGAAGTATAGAGGCTGGCCATTTATTTATGGCAAGTACGTGACACGTTGGCGAAGTTTTGGTATTCGCCCGATACGACAATTTTTGGTTTAGAACCTTTTATCATGTCGTATTTAATTTGTCATCACCATATCTTATATCATATGATATAAGAACTGAATATACTCATAAATATGAGTTAAGTATGGTGGTGTGACATTAACGTACGTACGTAAAATATATAACTTGTCGGTAGTACGTTGGAATACATGTGTATGTGCCTTTTTCAAAAAATCTGAAAATATATGCAATATATATGTATATGGCGTGTATATATTTAAGGAGGGAGGAGGAGAAAAATTTCCTTCCTTAGCCTTGTTGCCTTTGTGCCTTTTCCAAATGTGACTTCATTTAATGAACTACTTAGTTTAATAAACTAAGTACTTCACTTAATGAACTAGTTTAGTTCATTAATAGTGGCACCTGAAAATAGTATAAACACAACAAATGTTTGCCATATGATGTAAGCTTTAACGCTTCATGGCTCGTTAGTACGGCAACATTATATATGAGCTAAATAAAGCAAGTACTAAGCAATATCATGCACACGATTGTTTATATCATGCACGTTTTATCTTATGCTCGTTTTTGTGCACATTTAAATCATGTATTTGAAAATCACTCAAACCCCTTTTTCTCTACAGGGTCCAGAACATGTATCAGATCAATTAACCCCGGGTCTAGAGTCGGGTTAGTCGCATGCTTGGCCGGCATAGGAATCATAAAGCTTTCTTTAAAACATGGGACCATAAAAACTTTTCATGCGTAGCGGAAAACATTTTCACTTGAAAAGACTTGCTTGCATAAAATTCATAAAATCAGATTCATATGACATATGGACATGCATGATACATGGAATGATATGCAATGCAAGTCATGACGTGAATAGTCGTAAACATTGCTTGTAATATGTCAATAAGCATGATTTCAGAAACTAAATAATTCCAGATTCCTACTTCATGTTCATGGGGCGGTCAAGCTAACCAAACGGGTCCATTTCCATAATCTCTTGTCATACATGCGTTTGGTGGGGTCTTATGTACATGTCGTAAAATTTTCGTAACTTCCAAGGATGAATAAAGTCATCAAGTCATCCAATCATTATCGAGTGTACATGCTGAATTCTGCAGTATAATCACCACATTACCTTATCTTTTGAGGCCTTAAAACCTTAATTATTTGGACCGTAACCCGAAAAATATAATAAACCCCCTAAGGATTAATATTCATGAGCCCAAACCGTGTATATAGATCCAAATCTATCAAATTGGGCCTTTTATAGTTAATCCCCTGTTCATTCCAATTTTTCAGTTTTAGTACATCCATTTTATGCTCGTGATTACCCATCAAAACGTTAAGACCAACCGGATTAATTTACATGGTCTTACTCCTTTATGTCTTAAGTGATTACGATAAAATTTCCGGATCAATCTAACGACCTTAAAGAGTTCATTTAATCATTTTTCTGAAATGGGTCATATGCTGAAACTAGACTGACCTATTTTACTAAAAATTCAATTGTGGCAAAACCATAATTTCTTTCTTCCAAAATTCCAACTCACGCAAGTCATTAAACATGTAAGGCTAGCATCCTACCGAAGATTAGCCCATATTCATGTTCCTAAGATTCATTTTTGAGTCCATTAACTCGTTAATTAATTTTTGCTCTATTCTAGTAATTTCAATTGAGCAGTGTTACTAATTAAATTATTAAAAATAATCCACAACTGGTGTTGCCAAAATTCCAGTTTGAGTACTCACTGCACGCCTCGGATTGTTATCATGCCAAAAATCAACTTTATTGAACATCTACAAGGTCCCTTTTTAAGCCAATCAAAAAGATGTACTATTCTGCTCAGTTCCAGACTTTTAAGTCTGAGCAGCTTTACAAAATATTTTATTAAAAATAATCCACAACTCATTTTACCAAAATTCCAACTTTCCTATTTCCTACACCCACAAGGCTATCACCAGATCCAGAATTTCCAATCTGAACAGTTCTACCAAATATTTTATTAAAAATAATCCATAACTTATTTTATCGAAATTCCAACTCTCATATTTTCTGCACACATAGGGATAACTTTTTACCAAAAATCAGCTTGATTGAAGGTCTTCAAGTCCCATTTTTAGGCTAGCAAAAACGTTACTCAATTCTGCCCAGTTTCAGTAGTTTGATGTTTAGTCATTCCTTTAAGTCAAATGTCCACTATTTCCCTTGTTCTTATGAAATAGCTTATTGGTTAACACATACACTCCTTTGTAACATGAATATCCAGATTCCATACTTATTATAAAGTTACCTTTGCACCATACCAAACAGTTTGTAGATAGTAAACCAAGCAAGTGTCATATATGCACAAAACAAGTGTTCTTCCTTGAAATCAATACTCACCTCCCTTTCCATCCTTTAGGCCGAAACATAGGTGATACCTTAACCACATTTTACAACATGTATTGAAGCATGCAACACATTCAAGAGTCCTTTTTGGTCTAATCTTGCAACAACTTCATAAAACTCATATTCATCACATGCATGCTTTTCCTAGGACCTTTCAAGTTACAACCAAGGGTTAATCTTGCCTAGGCTCACCTAGGTAAACTTATTTCATCTCAAATCAGCCTCTTACTATATTGCATGTAAGAAAAGACTCCATCTTTGAAAGAATAAATCACATGCAAGGCATTTTTCTTAAGAAATCAATAAGATACATTCTTAAACTTAAGATATTCAACAAAAGGTCATATCTTAGGAACTTCTAAGCATTCAAGCTACTAATTCTTTAAATAAATCATGAGATATTAGTGTATACTTGCCTTCCTCAAGCTTAAGCCTCCTTAGTTTGGGACTTGGATGAAATGCAATCTTCCTTCTCTTCAATGTGCACCCCACGGTTTTGGGGAATGAAAAAGCACAAAAGTTAGTCCTTTTCTTAAGTAAAAGATGTAACCAAATAGAGGCTATATTGTCTTACCAAGATGAAGTTTCAATGGTGTTCAATCCTCTTAAGAATCTAGCACCTCTTAAAGGCTTGAAAGCTTGGGCCTAGTGACATGGTGGTCACGGTTTTCCTTGGGCAAGAAGAGGAGTACCAATGTCAGTTTCATCATTTAAAATATAGAATTCATCTAGGAGGTTCAACATGCATTTACCTAGATGGGTTCTTGGAGCTTGAAGATGAAGATGGCCTTGACACTCCAAAGCTTCACTATGGCCGAAAGTTGAGCATGTGAAGGGAGGGGAAGATTGTCTAAGTGTTGTCTTGGTTTTCTTTCTAGTGAGAGAGAATTCAAGATACCATATAGTGGAGCTTCTAGGTTGTTCTTAAGATGAATCTTGATGGGGGATGGGAGAGAAAAACCGTTGGGTATGTTAGAGGGGAAGGGTTTTCCTTAACTTTTGTTAGGCTAATAAGAACTAGTTAACCTTGGTTACTTCCTACCAACTATAGTTACTTTAGTTCAACTATAGTTACTTTATGTCAACTATAGTTACTTTATGTCAACTATAGTTACTTTTTGTCAACTATAGTTACTTTATGTCAACTATAGTTACTTTATAGCTAACCTAGTTTACTTTACCCAACTAGTGTTACTTCCTTAACCTTGTAGTAACCATGGTAATTTTCTTGGTCAACCATGGGGGGGCGGTTTTGGCCTTTGAGGGGATCATACCATGCTTAATTTCTTTCCAAATGAGTTTAATAAGAAGCCATGTGGGTATTTGCTCCCTTTTTATTAATTATTTCCCCCTTTTCTTGTTTTAAAAATAAATTAGGAAATTCTTAATTCCTTATGTCTCTAAGGGCCGAAACTTTATAATAGTTGGGGGAAAAATTGTCCACTACTTACAACTCCTTAATTTCCATTTTTGTGCTTATTTTAAGAAGGCCCTTAAGATTAACCTCCCCTATAATTTGGAGAAACCCCTTTAAGACCCTTTCAAAACCATGTGGCCGAAATTTTCTTAAGCCCCTTTGGGTGAATTTGAATTGGTCACGGTCCATATCTCATTCTTGAATAATTATATTGTTTGCTTATCAACATAAAATAAAAGAATCACTAAGGAATCTTAGTGAAATGCACTTGAAGGATACCACTTATTAATTTACTCACACGAGTCTTCAAGTACAATATGACTTTTCGTCGGGGTACAACATTCTCCCCCCTTTAATATAAGTTTCGTCCTCGAAACTTCAGTCTAGTCAACAAGATGGGGCGTCTATTACTCATGTTTTCTTCCGTTTCCCATGTGGCTTCTTCTTTAGGTAAATAAGATAGCATACAGCGTCTATTTAGCTCCCTCAGAACTGCTTTGTTCAATTCATTTTAGAGATCTCATCAGAATTTATTCTAATTCTCTAGAGGTGTTATCGTAACTTACCTCATATCTCAAGCACTTGCAACCTTTATACTATGTACTTGATAATGAAATCCATCCCATGTAATCATGATCATAAAAGGCTTATAATTTCCTTTTTCATAATACGAAAAACTTGGCAGAGGTCATTAACTCTGGGATATAGATCATTTGCTCTTTTCTGTAACCATCCTTTCAGTAATCATGTAACGGTCATCCTACATACGGAATAGCATCCAAAGGCACCTGGAATAATTCCCATAAGGTACACATACCAAGCTCTTCATAAGGTATGTGTCGCATTCATCCGTCTTGTTGATCGCCTTACTATGTAATAACTTTTACCTTTTTGCGATCATTTCATAAAATCGAACTAGAAGTTGTGGTTTATCCCTTGAACTTATGTCCCCTTTATGACATGTCAAATGTTTCTTGTTCATCATAAGTCCTTGTTTTCTCTGTTGATACCTGAAACATGTACGTATCACTATTTACGTGTTCATAAGACAGTAGGATGATGATGCTATACATATGAAATGAGGATATGTCAAGGTGTAACGTCTCCGCTGGAGTTGTGTTAGATATCCTCAACTTATAAATTCCTGATCCAAACGTTTTGTCTTATGGGATTCTCTATTCCACCTCCCAATTGGTCATTGTTTTAGGTCTCTCCTAAACAGTCCCGTAACGCTTCATCATCTTACCACCTTTCTATGAATTCTTCCATAAGAAACTCTAACACACAGGTTCACTAAACAAATTCCCAAACAATACACCACTTATCAATTGATTTCCCACAGCTGCTTAAGTAGATCATTGATTTAGTCAGAGGGTACTTATTCCTACGGTGAATATGTTGAGTTCTTTATGATCTATGCAAGGACGCATGTCTCCATCCTTCGAATAACACGAAAGCACCCTGGGCAAAACGTTGGGAAATAAGTTCCTCCCTTAAAAGCTCACGCACTTGTTCCTTTTGGTTCAGCAAGCGCCTTTCAGTGAGTTACCTTCATAGACTTAGGGAATTCTTTATCATCATCCTATGGTGGCCCGTTCTCATAAAACATGGTTTTCATCATCGTGACTTACTTTTCATAGTTCGCGTAACATGACGCTTCATATCGTGATTGTAGAGAAAAGGGGGTTTGAGTGATTTCAAAATAAGTGACTTAAATGCATGATATATATACACACGTGCATGAGATATACATGTATGCATGATACATTGCTATTACTTGCCTTATTTAGCTTATATATAATGTTGCCGGACTAACGAGCCATGAAGCGTTAAAGCTTACATCATATGGCAAACATTTGTTGTGTTTATACTATTTTCAGGTGCCACTTTAATGAACTAAACTAGTTCATTAAGTGAAGTACTTAGTTTATTAAACTAAGTAGTTCATTAAAGGAAGCCGCATTTGGAAAAGGCACAAAGGCAACAAGGCTAAGGAAGGAAAGTTTTCTCCTCCTCCTTCCTTAAATATATACACGCCATATACATATATATTGCATATATTTTCAGATTTTTTGAAAAAGGCACATACACGTGTATTCAAACGTACTACCGACACGCTATATATTTTACGTACGTATGTTAATGTCACACCACTATACTTAACTCATATTTATGAGTATATTCAGGTCTTATATCATATGATATAAGATATGGTGATGACAAATTAAATACGACACGATAAAAGGTTCTAAACCAAAAATTGTCGTATCGGGCGAATACCGAAACTTCGCCAATGTGTCACGTACTTGCCATAAATAAATGGCCAGCCCTTATTCAAAAATTGATAAAAATTTCGTGCACATGACTGTATATTCAGCCAAAAATACTTTCCATGTTGGCACACACAAATCACCCCACATTAAGGCCAAAATGTGAAGATTCCAAGTTTAATTTTGTCACATGTTAATGGTACCACTTTAGACCAGCCAAGTGCTGAGATTTAAAGTATATATTATATATATATATATTATGTGTAACATAATATATATAACATGTGCAAAAGTTGGAATTTAAATTAGAGAAAAATCGGGTAATCGATAAATATCGAAAATTCGGTTTTCTACGCACACAACACATGGAACGTTTTTGGCACATCATGTGACATGTATCTAGACACTTTTTACATATGATATACATCTTAAAGTGTTCTAGAAAATTAAATTAAGGGCTGATTGGTATATAACATGTGTGTATTATTAAATGTGCACTATTTTACAAAGTTAGCAAAAATAAATTTTAGCACATGTATATGGATTGCCTAACATCCCTACAGCCAAGATGGAGCTTATTTGGAGCCTTTTTGACATTTTGATTGGTCAAGGATCAATCATACAATGTTGGTGAATTAAAGAGAGAAGCTACATATGGTAAGAATTCAAATTTTGTCTCACTTATAACACATGCTGAAAATTTCAGCATGTGTGAGCATGGGTGGCCGATTTTTATTCATTAATATGATATATTTTATCATCTTTTATTGTGTGATTGATTGGAAGAAGAAATGGAAATAATTTGAATATTATTTAAATTAAATAAAGTGTGATAATATACATATCACACATGCTGAAATTTTTCAGCATGTGTGTGCCTTGTGTAGGCCGAATTTTTGAGCATAATTGTGTCCAAGTTCATTTCTCATGTGATAAGAATATTTACCATCAATTGGTGATTCATTTTAAAAATAAAAATGGTAACATTTTGAACTTTATCTCCATGTGTCACATGCTGAAAATTCAGCATGGTATGTACACTTTATGGCCGATTTTATGCTTAAGGAAGGAAGAAATTTTGTCTTGCAATTTATGTGATAATCTTATGCTTTATGGAAATTATTTTGTGATGATTTTGGCACATGTTTTAAGCGTTATTCTCAGATTTTTCCAAGTCATCAATGATGACAACATTCAACCAATCATGAAGTGCCAAGTAAGCAAAGCTTAAATGATCATCCAATAAGAAGATGCCAAGTAAGCAAGACCATGTCACAATGATGTCTTACATCCTCCCAAGGACTTAGAAGATAATTTTCAAGAGGGGGACTACACCTAGGGGGGACGGCTGCACCAAGTTAAAAGGAAAGAAGTTGAGCAAAAACAAGACAAGCACAAGCATTGCAAATAAAAAAAAGTGATCAAAACGCCTTGCTCTTCTTCTTCTACATTCTCCTTTTTTCTTTCTTCTTGTAAGCCTATTGTATTCATATCTTTAAATCTTGAATAGGCTTGATATAGACCACCACATATTCCATATCTTTGTAAAAGATTGATCAAGGTGTGATCAATCTTCATTCTTGCGAGGTGGTGGTGTTCGTGCAAATTGTATTCATCGTACAAGGTTTGTAAAGGATTGGAGTTAGGTGTAACTCTATCAACCCTGTGGTAAGGTGTGTTGTGTGTGTGTGATTAGTGTGAACCAAGGAAGGTGTTCCTTGAAGACTGGAGTAGGTTGTTTATAACTGAACCAGTATAAATATCTTGGTGCCACTTACTTTCAGCATTTACTTTCAGTTACTGCACAGTTTACTCTTCTTGTTCGCATTCGTAAAAATAGTAAAC
The DNA here is from genome assembly GCA_036186865.1 of Eustoma russellianum. Taxonomy (NCBI): domain Eukaryota; kingdom Viridiplantae; phylum Streptophyta; class Magnoliopsida; order Gentianales; family Gentianaceae; genus Eustoma; species Eustoma russellianum. The sequence continues at coordinate 24,975,253 of AP025040.1, read as the reverse complement.
GAATTTTAAAAACCACACTTTCCGCACCACCTACTCAACCCCCCTTCTAGTGGTGCCTTGCAGATCCTACAAGTGGTATCAGAGCGCAGGAACACTCACTTCAAAGAATCCAACGATTCAGTGAGATGGCAACCACAAATCTCAAAACCGAGCAAGAAGGTATGTCGAGCCAAAGGCCTCCACTTTTTGACGGTGAGTCGTTTATTCAGTGGAAACTTAGAATGAAGCTTTTTCTTATGGCTATAGATATAGATCTTTGGTCAATCATTGAAGATGGTCCTTTTGTTCCATCTAAGTTATCTACAGTAGACGGAGTCACATTAGAAGTTGTTAAACCGAGACAAGAATATACGAGTGACGATAAAAAGAAACTTAGTATGAATGCTAGTTATGTTTCAAACTGTTCGAGTGCACAAGAAATGTGGAGGATACTAGAAATGAAACACGAAGGCACGAGTCAAGTAAAAGAGTCAAAAATAAACATGCTTATGTCCACACCTGAGTCGTTTAAATTATTGCCTAATGAGTCTATTGTTGATATGGATCTTCGGTTGACTAACATTTACAATTCTCTTGAGTCTCTTGGTAAAGCTTTTACCACGCAGGAAAAGGTACAGAAAGTCCTACGAAGCCTTCCATCCGAATGGGATCCTAAAGTGACCGCTATAGAAGAAAGCAAGGAAACTAAGTCAATAAAGATGGAAGAATTAATCGGATCACTTAAAGTTTATGAGAATAAACTCACCATACGGAAATCGGAGTCATCTAAACAAGGTAAAGCTATTGCTTTTAAATCAAATGAATACGTCTCCCCTCCCTCCGATCATGTAGATGATAGTGATTCTGAATCGGATAATGATGACCTAATTCTATTGGCTAAAGGATTAAGAAAATTTATGAGAAGGTCATTTAGAAATAAAAATAAGGGTACTACATCCAAGAGAAATAAGAACAAGTCAAATGACAAAGACGTTAAATGTTATGAATGTGGCAAACTCGGACACTTATCATATGACTACCCCAATAAAGAAAAGCAAACAAATAAATACCCTGACAAGGAGCGGAACAAAAATAGACTCGTCTCAGAACCCAAACAAAGGAAACATGCTCTAAAGGCCTCCACCTGGAGTGATTCATCAGATTCTGAAACTGAGACCAAAGAGGAGACTGCACAAGTATGCTTTGCATCCAAAGCATCTAATGAGGTATCATCTGATTCTGACTCTGACTCTGAACCCTCTTATGAAGATCTTTTTAGTCAGTATTTAGAACTGCATAAATTCACTAAGACTCTCGCTAAGGAAAAGAAGCGATTAATTGAAGACAAGAAACTGTTAGAATCTTCTAACGAGAATCTTGTCGCTCAATTAAGCGATTCAAAGAAAGAGTCATCATGTGTCATTACTGCATTAAAGACAGAGATTTCATCATTAACCACTCAAAATAATGAAATGAAATCCGAGATTTCAAATTTGAAATCAAGGAATACCGATTTAGAGAAAATGATGAAACAGTTTGATACGGGATCCAACATGCTGCATCGCATTATATTATCACAAAAGCATGACAACGACAAAACGGGTTTGGAATACGTTGATACAAATGAAGTATCAACCAAACCAACTAAGTTTGTGGTGTCTAAGAAAGTAGACACCCCTAAGCCTCAAGTGGCGTCTAAGATAACACAAAAGGCGCCCCTTTCCTCATCACGCCCCACTTCTTCCTCATATCATGTGAAATATAACTTTGTACCATATAGATATGAAAAGAAAAGAATAATGCATACACGAAATTCATATCATCCACGCACTACGCACACACACACACACAAGAACATATCAAAAACGTCCTTCATTTAGTGAGTATAAAGGAGTCCTTGGGCAAAGGCCCAAAGTGCATGCACCACATGTCTACTATATCGCACCTTCTTTCTTGCCATTTGATAGACCGAGAAGGATCACCCAAGTATGGGTACCGAAAGGTACTTTTACCAAGAGGTGATTAACTAACTCGAAAGGACCCAAAGTTAAAAGGGTACCTAAATCATCTTTGCACATTGCAGGGAGCCCACACATCGAAAGATACAACAATTAAGTAGTTCCTTGATAGTGGATGCTCGAGGCACATGACGGGTGACCCGAGCTTGTTCACAAAATTAAAGAAGGTCACAAAAGGCGGATCCGTGACCTTTGGAGACAACAACGAAGGCAAGATCATCGGAAAAGGTACGATTGGAAATCCAAGCACTCTCCAAATCTCCAACGTCTTTTTGGTAAGCAACTTATCCTACAATCTTCTTAGCATTTCTCAATTTGTTGACAATGGTTTTAATGTGTGTATTACTCACCGTTATTGCAATATAATAAATAAAAATGGAGAAACCGTTTTAAAAGGAAAACGAGAAGGTAATATTTTTACGCTGTCTATGGAAGATGTGGTAGACGCTAAAGTTAAGTGCTTTATGTCAAATGAACCCAATGTGAATTTATGGCATAGATGTTTAGGACACATTGGTATCTCCACACTAGAAAAACTTCAACGAAAGAACCTAGTACGAGGATTGCCTAAGCTTGATTTAAACAACTTTCAGTTGTGTGAATCTTGCATAAAAGGGAAACAAACACGTGAGTCACTTAAGCCTAAAAATGAAATAAGCACGACTAGAATCTTAGAACTATTGCATATTGATTTGTTTGGTCCTAGTCGCACTACAAGCCTTGGTGGGCGCCACTATGCATGCGTGATTGTTGATGATTTCTCTCGTTATACTTGGACTTTATTTCTTGCACATAAGGATGATAGCGCCATTGAAATTGCAAAATTAATTAGACAACTTGAAAATCAATACAGTGTAAGTGTGAAAAAGATAAGAAGTGATAGAGGCGGTGAGTTTAAAAATAAAGAGATGATTTCATTTTGCGAAGAAAAAGGAATCAAGCATGAGTTTTCGCCACCTAGAACTCCACAATTAAATGGAGTTGTAGAAAGAAAGAATCGTACATTACAAGAAATTGCTAGGACTATGTTATGCGAAAATAAATTAGCTAGATTTTTGTGGGCGGAAGCCGTAAATTGTGCATGCTATATTGTAAATCGCCTATCTATAAGAAAGAAAATAAACAAGACGCCTTATGAGATTTTGAATAATCGCATGCCTAAGATTGACTATTTTTGTGTGTTTGGATGCAAATGTTTTGTCTTGAATACAAAAGATAATTTAGATAAATTTGAATCCAAATTAATTGAGTGCATCTTTGTTGGATATTCTATAAATTCAAAGGCATATAGGTGCTATGATCCTATCACTAGAGAAATCATGGAATCTATTCATGTGAAATTCAATGAATTTGGTGAAATTGATAAAGATAAGGAATATGACGATGTCTTTGAATTGAAACCCGTGTTGAATGAAGATTATGGTTCTTTTGATATGCATGATATGAATGACACACTAGAAATGCATGATCACATAGAAATGCATGATAACATAGAAAATAATAAACCAAGATGGCATAGAGATCACCCACATGATCTCATCATAGGCGACCTCACTCACGGTGTGCGACCACGTAGAAGAATTACTTCGGACGAAATAAATGAATTTCATGCTATGATTTCTGAAATTGAGCCCAAAAATGTGCATGATGCTTTGAGTGATTCTTCTTGGATTGATGCCATGCATGATGAACTTAATCAATTTGTTAGAAACGATGTATGGGATTTAGTGCCACGACCACAAGATAAGACTATAATAGGCACAAAGTGGGTGTTTAGGAATAAAATGAATGAAGAAGGAAAGGTTGTTAGAAATAAAGCGAGACTTATAGCACAAGGATATAATCAAGAAGAAGGAATTGACTACGACAAAACATTTGCACCCGTAGCACGTTTAGAAGCTATACGACTATTACTTGCTATTGCTTGCATGAAAGATTTCAGATTATATCAAATGGACGTAAAAAGTGCATTCCTAAACGGATTTATACAAGAAGAAGTATACGTGAAGCAACCACCCGGTTTTGAAGATTTGAAGCATCCCGATCACGTGTACAAACTAAAGAAGGCACTATACGGCCTAAAGCAAGCACCGAGAGCATGGTATGATCGTTTGGCTACTTTCCTTTTAGAAAAAGGTTTTAAACGAGGTACTATAGATAGTACATTATTTTTGAAACAAGATAAATCGGATTTACTTATTATCCAAATCTACGTTGATGACATTATCTTTGGTTCTACCTCACATAGACTTGTTGAAGATTTTGAAAATTGCATGAAATCTGAATTTGAAATGTCTATGGTTGGTGAACTTAATTATTTTCTTGGCTTACAGATTAAGCAAACAAGTAAAGGGATTCACATAAGTCAAGAAAAATATGTCAATGACATGATTAAAAGGTTTAACTTTGAAAATTTGAAACCATCCCCCACCCCTATGAGTGTCACTACTAAATTAGACAAAGACGAACACGGTAAAGACGTTGATAATGGCTTGTATCGATCTATGATAGGTTCTTTGCTATATTTAACTGCTAGTAGGCCTGATATTATGTTTAGTGTATGCATGTGCGCACGATTTCAGAGTCAACCTAAGGTGTCTCACTATAATGCGGTAAAAAGAATATTCCGTTATATTAAGCACACGCCCACCTTAGGAATTTGGTACGATAAGGATTCCACATTTGACTTACATGCTTATACTGATGCAGATTATGGTGGCTGCAAAATAGATAGAAAAAGCACGAGTGGGACTTGCCAATTTGTAGGAAACTCACTCATTTCATGGTTTTCCAAAAAGCAAGCAAACGTTGCTTTGTCCACTACTGAGGCTGAGTACATGGCACTTAGCCTTTGTTGCACACAGTTGTTGTGGATAAAACAACAACTCTCGGACTTTGGAATTACCATAAATAGAATTCCTATATATTGTGATAGTATGAGTGCCATTAATTTGTCTAAGAACCCCGTGCTACACTCTAAGGCTAAGCATATAGAGGTACGCTATCACTTTCTTCGTGATCACGTAAACAATGGTGATATCGTCATAGATCACGTAAGCACAGAAGCACAAGTAGCGGATATCTTTACAAAAGCCTTAAATCAAGCCACGTATGAATCTCTTCGCTCCAAATTAGGCATGATTCCCGTTGATATGATTTGATTTGACGTGATTTTCTTTCCTTATTTACTGGAATCTTTTGATTTACTTTCCAAAATAAAGGGGGAGAGAAAGCATGATTTAAGGGGGGGAGAGAGACTAATTTATAAGGGGAGCGAGAGACTAATTTATACTGTATGCACAAATCAAGGGGGAGCCGGATTTGAAATTTGAAATTCAAATTTCAAATTTGTGCATATTTGAATGGGGAGCGATAGCATTTAAATCATGTGCACAAGTTATTTTGAAAATCATCAAAAGGGGGAGATTGTAGAGAAAAGGGGGTTTGAGTGATTTCAAAATAAGTGACTTAAATGCATGATATATATACACACGTGCATGAGATATACATGTATGCATGATACATTGCTATTACTTGCCTTATTTAGCTTATATATAATGTTACCGGACTAACGAGCCATGAAGCGTTAAAGCTTACATCATATGGCAAACATTTGTTGTGTTTATACTATTTTCAGGTGCCACTATTAATGAACTAAACTAGTTCATTAAGTGAAGTACTTAGTTTATTAAACTAAGTAGTTCATTAAAGGAAGCCGCATTTGGAAAAGGCACAAAGGCAACAAGGCTAAGGAAGGAATGTTTTCTCCTCCTCCCTCCTTAAATATATACACGCCATATACATATATATTGCATATATTTTAAGATTTTTTGAAAAAGACACATACACATGTATTCCAACGTACTACCGACACGCTATATATTTTACATACGTACGTTAATGTCACACCGCTATACTTAACTCATATTTATGAGTATATTCAGGTCTTATATCATATAATATAAGATATGGTGATGACAAATTAAATACGACACGATAAAAGGTTCTAAACCAAAAATTGTCGTATCGGGCGAATACCGAAACTTCGCCAACGTGTCACGTACTTGCCATAAATAAATGGCCAGCCCCTATACTTCAAAAATTGATAAAAATTTCGTGCACATGACTGTATATTCAGCCAAAAATACTTTCCATGTTGGCACACACAAATCACCCCACATTAAGGCCAAAATGTGAAGATTCCAAGTTTAATTTTGTCACATGTTAATGGTACCACTTTAGACCAGCCAAGTGCTGAGATTTAAAGTATATATTATATATATATATATTATGTGTAACATAATATATATAACATGTGCAAAAGTTGGAATTTAAATTAGAGAAAAATCGGGTAATCGATAAGTATCGAAAATTCGGTTTTCTACGCACATAACACATGGAACGTTTTTGGCACATCATGTGACATGTATCTAGACACTTTTTACATATTATATACATCTTAAAGTGTTCTAGAAAATTAAATTAAGGGCTGATTGGAATATAACATGTGTGTATTATTAAATGTGCACTATTTTACAAAGTTAGCAAAAATAAATTTCAGCACATGTATATAGATTGCCTAACGTCCCTACAGCCAAGATGGAGCTTATTTGGAGCCTTTTTGACATATTGATTGGTCAAGGATCAATCATACAATGTTGGTGAATTAAAGAGAGAAGCTACATATGGTAAGAATTCAAACTTTGTCTCACTTATAACACATGCTGAAAATTTCAGCATGGATGGCCGATTTTTACTCATTAATATGATATATTTTATCATATTTTATTGTGTGATTGATTGGAAGAAGAAATGGAAATAATTTGAATATTATTTAAATTAAATAAAGTGTGATATTCTACATATCACACATGCTGAAATTTTTCAGCATGTGTGTGACTTGTGTAGGCCGAATTTTTGAGCATAATTGTGTCCAAGTTCATTTCTCATGTGATAAGAATATTTACCATCAATTGGTGATTCATTTTAAAAAGAAAAATGGTAACATTTTGAACTTTATCTCCATGTGTCACATGCTGAAAATTCAGCATGGTATGTACACTTTATGGCCGATTTTATGCTTAAGGAAGGAAGAAATTTTGTCTTGCAATTTATGTGATAATCTTATGCTTTATGGAAATTATTTTGTGATGATTTTGGCACATGTTTTAAGTGTTATTCTCAGATTTTTCCAAGTCATCAATGATGACAACATTCAACCAATCATGAAGTGCCAAGTAAGCAAAGCTTAAATGATCATCCAATAAGAAGATGCCAAGTAAGACAATGATGCCTTACATCCTCCCAATGACTTAGAAGATAATTTTGAAGTGGGAGACTACACCTAGGGGGGACGGCTGCACCAAGTTAAAAGGAAAAAAGTTGAGCAAAAACAAGACAAGCACGAGCATTGCAAATAAAAAAAAGTGATCAAAACACCTTGCTCTTCTTCTTCTACATTCTCCTTCTTTCTTTCTTCTTGTAAGCCTATTGTATTCATATCTTTCAATCTTGAATAGGCTTGATATAGACCACCACATATTCCATATCTTTGTAAAAGATTGATCAAGGTGTGATCAATTTTCATTCTTGCGAGGTGGTGGTGTTCGTGCAAATTGTATTCACCGTACAAGGTTTGTAAAGGGTTGGAGTTAGGTGTAACTCTATCAAACCTGTGGTAAGGTGTGTTGTGTGTGTGTGATTAGTGTGAACCAAGGAAGGTGTTCCTTGAAGACTGGAGTAGGTTGTTCATAACCGAACCAGTATAGAAATATTGGTGCCATTTACTTTCAGCATTTACTTTCAGTTACTGCACGGTTTACTCTTTTTGTTCGCATTCGTAAAAATAGTAAACAAATTTCAAAAATCACAAGAACTTCCAGAAATATACTCACACGTTCTAGGGTTAATTTGGCACAAGTTTCAACCCTTTTGGATAAGTATAAGTCGATCAAACATCAAAAGTTCTGAAACTAGTGCAGTCTGATTTTCAGACTTTGAAAGGTTGAGACTTTGATTGTAGTTGACCCACTTCCCAAAATAATTTTGTAAAACTGTTTCAACCCAATTAAATATATTATATAAGGAGTTAGTGGTCAAAGTTTCAGAGCATTTGGACATACACACAAATAGGAATAAATTTTTCAATACCGTCTACCGTTTCTGGCAGATTCGAGCAATCTGATTACCAACGGTTTTTGAAGGGGTTAAAGGTTGAATTTTAATTTGAAATGTTTAGGGGAACCTCATAACATCTGAGGCTAAGTTCTCTCAAAATTTCATAATTTTTGGAGACCTATAACCTGGTTTTAAAAACGTTTTAAAACTGGTCCTGAAAACAGAATCTGTTTTCAGAAGTTGAATTGTTTAGGTTTAAATCATAACGTTTTCAAGTTTGGCTATGGTACTCTTGCTAATAACACACGATATGTCGATCCATTCGTCATATGGTCCGAAAAAATGTGTACAAGTGCTAAGAGGGACGCCTCATGGCGGGACCCCGTGTCTCAAACACGGTGTTATACTCAGTCATGCTATCACTAATAATCATAACTTAAAGAAAACTATCATAATCACTCATACTTGGTTAATAGGAAGTAGGACATAGGACATAGGCACTTCACATTTATTAGGCGTACCTTGGTTGTTTCTTTGTCATCCGGATAAACTACCCTTATGTGGGTACGACTCCCACCTTCTACTTTGTTTTCTTAGTACGCTCGTGAAATCGTTTCTTTCATCCTTTCGTTCCCTTATTATCGCATTCCACTCTGTAGCGGTCCTCCAATAATTCGCTAAAGGTCCTTGAATACGACTTGACTTAGCTTGATTTTTTTTCTGGGGGTCTAGACCGCACACAAATCTGATCACCTTAAACTTTCCATTTCTCATGATCAAGGGAGCATACCGTCCTAAAGTAGTGAACGCGTACCCTGAGATGGTGATGCCTAACCCCTTGTCTTAATAAGTCAAAATCCTCAACTCTCTTCGTAACTAAGTCCTTGGGAGAAGAAGAACTCACTAAACTCTTCTAGAAAATTCCGCCTAAGTTACCGATCGGGGTGGTGGTTGGGTACAAGTCTTCCACCACTGGCTGTCCTTACCAACTAAAAAGGGTCGGACAATTCGTGCCCTTATTTCATCTGGCATTCATATCAATCAAAAGGATACTTTCAACTTCATTTAACCATCTTTCAGCCTCCTCTGGATTAGACTCTCCACCGAATCTTGGAACATGTGTTCTAACTAACTGTCGATAATAGAACCCGCTGCTTCCTGGGGGTGATAGGGATAATGCTGGTTTATCAGTCCGTGATGTTATCTGCATTACGGAGCATCTGGATTTTATTCAATGCTAAAATAGCTAGATTGGCAGTAAAATTTAATTTGTAATCCAGTTCAATGGTCATTTATGAAATAAGATATGAATTAAATTCTATGACATGTACAACCTTCATCGACTAGGGCTTTATTATTAAGTCATGACCCTAATTTTCCGTCTAAGTCGTCCTAGTCTAAGGTCAACTCTCGTCTAAGATCATGACTTAGGTCTAAGATCAAACTTAGATTGCTAAGATCATAACTTAGTTCTACGTTCTGCCCGAAATCTAGAGCCTGGGCTCTGATCCCACCTGTAGCGCCCCACACCCGGACCGCGTCCGAATACAGTGCACCCGCCGTACTTCACTAAGGAGAGTACAAAGCGTCATGCATAACATGCGAAAATCCATAACTTATGCCATGGACTCCCATGTTAACATTTAACATGGTAGAAAAATTTAGGCAGAATTAAAACTTTTCAAATTAAACGTACATCACAAAAGTACAGAGTCCCCAAAGAATTAGCCCACAAAACACATCACATATACCCCCAAAGAGTTTAACATAGTTCATAATACAAACGTCATGGCCGTACAAAAGTCATTAAGCTTTGCCTTCTTCAGATCTCCTTGCCTACGGATATGGTACTCTTGGCTCATCCTCGATCCACTCAGTCTTAGCATTTTCTGGCTCTGGGGAAGAATATAAGTGTGAGTGATAAAAATCACCCAGCAAGAATACAATAAACTACCATGAAATACATAAAGAATTATAACATGAATGTAATACCGCGAAAACCTAAAATAATAATAATTCATACCTGATCTTTAATCCTGAGCTTGCTTGACGTTTAGCTTAAGCATAATTTTAGGTAATGCTATACCAATAATAACTTATTGACCATTAACTGTAACATGCAACATGTTTACATGCTCGTGAGCTATGCAAAATGCAATGCATGATGTCATGTAATGTCAAAACATCATTTTGGTCCCATAAAATAACGTGTCATAAAACAGAGTGTCAGATCAATTAACCCCGGATCTGAGCGGGTCCAGAACATATCAACAGACCAATTAACCCCGGGTCTGGGATGGGTCCAGAACATGTATCAGATCAATTAACCTCGGATCTGTATGGGTCCAGAACATGTATCAGATCAATTAACCCCGGATCTGAACGGGTCTAGAACATGTATCAGATCAATTAACCCTGGATCTGAACGTGTCCAGAACATGTATCAAATCAATTAACCCCGGGTCTGGAGTCGGGTTAGTCGCATGCTTGGCCGGCAAAGGAATCATGAAGCTTTCTTTAAAACATGGGACCATAAAAACTTTTCATGCGTAGTGGAAAACATTTTCACTTGAAAAGACTTGCTTGCATAAAATTCATAAAATCAGACATATGGACATGCATGATACACGGAATGATATGCAATGCAAGTCATGACGTGAATAGTCGTAAACATTGCTTGTAACATGTCAATAAGCATGATTTCGGAAACTAAATATTTCCAGATTCTTACTTTATGTTCATGGGGCGGTCAAGCTAACCCAACGGGTCCATTTCCATAATCTATTGTCATACATGCGTTTGGTGGGGTCTTATGTACATGTCGTAAAATTTTCGTAACTTCCTAAGATGAATAAAGTCCTCAAGTCATCCAATCATTATCGAGTGTACATGCTGAATTATGCGATATAATCACCACATTACCTTATCTTTTGAGGCCTTAAATGTTGTACCCCAACGATCATGTACGTGAAAACTATGAATAGGAGACGGAATGAAAGCGACAATTTCTTTTAGCGCGTGTTACATAAGTCCACTTAACTCTCTTTACTTAAATACTATTGAAGTGATACATGAAATATAGAGTTATATGAACGATACATACCACCATATATGTATGTGCGTGTATATGATATATGTGTATATATATACCTACATACGCGGATACATGTACACTAGTATATGATTTAGGTGACATGCACATTGTACATTCTATTATGTACACATACATATGCTAACCTTGGAATACATAAGATGAAGAAAATGATATAGTACATGAATTTAAAATTACAAGAAAAATCAAATTGCCCAAGAGGCCTCAAAATTCGGGCAAGACATGTAAAGGATTCTAGAATCCTCTTGATTTTTCAATCCATTATTAGAAAATTTAAATAGCTAAATAGAAAACAAAATAGACATGCATTTAAAGAACAAGTAAGACAACTCATTAAAGGAGGAGGAAGTATGGTTGAGGTCATAAAGACCCCAACCCAAACCGCCCCCTTTATGTCTAACCATGGAGGATTTTTAAATCCTACCATGGTTACTTTTTCCTTAGAACCAAGGTTAAGATAACCATGGTTTGATAAAGTAACTTGGGTTAGAACTAAAGTAACCATAGTTGGAATAAAGTAACCAAGGTTATCACTAACCTAACCTTGACTAACCCTTATGAAAACCCTAACCCTCACTCTCTCCCTCCAAAAATCGGCCATGCCCTCCCTCATCCCCTAGATTTTTAAATTTTGCAAGACAACATCTTTCATTTATCTAGAACCTACCATCAAGTAAGCCAAGCAACACTTAGCAAAAAACTCCATCCTCCCATCACCACAAACATTTCGGCCACCCCTTGGAACCAAGAAAACAATTCAAGCTTCAACTTCAAGACTCAAGAAACATCTAGGTAAGTCTTGTTCCAAGCTTCTTTAAGTGAATTCTTATTTGGTGAAGAATGAAGCTCACATGAACTCATTCTCTCCATGCCAAAACCGTGGGTTTCATCGTTTAAATATGTGAAAGCCTTCAACTTTCCTAGGTGGTGTTATCTTGAGGTGCTTGCATCTCCATTCCAAGCTCATTTTGGTAAGATGCTCTAGCCCTCAAACATATCCTATTTCCTCTATTGAATAAAGACTAATCTTTTCCTTCCATTTCCCTTAAAACCGTATGCTCAAGGTGAAGAAGGAGAAGGATTTCAACTCAACTCACTCCATAGCCAAGCAAAGACAAGAGCTTTAGCTTGAAAAGGCAAGTATACAATGGTCTCTCATGATTTATTTAAAGAGTTAGTGACTTGAATGCTTAGAGGTCCTTAAGATTTGATCTTTAGTTTAATATCTTAAGTTTAAGACTATATCTTAGTGATTCCCTAAGAACAATGCCTTGCATGTGATTTATTCCTTCAAAGATGGAGTCTTTTCCTATATGCATTATGGAATGAGGCCGATCTAGAGTGAAATAAGGTTCACCTAAGTAGGTCTAGACAAGATTAACTTGTGAATGTAACACAAAAGGTCCTAAGAAAAGTATACATGCGAAAGATATGAGCTTTATGAGGTTGTTTGTAGGATTAGACTAAGATGACTCTTGAATGTGAATACATGCTTGAAAATATGTTGAAAAATAGGTTAAGACACCACACAAGTTTCGGATTAAGGGATTGGATAGAAGGTGTACATGGACATTTGATTTGTATAGATGACAAAATAGCAAACTACTGGAATAGGGCAGAATGGAATGACATTTTAAACGGCTTAAGGACTGACCTTGCAAACCTTCAATGAAGCTAATTTTTGGTACAAAGTTAGCCCTATGAGTATAGCACAATTGAGAGTTTGAATTTCGTTAAAATTAGCTACGGATTATGTTTAAGAAATTACGCGGTAAAACTGCTCCAGCTGATAATTCTGGAGCTAGGCAGAATTGAACATTGATTTCAACGACTTAAAATAGGACCTTGTAGATCTTCAATAAATCTGATTTTCGGCAAAAAGCTAGCCCCATGAGTATAGAAGAATTAGGAGTTGGAATTTCTTTAAAATGAGCTATGGTTAAGTTTTAATAAAATATTTGGTAAGACTGGCCAGACTTGAAAAACGGGAACTGAGCAGAATGGTAACCTCTTTTGGTTGGCTTGAAAAGAGACCTTGTAGAGGACCAATAAAGCTGATTTTTGCCATGGTAATAATTCTATGAGTTTAGTGAACATTCCAACTGGACTTTTGGTGAAACAATTTCTGGATTATTTTTAATGAATTAATTAGTAAGACTGCGCAATAGAAGTCACCGGAATGATGCCGGAATTAAGTAACTGGTTAGTGGACTCTGAAATAGGACTTAGAAATTTGCAAACAGGCTAAATTTCGGAAGAATACTAGTTTCATATGTTTATGACTCATGAGAGTTGGAATTTCTGAAAAACAAGTTACAGATTTGCCACAGTTAAATGTTTAGTAAAATCGGTCAGTTCAGTTTCAGCACTTAATCCATTTCGGAAATTAATTAAATGAACCCTTTTTGGTTATCGAAGTAGTCCGAAATTTTTATGACATGTATCTAAGATTCCACCAAACATTGTTTATGACCAAAAAATATGGAAATGGATCTATTTGGTTAGCTTAACCACCCCATGAATATGAAGTAAAAGTCTGGAAGTATTTAGCTTCCAAATTCATGCACGTTGACATGTTATAAGGAATGCATACGATTATTCACGTCATGACTTGCATGGCATATCATTCCATGTATCATGCATATCCATATGTCACATGAATCCGATTTTATGCATGCAAGTCTTCTCAAGTGAAAATGTTTTCAGTTATGCATGAAAAGTTTTTAGGGTCCCATGTTTTAAAAGAAAGCTTCATGATTCCTTTGCCGGCCAAGCATGCGACTAACCCGACTCCAGACTCGGGGTTAATTAGTCTGATGACATGATATCTGTTCTGGACCTGTTCAGATCTGGGGTTAATTGATCTGATATCTGTTCTGGACCCGTTCAGATCCGGGGTTAATTGATCTGATTTCTGTTCTGGACCCGCTCAGATCCGGGGTTAATTGATCTGATATCTGTTCTGGACCCGTCCCAGACCCGGGGTTAATTGGTCTGTTGATATGTTCTGGACCCGCACAGATCCGGGGTTAATTGATGTGACACTCTGTTTTTACGACATGTTATTTTATGGGACCAAATGATGTTTTGACACGACATGACATCACGCATTGCATTTGCATAACTCACGAGCATGTGGACAAGTTGCATGTTTCAGTTTATGGTTAATGAGTTAATACTGGTATAGAATTACCTAAATTTGTGCTTAAGATAAACGTCAAGCAAGCTCGGGGTTAAAGATCAGGTATGAATTATGGTTATTTGAGGTTCTCGGGGTATTACATTCATGTTATAATTCTTTATGTATATCATGGTAGTTTATTGTATTCTTGCTGAGTGATTTTTATCACTCACACTTTATTTTTTCCCAGATCCAGGTAATGCCAATATAGAATGGATCGAGGATGAGTCGAAGGTACCTTATCCATAGGCGAGGAGATATGAAGGAAGCTAAGCTTAAGGACTTTTGTGCTGCCAAGACATTTTGTATTATGACTATGTTTGAACTCTCTGGATTTCGGTTATGTTATTTTGTGGAACTACTACTTTTGGGGAACTTAGTAATTTAGTAATGCATGTTTAATTTGAAAAGTTTTAATTCTGCCTAAATTTTACTACCATGTTGAATGTTAGCATGGGAGTCCATGATTTATGTTATGGATTTTCGCATGTTATGCATGACGCTTCGTACTCTCCTTAGTGAAGTACGGCGGGTGCACCGTATCCGGACGAGGCCCAGGTGTGGGGCGTCACATTAAAACCTTAATTATTTGGACCATAACCTGGAAAATATAATAAACCCCCTAAGGATTAATATTCATGAGCCCAAACCGTGTATATAGATCCAAATCCATCAAATTGGGCCTTTTATAGTTAATCCCCTATTCATTCCAATTTTTCAGTTTTAGTACATCCAGTTAATGCTCGTAATTACCCATCAAAACGTTAAGACCAACCGGATTAATTTACATGGTCTTACTCCTTTTATGTCTTAAGTGATTACGATAAAATTTCCGGATCAATCTAACGACCTTAAAGAGTTCATTTAATCATTTTTCTAAAATGGGTCATATGCTGAAACTGGACTGACCCATTTTACTAAAAATTCAATTGTGGCAAAACCATAATTTCTTTTTCCAACATTCCAACTCACGCAAGTCATAAACATGTAATGCTATCATCATACCGAAAATTAGCCCATTTTCATGTTCCTAAGATTCATTTTTGAGTCCATTAACTCGTTACTTAATTTCTGCTCTGTTCCAGTAATTTCAATTGAGCAGTGTTACTAATTAAATCATTAAAAATAATCCACAACTTGTTTTGCCAAAATTCCAGCTTGACTACTCACTGCACGCTTAGGATTGTTATCATGCCAAAAATAAACTTTATTGAACATCTACAAGGTCCCTTTTTAAGCCAATTAAAAAGATGTACTGTTCTGCTCAGTTCCAGTCTTTTCAGTCTGAGCAGCTTTACCAAATATTTTATTACAAATAATCCACAACTCATTTTACCAAAATTCCAACTTTCCTATTTCCTACACCCACAAGGCTATCACCAAACCGAAAATCAGCTTTATTGAACATCTACAAGATTCATTTTAAGGTTATTCAAAACGTTATACCATTCTGCCAAGATCCAGAATTTCCAATCTGAGCAGTTTCACCAAATATTTTATTAAACATAAGCCGTAACTTATTTTATCGAAATTCCAACTCTCATATTTGCTGCACACATAGGGATAAATTTGTTCCAAAAATCAGCTTGATTGAAGGTCTTCAAGTCCCATTTTTAGGCTAGCAAAAACGTTACTTAATTCTGCCCAGTTCCAGTAGTTTGATGTTTAGTCATTCCTTTAAGTCAAATGTCCACTATTTCCCTTGTTCTTATGAAATAGCTTATAGGTTAACACATAAACTCCTTTGTAACATGAATATCCAGATTCCATACTTATTATAAAGTCACCTTTGCATCATACCAAACAGTTTGTAGATAGTAAACCAAGCAAGTGTCATATATGCACAAAACAAGTGTTCTTCCTTGAAATCAATACTCACCTCCCTTTCCATCCTTTAGGCCGAAACATAGGTGATACCTTAACCACATTTTACAACATGTATTCAAGCATGCAACACATTCAAGAGTCCTTTTTGGTCTAATCTTGCAACAACTTCATAAAACTCATATTCATCACATGCATGCTTTCAAGTTACAACCAAGGGTTAATCTTGCCTAGGCTCACCTAGGTAAATCTTATTTCATCTCAAATCAGCCTCTTACTATATTGCATGTAATAAAAGACTCTATCTTTGAAAGAATAAATAACATGCAAGGCATTTTTCTTAAGAAATCACTAAGATACATTCTTAAACTTAAGATATTCAACTAAAGGTCATATCTTAGGAACTTCTAAGCATTCAAGCTACTAATTCTTTAAATAAATCATGAGAGATTAGTGTATACTTGCCTTCCTCAAGCTTAAGCCTCCTTAGTTTGGGACTTGGATGAAATGCGATCTTCCTTCTCTTCAATGTGCTCCCCACGGTTTTGGGGAATGAAAAAGCACAAAGGTTAGTCCTTTTCTTAAGTAAAAGATGTAACCAAATAGAGGCTATATTGTCTTACCAAGATGAAGTTTGAATGGTGTTCAATCCTCTTAAGAATCTAGCACCTCTTAAAGGCTTGAAAGCTTGGGCCTAGTGACATGGTGGTCACGGTTTTCCTTGGGCAAGAAGAGGAGTACCAATGTGAGTTTCATCCTTTGAAATATAGAATTCATTTAGGAGGTTCAACATGCATTTACCTAGATGGGTTCTTGGAGCTTGAAGATGAAGATGGCCTTGACACTCCAAAGCTTCACTATGGTCGAAAGTTGAGCATGTGAAGGGAGGGGAAGATTGTCTAAGTGTTGTCTTGGTTTGCTTTCTAGAGAGAGAGAATTCAGGATACCATATAGTGGAGCTTCTAGGTTGTTCTTAAGATGAATCTTGATGGGGATGGGAGAGGAAAACCGTTGGGTATGTTAGACGGGAAGGGTTTTCCTTAACTTTTGTTAGGCTAATAAGAACTAGTTAACCTTGGTTACTTTGTACCAACTATAGTTACTTTATGTCAACTATAGTTACTTTATGTCAACTATAGTTACTTTTTGTCAACTATAGTTAATTTATGTCAACTATAGTTACTTTAGAGCTAACCTAGGTTACTTTACCCCAACTAGTGTTACTTCCTTAACCTTGTAGTAACCATGGTAATTTTCTTGGTCAACCATGGGGGGGGCGGTTTTGGCCTTTGAGGGGATCCTACCATGCTTAATTTCTTTCCAAATGAGTTTAATAAGAAGCCATGTGGGTATTTGCCCCCTTTTTATTAATTATTTCCCCCTTTTCTTGTTTTAAAAACAAATTAGGAAATTCTTAATTCCTTATGGCTGAAAGGGCCGAAACTTTATAATAGTTTGGGGAAAAATTGTCCACTACTTACAACTGCTTAATTTCCATTTTTGGGCTTATTTTAAGAAGGCCCTTAAGATTAACCTCCCCTATAATTTGGAGAAACCCCTTTAAGACCCTTTCCAAACCTTGTGGCCGAAATTTTCTTAAGCCCCTTTGGGTGAATTTGAATTGGTCACGGTCCATATCTCATTCTTGAATAATTATATTGTTTGCTTATCAACATAAAATAAAAGAATCACTAAGGAATCTTAGTGAAATGCACTTGAAGGATACCACTTATTAATTTACTCACACGAGTCTTCAAGTACAATATGACTTTTCGTCGGGGTACAACATTCTCCCCCCCCCTTAATATAAGTTTCGTCCTCGAAACTTCAGGCTAGTCAACAAGATGGGCCATCTATTCCTCATGTTTTCTTCCGTTTCCCATGTGGCTTCTTCTTTAGGTAAATAAGATAGCATAAAGCGTCTATTTAGCTCCCTCAGACTGCTTTGTTCAATTCATCTTAGAGATCTCATCAGAATTTATTCTAATTCTCTAGAGGTGTTATCGTAACCTACCTCATATCTCAAGCACTTGCAACCTTTATACTATGTACTTGATAATGAAATCCATCCCGTGTAATCATGATCATAAAAGGCTTGTAATTTCCTTTTTCATAATACGAAAAACTTGGCAGAGGTCATTAACTCTGGGATATAGACCATTAGCTCTTTTCTGTAACCGTCCTTTCAATAATCATGTAACGGTCATCCTACGTACGGAATAGCATCCAAAGGCACCTGGAATAATTCCCATAAGGTACACATACCAAGCTCTTCATAAGGTATGTGCCGCATTCATCCGTCTTGTTGATCGCATTACTACGTAATAACTTTTACCTTTTTGCGATCATTTCATAAAATCGAACTAGAAGTTGTGGTTTCTCCCTTGAACTTATGTCCCCTTTATGACATGTCAAATGTTTCTTGTTCATCATAAGTCCTTGTTTTCTCTGTTGATACCTGAAACATGTACGTATCATTATTTACGTGTTCATAAGACAGTTGGATGATGATGCTATACATATGAAATGAGGATATGTCAAGGTGTAACGTCTCCGCTGGAGTTTTGTTAGATATCCTCAACTTATAAATTCCTGATCCAAACGTTTTGTCTTATGGGATTCTCTATTCCACCTCCCAATTGGTCATTGTTTTAGGTCTCTCCTAAACAGTCCCGTAACGCTTCATCGTCTTACCACCTTTCTATGAATTCTTCCATAAGAAACTCTAACACACAGGTTCACTAAACAAATTCCCAAACAATACACCACTTATCAATTGCTTTCCCACAGCTGGTTAAGTAGATCATTGATTTAGTCAGAGGGTACTTATTCCTATGGTGAATATGTTGAGTTCTTTATGATCTATGCAAGGACGCGTGTCTCCATCCTTCGAATAACACGAAAGCACCCTGGGCAAAAAGTTGGGAAATAAGTTCCCCCCTTAAAAGCTCACGCACTTGTTCCTTTTGGTTCAGCAAGCGCCTTTTAGTGAGTTACCTTCATCATCCTACGGTGTCCCGTTCTCATAAAACATGGTTTTCATCATCGTGACTTACTTTTCATAGTTCGCCTAACATGACGCTTCATATCGTGATGTCATAACGTTTTCAAGTTTGGCTATGGTACTCTTGCTAATAACACACGATATGCCGATCCATTCGTCATATGGTGCGACAAAATGTGTACAAGTGCTAATAGGGACGCCTCATGGCAAGGACCCCGTGTCTCAAACACGGTGTTATACTCAGTCATGCTATCACTAATAATCATAACTTATAGAAAACTATCATAATCACTCATACTCTCATACTTGGTTAATAGGAAGTAGGACATAGGCACTTCACATTTATTAGGCGTACCTTGGTTGTTTCTTTGTCATCTGGATAAACTACCCTTGTGTGGGTACGACTCCCACCTTCTACTTTGTTTTCTTAGTACGCTCGTTAAATCGTTTCTTTCATCCTTTCGTTCCCTTATTATCGCATTCCACTCTGTAGCAGTCCTCCAATAATTCACTAAAGGTCCTTGAATAAGACTTGACTTAGCTTGATTTTTTTATGGGGGTCTAGACCACGCACAAATCTGATCACCTTAAACTTTCCATTTCTCATTATCAAGGGAGCATACCGTCCTAAAGTAGTGAACGCGTACCCTGAGATGGTGATGCCTAACCTCTTGTCTTAATAAGTCAAAATCCTCAACTCTCTTCGTAACTAAGTCCTTGGGAGAAAAAGAACTCATTAAACTCTTCTAGAAAATTCCGCCTAAGTTACCGGTCGGGGTGGTGGTTAGGTACAAGTCTTCCACCAGTGGCTGTCCTTACAAACTAAAAAGGGTCGGACAATTCGTGCCCTTATTTCATCTGGCATTCGTATCAATCAAGAGGCTACTTTCGACTTCATTTTACCATCTTTTAGCCTCCTCTGGATTAGACTCTCCACCGAATCTTCGAACATGTGTTCTAACTAACTGTCAATAATAGAACCCGCTGCTTCCTGGGGTGATAAGGATAATGCTGGTTCATCAGTCCGTGATGTTATCTGCATTACAGAGCATCTGGATTTTATTCAATGCTAAAATAGCTAGATTGGCGGTAAAATTTAATTTGTAATGCAGTTCAATGGTCATTTATGAAATAAGATATGAATTAAATTCTATGACATGTACAACCTTCATCGACTAGGGCTTTATTATTAAGTCATGACCCTAATTTTCCGTCTAAGTCGTCCTAGTCTAAGGTCAACTCTCGTCTAAGATCATGACTTAGGTCTACGATCAAACTTAGATTGCTAAGATCATAACTTAGTTCTACGTTCTGCCCGAAATCTAGAGCCTGGGCTCTGATCCCACCTGTAGCGCCCCACACCCGAACCGCGTCCGAATACAGTGCACCCACCGTACTTCACTAAGGAGAGTACAAAGCATCATGCATAACATGCGAAAATCCATAACTTATGCCATGGACTCCCATGTTAACATTTAGAAAAATTTCGGCAGAATTAAAACTTTTCAAATTAAACGTGCATCACAAAAGTACAGAGTCCCCAAAGAATTAGCCCACAAAACACATCACATATACCCCCAAAGGTACAAAAGGATTCCCTTATTGGGTTACAACATCCTCCCCCCTTATTATAAGTTTCGTCCTCGAAACTTAAAAGTGCTAATCAAAGAGGTGAGGGTACAAGTTCTTCATGTTCTCTTCTACTTCCCAGGTAGATTCATCTATGGAATGGTTCTTCCACTGCACCTTAACCATAGGTACTGATCGTTTCCTTAACACCTTTTCCTTACGATCAATTATTCTTTCCGGTCCTTCCTCATATGTGATGTCAGCTTCCAGCTTCAAAGGTTGTTCCTTTATGACATGGCTAGGATCGTGCACATACCGTCGAAGTTGAGATACATGAAACACATCATGTATTTGAGATAATGTGGGTGGTAGAGCGAGTCGATAAGCTACTTCCCCAATCTTTTCAAGAACCTCATATGGCCCAGTAAATCTTGGGCTTAACTTTCCTTTTATACCAAATCTTTTAACTCCTTTCGTCGGTGATAACTTTAGAAACACTTTTTCCCCAACTTGAAATTCTAGTGGTCGTCGTTTCTCATCTGCCCAAACCTTGCTTCTATCTTGGGCCGCTTGTAACTTTTGCTTGATGATTCTTACTTTCTCTCAGTCTGTTCCACTAGGTCAGGCCCAGTAAGAATCTTATCTCCGATTTCATCCCAATAGAGCGGAGAACGGCATTTTCCTCCATAGAGTGCTTCATACGGAGCCATCCCTATGGATCGATGGTAACTGTTGTTATAAGAAAATTCTACTAGCTTGAGACTCCGATCCCAGCTTTCCCCAAAGTCAAGTACGCATGATCGCAACATGTCTTCCAATGTCTGAATGGTCCTTTCCGATTGACCATCAGTTTGGGGATGAAATGCCGTGCTCATGTGGATCTCCATGCCCATCGCTTTCTGAAAAGCTATCCAAAATTGTGATGTGAAGCAAGGGTCGCGGTCGCAAACAATGCTTAGGGGTATCCATGAAGACTTACAATTTGTTCAACATACATTATCGCCAATTTCTCCATCGGAGCCTTGATCGTCTTGGCCATGAAATGGGTGGACTTTGTTAGGCGATCGACAACTACCCAAATGGTATCATATCCGCTTCTCGTTCTGGGCAGATCTGTAACAATATCCATAGTAATGTGGTCCCACTTCCATTCGGGAACTTCAAGAGGCTGTAGCAACCCAGCGGGTTTCTGATGTTCCGCTTTCACCTTCTGGCAAACGAGGCATTTTTCTGCGAATTCTGCAATCTGTTTTTTCATGCCACGCCACCAGAATCGTTGTTTCAAATCTTGGTACATTTTATTTGCTCCAGGGTGAATAGATAGTCTAGAGTTGTGAGCTTCCTTAAGAACTTCATTCAGTATGTCTTCGTCATCTGGTACACACAATCTTTCTTGAAACCATAAACTGTTGTCGTTTCAGACTTTAAACTCTCCTGAAGGTTTTATTCTCACCCGGTCCTTTAGCTTCTTTAAGGTTTCATCTTTTTCTTGTCCTTCTTTGATTCTGTCTATCAGCGAAGGAATTAACACTAACTTTGCGAGCATGCCTTCAATTGAATCGACCTCTTCCAAATAAAATTCTTCCATGTCACGCTGCAAAGGTGGTTGACGCAGATGGCTTGTTTTTCTACTTAATGCATCAGCTACCTTGTTGGCTTTTCCTGGATGATACTGAATTGATAAGTCGTAGTCTTTCGTTAATTCTAGCCATCTGCGCTGACGCATGTTTAGCTCTTTTTGGGTGAATAGATACTTGAGGCTTTTGTGGTCTGTGAAAATTTCGCACTTTTCACCGTATAGATAGTGCCTCCATATTTTCAGTGCAAAGACCACAGCGGCTAATTCGAGGTCATGTACAGAGTAATTATGTTCAAATGGCTTCAATTGTCGGGATGCATCCAGGAATGGGTTGTGCTAAAACTGGGGCGGAGGTCAGCCTCTTCTTTAATTCAGTAAAGTTCTTTTCGCAATCTGCGGTCCATTCAAATTTTGTTTTCTTCTGGGTCAAACGGGTCAGAGGCATAACGATTTGAGAAAATCCTTTCACGAACTTACGATAGTAACCGGCAAGACCGAGAAAACTTCGTACCTCTGTAACGTTGGTCGGTCTGGGCCACTCCGTGATTGCCTCGTTTTTCTTGGGGTCTACCGATATACCTTCTTCGGATATTACACGCCCCAGAAATGCTACACTTCCTAGCCAGAATTCGCATTTACTAAATTTCGCGTACAGTTGTTTCCTTTGTAGAATGTCCAGAATGACCCTTAGATGGTTTGCGTGGGTCTCTTCGTCAGGCGAGTAGATCAATATGTCATCGAGGAAGACCACAACGAACTTGTCTAGTTGGTCTTGAAAGACTCGATCCATTAGATCCATAAATGCTGCGGGGGCATTGGTCAGTCCGAATGGCATTACTAAAAATTCGTAATGTCCATAACGGGTTCTGAATGCAGTTTTCTGGACGTCTTCAGCCTTGATCTTCAATTGGAAATATCCTAAGCGAAGATCAATTTTACTGAAAATCCTTGCCCCCTGCATCATGATACCTTTAGGTAGGGTTTATAATAGACTCATTACTAAAATAAAATTTTAATTTGCTTACCCGAAGCTGATCGAACAGATCGTCGATCCTTGGCAAAGGGTACTTATTCTTTATAGTGATCTTGTTGAGCTCCCTATAGTCAATACATAACCGCATACTTCCGTCCTTCTTCTTGACGAACAGTACGGGAGCTTCCCAAGGTGACACACTTGGGCGAATCAGTTTCTTTTCCAGTAATTCGCGCAGCTGTTCCTTCAGCTCTTTTAGTTCCGCAGGTGCCATTCGGTAGGGAGCCTTTGATATTGGTTCAGCTCCTGGAACCAGGTTGATTTCAAAAGATATCTCCCGGTCTGGAGGAAGACCTAGTAACTCTTCTGGAAAAACATCTGAGTATTCACGAACTACTGGAACTTGGGACAGATCTGAGGGTGCTTGATCGACATTTATTGCATAGACAAGATATCCCTCATGTCCTTTCTTTAGTGCCTTATTAGCGCGAATCTCATTTGCATAAATGTTCTTAGGACACTTCCGTAACTTCGATCCTCTTTGAAAGGTTATTTCTTTACTTGTGGTATCTTTAAAGGTAACTTGTTTTTCACTACAATCGATGTTGGCATGATTCTTGGAAAGCCAGTCCATCCCAAGAATTACATCGAAGTCCGTCATGGGTATGGGAATCAAATCAGCGTCAAACCGATGATTATCAAACTCAAGTTCGCAAATTCTGAAAACATGGTAAGATACAAGCACATGTTCCCCAGCTGCTTGGATTCTGTACGGTGTATCATTATACGTGGGGTTATGCTCAATATTCTTTGCGAATTTCTTGGATATGAAGGAGTTGCTAGCGCCACTGTCAAATAACACGTTGGCAGGTATTTAACATACTAGGATAGCTCCTGAATCATGCAATACTTACTAAGCAACTATAGGACAACATTACTCGTAAAAATTAACACAATTCTCAGAAAAATACCTGTCACCACGTCATTGTCCTCTTCAGCAGCGGCGTCAGTCATAGAGTGAACTCCTGCGTTGGTACGCTTAAGCTGAGGCTTTGGCGGCTGTTGTTGCTGCTGGCCCCCTTCTCCGGACATTCTCTGGCCATGTGTCCTGTTTTCCCACATCCAAAGCAGGTGGTTCCTTTATCTGTGCAGTCCTTAAGGATGTGGCCTGTCTTGCCGCATCCAAAGCATTTCCCGGCCTGAATATAACATTCTCCCACATGGTGCCTACCGCAATGTGAGCAGCTTGGAATAGCAGATTGTTGGCCTTGATTCTTTGATTGGTTCTTTTGGGAGCGGCGTTGAAACCGATTCTTTCCTTGATGCCCTGGCCCCCTTGTATTTCGCTTCGCAAACTTGTGGGGCCCTCCGCTTCCCGACACCTCTCTTCCTCTCTTTTGGCTAAACTGATCACGGTGGATGATATCTCTTTCAATTCGATAGCATGCATCTAGAAGGGCACCAAAGTTTGCTGGATTTGCATTAACCAGCCATGTTCGGATTCTAGGGTTTAGTCCTCTTTCAAATTTCAACATTTTGGTTTCTTCATCGTTCATGTTGGATGGTTGAAATCTTCCCAGAGCTATAAATTTGTTAGAGTAGTCAGCAACCGTCATTCCCGATTCTTGTATTAGGGATTCAAACTCATGTCTTTTCTGTAATTTGACGGAGGGTGGTATGTAGAACTTATTGAATTCCTGAAGAAACCTTTCCAAGGAAATCGGTCTAGGTAAAGCTTGTAAATTGGCCTTCCACCATTGGTTGGCCTCTCCTAACAGAAATGGTCTAACCGCCTGAGTCTTTACTTCTTCCGGGGCTCTAATTTGTTCAAAGCAGTTTTCCACCTCATCCAGCCACTTCTCGGCGGCATCTGAGTCTGACTTTCCTTCAAACGGCCGAACATTGGCTCTCTTCAACTTTTCAAAATATGAGCATCTCTGACCGCTCGTGAGGTTGAGGGTTATTCTGTTGCAGCATTACTTGCCCAATTTGGGTGACTGTTTGGCAAAAGTTCTGAAAAGCATTAATATCAGGCATCATTTGTGGAAAAGGTCCTTGGGGTGGAGGAACATTCTGAACTGGCGGTGGATTTTGGCCTTGCGGCGGCGGGGGTGGAGGGACCTGAGCGGGTGGAGGAGGGATGGGCTCCTGCACCGCGGGTCTAGCTCTGGCTGGTCTGCCTCTTGGTCACACCATCTGCAGTATGCAGTGTCGGCTTTATTCAATATGGAAATGTCACAATAAATAGCAGAATTTAATTTATTTTGTTAACATATCTGAGGAGCTTATACGTATATTAAATTCTGTGTTTGGTCACTAATTAGGGCATTATCAACGGGCCATACCCTAGTTTTCCAGTATAAGTTATTCTAGTCTAAGGTCAACTCTCATCTAAGATCAGAACTTAGATCTAAGATCAAGCTTAGTTGACTACGATCATAACTTAATTCTATATTCTGCCCGGATCTGGAGCCTTAGCTCTGATACCACCTGTGGCACCCCGCACCCTGGCCCAGCCAAAGTCGGTGCACCCGCCGTACTTCACTAAGGAGAGTACCAGGCGTCATCCCATACATGTCATGATCCATGAAATAATGCATGGATTTTCGCGCTTACACGTAAATAAGTAAGCGAAACCGTGGCAGAATTTAAAAATTCGAATTAAAAGAAAACATCCACCAAACCATTCTTAGTTTTACAACCCAAATCCAAACTAGCGAAAGTCACGAAAGCAAATGTTTTCCATCACAAATACATCATCAGTCATCAGTCATAGCTGGCCAGTCATGTCTCCTAAATCCGTCCACTCCTCGCTGCGCTCACGGGTAGGGAACCCTAGGTTCATCCTCAATCTACTCTACTTTATTCCTTGCAGCCTCTGGGAGGAAAAATAGGGGTGAGTGAAAAAGTCACCAGCAAGTATACTATAATAATTGAGGATTAAATGGAAAGTGCGTATAAGAACCGAATCCCAAAAATTTCGGTTTAAAAACATACCTGTCCTCCATCCAATACTCGATAGAGATCAACACTTAATGCATCAAGATCATAACTTAGATAAAATCGTTACGTAATACAAAACATAACAATAAAAGGCTGTAACTCGCATCAATTCATAACATAACAAGAATTATTACTTAATGAAGTCATGCTTAGGATCTACAAGGTCATATCAACTTAGTCTAAGTATCATGTGTCACTACACAATGACTCCATAAACGTGACATGCATGCATATGTTCGTGTGATGCATCATGATAAAAATGAGAATATGATTTTTCATGCTTTTCTTTCAAATCATCATCGTCAAGAAAACCATAGAGTGTTCAGATCTATCTTCCCGGATATGAGGTGGTAACGTCTCTCCTTCGAATCTATTATTCCCGGATTCGGAACGGTAGCGTCATCACTTATCGGGTCTATTCTCTCTGGGCCCGAACGGTCATCATCAGGTCTATTCTCTCCGGGCCTGAACGTCATATCATCAGATCACTTAACCCGGATCTGGGCGGGTTCTTACTGGCCAGGCACATACACACACACGGTACCGGTGGGGAAGCGTTCTTTTTAAAAAAAATAGGATCATTTCTTCTCTTTTTTTATAAAAAAAACGCCCTTCATCTTTCTTTCGCATAAAACCAATGCCATAAATCATGTAAATGACGATCATGCAATGCATGACATGTATTATGCAATTCATGACATAATGCGTTACATATACACGTTTGTTCAACTCGTCGCTATGCTGGAAAAATTTCCAGCATGAACACTCCTTATATTCGGCCCTAGACCCTTGTGGTTAGGCCTATTAACAATAATGCTTGTCATGCGTATGCATAAAATGCCTCATTCGTTCATAATAAAATTCTCGTGATGATACAAAATGTGTAAGACACTTAGTTTAATAAATCACGAAACAAGGACGCTGAATTTCGGTAATCCAGCGCCCCTTTTCTTTGTTCTTTCAAGTAAGCCCATTAAACCTCTCTTAATTTGGGCCAGCTGAGAAAACTTACTATAACATTCCATTAATTGGTGGTTGTAAGCCCAAGTCGTGTAACTAGCCTAAACCCATTCGAGTAAGGTCTTATAATAAGTTCTTCAATTCTGCCTGAAAATCTCAGATTAGTGACACCCACTTAATTGTGGTATATACCCTTCAATTAGTCGTTCTAAAAATAGTGGTTTACATAGATGGGTTCACCTATGTCTTAGGTAGTTGGTAAATAGATTTCGCGGATTTATAATATTGTTAAGGGCATCATTTATTCTTTTCCTTAAAATCGCTACATGCAGATTTCTGGAGCGACCAATTTTACTATAAATTTTTGTGTGACCACACCGTAACTCCTTTTTCAGAAATTCTGACTCTCCAGCTTATTAAACACATTGGACTAGCATCTTACCAAAATTTGGCCCAATTGCATTTTTCTATGGTCCAATTCCAGATCATGCAACATGCCTCACTAATTCTGTCAGTCCAGCGAAATTTCAGCCTGACCCATTTTACTAGAACATTCATTAAAAATACACCATAACTCATTTTGTCGAAATTCCAATTCTCACCTTTACTTAATTCATAGAGTTAGTGTCATACCGAAAATTAGATAATGTGTATACTTCTAAGGTCTATTTCTAGGCTACTCAATGAGTCACTTAAATTCTGTCCAGTACAGTATTCTCCGCAGGACCAACTTCACTAGAAAATTTATTAAAAATAAACCGTAGCTCCTTTTAATGAAATTACAACTCTCACATCTAATATACATCTAAAACTAGTGTCATACCAAAAATCAACTAAATTGAAAGTTCCTAAGGTCTCTTTTCAGGGCTCTCAAAACAGCCCAAAATTCTGTCCTGTTCCAGTAGATTTCCTAGTTTGTCACATTTCCTTCCTAAATGACCTTAACTTGCATTGTTTCTCATAAGTAACTTAATTAAGCATCAACTTACTCTTTATATAGGAAATATACAGGTTCAACATGCTACAAACATCACATGAAAATCCCTTACCAAACAGTTTGTACACCCCCAATACATCATCCTTTGGCTAACATACAACATTCCTACTAAAACAACACTAGCAACGATTTTGTGCACCCTAGTCACCAACAGACCCTTTTTCGGTGCATGCAAGATAAAATGATGTATCCAAGTACATGTTAAGCTTAACACACACAAGAGCATAACCTTGTCTCCACTTTACCACTTAAGTTGTCATTTTCATGCAAAATTGCTCCTATTTCCTTCACCCTCTCTACCGTGTGCCCTTTCCATGGAAAAGAAAAGATCTTTAGCTTGTTCAATTTAGATTAACACATAATGGTGCATATAAACCACAAAGATTCCATCTTGAAGCAAAGATACACACCTACACACCATTTGGCCCCTAGGCCAAAAGTTTAGGCATCAAAACTTAGCACTTCACAACTAAAATTAAATCTTAAGTTTATCTAGCCATTCATTCAAACACTCCCACATTCAAGCCACAAAGAGTATAGTGTACTTGCCTTTTTGCTTACTGTTCTTGAAAGGTGTATGGAAAGTGGAAACCTTTCTCCTCTTCTATGCTTGCATCCCACGGTGGGGGAAAGAAAAGAGATAGAAGGGTTAGTTTACATTCTTAACTAAAGGATGCACTTAGTGAGGGCTAGATGGACTTACCAAAAAGAGCTTGGAGTAGTATTCAAGCTTCTCCAACCTAGAGTCCTCACAACTTGAGATTCTTGAGCCTAGTGACCGTTGAAGGTCACGGTTTAGGGCAAAAGAGATGAGTGAGTTTTTAAGCTAAATAAAATGTAGGGGTTTTCCTTGAATGGTTGAGTATGCACTTACCTAATTCCTCTTGCTTGTATGAATCTTGAGCCTCCTTGGTTTACCCTTTGGCGTGTGGTTTATGGGTGGAGGAAGAGAAGAATGTTTCTTTGGAAGAGTGTATTGCATCATTGTGACATTTCCTTGCTTATCTGGCAACTCCTCATTGGATGATCATTAAGCTCTTGCTTACTTGGCACTCATTGATTGGATGGAAGTTGTCATCAATTGATTACTAGATAAATCTGAAAACAAACCTTAAAAAGCATGTGCCAATTAGCCATAAAATTATTTCCATAAAGCATATAATCATCCCACATAATTAGCAAGACAAATAATCCCATTCTTCCATCAAAAATTCGGCCATTATGTCTCTTCACATGCTGAAATTTTAGCATGTGTAACGTTTACACTTTATTCAAATTGTTGCCAAGTTTGCATTTGATTTATTCCTTGAAAATAAAGAAGAAATCAATCATCATTTAGTACACAACATTTCTACCAATTTTGGAATAAAATTAGTCACCAAGTAGGCCTTAAAATCGGCCAACACATTACACACATGCTGAAATTTTCAGCATGTGTGATATTTGAAAATATCACTTTATTAATTTCAACAAAATATTCAAAACATTGCCATAACATCTTTCAGTTAATCCACATGATTCAAATTGGTAAATATGGCATAATTTAGTATGAAATTCGGCCAGCCTATGCACAGATGCTGAAATTTTCAGCATGTGTTACAAATGTGATATAGTTTGAAATGTTACCTTGTGTAGCTCCTTCCTTTATGTCACCAACATTGTATGCTTCATTCTTGGCCAATCAAGATGCCAAAAAGCTCCACATATGCTCCAACATAGCTGGTATAGGTGTGTGATGAAGGATATACATGTGCTGAATTTTATTTTTGCAAACTTTGTAAAATAGTGCACATATAATTATACACATATGGTATATTCCAATCAGCCCTTAATTGATTTTTCTAGAACACTTTAGAATCTATGAAGTATGTAAAAAGTGTCTAGATACATGTTATATTCCATGCCAAAAATGTTCCATCTGTTGTGTACGTAGAAAACCGAATTTTCAACGTTTATCGATTACCCGATTATTCTCTAATTAAATTCCAACTTTTTGCACATGTTATATATATTATGTTACACATAATATACATAAATTAAACTTTAATATTCAGCGCTTAGGCTGATCTAAAGTGGCGCCCAACATGTGACAAAATTGAAATTGGAATCTCCACAATTTGGCCATTATTAAGGGTGACTTGTGTGTGCCAACATGGAATGATTTTATGGCTGCACATACCATGTAAGCCACGAAATTTGTGGCCATTTTTGAGATGTAGGGGCTGGCCATCTATTTATGGCAAGTACGTGATACGTTGGCGAAGTTTCGGTATTCACCCGATACGACAATTTTTGGTTTAGAACCTTTTAACGTGTAGTAATAAATTTGTCATCACCATGACTTATATCATATGATATAAGACCTAAATATACTCATAAATATGATTTAAGTATAGTGGTGTGACGTTAACGTACATACGTAAAATATATAACGTGTCGGTAGTACGTTGGAATATATGTGTATGTGCCTTTTCCAAAATAATCTGAATATATATATATATATATATATGTGTGTGTTGAAAATGGCGTGTGGAGAGGGAGTGGAAGACTTTCCTTTCTTCAACTTGTTGCCTTTGTACCTTTTCCAAATATGGCTTCCTTTAATGAACTACTTAGTTTATTTAACTAAGTACTTCACTTAATGAACTAGTTTAGTTCATTAATGATGGCACCTGAAAATATTTCAAACACAACAAATGCTTGCCATTTGATGTAAGCTTTAAAGCTTCATGGCTCATTAGTACGACAACATTATATATGAACTATATAAGGCAGCTTTCATACAAAAACGTGTCATGTCATAAATCTTGTCATGCATTTCTTTAGTACATGTTATTTAAATCATGCATTTTGAAATCACTCAAACCCCTTTTTCTCAACAGCATATGCCCGCCATATGTTGTAGATAATGATGCCCAGTGCTACGATACGCAAAACTTCTGCGAGAGTAGTGGACGTGGAACGAAACCACCATGCCATCAAATAAGTCCATATTGACATAGACGTGGAAAAAAGACCGTCCAAACAAGCTGCATAGAAAGCCCAAATCGGACGGACACACTAGCAATGTAAAAATATATGAGAAATCTCTGTCGAGGCCAACTTACAGAAAGGACACTGTGTTGGTTTAATAGTTAGGAACGTGCATAAATATTCCTCCAACAGCGAAGCTCTATGACATAGCCTCCAAAGGAAATGTCTGATAACTGGGCGTTGATGTCTGTTCCAAATAAATTACAAGGACAATATAGGACGATGTATCCAATAAACTTCAAATGCCGAAGATATGGTGAATGTGCCAGACGAAGTAGGTGTCTAGATCAACATAGCATCATCTGTTTGACTCTGAAAGAGGCAAAAATCATGGTAACGACAAATGAGGCGAGTCAGGAAGCCTTGGCCTATAATCTCCCTGATGACTATACTTGGCATGCATATATCGACTCCATAAATTATTTTTTTGATGATAATGCCACCAAATACGACAACAATAAGCATCTCGTAGAGCACGGAGATCACTAATGTTCAAACCTCCTTCGGGCCGGGGTGACTGGATACGAGACCAAGATACCCAATGGTGCTTGTGACCCCAATAGAAGTGAGCCATTTTCCGTTCTATGATTCTACTACCGATTTTGGTAAGCCACCAGGGGCCATAATGTGCAATGATAAGGTGGAAAGTACATACCTCAAGAGAACTAAACGTCCTGCTTAGGAGCCTGCCGTGCCAACCATTTAAACGGTTGTCAATATGCTGTAAAAGTGTGGTGCAATAACGTGCTCTATTGATTCACTTATGCAACGAAGAGCCCAAATACCAAAATGGTAGACCAGAGGAGCACATGTCTAATGGTGCCTCAAACCGCTGTCGACGTACTAAAGAAATATGAGCCGAAGGAATTAATCGACTTTTAGTATAATTTACCTTCTGACCAGGGGCAGTCTCATACCAATTAAGAAAGTCCCTAAACGCGGTGTAAGAACACCAATAAATCATCCGCATACGCAAGATGTGTAACCAGAAACGTTATGCGACCCAATCGAAATGGATTAATCCGGTAAGCAGCAACATGAGCCTTTAAGCCCCGACTGAAACCTTCTGATGCTAATATAAGAAGCAGTGGTGATAGTGAGTCGCCCTGCTTAACCCCTCTTGTAGGACAAAAAAACCATTTTGAACCCCATTAATCAAGATAGATAACCAAGTACAAGCAAAATGATTAATGATAAGACGGATAAAAAAAGAGGAGAATCCAAACCATGCCAACAATACCTCCAAGTACTCCCAACTTACCCGATCAAAAGCCTTCATCATGTCCAACTTCAAACACAATTGATTTCCTCCTCGATCCAACATATGAATAATCTTCCTGGCTAACCAACACTTGAGATGAGATGTCATATCCTTTAAGGAAGCCCGTTTGTTCTGGAGAAATTAACTTAAGGAGCAAAGAATTTAGTCTCGTAGCCATGATCTGCGTGCATAATTTACTCAGAAAATTAGGCAAACATATAAGACGGAAATCACAAAAAGTACGAGGTGTGGTACATTTAAGGATCAAAATGATTAGCAAACTAGCCATCACAGTTGGCTGAGGAATACCCAGGAAAAACTCCTTGATCGCCATAACCACATCCTGATGAATGATATCCTAACAAAAGCGAAAAAATGTACCATGAAAACTGTCTGGCCCGGCTGCACTTTGCAGATCCAAGTGCCAAACAGCCTCCTTGATCTTCGATGCTTGAGGCATCTGTGTAAGGGAAAAATTGTCATCGGGCGTCACCAAAGTAGGGATATGCTCCAAAATTCGTTCATATCCAGCTGTCTTTTCCTTGATAAATAAAGATGTATAATAAGAAACTGCCTCATGCTATATGGTTTGTTGCGCATCACATAAAACATCAGCAGAGGTATAGATTTGCTGAATACAAATGTAGGATCTGCAAGGCACCACTAGAAGGGGGGGTTGAATAGATGGTGCGGAAAGTGTGCTTTTTAAAATTTCTTTAAACTTGAACAATTCATGTTCTGAAAACAGATTCTGTTTTCAGGACCTGTTTTAAAACGTTTTTAAAACAAGGTTAGAGGTCTCCAAAAATTATGAAATTTTGAGAGAACTTAGCCTCAGATGTTATGAGGGTCCCCTAAAAATTTCAAATTAAAATTCAACCTTTAACCCCTTCAAAAACCGTTGGTACTCAGATTGTGCAAATCTGCCAGAAACGGTAGATGGTTTTGAAAAATTAATTCCTATTTGTGTGAACGTCCAAATGATCTGAAAATTTTACCAATAACTCTTTATATACTATATTTTAATGGGTTGAAACATTTTTGGAAAATTCTTTTGGGAAGTAGGTCAAATACAATCAAAGTCTCAACCTTTGCAAGTCTGAGAATCAGACTGCACTAGTCTCAGAACTATTGATGTTTGATTGATTTATACTTGTCCAAAAGGGTTGAAACTTGTGCCAAATGAACCCTAGAACGTGTAGGTATGTTTCTTGAAATTTTTGTAATTTTTGAAATTCGTTTACTATTTTTACGAACGTGAACAAAATGTATAAACAGTGCAGAAACTGAAAAGTAAATGCTGAAAGTAAATTGCACCAAGAATATTATACTGGTTCGGTTATAAACAACCTACTCCAGTCTTCAAGGAACACCTTCCTTGGTTCACACTAATCACACACACGCATTACACCTTACCGCAGGGTTGATAGAGTTACACCTAACTCCAACGCTTTACAAACCTTGTATGTCGAGTACAATTCACACGAACACCACCACCTCGCTAGAATGAAGATTGATCACACCTTGATCAATCTTTTACAAAGATGTATGAATGGTGGTTTATCTCAAGCCTATTCAAGATTGAAAGAATATGAATACAATAGGCTTTACAAGAAAAGAGAAAGAAAGAAGATGTAGGAGAAGAAGAGCTTGGCTATTTGATCTCTTTAGAATGCAATGCTTGTTGTTGTTTTTGTTTGCTCTCCTCTTCTTCTTTTTAATTGTGGCAGCCGTCCCCTAGGAGCCTTCTCCCCTCTTGAAAATTTCCTTTTAAGTGCTTGACAGAGTGTAAGACATCATTATGACAATGCCTTGCTTGCTTGGCATCATTCTATTGGATCATCATTTAGTCTTTGCTTACTTGGCACCTCTTTATTGGCTCAATGTTGTCAACATGATGACATGGAAAAAATCTGAGATTAACACTTTAAACATGTGCCAATATCAATCATAAAATCATACCATAAGTCAAGAGATACATCATAAATTGCAAGACCAACAAATCCTTCCCTTTTCAAACCTAAAAATCGCCCATAATGTTCCTTGCCATGCTGAATTTTTCAGCATGTGCAACCTTCCATTTCTTTCAAAATAATACCCATTATTCTTTGATTTTTCACCATAAAAATGAATCAACAATATATGTTGAGTATTGCTACCAATTAAAAGATGAACTTGGACACGTTTTAGTGCTAGAATTCGGCCAGCTAAGTCATACACATGCTGAGAAATTTTTCAGCATGTAACTTGTAACATATCATCATTTATTTAATTAAATAATATTCAAACCCTTACCATATCTTCTTCTAATCAATCACCTAATAAAGGATAACAAAATAGGTCACATTAAACACCATAAAATCGGCCACTTTAAGGTTAGTATGCTGAAATTTTCAGCATGTGACATAAGAGAGATATATGTTGAATACTTACCTTTTGTAGCTTCTCTCTTTGATTCATCAACATTGTATGATTGATCCTTGACCAATCAATATGCCAACAAGGCTCCACATGTGCTCCATCTCAGCTGTATGTGCGTTGGAAGATGTATATACATGTGCTGAAATTTATTTTTGTTAACTTTGTAAAATAGTGCACATTTAATAATACACACATGTAATATTCCAATCAGCCCTTAATTTAATTTTCTAGAACACTTTAAGATGTATATCATATGTAAAAAGTGTCTAGATACGTGTCACATGATGTTCAAGAAAAACGTTCCATGTTATGTGCGTAGAAAACCGAATTTTCGATATTTATCGATTACCCGATTTTTCTCTAATTTAAATTCCAACTTTTGCACATGATATATATATTATGTTATACATAATATATATAATATATACTTTAAATCTCTGCACTTGGCTGGTTTAAAGTGGTACCATTAACATGTGACAAAATTAAAATTGGAATCTTCACATTTTGGCCTAAATGTGGAGTAATTTGTGTGTGCCAACATGGAAAGTATTTTTGGCTGAATAAATCATGTATATCACGAAATTATCATCAATTTTCTGATGTATATGGGCTGGCCATTTATTTATGGCAAGTACGTGACACGTTGGCGAAGTTTCGGTATTCGCCCGATACGACAAATTTCGGTTTAGAACCTTTTATCGTGTCGTATTTAATTTGTCATCACCATATCTTATATCATATGATATAAGACCTGAATATACTCATAAATATGAGTTAAGTATAGTGGTGTGACGTTAACGTACGTATGTAAGATGTATAACGTGTCGGTAGTACGTTGGAATACATGTGTATGTGCCTTTAAAAAAAATCTGAAAGTATATATAGTGTATATATATATATGGCGTGTGAATTAAATGTGGGGAGGAGGAGAAGACTTTCCTTCCTTGGCCTTGTTGCCTTTGTGCCTTTTCCAAATTAATCTTCCTTTAATGAACTACTTAGTTTATTAAACTAAGTACTTCACTTAATGAACTAATTTAGTTCATTAATGGTGGCACCTGAAAATGGCATAAACACAACAAATGTTTGCCATATGATGTAAGCTTTAATGCTTCATGGCTCGTTAGTACGGCAACATAATATATAAGCTAAATAAGGCAAGTAATGGCAAGTTATCATGCATACATGTACACTTATGCACGTTTATATATATATATATATATATATATATATATATATATATATATATATATATATATGCATTCAACGTTTATGTGTATATATATGCATTCAAATTTCTTATTTTGAAATCACTCAAACCCTCTTATTTCTGCAATCTCCCCCTTTTGATGATTTTTAAAATAACTTGTGTACATGATTTAAGTGCTATCTCTGCCCCTTGAACTATGCACAGATTTGAAATTTGAATTTCGAATTTCAAATCCGGCTCCCTCTTGATTCATGCAATTAAGATCAATCAGTGATCAATCAGTCTCTCAAATCCAGCTCCCCCTTGATTCATGCAATTAAGATCAATCAGTGATCAATCAGTCTCTCTCCCCCTTAAATCATGCTTCTCTCTCCCCCTTTATTTTGGAAAGTTAATCAAAAGATTCCTGGCAAAAAGGAAAGTAAATCAAATAATATCACATTAAATCACATCAACGGGAATCATGCCTAATTTAGAACGAAGACATTCATATGTGGCTTGATTTAAGGCCTTTGTAAATATATGCGCTACTTGTGATTCTGTGCATACGTGATCTATGACAATATTACCATTGTTAACGTGATCACGAAGAAAGTGATAGCGAACTTCTATATGCTTAGCCTTAGAGTGTAACACGGGGTTCTTAGACAAATTTATTGCACTCATACTATCACAATATATAGGAATTTTATTTACGGTAATTCCAAAGTCCGAAAGTTGTTGTTTTATCCACAACAACTGTGTGCAACAAAGGCTAAGAGCCATATACTCAGCCTCAGTAGTGGACAAAGCAACACTTGCTTGCTTTTTGGAAAACCAAGAAATAAGGGAATTTCCTATAAATTGGCAAGTTCCGCTCGTGCTTTTTCTATCTATCTTGCAGCCGCCATAATCTGCATCAGTGTAAGCATGTAAGTCAAATATAGAATCCTTATCATACCAAATACCTAAGGTGGGCGTGTGCTTAATATAACGGAATATTCTTTTTACCGCATTTAAGTGTGACACCTTAGGTTGACTTTGAAAACGAGCACACATGCATACGCTAAACATGATGTCAGGCCTACTAGCAGTTAAATATAGTAAAGAACCTATCATAGATCGATATAATCCATTATCAACGTCTTTACCATGTTCGTCTTTGTCTAATTTAGTAGTGACACTCATAGGCGTGGGGGATGGTTTCAAATTTTCAAAATTGAACTTCTTGATCATGTCATTTACATACTTAGCTTGACTTATATGAATTCCTTTACTCGTTTGCTTAATCTGCAAGCCAAGAAAATAATTAAGTTCACCAACCATAGACATTTCAAATTCAGCTTTCATACAATTTTCAAAATCTTTAATGAGTCTATGTGAGGTAGAACCGAAAATAATGTCATCTACGTAAATTTGAATAATAAGTAAATCTGATTTTTCTTGTTTCAAAAATAGTGTACTATCTATAGTACCGCGTTTAAAATTATTTTCTAAAAGGAAAGTAGGAAAACGATCATACCATGCTCTTGGCGCTTGCTTTAGGCCATATAGTGCCTTCTTTAGTTTGTACACGTGATCTGGATGTTTCAAATCTTCAAAACCGGGTGGTTGCTTCACGTATACTTCTTCTTGTATGAATCCGTTTAGAAAAGCACTTTTGACGTCCATTTGATACAATTTAAAATCTTTCATGCAAGCAATAGCAAGTAAGAGTCGTATAGCTTCTAAACGTGCTACGGGTGCAAATGTTTCATCGTAGTCTATTCCTTCTTCTTCACAAAACGAAATCATCTCTTTATTTTTAAACTCACCGCCTCTATCGCTTCTTATTCTTTTCACATTCACACCGTATTGATTTTCAAGTTGTTTAATTAATTTAGCAATTTCTACAGCGCTATCATCCTTATGTGCAAGAAATAAAGTCCATGTATAACGAGAAAAGTCATCAACAATTACGCATGCATAGTGACGCCCACCAAGGCTTGTGGTGCGACTAGGACCAAACAAATCGATATGCAATAGTTCTAGTATTCTAGTCGTGCTTATTTCATTTTTCGGCTTAAGTGACTCACGTGTTTGTTTGCCTTTTATGCAAGATTCACACAACTGAAAATTGTCTAAATCAAGCGTAGGCAGTCCCCGTACTAGGTTCTTTCGTTGTAGTTTTTCTAGTGTGGAAATACCTATGTGTCCTAAACGTCTATGCCACAAATTCACATTGGGTTCATTTGACATAAAACATTTAACTTTAGCGTCTACTACATCATCCAAAGATAGCGTAAAAATATTTCCTTCTCGTTTTCCTTTTAAAACGGTTTCTCCATTTTTATTTATTATATTACAATAAGGGTGAGTAAAACACACATTGAAGCCATTGTCAACAAATTGAGAAATACTAAGAAGATTGTAAGATAAGTTGCTTACCAAAAATACGTTGGAGATTTGAAGTGTATTCGGATTGCCAATCGTACCTTTTCCAATGATCTTGCCCTCATTGTTGTCTCCAAAGGTCACGAATCCGCCTTTTGTGACCTTTAATTTGGAGAACAGGCTCGGGTCAGCCCTCATGTGCCTCGAGCAACCACTGTCAAGGAACCACTTTATTGATGTGTCTTTCGAAGTGTGGTCTCCCTGCAATGTGAAAGGGTGATTTAGGTACCCTTTTAATTTTGGGTCCTTTCGAGTTAGTTAATCACCTTTTGGTAAAGGTACCTTTCGGTACCCATACTTGGGTGATCCTTCTCGGTCTATCAAATGGCAAGAATGTAGATGAAGGTGCGACATAATATACATGTGGTGCATGTACTTTGGGTCTTTGCCCAAGGACTCCTCTATACTCATTGAATGAAGGACGCTTTTGATATGTCCGTGTGTGTGTGTGCGTAGTGTGTGGATGATATGTATTTCGTGTATGCATTGTTCTTTTCTTCTCATATCTATATGGTACAACGTTATATTTCACATGATATGAGGGAGTGGGGCATGTGGAAGGGGGCGCTTTTTGCGTCATCTTAGACGCCACTTGAGGCTTAGGAGTGTCTACTTTCTTAGACACAACAAACTTGGTTGGTTTGGTTGATACTTCGTTAGTATCAACGTATCCCAATCCAGTTTTGTCACTGTCATGCTTTTGCGATAATATGATGCGATGCAGCATGTTTGACCCTGTATCAAATTGTTTCATCATCTTCTCTAAATCGGTATTCCTTGATTTCAAATTTGAAATCTCGGATTTCATTTCATTATTTTGAGAAGTTAATGATGAGATCTCGGTTTTCAATGCAGTAATGACACATGAAGACTCTTTCTTTGAATCACTTAATTGAGCGACAAGATTCTCGTTAGACGATTCTAACAGTTTCTTGTCTTCAATTAAACGTTTCTTTTCTTTAGCGAGAGTCTTAGTAAATTTATGCAATTCAAGATACTGACTAAAAAGATCATCATAAGAAGGTTCAGAGTCAGAGTCAGAATCAGATGATACCTCATTAGATGCCTTTGAAGCAAAGCAAACTTGAGCGGTCTCCTCTTCGGTCTCAGCAGAATCTGGTGAGTCACTCCATGTGGAGGCCTTTAGTGCACGTTTCCTTTGTTTAGGATCTGAGACGAGTCTATTTTTGTTCCGCTCCTTGACAGGGTACTTATTAGTTTGCTTTTCTTTGTTTGGGCAGTCATATGATAAGTGTCCGAGTTTGCCGCATTCATAACATTTAATGTCCTTATCATTTGACTTGTTTTTATTTCTCTTAGATGTAGTGCCCTTGTTTTTATTTCTAAATGACTTTCTCATGAATCTTCTTAGTCCTTTAGCCAATAGGATTAAATCATCATTATCCGATTCGGAATCACTATCATCTACGTGATCGGAGGGAGGGGAGACGTATTCATTTGATTTAAAAGCAATTGTTTTACCTTGTTTAGATGATTCCGATTTCCGAATAGTAAGTTTGTTTTCATAAACTTTGAGTGACCCAATTAGTTCTTCCATCTTTATTGATTTGGTTTCCTTGCTTTCTTCTATAGCAGTCACTTTAGGGTCCCATCCCGAAGGAAGGCTTCGTAGGACTTTCTGTACCTTTTCCTGCGTAGTAAAAGCCTTACCAAGAGACTCAAGAGAGTTATAGATGTTAGTTAAACGAAGATCCATATCTACAATCGACTCATTAGGCAACAATTTAAAAGACTCAAGAGTAGACATGAGCATATTAATTTTTGACTCTTTTACTTGACTCGTGCCTTCGTGTTTCATTTCTAGAATTCTCCACATTTCTTGTGCACTCGAACAATTTGACACATAACTAGACTCACTTTTACTTAATCCGTTTAAAAGCAATTGCATAGCCCTAGCATTCATACTAAGTTTCTTTTTATTATCACTCGTATATTCTTGTCTAGTTTTAATAACTTCTAAAGTAACTCCGTCTACAGTGGATACATTAGATGGGACATATGGACCATCTTCAATTATTGACCAAAGATCTATATCTATAGCCATAAGAAAAAGTTTCATCCTAAGTTTCCATTGAATAAAGGACTCACTGTCAAAAAGTGGAGGCCTTTGGCTCGACATACCTTCTTGTTCGGTTTTGAGATTTGTGGATGCCATCTCACTGAATCGTTGGATTCCTTGTAGTGAGTATTCCTGTGCTCTGATACCACTTGTAGGATCTGCAAGGCCCCACTAGAAGGGGGGTTGAATAGATGGTGCGGAAAGTGTGCTTTTTAAAATTTCTTTAAACTTGAACAATTCAAGTTCTGAAAACAGATTCTGTTTTCAGGACCTGTTTTAAAACGTTTTTAAAACCAGGTTAGAGGTCTCCAAAAATTATCAAATTTTGAGAGAACTTAGCCTCAGATGTTATGAGGGTCCCCTAAAAATTTCAAATTAAAATTCAACCTTTAACCCCTTCAAAAACCGTTGGTACTCAGATTGTGCAAATCTGCCAGAAATGGTAGATGGTTTTGAAAAATTAATTCCTATTTGTGTGAACGTCCAAATGATCTGAAAATTTGACCACTAACTCTTTATATACTATATTTTAATGGGTTGAAACAGTTTTGGAAACTTCTTTTGGGAAGTAGGTCAAATACAATCAAAGTCTCAACCTTTGCAAGTCTGAGAATCAGACTACACTAGTCTCAGAACTATTGATGTTTGATTGACTTATACTTGTCCAAAAGGGTTGAAACTTGTGCCAAATGAACCCTAGAACATGTAGGTATGTTTATTGAAATTTTTGTAATTTTTGAAATTCGTTTACTATTTTTACGAACGTGAACAAAATGTATAAACAGTGCAGAAACTGAAAAGTAAATGCTGAAAGTAAATTGCACCAAGAATTTTATACTGGTTCGGTTATAAACAACCTACTCCAGTCTTCAAGGAACACCTTCCTTGGTTCACACTAATCACACACACGCAGTACACCTTACCGCAGGGTTGATAGAGTTACACCTAACTCCAACCCTTTACAAACCTTGTATGTCGAGTACAATTCACACGAACACCACCACCTCGCTAGAATGAACATTGATCACACCTTGATCAATCATTTACAAAGATGTATGAATGGTGGTTTATCTCAAGCCTATTCAAGATTGAAAGAATATGAATACAATAGGCTTTACAAGAAAAGAGAAAGAAAGAAGATGTAGGAGAAGAAGAGCTTGGCTATTTGATCTCTTTAGAATGCAATGCTTGTTGTTGTTTTTGTTTGCTCTCCTCTTCTTCTTTTTAATTGTGGCAGCCGTCCCCTAGGAGCCTTCTCCCCTCTTGAAAATTTCCTTTTAAGTGCTTGAGAGAGTGTAAGACATCATTATGACAATGCCTTGCTTGCTTGGCATCATTCTATTGGATCATCATTTAGTCTTTGCTTACTTGGCACCTCTTTATTGGCTCAATGTTGTCAACATGATGACATGGAAAAAATCTGAGATTAACACTTTAAACATGTGCC
Organism: Eustoma russellianum; assembly: GCA_036186865.1. NCBI lineage: Eukaryota > Viridiplantae > Streptophyta > Magnoliopsida > Gentianales > Gentianaceae > Eustoma > Eustoma russellianum. The sequence continues at coordinate 24,933,073 of AP025040.1, read as the reverse complement.
AATATCAATCATAAAATCATACCATAAGTCAAGAGATACATCATAAATTGCAAGACCAACAAATCCTTCCCTTTTCAAACCTAAAAATCGCCCATAATGTTCCTTGCCATGCTGAATTTTTCAGCATGTGCAACCTTCCATTTCTTTCAAAATAATACCCATTATTCTTTGATTTTTCACCATAAAAATGAATCAACAATATAGGTTAAGTATTGCTACCAATTAAAAGATGAACTTGGACACGTTTTAGTGCTAGAATTCGGCCAGCTAAGTCATACACATGCTGAGAAATTTTTCAGCATGTAACTTGTAACATATCATCATTTATTTAATTAAATAATATTCAAACCCTTACCATATCTTCTTCTAATCAATCACCTAATAAAGGATAACAAAATAGGTCACATTAAACACCATAAAATCGGCCACTTTAAGGTTAGTATGCTGAAATTTTCAGCATGTGACATAAGAGAGATATATGTTGAATACTTACCTTTTGTAGCTTCTCTCTTTGATTCATTAACATTGTATGATTGATCCTTGACCAATCAATATGCCAACAAGGCTCCACATGTGCTCCATCTCAGCTGTATGTGCGTTGGAAGATGTATATACATGTGCTGAAATTTATTTTTGTTAACTTTGTAAAATAGTGCACATTTAATAATACACACATGTAATATTCCAATCAGCCCTTAATTTAATTTTCTATAACACTTTAAGATGTATATCATATGTAAAAAGTGTCTAGATACGTGTCACATGATGTTCAAGAAAAACGTTCCATGTTGTGTGCGTAGAAAACCGAATTTTCGATATTTATCGATTACACGATTTTTCTCTAATTTAAATTCCAACTTTTTCACATGATATATATATTATGTTATACATAATATATATAATATATACTTTAAATCTCAGCACTTGGCTGGTTTAAAGTGGTACCATTAACATGTGACAAAATTAAAATTGGAATCTTCACATTTTGGCCTAAATGTGGAGTAATTTGTGTGTGCCAACATGGAAAGTATTTTTGGCTGAATAAATCATGTATATCGAGAAATTATCATCAATTTTCTGATGTATATGGGCTGGCCATTTATTTATGGCAAGTACGTGACACGTTGGTGAAGTTTCGGTATTCGCCCGATACGACAAATTTCGGTTTAGAACCTTTTATCGTGTCGTATTTAATTTGTCATCACCATATCTTATATCATATGATATAAGACCTGAATATACTCATAAATATGAGTTAAGTATAGTGGTGTGACGTTAACGTACGTATGTAAGATGTATAACGTGTCGGTAGTACGTTGGAATACATGTGTATGTGCCTTTAAAAAAAATCTGAAAGTATATATAGTGTGTATATATATATATGGCGTGTGAATTAAATGTGGGGAGGAGGAGAAGACTTTCCTTCCTTGGCCTTGTTGCCTTTGTGCCTTTTCCAAATTAATCTTCCTTTAATGAACTACTTAGTTTATTAAACTAAGTACTTCACTTAATGAACTAATTTAGTTCATTAATGGTGGCACCTGAAAATGGCATAAACACAACAAATGTTTGCCATATGATGTAAGCTTTAATGCTTCATGGCTCGTTAGTACGGCAACATAATATATAAGCTAAATAAGGCAAGTAATGGCAAGTTATCATGCATACATGTACACTTATGCACGTTTATATATATATATATATATGCATTCAACGTTTATGTATATATATATGCATTCAAATTTCTTAATTTTAAATCACTCAAACCCTCTTATTTCTACAACGAAGCTGACAACGACGGTCTTTAACTATTGAATGAAAATACTTGGTATTAGCATCTCCATGCGAACCCAACAGAAGCGGGCCTTCTGTTTCAAGAAATCAAGCTCAAATTTGGAAGCTAGTATATATTCGGCTTTGGCTTTATGATATAATGTGCGATGGGCGTCCGTGTCATCTTTATCAAATGCTTGCTCCGCGCGTCTCACATTCACCTCAGCCTGCTCCAGACGATCAAATTAATTTCCAAAGATAGTTTTATTCCAGTGTTGTATGTCATGTTTGAGTCGAGATAACTTTCAAAACAACCCATACATTTCACCTGTTGTCAGGTAGTTTGTCCATGTTTCCTTAACATAAGTATAAAAGTCCGGGTGAGATAACCAAGCATCCAAGAAACGGAATGAGCACGGCCCAATTTCACATGATATGCTGCAGATCAAAAGAAAGGAGAATGATCCGATGTAACTCGAGAAAGATGTCTTAGGCATAAATCATCAAAAGCATCTTGAAATCGGGAATTTATAAACACCCAGTCCAACATGAACTTGACCTAGGCCGCGACCATCTGCCCAAGTGTAATAATTACCATGAAACAGGGGATCCATCAATGAGTAATCCTCTATACACTATTTAAAATCTTGCAGTGAAGATAACGTTGGGTTGGAACGAACCCTATGATCATCAAGAGTTCGAAAAGTATTAAAATCTCCACTTAGTAGCCAGCGGATGCTATTTGTTTGAGCATGTTCATGTAAGGCTTTCCAAAGCGGCCGCCGGGGAGAGCCGTATGTCGTGCATATATGACCGACCAGCAGAAGAGAAAATTAGTAGGAATTAAAATATATTGTAGAGTCAACAATTGATCCTAGTCATGAACATCCACTAAGCGAAAATTTGAATCACGCCCAAGTTTTTAATATATTTATCTTATTTTTAGTTTTTATTTGTTCTTGCTTACTTTCTTTGGTATATCAGGATAACAAATTATTCCATATTCAGCCTATACTTACGTAGAATTGATAAGTATAATACAAAAGGGAGGTTTAATAATTTGATAGGATATTAAATTACAAAGTAGTCTTAAAAATGAAATTAAGACAAAGTAAATCCGAGTTAGGAACCTTTTGTAAACAATCTGACAATGAGCCTTATCAATCTTTTTTTTTTATCGAAACAGAGATTTTATTGAAAAAAACCTCACTTATTGCGGAGAGCCTTATCAATCTTATAAAAAAGAATGTAACGGAAATTGTTATAAGACAAACAAATATGATAAACGACCATATCAAAATAGATACAATAGAAATAATAGATATAATAAAAATTTTGTCAAACACCTCCTTATTATAAAAATAAATACAAAAAGAACTATACAAAAAAATACAAAAAAGACCTATAGGAAAATGAACCATAAGAAATCTATAAATACAAAAGATTTCAAAAATATTGAGTGCTACAAATGTCACAGGAAAGGACATACTGCAAATTACTGCAGATTTAATACAAAGTTACGAGAACTAAATCTAGATGAATCAATTCTTGATAAAATCTCTAATCTTCTAATGGATTCCTCTGAATCTGAAACATCTTAATCATCTTTTGAATCTGAAGAAGCTCTTCAGGTTGATGAGATTAGCACCTCCTCAGAATCTTCTGATATTGACAACACTATATCTGTTTTAGCAAAGGATCAAGAAACAATATTAGATATGTTGAAATATATAGAAGATCCTAGAATACAGAAAGAACTTCTTGACAAAATTATAGACAAAAATTCTAAAGAAAAAGATATTTTAAAAACTACATTATTACCAAATATAGCTTCTAGTCACTATGATCTTACGAAAACATTAAATAAACATAAACAAAGAAAGATACAAAATATATCTATCCTAGAATACAAAAGGAAATAAAACAATTTAAAATTCATTTAAAAGAACTAAAAGAAAAACAGAAACAAGATTCTGAAGTCATAAAATTCCTTCTAAAAAGATAACAGAAGAATCCGATACAGAACTAGAACAAAATATACCTCCTAATGAGGATACAAACATAATAGAAAATCTTTCAAATATACCATCTGTTTTTTTATTTGCACTAAGAGAAATAACTTCTAGGAAATATCTAATACGAGTCAAAATTAAATTTTCAAACACTTATGATATAGATACAATTGCTTTGTTTGATACAGGAGCTGATCTAAATTGCATTAAAATAGACCTAGTTCCTAATTGTTATAGAGTATCTACAACAACTAGACTTTCGGCAGCAAAGAATTCTAAACTTAAAGTCAAATATAAAACTAAAGCCTTTGTTATAAATTCAAATACTTCTATAAAGACACAATTTTTGGTTGTTGATGATATTCATCACGGTGTTATATTAGGAACTCCATTTATGGATTTAATAACACCGTATAATATAGACAATATATTTATTACATTTAAAATACAAAATAAAAGACTTAGGTTTGAGTTTTTATAAAAACCTAAAACAAAAAATCTAGATCTAATTAAGGCATGTTCAATACATAATGAGCAAATTGACACAATCATACAAAGTAAAAATTTCCAATTATGTTGCTACACCCCGACTTCCGTTACATGCGTAGAACGAATTATATCGATGTACCGTAATTGAAGTAACATGTGTATGTGTGCCTACATAAAACTTAAACACTATTAAGAATTACCCTAATAGGTGTAAGAAAAATCAAATAAGCCTATACAGAATGATACAACTTTATTTAGGAATTAAATAAAGGAAAAGGAAAATACCACTTAAGGAAGGATAAAATAGGGAATTTAGCTCCCACTTGCACCCCCTCACCATCCGCCCCCCCCTCCCTTGGATATTTTCTCAAAAATGTTCTCTGCCATTTTTTCTTCTTTTTTTATGCCTTTCATCATGATGCGTGCAAGACGTGGGCTCCAACAATTCCACATTCCAAACGTCCTTCACTATGGTTTAGGCACAAGGAAGAAGACTTCCCCTTTTTCCATAGTGAAATAAACGGTTGGTTCAATGAGCAAGAACCAACACTTCAAGATGGTCGTTGATCAAGCAAACCACAATGGCCCTCCTGGATGGCACCTTTAATCAATGGAAAAACCTTCAAAATTCTCAACTTTGAAGGATCTTAACTTAGGTTTTTAATGTAAAACCAAGAAAACAAAGTCTCCCAAGACTAGGAGGAAATATCAAGTATTTTATTTCATCAAAATTTGTGTCAATACATGCCCCAAGGGGCCTTGTTTATAGCCTAGAAATCGTGCCTATCAGCCTTGGAATAGGTAGGATTTATTTCAAATAAAACTAGATAAAAATTGAAATTTGTTTGAATTCAAAGCTAAAACAAATCCTAGCCAATATTTGAATCAATTGTAGGATTCCATCTTCACCATGTTCATCCATGTATGAGGATCAAATGAGGTCATGGAGAAGCTGTTTTGATGAGTAGGATGTGCTTGAAGTTGAATTCAAAATTTGGGTGAAGTTGAATTCAAGTTGAGTTTGAATTTGAGTGCACTTTCAATTGGTTGTTGATTTATCCTTCCCACATCCTTCCAGCCGTGTATCTTGAATAATGAGGTGTTGGAAATCTGATTTGATGATGATAAAGTGGTTGGGATTCAATTTAAAGGATGGTTGAAGATTGAATTCAAATTGAGTTTGAATTTGAATTCAAACTTCATTCAATTTTTGAGTTGTTGACTTATCCTCCTTTGATCTCGAAATATGCGTGTAGATGGCTGAAGATAATGGCTGAAATCTTCTTGAAATTTAAGTCTCAAATTGGTTGAAACTTGAATTCAAATCATGGTTGAATTTAAATTCAAGTTTGTCTTCAAAATTGAATTCAATTTGATCTCCACTTTTGAACTTCCAAGTGGCCGCCCCTTTTGTTGTGGATGGAGATAATCTTGAACCAAATTTAAGAAGAGATTTTATCTTGGACCAAATTTGAATTTGTTGAGACAAACATTCTCCTCATGACAAACATTCCTTTTGTCTCCTTCTTTTGGTACACACGTTTTTTAAACGCTTTGTGATCTCCATTTGGCTTGGTTTTTTCATGTACCTAATTTCCTACAAAGCAACACATAAAAACAAGGATCACAAGAAAACAAGACAAAATTCAAAAATAAAGAATACACTCACACACGCACACTCATAAATGCTCAAAGTGTGGGTTCAATGAAGTGAACCCAAGGAACCTTAGGTTCGTGTGATTCTTGCTTTCATGTGTTTATCATGTAGGAGAGATGATCCGTGCAAAAATTCAGGCCAAACGGAGGTCTAGAAGGGATGTTCCCCGAAAAGAGACAAAAAGAATGTTACTATTTTTGAGGCCAAAGAGAATGTTGTTGAAGATGAGACAAAAGAGGCATATTCTATGGATTATTTAGGATAATTTTTGTCCAAAGAATGTTTGTCCTAAAAGAGAATGTTTGTCTCAAGGAATGTTTGCCCTAAGAAGGAATGTTTGTCTTAATGTTCCACCAAAGGAAACATTCAACAAACACGGCATTTTGAAGCCAAGTTGGACGAAAATGAAACAGCATTTTGAAGTCAAAATCATCTCCAACAACTCAAGATAGGACCGGCTAAGTTTGAACAAGATTTGAACTCAATTTGAATTCAAATTCAAATTTTAATCCAAATTCAAACACAATTTGATTTTCAAATTCAAAACAACTTGGACTTTGAATTTCAAGATTTGAGACAACTCATAATCATCCTAAGCACCTCAAATTTGTCCATGAAGAATAAACATCTAGAAGATTGAATTTGAATTCAAAAGAAGGAAGTCATCTTATTGGCTAGAACTTTGACAAGGCATAGCTCTATCGTCCAAACTCCTAATGAGGCCATTCAGGTGCCTAAAATCAAGTTCTCAAAAATATCTACAATTTTCATGAAGACACAAAAGGCTATTTTAGACCCTAAAGCCTTCATATTGGGTGTGCAAGTTTGTGCTGTCAAATTGAGTTTCCTACTCCAACTTGGACTCTTCTTTCTAGAACTTCCCAAGATTTATCCCATCTTATTCCAACCTTCAAAAACATGCACAAGGGATCAAATGATCAGATTTGAAGACAAGAATTGAAGCCAAGATAAATCTCATTTAAAATTCAGTTTTGCATTCAAATTTCAAATAGTTTCCGATCAAATTTTGTTAGTAGATTTGAGATGGAACCTAATCCATCTCAAAGGTAATTAGGACGTCCATAGGCAGTTTAGAACATGTATAAATAAGTATTAAACCAGTTGTACAAGGAGTTTATGATTTTGATGATTTATTCAATAGAATTTCGGTTTTTGTTCTTTATGAACATGCCTTTGTTTTCCTTGATTTTGCATTAAAAATTAGGCCTAATAACCTTCAAAGAGGAGCATATTTGAGGGTGTTGCCAATGTTTAGGAGTGCTGTCCAGGAGGGTCTCGTAGGCTTTCCTGATCAACAACCATTCCAAGGCGGAGGAATGCTTGAATCAGCCGAATCCAACACAAAGGAAGCAAGGGGAAGGGATCTTCTTTGTGCCTAAACCATTGTTGAGGAGGGCATTGAGGTGAAGAGTGGATCAGGCGCTTTCCGTTTGCATCACATCATGTCACCTTTTCTTACACAAGTCAAAAACAACCAATACAATTTCATGCAAGATACTTTTCCCCTTCCACTACACCATCCGGCCATCCCTCTTCTTTTTCTTCAAAGTTTTTCCATTTCTTCCCTTTTATTTTCTTTTCCCATCATCTCAAATCTTACACAATGTAAGACAACTCACCACTCCTATTTCATGCAATTCTCTTCCTCCGCCACTAACTTCATTAACCAAGGCATAGAAATCTTTTCTTCCACTACCACAATTTCGGCCAAGGCTTAGATAAGGATGGATAAACCTCTCAAATTGTAAGACAATTCTTCATTTCAATCTCTTCCCATTCATCACACCTTGAACTCTCTCACTAAAACACTTTTCCTCTCCCTTCTCTCTACAAATTCAAGTCTTCCTCTCCTCATTCTTTCCTTCCACCCATGATAAACATGGCAAGGAAGAGGTGAATTCCTTCAACATTCAAGTGAGAAATCAAGTGTCCAAACACTATAACCATCAAGGTAAACACTTTATCAATCTTGTTCACCTCCTTCTCACTCTTCATCTTCCACAAAACACTCAATTCATCTCCCATTTTAGGCTATAACAGAGAGTTCTTCGAGGAGAAAGAAGAATTTATCCTAGTTGAACAAATAGTAATCTTCAAGCTATCTAAGGTAAGAATTATTTATAGTTATTTTTAGAGCATTCATAATCTTTTCTTCTTCTAACACAGCTAACCATACCCCTCACATGGCCATCTAGGTTGTGTACTCCCAAGCTAAGGACCAAAGAAGAGATCTTTCACTATCTAGTGTAAGATTCAAGTATCTAAGGCAAGTATTCTTCTAAGCTTCTTCAAGAATGTTCAAAAATGAGTCTCTTATGTTCATATAAAAAGAATGGATCATGATTGCATATGCTGAAATGAAGCTTCTATCACTAAGTTATGAAAAGTGTACTTGCATGTTTAGACTATGCATGCATGTGTATGATTCTCGTATGATTCATGAGTATGGTTGATGTAGTATTCAAATTGAACATGCATGCCCAAAAATCTTGGGAGTTCAGCCCCTAGGGTACGTGTACCACCTAAGAAGTGAAGGGCAACATGCATGTCTCATCTTCTATACAAAATTAAGGCACATGAGTATACTTTCTAGAAAAGTGTACTAAGAATGTCATTAGAACATCAACTTCCTAGGTGCATGTAGGGATGACTATTTTTGCCTTATTTGAACATGTTTAAGAGTTCATTTGCATGATGATGATCATATTATAGCATGTTTATGGTACAGTATGAATTATACTACAATGCATGTTACAAAATATTTCATCTTTGATAATATCCTCATACATGCCTCGGTTGCCTTTTATGATGGGGCTGTTTTGAGCCTTCATCAAGGCCATCTATTCATCACCATCTTCTTGATGTGTGTATTGATGACCATAGTCTAAGAAGGTATAGTTTCAGTATGTTGTTCCTCTACAAACTTGCATGTGTACATGATACTAACATCATCACAATATGAACCTTAAGATGATGCTTATGAGATGCAGTTTTATTGCAAGCCAAATATGTATAATTTATGAAATGTATGCATCATCATATTATGTTTATCCATGGTAAACTATAGTCCAAATTAATGTGATCCTGTTACAATTTGAATGCATGCACAAGATGGACCAATTGATGAAGATGAGCTATGAATTTTCGGCCATTAGGCCTTGTTGGCATTAATACGATGGTTTCACTTAAATGCTTATGATTATCTAATTATATGCATACAAAGTACACCATTAAGGGTTGTTAACCACCCTCAAAACTGAGACCATAAAAGAAAAGATAACAAGGGTAAAATGGTCAACTTACATAACACTGGATATGACCATTACATAGATAAGAGACTTTAGGAGCTGAGTATTATATGACCTTGGAACCACTCCGAAAACCAAGCACTATCATACGCAAATTGACATCATGATTTCAAAACCCATGAGTTTTTACTTGTGTACGCGTTTACGAAACGATTATTGCAAGAAATTTTTTAAAGTTTTCATGATTAAAGAATTGTACCGCGAGACAAATGGTTCCATACGACTTATGAATGACAGCTGAGTGTGACACCTTGTCAGGGACAAGGGTTCTCTGCCTTTTTGATGTGACACCTTGTCTGGGACAAGGGATCTCTGCCTTTTCTGTTACGTCTACGACGTTCTTTATGGTGTGCTGCCTGATGTCTGGTCGAGGGAAGGATGTCAGAGGCAAATGACATTATGATTGACTGTAACACCACGTCCGGGACTCGGGGTCTTAGTCATAATGCGTTACCATTAGTCTGAGGTACGTATGATGTAACACCGTGGTTGGACAATCGGAATTCATAGACGGTACTAAAGGATTACAAGAAATGATATGTTTAAGAAAATTTTACAATGGATGCATCACACACATGTTGCATAAGCTCTTAGTACCCTTATGTCATGACCTCATGTATCCGTTGAGAAGTATGATCAAACAAGTAAACCTAAATGACTGTACACAAGAATGAGCCAAATTATATGTTAGGGTAAAGATGCTTAAAGATGTATCTGTTTAATTCTCGTTATTGTTTCTGTGAATGTTAATTACTTACATGTTAATGTATCTGTCTTAATTACTGTATATGTTATTTATGTTGATTTCATTGGTTATTATGCATGCCAGTTATTCAGTGTTCTACTGTATTATCTCCACTACCCCAGTCCCATGTATAATCCACTTGACGAATCTAGGCAGAAATACTTGTTGAGAGATTCGATATCGCTCACCCCTTTATTTTACCATGTAGACCCACAGGACAGTGAGCCAAAGTTCATAGAAGATGAGCCTCTAGACTAGGTGTGGAGAGCTGACTAGTAGCCAGCAGTGGCATCTTTTGTATTCTATGATTCATCTATGTATTGTGATATTTTATATCAGTGATGTACTGATGACACTACTTCAGATGTATTAGGTTGTACTTATGTCGATGTTTAATCTGCTTATGTTACTTTGCTTTCGCTCATCAATACATGTTACGACGATTTGCACACGAATTTTATTGACGCCTTGTACTTCTCATAGCAGAGTACGGCGGGTGCACCGTGCCAAGAACCTAGTCCCGGGCAGGACGTTAAAGTTGGTACCAGAGCCAACGCTCCAGATCCACGGCGGAAAACATAAGATAAACAACGACAAGTACGTAAGCTATGACTTTAGAGTTTAAGATTAATCTTAGATGAGTGAGCCAGCCTTAGAATAGGGTCATTAGAACGGTTCCCTAGGATCTAATCTATACACATGAATAAAATGTTAGACTAGAATTTTATTGACTAGGAAAACTGATAATGTGAAATAACTGTGTCGATAGGATGACTTTATGACGACGAGGTAGATCACGTATGGACAGATCAGCATAGTTACCCCCACCACCACCGGGTGAGGACCTGGTGCCACCACCATCGGTGCAAGTCCCACCCTCACAGGCACAGGGTCCCGGAGGTATTCCGCAATCATTCTTTGACGCTATGATTCAGTTAGGGCAGGCAGTTAGGAGCGCTCAGGCTGCACCACCACCGCCACCTCAGCAGCCTCAACCACAACAAATGGGCACCAGATATTTCTTTGGGAAACTCAATAGATCTCGGATGCCATGTTTTGAAGGAAGCCTGACCCAGACGAGGCAGGAAAATGGCTAGATGATGTATAGAAATGCTTCAACTTACTGCAAGTACCTGACGAGGTCAAAACCTAGATTATTCTTCCATTTATGATTGGTGAAGCTAACCAATGGTGGAAAACAAATATCCAACCATTGGCCAGACTTGTTGCTTGGGAGAGATTTGTAGGCAATTTCAGGAAATTTTATATTCCATCATCTGTGACTATCAGGAAGATCGGTGAGTTTGAATCTTTGAAGCAGGAGAATGGTATGACTGTTTCAGAGTATGCAAATCGTTTCATGGCATTGAGCCGATATGTTCCGTCAGTAATGGCAGATGAGAAACTTAAGATGATTAAGTCTGAAAGGGGATTGGGCTCGAGAATAAGAACGTGGATCGTTAACGCAAATCCAAGTAACTTTGGACAGTTGCTAGATGCGTGTTACCGGGTGGAGTAGAACATCGCCTGGAGAGATGAAGAGACCCGAGGCAAGAGGCCTAGAGAAGTGATAGATGGCCGGTCCGATCAGCGGACCTATTTTCAGAAGAGATCAGGTGAGAGGCCACAGCCCCGACGTCAAAAACAGCCAAGATAGAGACAATTCTCACCACAACGACAGCAAAATCAAGCACAACCAGCCTTTCTCAAGTGTCAAACATGCCAGAAGAATCACCCTGGGGTATGCAGCAAGGAAAGCGGAGCAAGTTTTGGGTGTGGCAAGACAGGGCATATGATCAGAGAATGCTCTGAAAGGCAGAAGCAGCAGCAGCTAGGAGGACGTCCCTGGGCAAATGACATAGTTCATATCATGACAGATGCTGAAGTAGAGGAAGCGCCCGACGTTGTAACATGTATTGTTGATTGTGTTATTTTAGCGTGATTAATGTTGCTGTTGGTTGATACAATGTGATATTTATATGTGATGGAAATTCATCATAGAGCATGATGTGTTAATATAGAAAATCTATATGTGTATTTGAGTGGATTCAGGTGCGATGTTCGTAAATAACATACTAGCAAATGTGCTATTCGACAATGGTGCAAGCCACTCTTTCGTATCAAGAAGGTTCCCTAAGAACATAAACAGCTGCCCGACTTGGTTGGACACACTCTATAGGGTTGAAGCAGCTGGAGACCAAATCATAACGTCTCATTATCTGTATAAGAATTGTTGAATTGAAATGGAGGGTCAGCACTTTATGGCGACACTGATTCCGATACAGATGAGGGATTTTAACGTGATTCTATGTATGGACTAGTTGTTTCACAACCATGCTCAGATAGATTGCCTGAAAAAGCAGGTAGTAATTCGGAACCCGAGACAGGAAGAGGTTACCTATCAGGGCAACAGTAAGCTGAGAAAAGCCCCGAGAAATGTGTATTTGACAGCCACACAGGCTTTTCGAGAAATGAAGAAAGGAGACACGGGATTCGTAGTATATGTTCTAGTAGCTGAGTCTGAGGCACCAACACTGAACGACATCCCAGTAGTCTGCGAGTTTTCGAAAGTATTTTTAGATGATTTATCGGGCTTGCCACCGGGCCGGGAGATCGAGTTTGAAATTAATGTGGTGCCTGGAGCGGAACCAATCTCTAAAGCCACGTATAAAATGGCCCCAGTGCAATTAAATGAACTGAAAAACAATTACAAGAGCAAATTGATAAAAAATTTATTTCGTCCTAGTGTGTCACCATGGGGAGCCTCGGTGCTGTTTGTAAAGAAGAAAGATGGCAGCATGCGGTTATATATAGATTACCGAGAGTTAAACAATATTACCTTTAAGAACAAGTACCCTTCGTCGCGGGCCAATGACCTATTTGACCAATTGAGAGGGGCAACTATATTCGGCAAGATCGATCTCTGATCTGGGTACCATCAATTAAAAATCAAGGCCGAGGACGTACCAAAGACTTCTTTTCGAACCCATTATTGCCATTATGAATTTCTGGTAATGTTGTTCGGGTTGACTAACGCCTTAGCGGCATTCATATATCTCATGAATACAGTGTTCCCCGAATAGCTAGATAAGTTCGTTGTAGTTTTTATTGACGATATCTTAGTCTATTCCCCAGATGAAGGGACTCATGACGAGCATTTACGAACCGTTCTAAGCATATTACAAGACAAACAGCTGTACGCTAAGTTCATCAAATGCGAGTTCTTGTTACGAAGCGTCGCTTTCTTGGGACATGTTGTCTCGGAGGCAGGCATATCCATAGATCCCAGGAAAATCAAAACGATTATGGAATGGCCCCGACCAACTAACGTCATAGAGGTTCGAAGTTTTCTGGGGCTAGCAGGATATTACAAATTCTTCGAGGGATTTTCCAAGATAGCAGTACCATTGACCAAACTCACACAGAAAAAGACAAAGTTTGAATGGGCTGCTGATTGTGAAAAGAGCTTCTCTGAACTTAAGCAGAGGTGGCAACGGCCCCGGTGTTGGCTCATCCTGTTGCTGGGGAGAGTTATGTAGTTTATAGTGACGCATCCAAGAATAGCTTAGGTTGTGTGCTGATGTAGAAAGATCGTGTTATTGCCTATGTGTCTAGACAACTCAAGCAGTACGATTACCCAGTGCACGATCTGGAATTTGCTGCTGTAGTATTTGCACTCAAAATATGGAGGCATTACTTGTATGGAGAACAGTACGAAAGATATACGGACCATAAGAGCTTGAAATACATGTTCACCAAAAAAGAATTAAATATCAGGTAGCACCGATGGTTGGAACTAATTAAGGATTATGATGTGTCCATTCATTATCACCCGGGTAAAGCCAATAAAGTGGTGGACGCATTGAGTCAAAAATCTAGTCATGCGAGACAGTCGCCTTTGGAGCGAAAAATGGTTGAGTTTGAATTAGATGAAGTCGAGCCCATCACTAACACTTTGGCAACATTGGTGATTTCACCGACCCTGGTTGACAGAATAAGGGACGCTCAGCAAAAGGATATTCAGTTATCCAAGATTGCTGACAAGGTTAGGCAAGCATCAGTAGATTATTTTCAGTTGCGTGAGGATGGTAGTTTGTAGTTCAGGAAACGATTATGTGTGCCCAACGATGCCGACATCCACAACGAAGTTCTGAAGGAAGCACATAGCTCACGACTATCGATGCATCCCGGAACTACCAAAATATACCAGAATTTGAAACAACGTTACTTGTGGAATGGAATGAAACAACAAATTGCATAATACGTGGAGTGGTGTTTGATATGCCAACAAGAGAAGGCAGAGCATCAGAGACCTGCTAGACTTTTACAACTGTTAGAAGTTCCTGAATGAAAATGGGAACATATCACTATGGATTTCGTTACGGGACTTCCCCAGACTCGATGTGGCAGTGACACAATATGGATAGTTGTGGACAAATTTATCAAGTCCGCACACTTCTTACCCATGGCCATTCAAGCATCGATGGAGAAGCTGGTACAGATGTATATGGATGATATCGTAAGTTTGCATGGTGTACTGGTGAGCATAGTTTTTGATAGGGATCCATGACTCACTTCAAGATTTTGGACTGCGTTTCAGCGTGCAATGGGCACAAAGATTCGAATGAGTACGGCATTCCACCCGCAGACCGATGGACAGACCGAGAGAACAATACAGATGTTGAAGGATATGCTACATGCTTGTGTATTAGATTTTCGTGGTAGCTGGGATAAATCCGTGAAGCTGATGGAGTTTTCATATAACAACAACTATCACAGCTCTATTGGAATGGCACCCTTTGAGGCACTGTATGTGCGGAAGTTGTTGAGAAATCGGGGTTTGAGTGATTTGAAAATGCATGATTTAAATATTACGTGTTTATGAAATGCATGAAATAAGTGTTACTTGATGTATGCACGTGATAAAAATGCTTTACATGTTTATATATAATGTTGTCGTACTAACGTGCCATAAAGCATTAAAGCTTACATTATATGGCAAACATTTGTTGTCTTTTTACTATTTTCAGGTGCCATGATTAATGAACTAAACTAGTTCATTAAGTGAAGTGCTTAAGTTAATGAACTAACTAGTTCATTAAAAGAAGACATATTTACAGAGAGCTATATAGCAACAAACATGAAATGGAAAGTCCACTAATCTCCACACCTTAATATACATGCCACATACACATATTATATATCCATATTTTTTTATACAACAAACTATATACTTATGTTCTGACATTTCCACCGACACGTCATATATATAGTATACACGTACGTCAATGTCACAACACTATATGAAACTCATATTTATGAGTATATACAGGTCTTATATCATATATTACAAGTCATAATGCAATAAAAATTATAACGACATGTCACAAGGTCATAAACCGAAAATTGTCGTATCGGGTGACTACCGAAACTTCACTGACATGTCACGTACTTACCATGTAAACATGGAAAGCCTATATACATTAAAAATACTCCAAATTTCGTGATCCACATGTCATATTCAGCCACAAGGTCATACCATGTTTACACACACAAATCACCCACAATTTAGCCTAAATTTGTGGAGAATTCAAATTGTAGATTATTTTGACACATGGGGCGTTTTCTACACAGCCATTGGAGGTGAATATACACCTCATTTTATTTATATTATGCGTGACATAATATATATTACATGTGTAAGAAATTTAAAATTAATCGGAGAAAAATCGCGTAATCGACGAAAGTCAAAAATTCGGTTTTCTACAACCCTACACACATAGAACGTTTTTGACATTGATATAACATGTATCTAGACAATTTTTTACACATTCAAGACGTGTCAGAGTTTTATAGAAAATCAAATTAGGGTTGATTGAAATTAACCATGTATGTGAAGATTATGCATTATTTGACAAAGTTTACATAACAAGAATTCAGCACATGTGGAGCTGAATATACATGCCTAGTTCAATATTTTTAGAGCCTAGATGGAGCTTATTTGGTACTATAATTAGTGGAGAATAATCCACACATGATTGGTGACATTGAAGAGTGCAACACACAAGGAAACCATTCAAATAAACCACATGCTGAAAATATCAGCAGATGGACAAAGAGCTGGCCGATTTTTGCTTATTGTTTGTGTTCAATTTTATTCCAAAATTTAAGGGGATTGTATCATGATTATTTGGAAGTTAATCATCTTGATTTTGAGCACATGTTTCAGATTTTTGAGAAGAAATTCCAGCTCATTTAAGGTGTACCAAGGTGGATTGAAGATGACCAATCAAGAAGTGACAACTAGGCAAAGGCAAGTCATTTGTCCAATCGTGTTGTGCCAAGTAAGCAAGGTTGTGTCACCATCTATACAAAGCAATCTTCCAAGGGTATTCAAGACAATTCTCAAGGAAGAAGTCAAACCCTAGGGGCGCTAACAACACTATAAAAAGGGGCAAGATGGTGCAAGACAAGGATAAGCAAAGTGCATATTCCTACAAGTTCAAAGCAAGACTACTCTCTTCTTCTTCCATTCTTTTCTCTTGCTCTTAGCCTCAAGCCTATCATACATATTTTCCATATATTATATAGGTTTTATGTAAACCACCCACATACGTTCATCTCATGTAAAAAGTTGATCAAGGTGTGATCAAGCCTTCATTCGATCAGTGGTGGTGTTCGTGTTGGTTGGTTTGTTTGTTTGTAAAAAGGTAGAGTTGGTGTTTAACTCTAGTCACCCTTGAGTCAAGGTTTTTTTGTGTTTAGTGAAAACTGAGGAAGTTGTCCTTGAAGACTGGAGTAGGTTGTTTTAACTGAACCAGTATAAAGATCTCGGTGTTCTTACTTTTAAAGACTTTTACTTTCAGTTTCTGTTTTCTGCATCGTTTTCATTAGCAAACGAAAAAATCACAAACTTTTGCAGAAACATAGCCACATATCCTATATTTCATTTGGAACAAGTTTCATCTCATTTAAATTAGTATAAGTCAGTCAAACATTAATGTTCTGAGACTAGTGCAATCTGATTATCGGATTTGGAAAGCTTGAGAACATCATTGTGATTGACATACTTACCAAGGAAATTTTGAATCACTGTTTTAACCCATTAAAATACACATCTTTAGGTCATACTATAAAATTTTCAAGTCATTTAGAGTTTCCAATTAATAAGAATAAATTTTTCATTTCAGAGTACAGTTTCTGGCAGATTGACGCAATCTGTACAAAAACATGTTTTCAAGGGGTTAGGCTTTGAATTTTAATCTGAAATTTTTGTGAGACACGCATAACATCTGAGAGCACATTTTCACCGAATTTCATAATTTTAGAGGTCTACAACAAACCAGGTCACCTAGATTAATCAAATCAGGATCTGAAAACAGAAAGTGTTTTTATAAGTGAGTTATTTGGTCCAAAAAGTTTTAAAAACCAAATTTTCCACACTAACTATTCAACCCCTCCCCCTTCTAGTTGTGCTATACAAGTCCTATAGAAGTGACGATCACCATTGTATTGGGATGAAGTCGGTGAGAAGGACATCACAGGACCGGAATTGATGGAACAGACTAAGGATGAAGTTTGGATAATACGTGAAAGGTTGAAGACAACCCAAGACCGTAGCAAGAGCTGGGCAGACTCAAAATGTTGACTTATCAAGTTTGAGGTTGGCGAAAAAGTGTATTGGAAGATATCACAAATGAAAGGGGTTATACGTTTCTGTATTAAAGGAAAGCTAAGCCCTCGTTTCATTGGGCCATAAAAAGTTTTGGAAAGGATCGCACTAGTAGCGTATCGTCTAGCCCTACCACCCTTGTTGTCACAAATACATGATGTGTTCCACGTATCATGGTTAAGGAGATATGTACATGACCCGGTTAATGTATTAGAACATCAACAACTGGAAATGTTTTAAAGTTTTCATGATTAAAGAATAGTACCACGAGACAAATGATTTCATACGACTTATGCATGACGGCTGAGTGTAACACCTTTTCAGGGACAAGGATTCTCTGTCTTTCTGTATACGCATGTTTTGTTGGCTAAGTGTAACACCTTGTCCAGGACAAGGGATCTCTACATTTTCTGTTACGTCTATGAGTTCTGTATAGTGTGCTGCCTGATGTCTTCTCCAGGGGGAGGATGTCAGGGGCAAATGATGTTATGATTGACTATAACACTTTGTCTAGGACTCGGGATCTCAGTCATAATACATGACCGTTAGTCTGAAGTACGTATGATGTAATACCGTGGTTGGACCATCGGGATTCATAGACGGTACTGAAGGCTACTCGGAGAATCATTCGGCATGTCGTGGGTAATCTTCTTATGTTAAGTGCTATAGCCAACTCATGTTTCTGTCAAGATTATGATTACTAGAAATGATACGATTTCTGAAAGTGTTACAATGCATGCATCATGTACATGTTGCATAAGGTCTTAGTACCCTTATGTCATGACCTCCTGTATTCGTTGACAAGTATGATCAAGCAAGTAAACCTAAAAGATTGTACACAAGATTGAACCAGATTATATGTTAAGGTAAAGATGCTTAAAGATGTATCTGTTTAATTCTCGTTATTATTTCTATGAATGTTAATTACTAACATGTTAATGTATCTGTCTGGATTACTGTATATGTTATTTATGTTAATTTCGTTGGTTATTATGCATGCCAGTTATTCTGTGTTCTACTGTATTATCTCCACTACCCCAGTCACCATATATGATACACTTGACGAATCTACGCGAAAATACTTGCTGAGCGATTCGTTATCGCTCGCCCTTTTATTTTACCATGCAGACCCACAAGACCATGAGCCAAAGTTCATAGAGGATGAGCCTCGAGACTAAGTGTGGAGAGCTGACTAGTAGTCAGCACTGACATCTTTTGTATTCTATGATTCAGCTCTGTCTTATGATATTTTGTACAATTGATGTACTAATGACACTACTTTGGATGTATTAGTTTGTACTTATGTCGATGTTTATTTCTGCATATGTTACTTTTCTTCCGCTCATCGATACATGTTATGACGATTTGTACATGAATATTAACGACGCCTTGTACTTCTCGTAGCAGAGTACAGCGGGTGCACCGTGCCGAGACCCTAGTTCTGGGCTGGGCGCTACATATGTTATCTTAAAGATATAGTATCTAGGTGCTACACCTAAAATTCAAAAATCCTTAGAAAATCCAGTTTTAAAAAATAAATACTATATCTTTAAGATAACATAATTCCGCATTTAATAAAGAAGATCTTATTTTCATTTTTTATTTGTTCTTGCTTAATTTATCTTTCTTGAATATCATCTGCATCTTATTTCTATTACATCTTCTTTGTTATAAACTACTAGAGTTGTGGGTATCTTGGTATCAGAGCCAAAGTGAGTAGATCTATAAGATTTACTTTCATTTTTATACTTTCTGAGCTATTTGTTTATAAACTGGTTAGTGTTTGCCTTGTACACGCTAGGTAATAAGCCTCGTCGAAGAACAATAAATCATATATGCGTCAAGGTGCTGGTAGCCAGAATATGAACATATCTTAAGAAAGTATTAAAAATAAAAGAAATGTTTAATAGATCTGCTTCATTTAGCTCTACGTCAAATACAGATGCGAATAAGGTAGTTAATACTGAAGAAGTAATAATAGAAAATTTTGATAAAGCTATAAATAATTGGGCCATTACAAAGATTAAGAAATCTGAAATATATGAGTCTTCTCTCTTCAATATGTTAAAATCAGGCTACATAATTAAAACTGAAGAAAGAGATATTCCTCTTTCTAAACCTTTTGAAAAATACAACTTCTTTCTTATAAATCTCTTGAGAAACATAGGAAGAAAGGATTCCAATATCTACATGTTGGATTCATGCAAGTAGGGATCAAACCTTTAACTCGAGAAGGTTTAGATGCCTCAATACAAATTTTCTTAAGAGATATTTGGCATAATAACTTTGAACAATCACTTCTGAGTTCAGTCGAGTCCAGTCTTTGTACAGGACCAATCTCTTTTG
This sequence comes from Eustoma russellianum, assembly GCA_036186865.1. Lineage (NCBI taxonomy): Eukaryota > Viridiplantae > Streptophyta > Magnoliopsida > Gentianales > Gentianaceae > Eustoma > Eustoma russellianum. The sequence goes on along the minus strand of AP025040.1, from coordinate 24,913,050 downwards.
ATTGTTATCCAAAATTTTCTTGCTCATTGAAAGATACACAGATATTAAAAACTTTAATTTTGCAAATAAAAACACATGGATATGATATGTTACTAGGGTCAATTCCTTTGGCCTTGATATATTGAATTCGTTATAAAGTAATGAGTTCCATGTTTGTTGGTTCTAGACCAAAAAACTCCTTGAAAAGGGGAGAAACGATGATACTACATACCGATCTATCTAGATCTAACGCCATAATCTTCAGATCTATCATATGGAATGATGTTAATCTTGTAGAAGAATGGATCCTAGAAGGAGCAGTGAAATCCATAGACCAAGAAAAACATCAACTTAATACAAAGATAACTAAAATAAGACAATTAAATGATGGATCTGTAAAATTAAGCTTCGCTAGAAGCTCCTTAACTAGGGAAAAAGATAAAGCCTCCAGTTCTAGCACAACAAATCTTGGAAGATTTTCACATATACCATCTGGGATAAATGTTCCATATCAAAAACGTAGGTTTTGAACATCAGATGTTGATAATACGAATTCCTCTTTTAGAAAAGCCGATTATTCTACGGAAATCCTTGGACCAGTTTATTCAAGATCTCCACCAAATAGTCCAACCCAGTCTGCAATAACGGAAAATATTACAAATGAACTAAACGTCATAGAAAAAGAATTTGTAGTAAACAAAAGTCTCTTGCACAATGAATCTTATAATATCGAAAATATAGATAAAAGAGAATGGTTTTTTAAACATTACCACAATACTTGAAAACAAATTCAAGAGCAATACTATGAATTTGTTAAAACTCATAAAATAAACATATTCTTTTTTGATTGGTTTGAAATATATGCTTCACAAAATAATAAAACTGTTCCTTTTAAAAAGATAACTCCAATAACTGAACAACCAAAAACGTGGACAACTCTCACATCAACAAATAATATAGCCTCCAATCATCCACCTCTTTTAGGAATAAAAGTAGATTTTTCTTGAAATCCCATAGAAGCTATTCCTTATAAAAGTCCAGCGAAAGAAGCTCTCATGAATACTAAAAATATTATTTTACAAAATAATTACGCCAACACACACCTAAATACAATAGGAAAACAATTAGACAGAATAAAAGAACATTATGAAAAACAACCAATTGAAACAATCAGTGATGAGACAATATATAAATTCAAACAACCGATATTTGAACCCTATCAGATATTTGCAAGTAGTGTTGAAACCATATTTAATAAAAAAGAATTTAAACAAACTATAAAAGAATATTTATCTGGAATACAAAAAAATTTAACTACTAATGAGGTTGTAGCCGATACACCTACTACGTCAATGTCAGTCGCTAGTAGAACTAAAAATAAAATTGCTACTGATAAAGAAACAGCAAGCTCCAAAATAAGCACATCAGAAGTCAACACGGATTCTGATAGTGATATTGTTGTACCCCGCCAAAAATTCGTACTGTACTTGAAGACTCGTATAAGTAAATTAATAAGTGGCATCCTTCGGTGCATTTCACTAAGTTTCCTTAGAGCTTCCTTTATTTTATGTCGATAAGCAAACAATATAATCATTCAAGCATGAGTTATGGACCATGGCCAATTCACCCTAATGGCTTAAGAGATTTCGGCCATAAGGTTAAAAAGGGCCTTAAAGGGGTTTTTCCCAAGTTATAAGAGAGGCTAATCTTAAGGGCCTCCTTAAAAATAAGCCCAAATGGAAATAAAGGAGTTGTAAGTAGTGGGCTAATTTTCCCCCAACTCTTGAAAAATTCGGCCCTAGGTGTATAAGGAGGATCATAATTCCTTTTAGTTAAATTCTAGAAAGAGAAAAAAAAGGGAAATTATCAATTAATTAGGGGACAATTACCCACATAACTTTCCATTTAAGAAAAATTAAGCATGGTAAGGGGTCACCAAGTCAAAACCGCCGGCCCCTCATGGTTGACCAAGAAGATTACCATGGTTATTTTATATTAACTACAAGGTTAAAGAAGTAGCTCTAGTTGGATAAAGTAACCTAGGTTAGCCATAAAGTAACTATAGTTGCCATAAAGCAAATATAGTTGAATTAAAGTAACTATAGTTGACATAAAGTAACTATAGTTGAATTAAAGTAACTATAGTTGACATAAAGTAACTATAGTTGAATTAAAGTAACTATAGTTGACATAAAGTAACCTTGGTTGGGTAAAAGTAACCAAGGTTAATTAATTCTTATTAGCCTAACTAAGCTAAGGAAAACCCTTTCCCCCTCTAACATATCCAACGACTACCTCATTAGCCAAGGGAAGAAGACTTTCTCCAAAGAAAATTTTAGAACACTCTCCCTCAAAAAGTCACAATGGAGCAAGAGACTTCCCTATTTGATCCTTTGGGGTACACGGCTAGCTTGAGAGAAGGAGCTCAAGATCTTCAAGCCTCAAGAATTCTCTAGGTAAGTGTATGCTAAAACTTCCAAGTGAATCCTATATTTCAAAGAATGAAGCTCACACAAGTACCCTTCTTTTCTTGCCAAAAACGTGACACTCAAGGATGGTCACTAGATGAAGATTTTGCAAGATACTAAGAGAACCTAATTTCTTGGAGGGCGGATTTATTTCTAGCTCCATTCAAGTTTTATTTTGGTAAGAGAATCATGGCCTCACTTTAGTTGTGTTTTCACTTAAGATAATAGCTAATGATCCTTCTATTTCTTCCTTCTCTCAAAACTGTGTACTATATGTGATGTAGGAGGAAGACTTCATTCCATTTCAACCAAGGCTCATGCTAAGGAAAAGCTCTAAGGTTCAATAAAGCAAGTATACTCTAGCCAATCTTGCCTTATTTGTGAAGTGCATGCTTGAATGACTAGCCATTATTAGGCTATGAATCTTAGTTAAAGATGCTAAGTACAAGACATGAAAACTAGTTGTTATAAGAAAAGTGATGGTATGAGCAAATGATTGGTTGTATGAATGTGCGTGACTGTTTTGTTATGATTCATAAATAGTTTATTTATGGTTTAAAGCATGTTATGAGGCTTGTAAACATTATGTTGAAGTGTGTGTTTAATGGATATTAAGCCTATTTTAAGGAATGAAGTTGATTGGAAATGCTTGAGCCATAAAAGTGAAGAAGTGCTGGAACTACTGGAGCAGGACAGATTTGTGTAGCTAATTGTGTGACCTGAAAACGAATCTTAGGAGTGTTCAAATTGGCTAGTTTTTGGTATGATGTTAGCCTTATATGTTTATGAAATTTGTGAGCTAGAATTTTAATAAAAGGAGTTGTGGTTTGTCCTTAATGAAATATTTAGTAAGAGTTGGTAAGACAGAAGTACTGGAGCAGGACTGTTTTATGTGACATGTTTAACGACCTGGAAATGAACCATAGGAAGGTCCAAATTGACTAATTTTTGGTATGATGATAGCCTTATATGTGAAATAAATGTGGGAGTTGGAATTTTGGTAAAAGGATATGGGGATTTATCAGAGTATAATTTTTAGTAGGAAATGCTCAGACAGAAGTACTGGAGTTGAACAGTTTTATGCAGCATGTTGTACGCCCTGAAAATGGACCTTAGGAATATTCAAATTGGTTAATCTTTGGTATGCTAATAGAGATATGTGTTTATGAAATGTGTGAGTTGGAATTTTGGTAAAAGAAGTTGTGGATTATCCTTAATGAAGTTTTTGGTAAAACTGGTCAAACAGAGTTGCTGGAACAGGACAGTTTTTAGTGGTAAGTTGTGTGGCTCAAAAGTGCACCTTAGGAATGTGCAAATGAGCTTATTTTTGGTATGACGATAGTTTGACGTGTGTATGACATCTGTGAGCTAGAAGTTTATTAAAAAGAGTTGTGGTTTGGTCACAATGAAATTCGTGATAAAACTAGTCATTCCAGATTCAACATGTACCTAGCTGGGAGAAAGTAATTAGTTGACCCCCTTAAACTTATTGGAATGCCTTGGAATTTTTATGGTAATTACCTAAGGCGTATATGTACATGTTCATGTAAAGAAACCAGCATAAAACCACCATTTGGATGGTTAACAACTGAGTTAAAGTTAGTTGTACAAAACTGGAAAACAGGACAGTTTAATGTCTTAAGTTGTAAGGCTTTGATCTTGCTCATCTAAGCTTGAATGTGATGTTTGGGCTTATGAATATTGTTCCTTGGTGAGTTAGCTATGTTTTCCAGGTGATGGATTAAACTGAATAAGGTTTTATGGCCCATGAAACCGAGGTAATGCGGTACTGTCCTGATGATTTCAGCAGTACCTTTGATGATAGTATGATATTTTGAGGTCGTTATACTTTTTGGATTGTTATGAAATTTTTATGGTATGAGTCTAAGACTTCATTATGCATGTGTATGGCGTGAGCTTATGAAAATGAGCACGAATTGATCAGCACGAGGATGTATGAACAGATTTTGATTGCTGGACAGTTTTCCCAGCTTAAAAGACAAGTCTGTGCATGCATGTTAGGATGTATTTGTTCACGAGTCGCATAGTGCATATCATACATTGCATCATCGTCATTTACATGATTTATGGAACTGATTTTATGTGAAAGAAAGATGAAAAAGCGTTTTTTAAGAAAAGATTCTGATTTTAAAAGAACGCTTTCCACCGGTACCGTGTGTGTTTCCTGGCCAGTAAGGACCCGTTCTAGATCCGGGGTTAATTGATCTGATGATAATCAGCCGTTCAGGTCCGGAGAGAATAGTCTTGATAAGTGATGACGTTACCGCTCCGAATCTGGGAATAATAGATTCGAAGGGAAGAAGTTACCGACTCAGATCCGGGTGAATAGATCTGATAAGTGATGACGTTACCGCTCCGAATCTGGGAATAATAGATTCGAAGGGAAGAAGTTACCGCCTCAGATCCGAGTGAATAGATCTGAATACTCTCTTGTTTTCTTGACGATGATGTTTTGAATGAAAGAACGAAAGGAAAAGATTTTCATTGTTTCATTATGCACTACATTTGCATATTCATACGCATTGCATAAGGTCGTGAGCATGAAGTTGAGTCTATTTGCATCAAGCTGCGTTATTACTTGCTTCATGGTTAAGCTCTGATTTTATTGCCTTAGTTGCTATTGACTGAAGGGATGAGATGCTAGCCAAATGCTAGAGGTAATGTTACATAGGTTATGACCCTCTTATCTCTCGTTACCTAAGTTACGATCTCACTACTGTTGTTATGTAAGCTATGATCTTATTCATGATACTTAGGCCAGGTTGTTATCACTTGGTAGCTCCTAAGCTATGATCTTTATTGAGTAATGATCTTTTAATGATTTATGGATTATTATCTGTTACGTTCCTTAATAAGTCATGAACTTTGATGAGTTTTAACCTTTGATAAGTTATGAGCTGATTTCTTATGGGTGTTGGATGGAAGGTCAGGTATGTTTTTAAACAGAATTTTGGGGGATCTGGTTCCTGTGTGTACTTTCCATTTAATGCATGAATGTCTATAGTTCACTTGCTAGTGACTTTGTCACTCACCCCCTATTTTTCCTCCCAGAGGCCGTAGGTAATAAAGTGGAATGGATTGAGGATGAACCTAGGGTTCCCTACCCATAGACGTGCGAGAGATGGATGGCCTAGGAGACATGACGAGATGGTTTCGACCGATGATCTCTTTATGAAATTGTGATGGAACAATTTACTTTTGGCGTTTTCCGTACTTTATGATTTGGGGTTGTAAACTGATGATGATCCCATAGACGTTTTAATTTAAAGTTTTTATTCTGTCACGGTTTCGCTTACTTGTTGACGCGTAAGCATGAAAGCCCATGTATTTTATCATGGACTTTGACATATTATGGATCGATGCCTGGTACTCTCCGTAGTGAAGTACGGTGGGCGCACCGTATCTGGCTGGGCCTGGATGCGGGGCGCTACAGGTGGTATCAGAGCCGAGGTTCCAGATTTGGACAGAATATAGAACTAAGTTATGATCATAGGCAACTAATTTTGATCTTAGATCTAAGTCATGATCCTAGATGAGAGTTGACGTTAGACTAGGATGATTTAGACTGGAAATTAGGGTTTTGACTGGATGATAAAGCCCTATTTGATGGCCATCTATAGAATGTAAACATGCCTCCTTGCATGACCTTAAGATCTTATTTGTATCACGAATTAAATTTTTGTCGCTTAATCTGAATATTTATATCTTGAGTAAGACTCTGACGCTCTGTGGTGCGGATGGCATCACGGTTCAGTAAAATGACATCATTGCCGTCACCTCCAGGAAGCAGTAGGCTTTACTATCAACAGTTAGTAAGAGTACGTATTCCGAAGTTTAACTGGGGAATCTAGTTCGGAAAAAGGCAGAAAGATGGTTGAGTGAAGTTGAAGTTAACTTCATGCCGATACAGATGCCGAATAGGATGAAAAAAATTGCAGAATATCCGACCATTTTTGAACAGTAAGGACAGCCGGTGGTGGAGGACTTGTACCCAACCACCACCCCGACTGGTAACTTAGGCGGAATTTTCTAGAAGAGTTTAGTGAGTTCTTCTTCTCCCAAGGACTTAGTCACGAGAAGAGTTGAGGAATTTGACTCATTAAGACAAGGGTTAGGCATCACCATCTCCGAGTACGCTCGTCGGTTCGCTACTTTGGGTCGGTATGTTCCTTTAGAGATGAAAAGTTTAAGGTGATCAGATTTGTGCGTGGTCTAGACCCCCAGATCAAATTAAGCTAAGTCAAGTAGTATTCAAGGACCTTTAGTGAATTATTGGAGGACCGCTATAAAGCGGAATGCGATACTAAGGGAAAGAAAGAATGAAAGAAACGATTTAGCGAGCGTACTAAGAAAACGAAGGAGAAGGTGGGAACCGTATCCACATAAGGCTAGTTTATGCGGATGACAAAGAAACAACCAAGGTACGCCTAATAAATGTGAAGTACCTATGTCCTATGTCCTACTTCCTATTAACCAAGTATGAGTGATTATGATAGTTTTCTTTAAGTTATGATGAGTAGACCACAAGTAAGTGAGATTATTAGTGATAGCATGACTAAGTATAACACCGTATTTGGTGTAGAAATATGAGGGTTTGAGTGATTTCAAAATAAAGAAATTTGAATATATATATATATATATATTAACGTGGATATATATATATACACAAGTGTACATGTATGCATGATAACTTGCCTTATTTAGCTCATATATTATGTTGCCTTACTAACGAGCCATGAAGCTTTAAAGCTTACATCATATGGCGAACATTTGTTGAGTCTATACTATTCTCAGGTGCCACAATTAATGAACTAAAGTAGTTCATTAAGTGAAGTACTTAGTTTAATAAACTAAGTAGTTCATTAAAGGAAGATGCATTTGGAAAAGACATGAAGGCAACATGGCTATGAAAGGAAAGTTCCCTCTTCCTCCCCACATCATTTTACACGCCATATATACATAGTATATATATATATTTTCAGATTTTTATAAAAGGCACATACACATTTATTCCAACGTACTATCGACACGTTATATATCTTACGAACGTACGTTTACGTCACACCACTATACTTAACTCATATTTATGAGTATATTCAGGTCTTATATCATATGATATAAGATATGGTGATGACAAATTAAATACGACACGATAAAAGGTTCTAAACCGAAATTTGTCGTATCGGGCGATACCGAAACTTCGCCAACGTGTCACGTACTTGCCATAAATAAATGGCCAGCCCATATACATCAAAATTCATTAAAAATTTCGTCCCATACACTGTATATTGAGACAAAAATACTTTCCATGTTGGCACACACAAATCACCCCACATTTAGGCCAAAATGTGAAGATTCCAATTTTATTTTTGTCACATGTTTATGGTACCACTTTAAATCAGCCAAGTGCTGAAAATTAAAGTATATATTATATATATTATGTATAACATAATATATATAGCATGTGCAAAAGTTGGAATTTAAATTAGAGAAAAATCGGGTAATCGATAAATATCGAAAATTCGGTTTTCTACGCACTTGACATGGAACGTTTTTCTTGAACATGATGTGGCACGTATCTAGACACTTTTTACATATAATATACATCTTAAAGTGTTCTAGAAAATTAAATTAAGGGCTGATTGGAATATTACATGTGTGTAATATTAAATGTGCACTATTTTTCAAAGTTAGCAAAAATAAATTTCAGCACATGCACAAACATATTCAAACGTCACTACAGCTGATGTGGAGCACATGTGGAGCCTTGTTGGCATGTTGATTGGTCAAGAATCAATCATACAATGTTGATTAATCAAAGAGAGAAGCTACAAAAGGTAAGTTTTCAACATACACCTCTCTTATGTCACATGCTGAAAATTTCAGCATGTCACACTAGCTATGGCCGTTTTCTTCATCATGAAGGAAGATAAAATGTCAATCTTTTATTAAGGAATAAATTAAATGAGATATGGAAATGTTTTGAATAGTTTATAGAATAAAGGAAGTGATATTTTTGAATATCACACATGCTGAAAAATTCAGCATGTGTGTAGTGGTTATGGCCGAAATATAGGCCTCATGGTTGTCAAGTTTTATTCTATACATGATGAGAATATTGTATACTTAATGTTGATTGAATTCTTAAATTAAAACAATGCAAAATAGGCAACATTTTGAAGAAAGAGTGGATGTTACACATGCTGAAATTTCAGCATGTGCAAGACATGTTGTGGCCGAATGGTATCTCTTTTTGGTGTCCAAATTCATTCTCAAACTTGTAGCAAGACTTGCCTTAAATATTGGTTGTATTTTTATGGAAGAAATTCAAAGAAAAATGGAAGAAATATTGATTTAATCTCACATGGTAAATGCTGAAAATTTCAGCATTTACAAGTTGATATGGCCGAATTTTGGAGATGGAAAGAGAGAGATTTTTGTGTCTCAAACTTTATGACATATTGTGACTATTTTGGCATGATTTGATAATTAACTATTTGGCATATATTTAGTGTTTTTTTTCAGAATATCCATGTCATCAAATGATGACAACAATGAGCCAATCAAGAGGTGCCAAGTAAGCAATGACTAAATGATGGTTCAATGAAGTGATGCCAAGTAAGCAAAGTGTTGTCACTATGATGTCTCACACTCTCCAAGCAATTAAAAGGAAATTTTCAAGAGGGAGAAGAGACACAAGGGGGACGGCTGGACCTTCTATAAGGGGAAGAGAAGAACAAACAAAAACAACACCAAGAATCATATTCAAAAGTGATCAAAGTGCAAAAGCTTTCTTCTCCTACACTTTCTTTCTTTCTTCTTCTTGTAAAAAGCCTATTGTACTTTACTTCTTTCATCCTTGAATAGGCTTCATAGAAATCACCATTCATTCATCATTGTACAAGATTGATCAAGGTGTGATCAATCTTCATTCTAGCGAGGTGGTGGTGTTCGTGCAAATTGTACTCACAATACAAGGTTTGTAAAGGGTTGGAGTTAAGGTGTAACTCTATCAACCCTGCGGTAAGGTGTACTGCGTGTGTGAAATTAGTGTGAACCAAGGAAGGTGTTCCTTGAAGACTGGAGTAGGTTGTTTATAACCGAACCAGTATAAAATTCTTGGTGCAATTTACTTTCTGCATTTACGTTTCAGTTTCTGCGCTGTTTACTCATATTGTTCACGTTCGCAAAAATAGTAAACGTTTTCTAAAAATTATACAAATTTCCAGAAACATACATAAACGTTCTAGGGTTAATTTGGCACAAGTTTCAACCCTTTTGGACAAGTATAAGTCATCCAAACATCAAAAGTTCTGAGACTAGTGCAGTCTGATTTTCAGACTTGCAAAGGTTGAGACTTTGGGTGTATTTGACCTACTTCCCAAAAGAATTTTCAAAAACTGTTTCAACCCATTTCAATATAGTGTGTGAGGAGTTATTGGTCAAATTTTCAGATCATTTGGACATTCACACAAATAGGAATTAATTTTTCAAAACCATCTACCGTTTCTGGCAGATTTGCACAATCTGAGTGCCAACGGTTTTTGAAGGGGTTAAAGGTTGAATTTTGATTTGAAATTTTTAGGGGACCCTCACAACATCTGAGGCTAAGTTCTCTCAAAATTTCATAATTTTTGGAGACCTCTAACCTAGTTTTTAAAACGTTTTAAAACTGGTCCTGAAAACAGAATTTGTTTTCAGAACTTGAATTGGTTAGGTTTAAAGAAATTTTAAAAACCATATTTTCCGCACCACCTATTCAACCCCCCCCTTCTAGTGGTGCCTTGCAGATCCTACAAGTGGTATCAGAGAGCAGGAATACTCACGACAAGGAATCCAACGATTCAGTGAGATGGCATCCACAAATCTCAAAACCGAACAAGAAGGTATGTCAAGCCAAAGGCCTCCACTCTTTGACGGTGAGTCTTTTATTCAATGGAAACTTAGGATGAAATTATTTCTTATGGCTATAGACATAGACCTTTGGTCAATAATTGAAGATGGTCCATATGTCCCGTCTAAATTGTCCATTGCAGATGGAGTCACACTAGAAGTAATTAAAACAAGACAAGACTATACTAGTGAAGACAAAAAGAAACTGAGTATGAATGCTAAGGCCATGCAATTACTCTTAAATGGCTTAAGTAAGAGTGAGTCTAGTTATGTGTCCAATTGTTCGAGTGCACAAGAAATGTGGAGAATCTTAGAAATGAAACACGAAGGCACGAGTCAAGTCAAAGAGTCTAAAATTAATATGCTTATGTCTACTCTTGAGTCTTTCAAGTTGTTGCCAAATGAGTCAATTGTTGATATGGATCTTCGTTTGACTAACATCTATAACTCTCTTGAGTCTCTTGGTAAGGCCTTTACAACGCAGGAAAAAGTACAGAAAGTCCTACGGAGCCTCCCTTCAGAATGGGATCCTAAAGTGACTGCCATAGAAGAAAGCAAGGAGACTAAGTCGATAAAAATGGAAGAACTCATTGGTTCACTAAAAGTGTATGAAAACAAACTCATTATTCGGAAATCGGAATCAACCAAACAAGGTAAGACAATTGCTTTTAAATCAAATGAATACGTCTCCCCTCCCTCCGATCACATAGATGATAGTGATTCCGAATCGGATAATGATGACTTAATTCTATTGGCAAAAGGACTAAGAAGATTCATGAGAAAATCATTTAGAAATAAAAACAAGGGCACTACATCTAAGAGAAATAAAAACAAGTCAAATGATAAGGACATTAAATGTTATGAATGCGGCAAACTCGGACACTTATCATATGACTGCCCAAACAAAGAAAAGCAAACTAATAAGTACCCTGACAAGGAGCGGAACAAAAATAGACCCGTCTCAGATCCTAAACAAAGGAAACGTGCACTAAAGGCCTCCACATGGAGTGACTCATCAGACTCTGAAACTGAGACCGAAAAGGAGACCGCTCAAGTTTGCTTCGCTTCAAAGGCGTCTAATGAGGTATCATCTGACTCTGACTCTGACTCTGAACCTTCTTACGATGATTTATTTAGTCAATATCTTGAGTTACATAAATTTACTAAGACTCTCGCAAAAGAAAAGAAACGTTTAATTGAAGACAAGAAACTGTTAGAATCTTCTAACGAGAATCTTGTCGCTCAATTAAGCGATTCAAAGAAAGAGTCTTCATGTGCCATCACTGCATTAAAAACCGAGATCTCATCATTAACTTCTCAAAATAATGAAATGAAATCCGAGATTTCAAATTTGAAATCAAGGAATACAGATTTAGAGAACATGATGAAACAATTCGATACAGGGTCAAACATGCTGCATCGCATCATATTATCGCAAAAGCATGACAGTGACAAAACTGGATTGGGGTACGTTGATACTAACGAAGTATCAACCAAACCAACCAAGTTTGTTGTGTCTAAAAAGGTAGACACCCCTAAGCATCAAGTGGCGTCTAAGATGACGCAGAAAGCACCCCCTTCCACACGCCCCACTCCCTCATATCATGTGAAATATAATGTTGTACCATATAGATATGAGAAGAAGAGATCAATGCATACACGGAATACATATCATCCACGCACCACGCACACACACACAAGGACATATCACAAACGTCCTCCATACATTGAGTATAGGGGAGTCCTTGGGCAAAGACCCAAAGTACATGCACCACATGTATACTATGTCGCACCTTCATCTACTTTCTTGCCATTTGATAGACCGAGAAGGATCACCCAAGTATGGGTACCGAAAGGTACCTTTACTAAAAGGTGATTAACTAACTCGAAAGGACCCAAAATTAAAAGGGTACCTAAATCACCTTTTTACATTGCAGGGAGACCACTCATCAAAAGACATATCAATAAAGTGATTCCTTGACAGTGGTTGCTCGAGGCACATGACAGGTGACCCGAGCCTCTTCTCCAAATTAAAGAAGGTCACAAAAGGCGGATCCGTGACCTTTGGAGACAACAATGAAGGCAAGATCATTGGTAAAGGTACGATTGGAAACCCGGATACACTTCAAATCTCCAACGTGTTTTTGGTAAGCAACTTATCTTACAATCTTCTTAGTATTTCACAATTTGTTGACAATGGTTTCAATGTGTGTTTTACTCACCCTTACTGTAATATAATAAATAAAAATGGAGAAACTGTTTTAAAAGGAAAACGTGAAGGAAATATATTCACACTATCTATGGATGATGTAGTAGATGCCAAAGTTAAATGTTTTATGTCAAATGAACCCAATGTGAATTTGTGGCATAGACGTTTAGGACACATAGGTATTTCTACACTAGAAAAATTGCAACAAAAGAACCTAGTACGGGGATTGCCTAAGCTTGATTTAGACAACTTTCAGTTGTGTGAATCTTGCATAAAAGGCAAACAAACACGTGAGTCACTTAAGCCTAAAAATGAGATAAGCACGACTAGAATACTAGAACTATTGCATATCGATTTGTTTGGTCCTAGTCGTACTACAAGCCTTGGTGGGCGTCACTATGCATGTGTACTTGTTGATGACTTTTCTCGTTATACTTGGACTTTGTTTCTTGCACATAAGGATGATAGCGCCGTAGAAATCGCTAAATTAATTAAACAACTTGAAAATCAATACGGCGTAAATGTGAAAAGAATAAGAAGCGATAGAGGCGGTGAGTTTAAAAATAAAGAGATGATTTCATTCTGTGAAGAAAAAGGAATTAAACATGAGTTTTCGCCACCTAGAACTCCACAATTAAATGGAGTAGTAGAAATAAAGAATCGCACACTACAAGAAATTGCTAGAACTATGCTTTGCGAAAATAAATTACCTAGATTTCTGTGGGCGGAAGCCGTAAATTGTGCATGCTATATTATAAATCGCCTATCTATAAGAAAGAAAATAAACAAGACGCCTTACGAAATTTTGAATGATCGCATGCCTAAGATAGATTATTTTCGTGTGTTTGGGTGCAAATGTTTTGTCTTGAATACAAAAGATAACTTAGATAAATTTGAATCCAAATCGATTGAGTGCATTTTTATTGGGTATTCCATAAATTCAAAAGCATATAGGTGTTATGATCCTCTCACTAGACAAATCATAGAATCTATTCATGTTAAATTCAATGAATTTGGAGAGGTTGATAAAGAAAAGGAATATGATGATGACTTTGATTTGAAACCCGTTTTGGATGAAGAAAATGAGTCTTTTGATATGCATGAGATGAATGAAACACTAGAAATGCATGATCATATAGAAATGCATGATAACTTAGAAAATAATCAACCAAGATGCAGATTATGGTGGCTGCAAAATAGATAGAAAAAGCACGAGCGGAACTTGCCAATTTATAGGAAATTCCCTTATTTCGTGGTTTTCCAAAAAGCAAGCAAGTGTTGCTTTGTCCACTACTGAGGCTGAATATATGGCTCTTAGCCTTTGTTGCACACAGTTGTTGTGGATAAAACAACAACTTTCGGACTTTGGAATTACCGTAGATAAAATTCCTATATATTGTGATAGTATGAGTGCCATAAATTTGTCTAAGAACCCCTTATTACACTCTAAGGCTAAGCATATAGAAGTTCGCTATCATTTTCTTCGTGATCACGTTAACAATGGTAATATTGTCATAGATCACGTACGCACAGAATCACAAGTAGCGGATATATTTACTAAGGCCTTAAATCAAGCCACATTTGAATCTCTCCGTTCTAAATTAGGCATGCTTCCTGTTGATGTGATTTAATGCGATATCATTTGATTTACTTTCCTTTTTGACAGGAATCTTTTGATTAACTTTCCAAAATAAAGGGGGAGAGAGAAGCATGATTTAAGGGGGAGAGAGAGAGATTTAAGGGGGAGAGAGATCACTGATTGATCCTAATTGCATGATTCAAGGGGGAGCCGGATTTGAAATTCGAAATTCAAATTTCAAATCTGTGCATAATTCAAGGGGGAGAGCTGACACTTAAATCATGTACACTAGTTATTTTGAAAATCATCAAAAGGGGGAGATTGTAGAAATATGAGGGTTTGAGTGATTTCAAAATAAAGAAATTTGAATATATATATATATATATTAACGTGGATATATATATATACACAAGTGTACATGTATGCATGATAACTTGCCTTATTTAGCTCATATATTATGTTGCCTTACTAACGAGCCATGAAGCTTTAAAGCTTACATCATATGGCGAACATTTGTTGAGTCTATACTATTCTCAGGTGCCACAATTAATGAACTAAAGTAGTTCATTAAGTGAAGTACTTAGTTTAATAAACTAAGTAGTTCATTAAAGGAAGATGCATTTGGAAAAGACATGAAGGCAACATGGCTATGAAAGGAAAGTTCCCTCTTCCTCCCCACATCATTTTACACGCCATATATACATAGTATATATATATATTTTCAGATTTTTATAAAAGGCACATACACATTTATTCCAACGTACTATCGACACGTTATATATCTTACGAACGTACGTTTACGTCACACCACTATACTTAACTCATATTTATGAGTATATTCAGGTCTTATATCATATGATATAAGATATGGTGATGACAAATTAAATACGACACGATAAAAGGTTCTAAACCGAAATTTGTCGTATCGGGCGATACCGAAACTTCGCCAACGTGTCACGTACTTGCCATAAATAAATGGCCAGCCCATATACATCAAAATTCATTAAAAATTTCGTGCCATACACTGTATATTGAGACAAAAATACTTTCCATGTTGGCACACACAAATCACCCCACATTTAGGCCAAAATGTGAAGATTCCAATTTTATTTTTGTCACATGTTTATGGTACCACTTTAAATCAGCCAAGTGCTGAAAATTAAAGTATATATTATATATATTATGTATAACATAATATATATAGCATGTGCAAAAGTTGGAATTTAAATTAGAGAAAAATCGGGTAATCGATAAATATCGAAAATTCGGTTTTCTACGCACTTGACATGGAACGTTTTTCTTGAACATGATGTGGCACGTATCTAGACACTTTTTACATATAATATACATCTTAAAGTGTTCTAGAAAATTAAATTAAGGGCTGATTGGAATATTACATGTGTGTAATATTAAATGTGCACTATTTTTCAAAGTTAGCAAAAATAAATTTCAGCACATGCACAAACATATTCAAACGTCACTACAGCTGATGTGGAGCACATGTGGAGCCTTGTTGGCATGTTGATTGGTCAAGAATCAATCATACAATGTTGATTAATCAAAGAGAGAAGCTACAAAAGGTAAGTTTTCAACATACACCTCTCTTATGTCACATGCTGAAAATTTCAGCATGTCACACTAGCTATGGCCGTTTTCTTCATCATGAAGGAAGATAAAATGTCAATCTTTTATTAAGGAATAAATTAAATGAGATATGGAAATGTTTTGAATAGTTTATAGAATAAAGGAAGTGATATTTTTGAATATCACACATGCTGAAAAATTCAGCATGTGTGTAGTGGTTATGGCCGAAATATAGGCCTCATGGTTGTCAAGTTTTATTCTATACATGATGAGAATATTGTATGCTTAATGTTGATTGAATTCTTAAATTAAAACAATGCAAAATAGGCAACATTTTGAAGAAAGAGTGGATGTTACACATGCTGAAATTTCAGCATGTGCAAGACATGTTGTGGCCGAATGGTATCTCTTTTTGGTGTCCAAATTCATTCTCAAACTTGTAGCAAGACTTGCCTTAAATATTGGTTGTATTTTTATGGAAGAAATTCAAAGAAAAATGGAAGAAATATTGATTTAATCTCACATGGTAAATGCTGAAAATTTCAGCATTTACAAGTTGATATGGCCGAATTTTGGAGATGGAAAGAGAGAGATTTTTGTGTCTCAAACTTTATGACATATTGTGACTATTTTGGCATGATTTGATAATTAACTATTTGGCATATATTTAGTGTTTTTTTTCAGAATATCCATGTCATCAAATGATGACAACAATGAGCCAATCAAGAGGTGCCAAGTAAGCAATGACTAAATGATGGTCCAATGAAGTGATGCCAAGTAAGCAAAGTGTTGTCACTATGATGTCTCACACTCTCCAAGCAATTAAAAGGAAATTTTCAAGAGGGAGAAGAGACACAAGGGGGACGGCTGGACCTTCTATAAGGGGAAGAGAAGAACAAACAAAAACAACACCAAGAATCATATTCAAAAGTGATCAAAGTGCAAAAGCTTTCTTCTCCTACACTTTCTTTCTTTCTTCTTCTTGTAAAAAGCCTATTGTACTTTACTTCTTTCATCCTTGAATAGGCTTCATAGAAACCACCATTCATTCATCATTGTACAAGATTGATCAAGGTGTGATCAATCTTCATTCTAGCGAGGTGGTGGTGTTCGTGCAAATTGTACTCACAATACAAGGTTTGTAAAGGGTTGGAGTTAAGGTGTAACTCTATCAACCCTGCGGTAAGGTGTACTGCGTGTGTGAAATTAGTGTGAACCAAGGAAGGTGTTCCTTGAAGACTGGAGTAGGTTGTTTATAACCGAACCAGTATAAAATTCTTGGTGCAATTTACTTTCTGCATTTACGTTTCAGTTTCTGCGCTGTTTACTCATATTGTTCACGTTCGCAAAAATAGTAAACGTTTTCTAAAAATTATAAAAATTTCCAGAAACATACATAAACGTTCTAGGGTTAATTTGGCATAAGTTTCAACCCTTTTGGACAAGTATAAGTCATCCAAATATCAAAAGTTCTGAGACTAGTGCAGTCTGATTTTCAGACTTGCAAAGGTTGAGACTTTGGGTGTATTTGACCTACTTCCCAAAAGAATTTTCAAAAACTGTTTCAACCCATTTCAATATAGTGTGTGAGGAGTTATTGGTCAAATTTTCAGATCATTTGGACATTCACACAAATAGGAATTAATTTTTCAAAACCATCTACCGTTTCTGGCAGATTTGCACAATCTGAGTGCCAACGGTTTTTGAAGGGGTTAAAGGTTGAATTTTGATTTGAAATTTTTAGGGGACCATCACAACATCTGAGGCTAAGTTCTCTCAAAATTTCATAATTTTTGGAGACCTCTAACCTAGTTTTTAAAACGTTTTAAAACTGGTCCTGAAAACAGAATTTGTTTTCAGAACTTGAATTGGTTAGGTTTAAAGAAATTTTAAAAACCATATTTTCCGCACCACCTATTCAACCCCCCCTTCTAGTGGTGCCTTGCAGATCCTACATTTGGGACTCGGGGTCCTCGTCATAATACGTCACTATTAGCACTTGTACACATTTTGTTGCACTATATGGGGAAAGGATCGGCATATCGTGTGCTATTAACAAGAGTACTATAGCCAAATTGGAACGCCTTATGACATCACGATATGAAGGCACTATGTTAGGCAAGCTATGGGGAATATGTCATGATTATGAAAACCATGTTTTATGAGAACGGGCCACCTTAGGATGATGATAAAGAATTCCCCAAATCTATGAAGGCAACTCAACGAAGGGGCTTGCCGAACCAAAAAGGAACAAGTGCATGAGCTTTTAAGGGAGGAAGTTATCTGCCCAAACGTTTCGCCTGGGGTGCTCCCGTGTTATTCGTAGAAAAGAAGAATGGAGGCACGCGTCCTTGCGTAGATCATAAAGAACTCAACATGGTCACCATAAGAATAAGTACCCTCTAACTAAGAATCAATAAGCTACTTAACCAGCTTCGGGTAAGCAATTGACAAGTGGTGTATTGTTCGGGAATTCGCTTAATGAACCTATATGTTAGTGTTTCTTATGGAAGAATTCAAAGAAATGTGATAAGATGATGAAGCGTTACGGGACTGTTCAAGAGAGATCTAAAACAATGGCCATTTGGGAGGCGGAATAGAGAATCCCATAAGACATAATATTTGGATCAGGAATTTATAAGTTGAGGATATCTAACACACTCCAGCAGTGACGTTACGATTTGGCATATTCTCATTTCATATGTATAGCATGATGATCCAAATGTTTTATGAACACGTAAATAATGATACGTACATGTTCCAGGTATCAAAAGAGAAAACAAGGATTTATGATGAACAAGAAAACATGAGGAGTAGACGCCCCATCTTTTTGACTAGCTCTGAAGTTTCGAGGACGAAACTTATATTAGGGGGAGAATGTTGTACCCCGCCAAAAAGTCATACTGTACTTGAAGACTCGTATAAGTAAATTAATAAGTGGCATCCTTCAGTGCATTTCACTAAGTTTCCATAGTGCTTCCTTTATTTTATGTCGATAAGCAAACAATATAATCATTCAAGCATGAGTTATGGACCATGGCCAATTCACCCTAATGGCTTAAGAGATTTCGGCCATAAGGTTAAAAAGGGCCTTAAAGGGGTTTTTCCCAAGTTATAAGAGAGGCTAATCTTAAGGGCCTCCTTAAAAATAAGCCCAAATAGAAATAAAGGAGTTGTAAGTAGTGGGCTAATTTTTCTCCAACTCTTGCAAAAATTCGGCCCAAGGTGTATAAGGAGGATCATAATTCCTTTTAGTTAAATTCTAGAAAGGGAAAAAAAAGGAAAATTATCAATTAATTAGGGAACAATTACCCACATAACTTTCCATTTAAGAAAAATTAAGCATGGTAAGGGGTCATCAAGCCAAAACCGCCGGCCTCTCATGGTTGACCAAGAAGATTACCATGCTAATTTTATATTAACTACAAGGTTAAAGAAGTAACTCTAGATGGATAAAGTAACCTAGGTTAGCCATAAAGTAACTATAGTTGAATTAAAGTAACTATAGTTGACATAAAGTAACTATAGTTGAATTAAAGTAACTATAGTTGACATAAAGTAACTATAGTTGAATTAAAGTAACTATATTTGACATAAAGTAACCTTGGTTGGGTAAAAGTAACCAATGTTAATTAATTCTTATTAGCCTAACTAAGCTAAGGAAAACCCTTTCCCCCTCTAACATAACCAACGACTACCTCATTAGCAAAGGGAAGAAGACTTTCTCCAAAGAAAATTTTAGAACACTCTCCCTCAAAAAGTCACAATGGAGCAAGAGACTTCCCTATTTGATCCTTTGGGGTACACGGCTAACTTGAGAGAAGGAGCTCAAGATCTTCAAGCCTCAAGGATTTCTCTAGGTAAGTGTATGCTAAAACTTCCAAGTGAATCCTATATTTCAAAGAATGAAGCTCACACAAGTACCCTTCTTTTCTTGCCAAAAACATGACACTCAAGGATGGTCACTAGATGAAGATTTTGCAAGATACTAAGAGAAGCTAATTTCTTGGAGGGTGGATTCATTTCTAGCTCCATTCAAGTTTGATTTTGGTAAGAGAATCATAGCCTCACTTTAGTTGTGTTTTCACTTAAGATAATAGCTAATGATCCTTCTATTTCTTCCTCCTCTCAAAACCATGTACTATATGTGAAGTAAGAGGAAGACTTCATTCCATTTCAACCAAGGCTCATGCTAAGGAAAAGCTCTAAGGTTCAATAAGGCAAGTATACTCTAGCCAATCTTGCCTTATTTGTGAAGTGCATACTTGAATGACTAGCCATTATTAGGCTATGAATCTTAGTTAAAGATGCTAAGTACAAGATATGAAAGCTAGTTGTTATAAGCAAAGTGATGGTATGAGCAAATGATTGGTTGTATGAATGTGTGTGATTGTTTTGTTATGATTCATAAACAGTTTATTTATGGTTTAAAAGCATGTTATGAGGCTTGTAAACATTATGTTGAAGTGTGTGTTTAATGGATATTAAGCCAATTTTAAGGAATGAAGTTGATTGGAAATGCTTGAGCCATAAAAGTGAAGAAGTGCTGGAACTACTGGAGCTGGACAGATTTGTATAGCTAATTGTGTGACCTGAAAACGAATCTTAGGAGTGTTCAAATTGGCTAGTTTTTGGTATGATGTTAGCCTTATATGTTTATGAAATGTGTGAGCTAGAATTTCAATAAAAGGAGTTGTGGTTTGTCCTTAATGAAATTTTTAGTAAGAGTTGGTAATACAGAAGTACTGGAGCAGGACAGTTTTATGCGACATGTTTAACGACCTGGAAATGAACCATAGGAAGGTCCAAATTGACTAATTTTTGGTATAATGATAGCCTCATATGTGTAATAAATGTGTGAGTTGAAAGTTGTGTAAAAGGATATGGGGATTGACTAGAGTATAATTTTTAGTAGGAACTGCTCAGACAGAAGTACTGGAGCTGAACAGTTTTATGCGGCATGTTGTACACCCTGAAAATAGACCTTAGGAATATTCAATTTGGTTAATATTTGGTATGCTAATAGCGCTATGTGTTTATGAAATGTGTGAGTTAGAATTTTGGTAAAAGAAGTTGTGGATTATCCTTAATGCAGGTTTTGGTAAAACTGGTCAAACAGAGTTGCTGGAACAAGACAGTTTTCAGTGGTAAGTTGTGTGGCTCCAAAGTGCACCATAGAAATGTGAAAATGAACTGATTTTTCGTATGATGATAGTTTTACGTGTGTATGACATCTGTGAGTTGTAATTTTAGTAAAAAGAGTTGTGGTTTGGTCACAATGAAATTCTTGGTAAAACTGGTCATTCCAGATTCAGCATGTACCTAGCTCGGAGAAAGTAATTAGTTTATCTCGTTAAACTTATTGGAATGCCTTGGAATTTTTATGGTAATTACCTAAGGCGTATATGTACATGTTCATGTAAAGAAACCAGCATAAAACTACCATTTTGATGGTTAACAACTGAGTTGAAGTTAGTTGTACAAAATTGGAAAATAAGACAGTTTAATGTCTTCAGTTGTAAGGCTTTGATCTTGCTCATCTAAGCTTGAATGTGATGTTTGGCCTTATGAATATTGTTCCTTGGTGAGTTAGTTATGTTTTTCAGGTGATGGATTAAACTGAATAAGGTTTTATGACCCATGAAACTGAGGTAATGCGGTACTGCCCTGCTGATTTCAGCAGTACCTTTGATGATAGTATGATGTTTTGAGGTCGTTAGACTTTTCGGATTGTTACGAAATTTCTATGGTATGAGTCTAAGACTGCATTATGCATGTGTATGGCGTGAGCTTATGAAAATGAGCACGAATTGATCAGCACGAGGATGTATGAACAGATTTTGATTGCTGGAAAGTTTTCCCAGCTTAAAAGACAAGTCTGTGCATGCATGTTAGGATGTATTTGTTCACGAGTCGCATAGTGCATATCATACATTGCATCATCGTCATTTACATGATTTATGGAACTGATTTTATGTGAAAGAAAGATGAAAAAGCGTTGTTTAAGAAAAGATTCTGATTTTAAAAGAATGTTTTCCACCGGTACTGTTGTACCCCAACGATCATGTACGTGAAAACTATGAATATGAGACGGAATGAAAGCGACAATTTCTTTTAGCACGTGTTACTTAAGTCAACTTAACCCTCTTTACTTAATTATTATTGAGGTGATACCAAGCCAAATTAAATAAGGGAAACTTCAAGAAAGCAGTACATGAAATATAGAGTTATATGAACCATACACACCACTATGTATGTATGTGTGTGTATACGATATATGTGTACGAAATGTATAAATACCTACATGCGTATACATAGGAGGATATATATATATATATATATATATATATATATATATTACACATGGCGTGTATATGTATACATACATATGCTAATCTTGGAATACACTAGAATAAAGAAAACATTATGGTACATGAATTCAAATTACAAGAAATATCAAGATGCCCAAGAAGCCCCAAAATTCGGCCAAGGCATGAAGGGGATTCTAGAATTCTCTTGATTTTTCTATCCATTATTAGAAAATTTAAAAAGCTAGATAGAAAAAAAATAGACATGCATTTAAGGAACAAGTAAGACAACTCATTAAAGAAAGAGGTAGTATGGTTGAGGTCATAAAGACCCCAACCAAACCGCCCCCTTAGTGTCTAGACATGGAGGATTTTTAAATCCTACCATGGTCACTTTTTCCCTTAAACCAAGGTTAAGATAACCATGATTTAACAAAGTAACTTGGCTTGCCACCAAAGTAACCATAGTTGAAACAAAGTAACCAAGGTTATTGCTAACCTAACCTTGATTAGCACTCATGGAAGCCCTAACCCCCATTTTCTCCCTCCAAAAATCGGCCATGCCTCCTTCATCCCCTAGATTTTTAAATTTTGCAAGACAACATCTTTCATTTATCTAGAACCTACCATCAAGCAAGCCAAGCAACACTTAGCAAAAATTCCCTCATCTCCTTCACCAATATTCGGCCCCTTCATCTTGAAGGATAGGAGTTCAACTTCACTTTCAAGACTCAAGAAGACATCTAGGTAAGTCTTGTTCCAAGCTTCCTTAAGTGAATTCTTATTTTGGTGAATAATGAAGCTAACATGAGTCCTCCCCTTCACATCAAAACCGTGACATCCATGGTTCAAATAGGTGAAAGCCATCAACTTTCTTAGGTGGAGACATATTGTGGTACTTGAATCTCCACTCAAGCTCATTTTGGTAAGATGCCCTAGCCTCAAACATATCCTATTTTCACTATTGAATGAAGACTAACCCTCTTCTTTCCTCTCCATCAATATCGTATGCTTAAGGTGAAGAAGGAGAAGGATTTCAACTCAACTCACTCCATAACCAAGCAAAGACAAGAGCTTTATCTTGAAGAGGGAAGTATACAATGATCTCTCATGATTTATTTAAAGAGTTAGTGACTTGAATGCTTAGAAGTTCTTAACATATGATCTTTAGTTGAATATCTTAAGTTTGAGACTATATCTTAGTGATTCTCTAAGAACAATGCCTTGCATGTGATTTATTCCTTTAAAGATGAAGTCTTTTCCTATATGCTATATGAAATAAGGCTGACCTAGAGTGAAATAAGGTTCACCTAAGTAGGTCTAGACAAGATTGACTTGTGAATGTAACACAAAAGGTCCTAAGGAAAGAATACATGTGAAAGCTAGGAGCTTTATGAGGTTGTTGGTAAGTTTAGATTAAGATGACTCTTGAATGTGAATGCATGCTTTAATATGTGTTGTAAAGTGTGGTTAAGGCACCACACAAGTTTCGGCCCAAAGTATTGAGTGAAAACATGGACATTTGACTTGGATAAGATGACAAAATAGCAAACCACTGGAAGTAGACAGAATAGGGTGACGTTTTAGATGGTTTAAGAACTGACCTTACAGACCTTCAATGAAGCTAAATTTTAGTACAAAGTTAGTCTTATGAGTGTAGCCCAAGTGAGAGTTGGAATTTCGTTAAAATAAGCTGAGGATTATTTTTGAGAAATTATACGGTAAAACTGCTCCAGTAGAAAATTCTAGAGCTGGGCAGAATTGATCACTGGTTTTAACGAATTGAAAGAGGACCTTGTGGACCTTCAATAAATCTGATTTGTGGCACAATGCTACCTCCATGAGTGTAGCAGAGATGAGAGTTGGAATTTCTGTAAAATAAGTTATGGTTAATGTTTAAAAAAATATTTGGTAAGACTGGTCAGACTTGAAAAAGGGAACTGAGCAGAATTGTAGCCTCTTTTGGTTGGCTTGAAAAGAGACCTTGTAGAGGACCAATAAAGCTGATTTTTGGCATGATAATAATACCATAAGTGGAGTGACCACATCAACTGGAATTTTGGTAAAACAAGTTCTGGATTATTTTTAGTGAATTAATTAGCCAAACTGCTCAACTGAAATCACTGGAACCAATCTGAAGTTTAGTAACGAATTTCTGGACTCAGAAAGGAGACTTAGAGATATGAAAACAGGCTAAATTTTGGTAGGATACTAGTTCCACATGTTTATGATTTGTGCGAGTTGGAATTTCGGAAAAACAAATCACGGATTTGTCGCAATTGAATTTTTGGTAAAATAGGTCAAGTTCAGTTTCAGCACCTAACCCATTTCGGAAATTAATTAAGTGAGCCCTTTATGGTTATCGAAGTAGTCCTAAATTTTTATGACATGTATCTATGATTCCACCCAACGGGTTTATGACTAAAGAGTATGGATATGGATCTATTTTATTAGCTTAACCGACCATGAATATGAAGTGGAAGTCTTGGAGTATTTAGCTTCCAAATTCATGCACGTTGACATGTTATAAGGAATGCATACGATTATTCACGTCATGACTTGCATTGGATATCACTACATGTATCACGCATGATCATGGAACTGATTTTCATGGATTTTATGATGCAAGCAAGTTTTATAAGAAACTATGTTTTCGTTATGCATGAAAAGTTTTTACGGTCCTATGTTTTTAAAGAAAGCTTCATGATTCCTTTGCCGGCCAAGCATGCGACTAACCCAACTCCAGACCCGGGGTTAATTGGTCTGATGACATGATATGTTCTGGACCCGTTCAGATCTGGGGTTAATTGATCTGATATCTGTTCTGGACCCGTTCAGATCCGGGGTTAATTGATCTGATATCTGTTCTGGACCCGTTCTGATCCGGGGTTAATTGATCTGATATCTGTTCTGGACCCGTTCAGACCCGGGGTTAATTGGTCTGATGATATGTTCTGGACCCGCTCAGATCCGGGGTTAATTGATCTGACACTCTGTTTCTACGACATGTTACTTTATGGGACCAAAATGATGTTTTGACATGACATGACATCATGCATTGCATCTTGCATAATTCACGATCATGAAGACATGTTGCATGTTACAGTTAAGGGTTATAAGTTATTATTGGTATAGCATTACCTAAAAACATGCTTAAGCCGAACGCCAAGTAAGTTCAGGATCCAAGATCAGGTATGGTATAGCATTCCCTAAAACATGCTTGAGACGAACGTCAAGTAAGTACAGGATCCAAGATCAGGTATGAATTATGATTATTTAAGGTTTTTGGGGTATTACATTTATGTTATAATTCTTCACGTATTTCATGGTAGTTTATTGTATTCTTGCTGGGTGATTTTTATCACTCACACTTTATTTTTCCCCAGAGCCGGATAATGCCAAGATAGAATGGATCGAGGACGAGCCGAGAGTACCTTATCCATAGGCAAGGAGCATGAAGGGAGCTAAGCTTAAGGACTTTTGTGCTGCCAAGACGTTTTGTATTATGACTATGTCTGAACTCTCTGGATTTCAGTTATGCTATTTTGTGGGATTACGACTTTTGGGAACTTAGTAATTTAGTGCTGTATGTTTATTTTGAAAAGTTTTAATTCTGCCGAAATTTTACTACCATGTTGAATGTTAGAATGGGAGTCCAAGACTTATGTTATGGATGTTCGCATGTTATGCATGACGCCTTGTACTCTCCTTAGTGAAGTACGGCGGGTGCACCGTATCCGGACGAGGCCCGGGTGCGGGGCGCTAAAGGTGGTATCAGAGCCCAGGCTCTAGATTTCGGGCAGATGGTAGGACTAAGTTATGATCTTAGCAATCTAAGTTTGATTTTAGTCCTAAGTCATGATCTTAGATGAGTGATGGCCTTAGACTAGGACCATGTAGACTGGGTTTAAGATGTAACTTAATAAAGTATTCTGAACTATGAAAGCTAGGTCTATGACGTAAGACGCGCCCTTTCTTTCCGTATTTTAATTTTCGAATTATGGTCCTTGGTCAAAGTAAATGGTCTTATTCCGATGTTCTAAATAGGCGTTAAACCCATAAGTGTAGATGGCATCATGGACTAATGAACAAGCATTATCACTTTCACCCCCGGGCAACACTGGGTTTTATTACCAGCAGCTAGTAAGAGCACATATCCCAGAGTTTGGTGGAGAATCTAGTCCCGAGGAGGCGGAAAAATGGCTAGATGAAGTCGAAAGTAACTTGTTGCTGATACGAGTACCTGAGAAGGTAAAGACACCAATTGTCCGGCCGTTTTTGATCGGTAAGGCCAGCCAGTGGTGGAGGACTTGTATCAAG
Source organism: Eustoma russellianum (assembly GCA_036186865.1). NCBI lineage: Eukaryota > Viridiplantae > Streptophyta > Magnoliopsida > Gentianales > Gentianaceae > Eustoma > Eustoma russellianum. The sequence goes on along the minus strand of AP025040.1, from coordinate 24,886,689 downwards.
CCATTGCCCCGACCAGTGACTTGGGCAAGGTTTCTAGAGGAGTTTTGTGAATTTTTCCTCTCTCCGGATCTAATCATGAAGAGGGTTGAGGAATTTGACACCTTAAGACAAGAACCAGGTATCACTGTCTCAGAGTACGCTCGTCGGTTCACTACATTGGGCCGCTATGTTCCCTTGATCATGGAAGACGAAGAGCACAAGGTAATCAGATTCATGCGAGGTCTAGACTTCCGGATCAAGATTCGGCTAGCTAATGCATATTCTAACACTTTCGAAGAATTACTGGAGGACTGCTACAGAGCGGAACATGATATTAAACTAACGGAAGGACAAAATAAAGGACTTAAGGAACATACTAAGGAACGAAACAGGAAGTGGAGGCCGCGTCTAGAGAGGGATAATAAAGAAACAACCAAGAACGCTAACCTGGATGAAAGAGTGCCTGGTTCAGCAGTGCCTGAAACCTCAAACTATAACAGGTATGCCTAACTGCCATTTAACTAAGAAGCACCTACATTGTTCATTATCTAAGTATAAATGAGTGATACGAATATATACGAAGTATAGCTAGCACATGTTTACACAGAGATGTCATTCCAAGGAGGAACTGAGTTAAAGAAACCATCCAAGAAAGTCTTTGTTAACGCAGCTCGTGCCAGTCAAGCATTAAAGAAAGGTCATGAAGGATTCTTGGTTTATGTTTTAAGTGCTGAACAAGAAAGCCCTACCCTTGCACAAGTTTCAGTTGTTAATGAATACCCTGATGTATTTCCTGATGATCTGCCTGGACTACCTCCTGATCGCGAGAATGCTTTCGAAATAAACCTTGTTCCAGAAGCCGAACCCATATCAAAAGCCCCTTATCGCATGGCACCTGCGGAACTAAATGAGTTAAAGGAACAGTTACATGAACTGTTAGAAAGGAAACTTATTCGCCCAGTGTTTCACCTTGGGGTGCTCCGGTGCTATTCGTGAAAAAGAAAGATGGAAGTATGCGCTTATGCATCGATTACTGAGAGCTCAACAAAATCACCATAAAGAACAAGTACCCATTACCCCGGATTGACGATTTATTCGACCAGCTCAGGGTAAGTAACTCATAAGCTTTAACTTGACTAAGTTTAAATCCTTTGAAACCCTATCTAAAGCATTTTAATGCAGGGATCTCGAATTTTTAGTAAGATTGGCCTACGATCTGGATACTTTCAATTGAAGATTAAGGCGAAAGATGTCCCTAAGACTGCTTTCAGAACCCGCTATGGACACTATGAGTACTTAGTCATGCCTTTTGGTTTGACCAATGCCCCTGCCGCCTTTATGGATCTCATAAATCGAATCTTCCAAGAGTAGTTGGACAAGTTCGTAGTGGTCTTCATAGACGACATCTTGATTTATTCACTCGACGAAGAGACTCACGCAGCCCATTTGAGGACAGTCTTGAATATTCTAAGAGCAAGACAGTTGTATGCCAAGTTTAGCAAATGCGAGTTTTGGCTGCAAAGTGTATCATTCCTTGGTCATGTGATTTCAGAAGATGGGATTTCGGTAGATCCCAAGAAAATTGAAGCTATCACGGAATGGCCCAGGCCAACAAATGTTACTGAAGTAAGAAGTTTTCTCGGACTAGCTGGATATTACAGAAAGTTCGTTGAAGGATTTTCGAGGATAGCTGTTCCCCTCACCAGATTGACCCAAAAGAAGACCAAGTTTGAGTGGAGTGCCGATTGTGAAAAGAGTTTCTCGGAGCTAAAAGAAAAATTGACATCCACTCCTATCCTAGCTCAGCCCACTCCTGGAGAGAAGTACGTAGTATACAGTGATGCTTCGAAAAATGGTCTCGGATGTGTTCTTATGCAGAATGATAAAGTGATAGCTTATGCATCCCGACAGTTGAAGCCATTTGAGCAAAACTACCCTGTCCATGATCTCGAACTTGCTGCAGTGGTTTTCGCATTAAAGATATGGAGGCACTACTTGTATGGTGAGAAGTGCGAGATCTACACAGACCACAAGAGCCTAAAGTACCTCTTTACCCAGAAAGAGCTCAATATGCGGCAGCGTAGATGGTTGGAATTGATTAAAGATTATGATCTCACCATTTAGTATCATCCGGGAAAAGCCAACAAAGTCGCTGATGCATTAAGTCAGAAAACAAGCCACCCACGGCAACTACCTCTTCAGCGAGATATGGAAGAATTTGGCGTAGAAGAAGTTGAGTCAATCGATGAAGTATTGATAAGATCAAGGAGACTCAAGCAATTGATGAAAACTTAAGAAAAGTCAAGAAAATGATGGAAGAAAAGCCGCGAGATGACTTTGAGATTCGCAGTGATGGCAGTCTATGTTATCAAGGACGGTTATGTGTTCCCGAAAACAAAGAAATTAAGGATGAAGTCTTGATGGAAGCTCATAATTCTCGATTATCTATACATCCTGGAGCTAATAAGATGTATCAAGATCTCAAGCAAAAGTTTTGGTGGCCCGGTATGAAGAAACAAATAGCAGAATTTGTTGAGCAATGTTTGATCTGTCAAAGAGTAAAAGCTGAACATTAAAGACCTGCTGGATTGTTACAACCCTTGGAAGTGCCAGAATGGAAATGGGATCAGATCACCATGGACTTTGTGACTGACCTACCCAAGACTAAGTATGGGAATAATGCTATATGGGTCATTGTGGATCGTTTGACTAAGTCTGCTCACTTTTTGGCTATGACAATAAAAGCATCTATGGAGAAGTTAGCCTCTATGTATATTGATCAGATTGTTTGTTTACATGGAGTGCCCATCAGTATTTTATGCGACCGCGACCCCCGATTTACATCGAGATTTTGGACTGCTTTTCAAAAGGCAATAGGCACAGAGATAAGAATGAGCTCTGCATTTCATCATCATACAGATGGACAATCAGAGAGAACAATCCAAACCCTTGAGGACATGCTCCGCGCTTACATTCTTTATTTTGGAGGAAGCTGGGATAAAAACCTTAAGCTCGTTGAGTTTTCTTACAATAATAGCTTCCACAGGTCCATCGGAATGGCACCTTATGAGGCATTGTATGGACGAAAAAGTCGGTCCCCACTCTATTGGGACGAGATTGGAGATAAAATCTACGCGGGACCCAACATTGTTGAGCAAACACGAGAAAAGGTAAAGTTAGTCCAGCAAAGACTAAGAGCAGCACAAGATAGAACGAAGATATGGGCAGATGAAAGAAGGAGACCTTTAGAATTCTAAGAAGGAGAGAAAGTCTTTCTGAAAGTTTCTCCGACCAAAGGAGTTAAGAGATTTGGCATCAAAGGAAAACTAAGCCCAAGATTCGTTGGACCTTATGAAGTGCTTGAGAAAGTAGGTGAAGTTGCGTACCGCTTGGCGTTGCCACCATCTCTTTCTCAGCTGCATGATGTATTCCATGTTTCTCAATTCCGTCGATATGTATATGACCCAAGCCACATCGTTGAAGATCAACATTTGAAGGTTGAAAAAGATGTAACTTATGAGGAGGAACCCTTAAGAATAGTTGATCGGAAAGAGAAAGCTTTAAGGAAGAGATCCATACCCATGGTGAAGGTACAATGGAAGCACCATTCGGAAGAAGAAGCCACATGGGAAACGGAAGAAGATATGAGGAGTAAATACCCCCATCTTTTTGACTAGATTCTGAAGTTTCGAGGACGAAACTTATGATAAGGGGGGAGGATGTTGTACCCCAACGATCATGTACGTGAAAACTATGAATATGAGACGGAATGAAAGAGACAATTTCTTTTAGCGCGTGTTACTTAAGTCAACTTAACCCTCTTTACTTAATTATTATTGAGGTGATACCAAGCCAAATTAAATAAGGGAAACTTGAAGAAAGTAGTACATGAAATATAGAGTTATATGAACCATACACACCACTATGTATGTATGTGCGTGTATACGATATATGTGTAAGAAATGTATAAATACCTACATGCGTATACATAGGAGGATATATATATATATATATATATATATATATATATATATATATATATATATACACACACAAACACATATTACACATGGCGTGTATATGTATACATACATATGCTAATCTTGGAATACACTAGAATAAAGAAAACACTATGGTACATGAATTAAAATTACAAGAAATATCAAGATGCCCAAGAAGCCTCAAAATTCGGCCAAGGCATGAAGGGGATTCTAGAATTCTCTTGATTTTTCTATCCATTATTAGAAAATTTAAAAAGCTAAATAGAAAACAAAATAGACATGCATTTAAGGAACAAGTAAGACAACTCATTAAAGAAAGAGGTAGTATGGTTGAGGTCATAAAGACCCCAACCAAACCGCCCCCTTAGTGTCTAGACATGGAGGATTTTTAAATCCTACCATGGTCACTTTTTCCCTTAAACCAAGGTTAAGATAACCATGATTTAATAAAGTAACTTGGGTTGACACCAAAGTAACCATAGTTGAAATAAAGTAACCAAGGTTATTGCTAACCTAACCTTGATTAGCACTCATGGAAGCCCTAACCCCCATTTTCTCCCTCCAAAAATCGGCCATGCCTCCTTCATCCCCTAGATTTTTAAATTTTGCAAGACAACATCTTTCATTTATCTAGAACCTGCCATCAAGCAAGCCAAGCAACACTTAGCCAAAAATTCCCTCATCTCCTTCACCAATATTCGGCCCCTTCATCTTGAAGGATAGGAGTTCAACTTCACTTTCAAGACTCAAGAAGACATCTAGGTAAGTCTTGTTCCAAGCTTCCTTAAGTGAATTCTTATTTTGGTGAATAATGAAGCTAACATGAGTCCTCCCCTTCACATCAAAACAGTGACATCCATGGTTCAAATAGGTGAAAGCCATCAACTTTCTTAGGTGGAGACATATTGTGGTACTTGAATCTCCACTCAAGCTCATTTTGGTAAGATGCCCTAGCCTCAAACATATCCTATTTTCACTATTGAATGAAGACTAACCCTCTTCTTTCCTCTCCATCAAAACCGTATGCTTAAGGTGAAGAAGGAGAAGGATTTCAACTCAACTCACTCCATAACCAAGCAAAGACAAGAGCTTTATCTTGAAGAGGCAAGTATACAATGATCTCTCATGATTTATTTAAAGAGTTAGTGACTTGAATGCTTAGAAGTTCTTAAGATATGATCTTTAGTTGAATATCTTAAGTTTGAGACTATATCTTAGTGATTCCCTAAGAACAATGCCTTGCATGTGATTTATTCCTTTAAAGATGAAGTCTTTTCCTATATGCTATATGAAATAAGGCTGACCTAGAGTGAAATAAGGTTCACCTAAGTAGGTCTAGACAAGATTGACTTGTGAATGTAACACAAAAGGTCCTAAGGAAAGAATACATGTGAAAGCTAGGAGCTTTATGAGGTTGTTGGTAAGTTCAGATTAAGATGACTCTTGAATGTGAATGCATGCTTGAATATGTGTTGTAAAATGTGGTTAAGGCACCACACAAGTTTCGGCCCAAAGTATTGAGTGAAAACATGGACATTTGACTTGGATAAGATGACAAAATAGCAAACGACTGGAAGTGGACAGAATAGAGTGACGTTTTAGATGGTTTAAGAACTGACCTTACAGACCTTCAATGAAGCTAATTTTTGGTAAAACGTTATCCTTATGAGTGTAGTCCAAGTGAGAGTTGGAATTTCGTCAAAATAAGCTAAGGATTATTTTTGAGAAATTATACGGTAAAACTGCTCTAGTAGAAAATTCTGGAGCCGGGCAGAATTGATTATTGGTTTCAACGAATTGAAAGAGGACCTTGTGGGCCTTCAATAAATCTGATTTTTGGCACACTGCTACTTCCATGAGTGTAGCAGAGATGAGAGTTGAAATTTCGGTAAAATAATTTATGGTTAATTTTAAATAAAATATTTGGTAAGACTGGTCAGACTTAAAAAACGGGAACTGAGCAGAATTGTAGCCTCTTTTGGTTGGCTTGAAAAGAGACCTTGTAGAGGACCAATAAAGATGTTTTTTGGCATGATAATAATACCATAAGTGAAGTGACCACACCAACTGGAATTTTGGTGTAAACAAGTTCTGGATTATTTTTAATGAATTAATTAGTCAAACTGCTCAACTAAAATCACTGGAACCAATCTGACGTTTAGTAATGACTTTCTGGACTCAGAAAGGGACTTAGAGATATGAAAACATGCTAAATTTCGGTAGGATACTAGTTCCACATGTTTATGATTTGTGCGAGTTGGAATTTCTGAAAAACGAATCACAGATTTGCCGCAATTGAATTTTTGTAAAATAGGTCAAGTTCAGTTTCAGCACCTAACCCATTTCGGAAATTAATTAAGTGAGCCCTTTATGGTTATCGAAGTAGTCCTAAATTTTTATGACATGTATCTAAGATTCCACACAACGGGTTTATGACTAAAGAGTATAGATATGGATCTATTTTATTAGCTTAACCGACCATGAATATGAAGTGGAAGTCTGAGAGTATTTAGCTTCCAAATTTATGCATGTTGACATGTTATAAGGAATGCATACGATTATTCACGTCATGACTTGCATTGCATCTCACTACATGTATCACGCATGATCATAGAACTGATTTTCATGGATTTTATGATGCAAGCAAGTTTTATAAGCAACTATGTTTTTGTTATGCATGAAACGTTTTTACGGTCCCATGTTTTTAAAGAAAGCTTCATGATTCATTTGCCGTTCAAGCATGCGACTAACCCGACTACAGACCCGGGGTTAATTGGTCTGATGACATGATATGTTCTGGACCCGTTCAGATCCGGGGTTAATTGATCTGATATCTGTTCTAGACCCGTTCAGATCCGGGGTTAATTGATCTGATATCTGTTCTGGACCCGTTCAGATCCAGGGTTAATTGATCTGATATCTGTTCTGGACCCGTTCAGATCTGGGGTTAATTGATCTGATATCTGTTCTGGACCCGTTCAGACCCGGGGTTAATAGGTCTGATGATATGTTCTGGACCCGCTCAGATCCAGGGTTAATTGATCTGACACTCTGTTTTTACGACATGTTACTTTATGGGACCAAAATGATGTTTTGATATGACATGACATCATGCATTGCATCTTGCATAATTCACGATCATGAGGACATGTTGCATGTTACAGTTAAGGGTTATAAGTTATTATTGGTATAGCATTACCTAAAAACATGCTTAAGCCGAACGCCAAGTAAGTTCAGGATCCAAGATCAGGTATGGTATAGCATTCCCTAAAACATGCTTAAGCCGAACGTCAAGTAAGTACAGGATCCAAGATCAGGTATGAATTATGATTTTTTGAGGTTTTTGGGGTATTACATTCATGTTATAATTCTTTACGTATTTCATGGTAGTTTATTGTATTCTTGCTGGGTGATTTTTATCACTCACACTTTATTTTTCCCAAGAGCCGGATAATGCCAAGATAGAATAGATCGAGGACGAGCCGAGAGTACCTTATCCATAGGCAAGGAGCATGAAGGGAGCTAAGCTTAAGGACTTTTGTGCTGCCAAGACGTTTTGTATTATGACTATGTCTGAACTCTCTGGATTTCAGTTATGCTATTTTGTGGGATTACGACTTTTGGGAACTTAGTAATTTAGTGTTGTATGTTTATTTTGAAAAGTTTTAATTCTGCCGAAATTTTACTACCATGTTGAATGTTAGCATGGGAGTCCAAGACTTATGTTATGGATGTTCGCATGTTATGCATGACGCCTTGTACTCTCCTTAGTAAAGTACGGCGGGTGCACCATATCCGGACGAGGCCGGGTGCGGGGCACTACAGGTACCGTGTGTGTTTCCTGGCTAGTAAGGGCCCGTTACAGATCCGGGGTTAATTGATCTGATGATAATCGGCCATTCAGGTACGGAGAGAATAGACCTGATAAGTGATGGGGTTACCGCTCCGAATCCGGGAATAATAGATTCGAAGGGAAGAAGTTACCGCCTCAGATCCAGGTGAATAGATCTGATAAGTGATGACGTTACCGCTCCGAATCCGGGAATAATAGATTCGAAGGGAAGAAGTTACCGCCTCAGATCCGGGTGAATAGATCTGAATACTCTCTTGTTTTCTTGACGATGATGTTTTGAATGAAAGAACGAAAGGAAAAGATTTTTATTGTTTCATTATGCACTACATTTGCATATTCATACGCATTGCATATGGTCGTGAGCATGAAGTTGAGTCTATTTGCATCAAGCTGTGTTATTACTTGCTTCATGGTTAAGCTCTGATTTTATTGCCTTAGTTGCTATTGACTGAAGGGATGAGATGCTAGCCAAATGCTGTAGGACCTCAGGCGCTACCGTCTCTCCCAAAACCAATTGGTGACAGGAGATGCGCATACCCTAGCCTGATAGTGCATTCAGCACACAAGCGCCCACGGCACTCGACTGTGACTTGGCCCACACGGCCTACGCCCACCGGCCTACGCCACGGGACAATTTCTGCACCTAACAATCTCTCCCTCAGCAATTGCTCCTGCTGGGAATCGAACCTGTGACCTCGCTGTGATACCACTTGTAGGACCTCAGGCGCTACCGTCTCTCCCAAAACCAATTGGTGACAGGAGATGCGCATACCCTAGCCTTATAGTGCATTCAGCACACAAGCGCCCACGGCATTCGACTGTGACTTGGCCCACACGGCCTACGCCCACCGGCCTACGGCACGTGTGCACAAAAATGAGCATGACAAAAACGTGTGCATGATACAAACGTATGCATGATATATTGCTTATTACTAGCCTTATTTAGCTCATATATAATGTTGCCGTACTGACGAGCCATGAAGCATTAAAGCTTACATCATATGACAAACAATTGTTGTGTTTATACTATTTTCAGGTGCCACCATTAATGAACTAAACTAGTTCATTAAGTGAAGTACTTAGTTAATTAAACTAAGTAGTTCATTAAAGAAAGCTACATTTGGAAAAGGCACAAAGGCAACAAGGCTAAGGAAGGAAAGTCTTCTCCTCCTCCCCTCAATTTAATATACACGCCATATACATATATAAATACATATATTTTCAGATTTTTTGAAAAAGGCACATACACATATATTCCAACGTACTACCGACACGTTATATATTTTACGTACGTACGTTAACGTCACACCACTATACTTAACTCATATTTATGAGTATATTCAGATCTTATATCATATGATATAAGTCATGGTGATGACAAATTAAATACGACACGTTAAAAGGTTCTAAACCAAAAATTGTCGTATCGGGCGAATACAGAAACTTCACCAACGTGTCACGTACTTGCCATAAATAGATGGCCAGCCCCTACACTTCAAAAATGCTCAAAAAATTCGTGGCTATGAGGTTAATTCTAGCCATAAAATCATTCCATGTTGGCACACACAAATCACCCCACATTAAAGCCAAATTGTGGAGATTCCAATTTCAATTTTGTCACATGTCTAGGCGCCATTTTAATCATCCTTATAAGATGAATATTAAAGTTTATATTATGTATATTATGTGTAACATAATATATATAACATGTGCAAGAAGTTGGAATTTAATTAGAGAAAAATCGGGTAATCGATAAATATCGAAAATTCGGTTTTCTACATACACAACACATGGAACATTTTTGGCACATCATACGACACGTATCTAGACACTTTTTACATATGTTATACATCTTAAAGTGTTCTATAAAATTAAATTAAGGGCTGATTGGAATATAACATGTGTGTATTATTAAATGTGCACTATTTTACAAAGTTAGCTAAAATAAAATTCAGCACATGCCAAAGACATTACCAACGCCTATAACAGCTGATTTGGAGCATATGTGGAGCCTTGTTGGCATTTTTATTGGCCAAGAATGAAGCATATAATGTTGGTGACATAAAGAAAGGAGCTACAAAAGGTAACATTTCAAACTATGTCACATATATGACACATGCTGAAAATTCAGCATGTGTATTGCATTATGGCCGAATTTTATCACTTTAAAAGAGTTATATTTTGTGTCTTGAAATATGTGATTAATTAGAAGACAATTTGGAAGTGTTTTAAATATTTTATGGAATAAAGAAACTGATATTATTGAATATCACACATGCTGAAAATTTCAGCATGTGTACAATATGTCTTGGCCGAATTTATGGTCATAAGGGTGTCCAAATTCATTTCCAATGTGATAAGGATATTTGACATCAATTGATGATATATTTTAAAAAGAAAAATCAAAGAAAAATGGAAGTCATTTGAATTATCTCACTAAGTAACACATGCTGAAATTTCAGCATGCTAAAACCTCTTAATAGCCGATTTCTTACTTTGTGTGGTAGGAATTTTGTCTTGCTAAATTTATGTGACAATCTTGTGGATTATGAAAATTATTTTATGTTGATTTTGGCACATGTTTTGATTGAAATATTCAGATTTTCCAAGTCATCAAATGATGACAACATTCAACCTATCATGAAGTGCCAAGTAAGCAAAGCTTAAATGATCATCCAATGAGAAGATGCCAAGTAAGCAAGATCATGTCACATTGATGTCTTACATTCTCCCAAGGACATAGAAGACAATTTTCAAGAAGGGAAGGGCCTAGAGGGGACGGCTGCAATGTGTTAAAAAGGAAGGAGATGAGCAAAAACAAAAGACAAGAACAAGAGTTGCAAAATAAAAGATCAAAAGTGTTCTAGCCTTCTTCTTCTACACTCTCTTTCTTTCTTCTTCTTGAAAGCCTATTGTACTTATATTTATATCCTTGAATAGGCTTGTATTATACCACCACATACTCTTTATCTTTGTAAAAGGTTGATCAAGGTGTGATCAATCTTCATTCTTGCTAGGTGGTGGTGTTCGTGCGAATTGTATTCTTCGTACAAGTTTTGTAAAGGGTTGGAGTTGGTGTGTAACTCTATCAACCGTGTGGTAAGGTGTTTTTGAGATTAGTGTGAACCAAGTAAGGTGTTCCTTGAAGACTGGAGTTGGTTGTTGATAACCGAACCAGTATAAAATTCTTGGTGTCATTTACTTTCAGCACTGATTTTCTGTTTCAGCACTGTTTACTGTTTTTAATCACATTCGTAAAAATAGTAAACGAATTTCAAAAATTACGAAACTTTCTTAAAACATAGCCACACGTTCTAGGGTTCTTTTGGCAAAAGTTTCAATCCTTTTGGACAAGTATAAGTCATCCAAACGTCCAAAGTTCTGAGACTAGTGAAGTCTTATTTTCAGGCTTGCAAAGGTTGAGACTTTGATCGTATTTGACTAATTTTCCAAAAGAATTTTTCAAAACTATTTCAACCCATTTAAATAAAACTTATAAGGGGCTATTATTTACATTTTCAGAGCATTTGGATTTGTGTACAAATAGGAATTAATTTTTCAAATCAGTGTATCGTTTCTGGCAGATTTGCGCTATCAGACCACCAACGATTTTTCAAGGGGGTTAGAGGTTGAATTTTAATCTGAAATTTTTACGAGCTACTTATAACATCTGAGTCTAAGTTCTCTCCAAATTTCAGAATTTTTGAAGACCTGAAACCTAGTTTTCAAAACGTTTTAAAACTGGTCCTGAAAACAGAAACTGTTTTCAGAAGTTGGGTTTTTGGTTCAAACTAATTTTAAAAACCACATTTTCCGCATCCACTATTCAACCCACCCCCCTTCTAGTGGTGCCTTGCAGATCCTACAAATGCTAGAGGTAATCTTACATAGGTTATGACCCTCTTATCTCTCGTTACCTAAGTTACGATCTCACTACTGTTGTTACGTAAGCTATGGTCTTATTCATGATACTTAGGCCAGGTTTTTATCACTTGGTAGCTCCTAAGCTATGATCTTTATTGAGTAATGATCTTTTAATGATTTATGGATTATTATCAGTTACGTTCTTTAATAAGTGTTGAACTTTGATGAGTTTTAATCTTTGATAAGTTATGAGCTGATTTCTTATGGGTGTTGGATGGAAGGTCAGGTATGTTTTTAAACCGAATTTTGGGGGATCTGGTTCCTGTGTGTACTTTCCATTTAATGCATGATTGCCTATAGTTTACTTGCTGGTGACTTTGTCACTCAACCTCCTATTTTTCCTCCCAGAGACCGCAGGTAATAAAATGGAATGGATTGAGGATGAACCTAGGGTTCCCTACCCATAGACGTGCGAGAGATGGATGGCCTAGGAGACATGAAGAGATGGTTTCGACCGATGATCTCTTTATGAAATTGTGATGGAACAATTTACTTTTGGAGTTTTTCATACTTTATGATTTGGAGTTGTAAACTGATGATGATCCCATAGACGTTTTAATTTAAAGTTTTTATTCTGCCACGGTTTCGCTTACTTGTTGACGCATAAGTATGAAAGCCCATGTATTTTATCATGGACTTTGACATATTATGGATTGACGCCTGATACTCTCTATAGTGAAGTACGGCAGGCGCACCGTATCCGGCTGGGCCGGGGTGCGGGGCGCTACAGATATTAATAAAGATTTTGAGCAATTTGAACAACAAAATTCACAAACAACACAAAATTCTTTGCAAAAAATAGAATGGAATAGGTCAATAGTCCCTATTCAAACATCCACTGAATTACACATAAAGTCAATCTCACAATACAGATTTAATTCAAACTCCATGTATGCATGGACAATAGATGGAATGTCGGAATACCAGATTTTGAATATTTTACAACAAATGACAATGGCAGCAAATGCATATAAAAACCAAATAACAACAGATGATAGAGCAATAGCGGAACATCTTATTTTCGGTTTCTCTGGTCAACTTAAAGGTTGGTGGGATCATTATTTGACTCCATCAGAGAGACAAGAAATATTAGATGCAATAAAAACTGACCAGGAAGATAATCCTATATATACAAATGACGGAGAAACAATATCTGATTCAGTAGCCACACTTATATTATGTATATCTTTACATTTTATAGGTGATCCCTCGCATATTAAGGATAAAAATGCTGAATTACTCTCGAATTTAAAATGTAAAAAATTAAACGATTTCCAATGGTATAAAAATACTTTCCTAACAAGAGTCATGTTTAGAGAAGATTCAAACCAACCATTTTGGAAAGAAAAATTCCTCGCAGGCTTACCAAATTAATTAGGAGAGAAAGTTAGAAACAAATAAGATATATATCAGGACAACAAACTATTCCATATTCAGCCTATATTTACAAAGAATTCATAATTATAATAAAGAAGGAAGGTTTAAGAATTTGCCAGGATATTAAATTACAAAGTAGTCTTAAAAAGGAATTAAGACAAAGTAAGTCTGAATTAGGCACCTTTTAAAAACGAATGTGACGGAAATTGTTCTAAGACAAACAAATATGATAAACGACCATATCAAAATGGATACAATAGGAATAATAGATATAACAAAAATTCTAGAAAATTTCAAACATGTAGCGCCCCGCACCCGGGCCTCGTCCGGATACGGTGCACCCGCCGTACTTCACTAAGGAGAGTACAAAGCGTCATGCGTAACATACAAAAATCCATAATAAGCCATGGATTCCTATGTTAACAATTAACATGACAGTAAAATTTAGGCAGAATTAAAAACTTTCCAAATTAAACATGCATTACGCAATAACTAAGTCCCCGAAGTAGCAGTCACACAAAACATCATAGTCACGCAAATCATCATAGTCACATCCCACAGAGTACCAACATAGTCATAGTACAAACATCTAAGCAGCACAAAAGTTCTTAAGTTCATCTCCCTTCATGTCTTCACGCTTACGGATACGGTACCCTCGGCTCATCTTCAATCCACTCTATCTTGGCATTATCTGGGGGGAAAAATAAAGTGTGAGTGATAAAAATCACCCAGCAAGGATACAATAAACGACCATGAAATACATAAAGAATTAGAACGTGAATGTATCAACATAAATCCTTGAATAGCAGCTCATACCTGTCTTAGGTCCTGAAGTCAACTGATGGTATGGACTAAGCATAATTCTAGATAGTGCTAACCACTATTGGCTTATTAAGTCCTTAGCTGTATCGTACCACATATTAACGTGATCATGAGTTATGCAATTGTCATGTCATGTCGATGAAATACATAAAGAGTCATAACATGAATGTATTACCCCAAAACCTCAAGTAATCATAATCCATACCTGCTCCTGGATCATGTACTTACTTGACGTTCGTCTTAAGCATGTTATTAGGGAAAATTATACCATTCCTGATTTTTGTATCCTGAACTTACTTGGCGTTCGGCTTAAGCATGTTTCTAAGTAATGCTATACCAATAGTAACTTATTAACTGTAACATGCGGCATGTCCTCATGATCGTGAGTTATGCAAGATGCAATGCATGATGTCATGTCATGTCGTGTCAAAACATCGGTATGGTCCCATAAAATGTCATGTCATAAAAACAGAGTGTCAGATCAATTAACCCCGGATCTGAGCGGGTCCAGAACAGATATCAGATCAATTAACCCCGGATCTGAACGGGTCCAGAACAGATATCAGATCAATTAACCCCGGATCTGAACGGGTCCAGAACAGATATCAGATCAATTAACCCCGGATCTGAGCGGGTCCAAAACAGATATCAGATCAATTAACCCCGGATCTGAGCGGGTCCAAAACAGATATCAGATCAATTAACCCCGGATCTGAGCGGGTCCAGAACAGATATCATGTCATCAGACCAATTAACCCCGGGTCTGGAGTCGGGTTAGTCGCATGCTTAGCCGGCAAGGAATTCATGAAGCTTTCTTTAAAATATGGGACCGTAAAAACTTTTCATGCATAACGAAAAGATAATCACTTGTAAAACTTGCTTGCATCATAAAATCCATGAAAATCAGGTTCATGATCATGCATGATACATTCCATGATATGAAATGCAAGCCATGACATAAATGATCATATGCATTCCTTATAACATGTCAACGTACATGGGTTTGGATGAATATTTCCACATTTTGTACTTCATTTACATAGGACGGTTAGGCTAACCATTTTGGTCCATTTCCACGACTCTGTCGTCACAAGTACGTTAGGTGAAATCATAGATACAAGTCGTAGAATTGGGAATTATTTTAAATAACCATAAAGGGCTTACTTACTTGCTTTACGATTTATCTTAAGTGCTGAGGCTGAGCTGGCCGATTTTACTAAAAATTTAATTGTGGCAAATCCGTAATTCCGTTTCCAGAAATTCCAGCTCGTATACGTCATAAACATATGGGACTAGTATCCTACCGAAATTCAGCCCATTTGCATGTCTCTAAGTTCCTTTTCTAAGCCTGGAAAGTCGTTATAAATTTCAGGGTGTTTTCAGTAACTTCTGTTGAGCTGTTCCACCAATTAATTCATTAAAAATAATCTAGAACTTCTTTTCCTCAAATTCCAACTGGCATGTCTTCTAGACTCATAGAGGTATTAACATGCCAAAAACCAGCTTTAATGGTTATTCACAAGGTCCTTTTTCGGATAAAACAAAATGATGTTCTGTTCTGCCAGTTTCAGACTTTCCAGTCTGAGCAGCTTTAGTGAATATTTTATTAAAAATATTCCACAACTCCTTTTTCCAAAATTCCAACTTTCACATTTCCTATACACATAATGGTATCATCACACCGAAAATTAGCCTTTTTGAACATCTACAAGATCTCTTTTCAGGCCATGCAAAACGTTACATCATTTTGTCCTGTTCCAGAATTTACAGTCTGAGCAGTGTTACCAATTATTTTATTAAAAATTAACCATAACTTATTTTACCAAAATTCCAACTCTCAACTCTACTATACACATGGGGCTAGCTCTGTGACAACCACCAGATTTATTGAAGGTTCAAAAGACCCTTTTTAAATTCGTTAAACCAAGGAACCAATTCTGCCCTGCTCCAGAATTCCCTACTGGAGCAGTTTTACCGTAAAATTTCTTAAAAATAATCCTTTGCTTATTTTAACGAAATTCCAAATCTCATTCGTGCTACCTTCATAGGACTAACGTTGTGCCAAAAATTAGCTTCATTGAAGGTCTGGAAGTCCAGTTCTACGGTCGTTGAATATGTCATCCCAATCTGCCTAGTTCCAGTTCTTTACTATGTTGTCATGGTTTAAGTCAAATGCTCACCATTCCTTTTGTTCTTATGAACTAGGTCATTAGTTAGCACTTATACCCCTTTGTGACATAAATATCCAGATTGCATGCTTGTTATAAGATCACCTTTGCATCATAATAAACAGTTTGTAAGTAATAACCCAAGCTAGTATCAAATCTACATAAAACAAGCATTCTTTCTTGAAATCAATGTTCATCTTCCCTTCCATCCTTAGTGCCGAAACATAGGTGATACCTTAACCACATTTCACAACATATATTCAAACATGCAACACCTTCAAGAGTCATTTTAGTTCAATCCTAAAGAAAATCTTCATAGGACTCATATCTATCACATGCATGCACTCCTAGAACCTTCCAAAGTCCATCCAAGAGTTGCTCTTGCCTAGACTCACTTAGGTGAACTTTATGTTATTCTAAATCAGCCTTAAATCATATTGCATGTAGGAGATAACACCATCTTGGACACAATAAACCACATGCAAGACATTATTCTTAAGAAATGACTAAGATACAAGCTTAAACTTAAGGGGTACCACTAAAGATCACATCTTTGAAACTTTAACCATTCAAGACACTAATCCTTTAGGTAAATCATGAGAGATTAGTGTATACTTGCCTCTTCAAGCCAAAGTTTTTGCCTTTGCTTGGTTTTGGAGTGAGTTGAGTTGGAATCCTTCTCCTCCTACTCCCTTGAGCACACGGTTTTGGATGAAGAGGAAGGAAGAGGTTAGTCTCTCATAAATAGTGAAAATAGAATCTTATTTGAGGCTATAATATCTTACCAAAGTAGTCTTGAGATGGAGATTCAAGTTGTAGCAAGGTAGCTTCACCTAAGAGAGTTGAAATCTTCCACCTAGTTGGACAAGGAGGCCACGGTTTTGGGGTGGAGGAGAACACCCTTGTGAGCTTCATCATTTTGTATGAAATATCTACTTAAGAACTTTGGAATGAGACTTACCTAGAGGATCCTTGAGCTTGAAGAAGATGAAGCTTGATTGAGAATTTCTAGTCTTCAAGAAGGGAGGGGCCGAAAGTTGGTGATAGAAGGGGAATGGAGAATTTCCTTAAGTGTTTAGTAGGAGCTTTCTTAGGGAAATGTTCAAGACAAGATGGAAATGAGGTTGTCTTGAGAAATAAAAAGAGCTAGGGGGTAAGGGGGAGGCCGGCTTGTGCATGGGAGAAGGGGAAAAGAGGATCTAGGCCTTGCTTTTCTTACACACTAGCTTCTTCTCTTCTTATTTTATTATTTCTTTTGCATGCAAGTTGCTTATTTAATATTTGAATTATTATGTAATTTGTTAATTATAATTTATTTGGAAGAGTGTGGAGAATTCTAGATCCTCCCACTCCTTGGCCGAAATTATGAGGGTGTTGGGGGGTATTTTGGTCTTTTCTCACTTATCATATCCAATGCTTATATAATTTATAATGTTATTTATTTCGTTTAATTTTGATTTTAGTTTTACTTTGTGAGGATTGTTTATGTTTGTATTCTTACAAGAACGAGCTCGCTTCAAGGGTGATCAATGGCCCTTGGCCGAATTCTCAAGGTATATCACACACCTCGTGACATTTGTTCGTATACTCATTTAGTGTTCGTCCTAAACGAACTTGAAGAATTTAAATAAGAATGCGATACATGTGACTTGAGTAACAGACTCGTGAAGGAATCATCGCTTTTATTCTGTCACTTAATCATAGTCTCAAGTATACGGTTGTCGGGGTACAACATCCTCCCCCCCTTATTATAAGTTTCGTCCTCGAAACTTCAGAACTAGTCAAAAGATGAGGCATCGACTCCTCACGTTGCCTTCCGTTTCCCATATGGCTTCTTCTTTAGGTAAATAAGATCGCATAAAGCGTATATTTAGTTCCCCCAGAACTGCTTTGTTCCCTTCATCTTAGAGGTCTCGTCAGAACTTACTCTAATTCTCGAAAGGTGTTATTGTCACCTATCCCCTATCAAGCACTCGCAAACCTCGATACTATGTACTCGATAATGAAATCCATTCCGTGTAATCATGACCGTAGCAGGCTTATAATTTCCTTTTTACATAAGGAATGAACAACTAGGCAGAGATCATTAACTCTGGGGTATAGACTATTCGCTCTTTTCTATAAACATCCTTTCAGTGATCATGTAACGGTCATCCTATTTACGAAATAGCTTCCAAAGACACCCGAGATAATTCCCATAAGGTACACAAACCAAGCCCTTCATAAGGTATGTCTCGTATTCATCCGTCTTGCTACTTGCCTTATTACGTACTAACTCTTACCCCTTTTTGCGATCATTTCATAGAATCGAACTAGAAGTTGGGGTTCTCCTTTGAAACTTATGTTCCTTTTATGACATTTCAAATCATCCTAAGGTGGCCCGTTCTCTTAAGACATGGTTTTCATAGTCATGACCTATTCCCCGCATAGTGCAATAAAACGGGTACGAGTGCTAATAGTGACGCATCATGATGAGGACCCTGCGTCCCATACACAGTGTCATACTTAACAATGTTATCACTAATAACCTTACCTACTCGCTTGTGGTCTACTAATCATAACTCAAGGAAACTATCATAATCACTCCTACTTGGTTAATAGGAAGTAGAGCAGAGAGCATAGGTACTTTACACTTATTAGGCGTATCTTGATTGTTTCTTTGTCATCCGCATAGACTTTGCCTTGTATGGTTGCGGTTTCCACCTTCTACTTCGTTTGCTCATTAAATCGTTTCTTCCATTCTTTCGTCTCCTTATCAACGCATACCGCTCCATAGCGGCCCTCCAATAATTCACCAAAGGTCCTTGAATACGACTTAACATAGCCTAATTTGATATGGTGGTCTAAACATTTCATCTCTTAGAAACAAAGGAACATACTGTCCCAAAGTAATGAATGAGTATGGAAATGTCTGGCCCTTGTCTTAGTGAGTTAAATTCCGACAACGATATTCCTTCAGGGTTAGTATGATGTAATTGACCTATCCTGATTATGTACTGTTGGAGTTTCCTTCTTTTCATGACGGAGGTCCTTAAGTCCTGACTGTGAACCATACGCTTTCCTTCGATAAACATCCTTCTGTATTCATGCGTTAGCCATAAAAGCGTTTCCGTCGGTGTTAGAAATTTCTTCCCTAAAATACATATATGATGACTCGTACCTTAATCTGGGATTGTACTCTTATAGAATGGTGAGACCCCAATCTCTCGCTAAGTCCTACTTGACTCATCCATTTCGTCGATACTCCAATCCCGTAATAATCGAACCTAGGGTGGAAGTCCTTCCTGGGAATTTGTGTCGTTTCGTGGTGTTCTTGTTCCTTACAGAATTTATGTTTTCTTTTCCCAATCACAAGAGTATTCTCGTTTGCTTTGTCCTCATAAACTATTATGCTATGCAAGATTTCGTCACCTCATATTGTTATTGCTAGAGTGGGTTAGATAATCCCGACTTATAATAGTCATGGAAGGAATTTAACCATCTTACTGAATTGTCCTTAAGATGCCGGACTCATAAGGTCTATAACGTGTCAGGACATTTGTCAATCCTAATAGTTTTGGGGATGTCTATGATTCGCCTTGCACACATTCCATGTTCTTCCTCGAGCTTGGTTCTCTCGTTGGAAATAGTCAGTTTGCAATTCGGTTTTGTTAACACCTATGTTTCCCAAAGTGGTCAACAAATCCTTGATCCTAGGCAACTGGTATTTATCTTCCATGGAAACCTTATTGAGCTCCGACTATTATGGTAATACTCCAATCTTTAAGAGCAATTTGATAACTTATTCTAGTTTTTTACACTTTCGTTGAGTTACCTTATCGCATTGCTCTAATGACCGTTTATACCTGGCTAATAGACATAATAAAACATAGGTACTTCAGATTTAAATTAAGCAGTTGGGAGTACCTGTTACGATTTGAGGTTTCAGGCACTGCTGAATCAGACACTCTTTCACCCAGGTTAGCGTTCTTGGTTATCTCTTTATTATCTCTCAGTGGACGTGGTCGCCACCTCCTGTTTCGTTCCTTAAGTCCTTTATTTTGTCCTTCCATTAGTTTAATATCGTGTTCCGCTCTGTAGCAGTCCTCCAGTAATTCCTCGAAAGTCCTAGAATATGCATTAGCTAGCCGAATCTTAATCCGGAAGTCTAGACCTCGCATGAATCTGGTTACCTTGTGCTCCCCGTCTTCCATGATCAAGGGAACATAGCGGCCCAATGTAGTGAACCGACGAGCGTACTCTGAGATAGTGATACCTGGTTCTTGTCTTAAGGTGTCAAATTCCTCAACCCTCGTCATGATTAGTTCTGTAGAGAGGAAAAACTCACAAAACTCCTCTAGAAACCTTGCCCAAGTCACCGGTCGGGGCAATGGCTGGATACAAGTTCTCCACCACAGGCTGGCCTTGCCAATCAAAAATGGCCGGACAATTAGTGTATTTACCTTCTCAGGTACTTGTATCAGCAAGAAGGTACTTTCGAATTCATCAAGCCATTTTTCCGCTTCCTCGGGACTAGATTCTCCGCCAAATTCTGGGATATGTGCTCTTACTAGCTGCCGGTAATAAAACCCAGCGCTGCCCGGGGGTGAAGGTGACAATGCTTGTTCGTTAGTCTGTGATGCCATCTGCACTTATGGTTTTAATGTCTATTTAGAATATCAGAATTAAAATCAATTGAATTTGACTAAGGACCAAAATCGAAAGCTCTTAAGTAAAGGAGATAAAAGGACACATCTTATGTCATAGACTTAGCTTTCATAGTTTAGGATTAGTTATTAAATCATATCCTAAACCCGGTCTAAGTGGTCCTATTCTAAGGTCGCCACTCAGCTAAGATCATGACTTAGGTCTACGATCAAACTTAGATTGCTAAGATCATAACTTAGTCCTGCGTTCTGCCCGTAATCTAGAGCCTGGGCTCTGATACCACCTGTAGCGCCCCGCACCCGGGCCTCGTCCGGATACGGTGCACCCGCCGTACTTCACTAAGGAGAGTACAAAGCGTCATGCGTAACATACGAAAATCCATAATAAGCCATGGATTCCTATGTTAACAATTAACATGACAGTAAAATTTAGGCAGAATTAAAAACTTTCCAAATTAAACATGCATTACGCAATAACTAAGTCCCCGAAGTAGCAGTCACACAAAACATCATAGTCACGCAAATCATCATAGTCACATCCCACAGAGTACCAACATAGTCATAGTACAAACATCTAAGCAGCACAAAAGTTCTTAAGTTCATCTCCCTTCATGTCTTCACGCTTACGGATACGGTACCCTCGGCTCATCTTCAATCCACTCTATCTTGGCATTATCTGGGGGGAAAAATAAAGTGTGAGTGATAAAAATCACCCAGCAAGGATACAATAAACGACCATGAAATACATAAAGAATTAGAACGTGAATGTATCAACATAAATCCTTGAATAGCAGCTCATACCTGTCTTAGGTCCTGAAGTCAACTGATGGTATGGACTAAGCATAATTCTAGATAGTGCTAACCACTATTGGCTTATTAAGTCCTTAGCTGTATCGTACCACATATTAACGTGATCATGAGTTATGCAATTGTCATGTCATGTCGATGAAATACATAAAGAGTCATAACATGAATGTATTACCCCAAAACCTCAAGTAATCATAATCCATACCTGCTCCTGGATCATGTACTTACTTGACGTTCGTCTTAAGCATGTTATTAGGGAAAATTATACCATTCCTGATTTTTGTATCCTGAACTTACTTGGCGTTCGGCTTAAGCATGTTTCTAAGTAATGCTATACCAATAGTAACTTATTAACTGTAACATGCGGCATGTCCTCATGATCGTGAGTTATGCAAGATGCAATGCATGATGTCATGTCATGTCGTGTCAAAACATCGGTATGGTCCCATAAAATGTCATGTCATAAAAACAGAGTGTCAGATCAATTAACCCCGGATCTGAGCGGGTCCAGAACAGATATCAGATCAATTAACCCCGGATCTGAACGGGTCCAGAACAGATATCAGATCAATTAACCCCGGATCTGAACGGGTCCAGAACAGATATCAGATCAATTAACCCCGGATCTGAGCGGGTCCAAAACAGATATCAGATCAATTAACCCCGGATCTGAGCGGGTCCAAAACAGATATCAGATCAATTAACCCCGGATCTGAGCGGGTCCAGAACAGATATCATGTCATCAGACCAATTAACCCCGGGTCTGGAGTCGGGTTAGTCGCATGCTTAGCCGGCAAGGAATTCATGAAGCTTTCTTTAAAATATGGGACCGTAAAAACTTTTCATGCATAACGAAAAGATAATCACTTGTAAAACTTGCTTGCATCATAAAATCCATGAAAATCAGGTTCATGATCATGCATGATACATGCCGTGATATGAAATGCAAGCCATGACATAAATGATCATATGCATTCCTTATAACATGTCAACGTACATGGGTTTGGATGAATATTTCCACATTTTGTACTTCATTTACATAGGACGGTTAGGCTAACCATTTTGGTCCATTTCCACGACTCTGTCGTCACAAGTACGTTAGGTGAAATCATAGATACAAGTCGTAGAATTGGGAATTATTTTAAATAACCATAAAGGGCTTACTTACTTGCTTTACGATTTATCTTAAGTGCTGAGGCTGAGCTGGCCGATTTTACTAAAAATTTAATTGTGGCAAATCCGTAATTCCGTTTCCAGAAATTCCAGCTCGTATACGTCATAAACATATGGGATTAGTATCCTACCGAAATTCAGCCCATTTGCATGTCTCTAAGTTCCTTTTCTAAGCCTGGAAAGTCGTTACAAATTTCAGGGTGTTTTCAGTAACTTCTGTTGAGCTGTTCCACCAATTAATTCATTAAAAATAATCTAGAACTTGTTTTCCTAAAATTCCAACTGGCATGTCTTCTAGACTCATAGAGGTATTAACATGCCAAAACCCAGCTTTAATGGTTATTCACAAGGTCCTTTTTCGGATAAAACAAAATGATGTTCTGTTCTGCCAGTTTCAGACTTTCCAGTCTGAGCAGCTTTAGTGAATATTTTATTAAAAATATTCCACAACTCCTTTTTCCAAAATTCCAACTTGCACATTTCCTATACACATAATGGTATCATCACACCGAAAATTAGCCTTTTTGAACATCTACAAGATCTCTTTTCAGGCCATGCAAAACGTTACATCATTCTGTCCTGTTCCAGAATTTACAGTCTGAGCAGTGTTACCAATTATTTTATTAAAAATTAACCATAACTTATTTTACCAAAATTCCAACTCTCAACTCTACTATACACATGGGGCTAGCTCTGTGACAACCACCAGATTTATTGAAGGTTCAAAAGACCCTTTTTAAATTCGTTAAACCAAGGAACCAATTCTGCCCTGCTCCAGAATTCCCTACTGGAGCAGTTTTACCGTAAAATTTCTTAAAAATAATCCTTTGCTTATTTTAACGAAATTCCAAATCTCATTCGTGCTACCTTCATAGGACTAACGTTGTGCCAAAAATTAGCTTCATTGAAGGTCTGGAAGTCCAGTTCTACGGTCGTTGAATATGTCATCCCAATCTGCCTAGTTCCAGTTCTTTACTATGTTGTCATGGTTTAAGTCAAATGCTCACCATTCCTTTTGTTCTTATGAACTAGGTCATTAGTTAGCACTTATACCCCTTTGTGACATAAATATCCAGATTGCATGCTTGTTATAAGATCACCTTTGCATCATAATAAACAGTTTGTAAGTAATAACCCAAGCTAGTATCAAATCTACATAAAACAAGCATTCTTTCTTGAAATCAATGTTCATCTTCCCTTCCATCCTTAGTGCCGAAACATAGGTGATACCTTAACCACATTTCACAACATATATTCAAACATGCAACACCTTCAAGAGTCATTTTAGTTCAATCCTAAAGAAAATCTTCATAGGACTCATATCTATCACATGCATGCACTCCTAGAACCTTCCAAAGTCCATCCAAGAGTTGCTCTTGCCTAGACTCACTTAGGTGAACTTTATGTTATTCTAAATCAGCCTTAAATCATATTGCATGTAGGAGATAACACCATCTTGGACACAATAAACCACATGCAAGACATTATTCTTAAGAAATGACTAAGATACAAGCTTAAACTTAAGGGGTACCACTAAAGATCACATCTTTGAAACTTTAACCATTCAAGACACTAATCCTTTAGGTAAATCATGAGAGATTAGTGTATACTTGCCTCTTCAAGCCAAAGTTTTTGCCTTTGCTTGGTTTTGGAGTGAGTTGAGTTGGAATCCTTCTCCTCCTACTCCCTTGAGCACACGGTTTTGGATGAAGAGGAAGGAAGAGGTTAGTCTCTCATAAATAGTGAAAATAGAATCTTATTTGAGGCTATAATATCTTACCAAAGTAGTCTTGAGATGGAGATTCAAGTTGTAGCAAGGTAGCTTCACCTAAGAGAGTTGAAATCTTCCACCTAGTTGGACAAGGAGGCCACGGTTTTGGGGTGGAGGAGAACACCCTTGTGAGCTTCATCATTTTGTATGAAATATCTACTTAAGAACTTTGGAATGAGACTTACCTAGAGGATCCTTGAGCTTGAAGAAGATGAAGCTTGATTGAGAATTTCTAGTCTTCAAGAAGGGAGGGGCCGAAAGTTGGTGATAGAAGGGGAATGGAGAATTTCCTTAAGTGTTTAGTAGGAGCTTTCTTAGGGAAATGTTCAAGACAAGATGGAAATGAGGTTGTCTTGAGAAATAAAAAGAGCTAGGGGGTAAGGGGGAGGCCGGCTTGTGCATGGGAGAAGGGGAAAAGAGGATCTAGGCCTTGCTTTTCTTACACACTAGCTTCTTCTCTTCTTATTTTATTATTTCTTTTGCATGCAAGTTGCTTATTTAATATTTGAATTATTATGTAATTTGTTAATTATAATTTATTTGGAAGAGTGTGGAGAATTCTAGATCCTCCCACTCCTTGGCCGAAATTATGAGGGTGTTGGGGGGTATTTTGGTCTTTTCTCACTTATCATATCCAATGCTTATATAATTTATAATGTTATTTATTTCGTTTAATTTTGATTTTAGTTTTACTTTGTGAGGATTGTTTATGTTTGTATTCTTACAAGAACGAGCTCGCTTCAAGGGTGATCAATGGCCTTTGGCCGAATTCTCAAGGTATATCACACACCTCGTGACATTTGTTTGTATACTCATTTAGTGTTCGTCCTAAACGAACTTGAAGAATTTAAATAAGAATGCGATACATGTGACTTGAGTAACAGGCTCGTGAAGGAATCATCGCTTTTATTCTGTCACTTAATCATAGTCTCAAGTATACGGTTGTCGGGGTACAACAAAACACCTCCTTATTATAAAAATAAATACAAAAAGAACTATACAAAAAAGCCCTATAGGAAAATGAACTATAAGAAAGCTACAAATACAAAAGATATCAAAAATATTGAGTGCTACAAATGTCATAAAAAAGGACATACTGCAAATTACTGTAGATTTAATACAAAGTTACAAGAACTAAATCTAGATGAATCAATTCTTGATAAAATCTCTAATCTTTTAATAGATTCTTCTGAATCTGAAACATCTCAATCATCTTTTGAGTCTGAAGAAGCTCTTCAGGTTGATGAGATTAACACCTCCTCAAAATCTTCTGATACTGATAGCACTATATCTGTTTTAATAAAGGACCAAAAGACAATATTAGATATGTTGAAATATATAGAAGATCCTATAATACAGAAAGAACTTCTTGACAAAATTATAGACAAAATTTCTAAAGAGAAAGACATACCAAAAACTACATTATTACCAGATATAGCTTCTAGTCACTATGATCTTATGAAAATATTAAATAAACATAAACAAACAAAGATACAAAATATATCTATCCCAGAATTACAAAAGGAAATAAAAGATGTTGTACCCCAATGATCATGTACATGAAAAGTATGAATATGAGACGGAATGAAAGCGACAATTTCTTCTAGCACGGGTTACTTAAGTCAACTTAACCCTCTTTGCTTAATTATCATTAAGGTGATACCAAGTCAAATTAAATAAGGGAAACTTCAAGAAAGTAATACATGAAATATAGAGTTATATGAACCACACATACCAATATATATGCGTGTGGAATGTATAAACACATAGTACACCTAGGCGTGTATATGTATGTATACATACATATGTTAATTTTAGAATATGATAAAATAAAGAAAAACAATATAGTGCATGAATTACAAGAAATATCAAGTTGCCAAGAAGCCTAAAATTCGGCCAAGGCATGAATGGGAATTCTAGAATTCTCTAGCCAATTTTATTAGTTAAAGTAATTACTTAAAGTCTACTACACCATTAAGACAAGAAGTTATTATGCAAAGAATAAATAGAAAATAAAATAGACATGCATTTAAGAAACAAGTAAGACAACTCATTAAAGAAGGAATTAGTGTGGTTGAGGTCATAAAGACCCCAACCTAAAAATCGGCCATCATGCCTAATTAACCATGGAGGATTTCAAAACCTATCATGGTTACTCTTCCCTTAAACCAAGGGTAAGATAACCATGATTTGATAAAGTAACTTGGGTTAGCCCAAAAGTAACTATAGTTGAATAAAGTACCAAGGTTATACTAACTTAACCTTGATTAGCACTCAAGAAAACCCTAAACCTCCCTATTCTCCCTCCAAAAAATCGGCCAAGCCCCCCTTCCTCTCCTAGGTTTTTAAATTTTACAAGACAACATCTTACAATCATCTAGAAAATTCTTCCCAAGCAAGCCAAGCAACACTTAGCAAAATTCCCTCTTACTCTCACAAATATTTCGGCCCCAACATCTTGAAGGATAGGAGTTTAACTTCAACTTCAAGACTCAAGAAGACATCTATGTAAGTCTTGTTCCAAGTTTCCTTAAGAGAATTCTCATTTTGGTAAAGAATGAAGCTCACATGAACTTCCTTTCTTCATACCCAAAACTGTGGGTTTTATGGTGTAAATAGGTGAAAGCCATCAACTTTCTTAGGTGGTGACATATTGTGATGCTTGAATCTCCATTCCAAGCTCATTTTGTTAAGATGTTCTA
Organism: Eustoma russellianum; assembly: GCA_036186865.1. NCBI lineage: Eukaryota > Viridiplantae > Streptophyta > Magnoliopsida > Gentianales > Gentianaceae > Eustoma > Eustoma russellianum. The sequence goes on along the minus strand of AP025040.1, from coordinate 24,859,466 downwards.
GCCCTCAAACCTATCCTATTTCCTCTATTGAATAAAGACTAATCTTTTCATTCCATTTCCTTAAAACCGTATGCTTAAGGTAAAGAAGGTGAAGGATTTCATCACATCTCACTTCATAACCAAGCAAAGACAAGAGCTTTAGCTTGAAGAGGCAAGTATACTTTAACCCCTTACAATATATGTGATTATGTGCATACTTGAATGTCTAGAAGCTTAAGACATGATTTTAGTGAAAATATGCCTAAGTTGTTACCTTTTCTTATGTTTTAAAAGGTTGGATGATAGACCTCTCTTATGTTGCAATATAAAGCATGTTTAAACTTGAAATAAGAGTTAAAAGTGATGAATTAGGGTCTGCCCTATGTTTGATATTGAATGAGACATGATTGGTATGAAACCTAGCATTTTTAGTGATTTTAATATGTGAAATTGTTGGACTAGAGGACTGTTTTGTTTAGAAGGAATGAACAGCCCATATGAACGACTTTTACATGCTAAAAAGGGACTTAAACTAGTATAGGGAAGCCTTATTATGTCTATTGAATGACCATTAACTTGGATTATAGGCTAAAGAACAAAATTAGGAAGGAAAGGATACTTCTATGCATGTTGGTTGAAAACAGAGTTCTGGACAGATTTTATGCCAAATTGATCGACTTAGTTAAGGACCTTCTAAACGTTGGATTGAGCTTATTTTTGGTGCGGTCGTAGCTTATCATGTCTATTTTATTGTGGAGTTGGAATTTCTGGAAAATCATTTGTGGATTGGGCAGAAATGAATTTTTAGTATCAAGGGGTCAAAACAGTTTCTGGTTGTACCACCTTAAGGAGAAAAATTACTTAAGTACCTTAAACATCTTGGATTGACCTGAAAATTTTACAAGAAGTACTTAAGACATAGAGCTAAGTATCCATGTAAAGAAATTGATTTTATCTATTGATCTTGGTGGTAAACCATTGAGATAAAGTTGGTGTAACATTCTGGAAAACAGGGCAGATTGACCCTTTGTGCTTGTATGACTTGTATTGTATTTATTTTGACTTGTTTTGGTGAATGGGCATTTGGATATTGTTCATAAAAGAAATAGGAAAGATTTCCAGGTGCTAAGTGAGCGCCATAATGAGTTTATGGATGGAGACAAGGTAAGGAATGGAGTTGAGAGTGCAGCAGAATTCCTGTTGTACCCTTGTCGGGAATTATTTGTATTGAGGTACTTACGCTTGTCGGAATCACATGAAATTTGTACAGAATGTAGTTAAGATCATGTGGTGCATGTCCATATTTTTAGTTTCTGGAAAATAGACTCAAAAGGTTGATTTTGATGCCGGGCAATACAGGACATGCTGCTGGATCATTTTTCAGCCCATGAAGAAAGTTGTTTATGATGTTATAGGTGCATTTTACCATGTTGCATCCCATGCACTTGCATTGACATGCTCATATGTTCCATGCTCATGATTTTATTGATATTTTATATAAAGTTTCTGTCTTGAAAGAGTTCCGTCCCTTCTGGCCAGCTTAACCCGCTACAGATCCGGGGTGAATTGATCTGAAGAAGTATAAGAACCGATCCAGGCCCGGTATAATAGGTCTGTTGAAATATAAGAACCGATCCAGGCCCGGTATAATAGGTATGAAGAGTATACAAACCGAGCCAGGTCCGGTATAATAGACCAGAAGGTGATCATGTTATAAGAACCGAGTCATGCCCGGTATAATAGGCTGACACACTCTCTTGTTTTATGATGAGCATGATTTAAAAGAAAGAAAGAAAGTTTAAGTATTTTTATGAGCATGTCTAAATGAAAGAAAGAATGTTTCCCGTTGCATTTGCATCGCATTCATATTTTCATACACATTATGCATGATACCTTTTCATAGAAGTAAGGTTTGGATATAGCACGTAGAATCTAACTAAGTGATGACATTTAGATCTTAGCTAAGTGTTGATATGACTTTAAGTATGATGCTTCGGAAAGGTATTGGCAGGTATGTTTAACTTAAGGAATTGGGGTTTGATTCTTGTATACCGTTTTCTCTTTATTGTAAAGTGTTATTGTATACTTGCTGGCGACTTTGTCGCTCACCCATTTATTTTCCCCCCAGAGCCAGGTAATGAAGTCGAGTGGATTGATGATGAGCCTAGGGTGCCATACCCATAGGTTATTGAAGTCGCTGTTAAGAGAATGATGATGGAAGCTTTTGATGAACCTTTGGGACATTTTGGGTCTTAGCTATTTTCGGATTCTTTTCGGATAATGTTTGTATAATTTCGCGGTGTAGCTTGCTATCGGTTCAGTTTGTATAATGTTGCTATGTATTCGCGATTTGACGCTTTCGGATTAAGGTTCAAATTCTGCCGTATTTTTATCTACCTGTTAAGATCGTGACTTTGTAATCCATGTTTATCCATGGGTTTTATGAGTTAAGTATCGACGCTTTGTACTTTTCCGAAAGGGAAGATACGGCGGGTGCACCGTACGAGGGGTAGCCGAGTACGGGGCGCTACAAAAGAAGTTAAAACTTAGTTTAAAGAACTAAAAGAAAAACAAAAACAAGATTCTGAAGTCATAAAAATCCTTTTAAAAAAGATAACAGAAGAATCTGATACAGAACTAGAACAGAATATACCTCCTAATGAGGATACAAACATAAGAGAAAATCTTACAAATATACCAATTGATTTTTTATTCACACTAAGAGAAATTACTTCTAGGATATATCTACAAGTCCAAATTAAATTTTCAAACACTTATGATATAGATACAATTGCTTTGTTCGATACAGGAGCTGCTTTAAATTTCATTAAAACAGACCTAGTTCCTAGTTGTTATAGAGAATCTACAACAATTAGACTTTTGGCATCAAATAATTCTAAAATTAAGTCAAATATAAAACTGAAGCCTTTGTTATAAATTCAAACACTTATATAAAGACACAATTTTTGGTTGTTGATGATATTCATCACGGTGTTATATTAGGAACTCCATTTATGAATTTAGTAACACCATATGATGTAGACAATATTACTTTTAAAATACAAAATAAAAGACTTAGGTTTGCATTTTTAGAAAAACCTAAAACAAAAAATCTAGATCTAATTAAGGCATGTTCAATACATAATGAACAAATTAACACAATCATACAAAGTAAAAATTTCCAATTATGTTATCTTAAAGATATAGTATCTACAGCTGAAATTCATAGAAAATCCAGTTATAAAAAATAAAGTACAGGATCTACAAAAATTATTTGAAAAAGAACATTGTACAGAATTTCCAAACGCATTCTGGTCAAGAAAACAATATTGTTGATCTACCATATACACCAGAATTCAAGGAGGAAAATATACCAGCAAAAGACAGACCCATTCAATTGAATGCTGAATTAGAACAACATTGTAAAAAAGAAATACAAGAATTAGAAAATAAAGGTCTAATGCAGAAGTCCAGATCCCCAAGGAGTTGTGCGGCCTTTTATGTAAATAAAAGCTCTAAAATAGAAAGAGGTTCGCCACGACTAGTAATCAACTATAAACATTTAAATAAAGCCTTAAAATGGATAACATATCTTATACCGAATAAAAAAGACCTATTATCAAAATTACATTCAGCATTTATATATTCAAAATTCGATATGAAATCAGGATTTTGGCAAATACAGATATCAGAAAAAGACCGATATAAAGCAACATTTACATTTCCATTTGGACAGTATGAATGGAAAGTAATGTCATTCGGTTTAAAAAACGCCCCGTCAGAATTTCAAAGAATAATAAATAACATATTTATGGTTACTCGAATTTTTTGCATTGTCTATATAGATGATGTACTGATATTCTCTAGATCATTAGAAGAACATTTTAAACATTTAAATTTTTTTTTTGCATAGCAAAGAAAAATGACCTTTTATTATCAAAAACAAAATGTCCTTGTTTGAAACAAAAATAAGATTTTTAGGCCACCATCTACATCAAGGAACGATTTTACCAATACAACGATCTTTAATATTGCTTCTAAATTTTCAGATAAGATATTAGACAAAAATCAATTACAAAGATTTCTTGCATCACTAAATTATGTTGACTTATTTGCCAATATAATAAAACTTTCAAAACCATTGCATAATAGATTAAAGAAGAATCCTCCTCATTGGACTGAAGAACATACTTCAGTCATTAAGAAAATCAAAGAACTTGTATCAGAAATACCTTGTTTATATATTGTAGATCCTAAACTGCCAAAAATAGTAGAAACTAATGCATCTGATATAGGATATGGAGATATTCTAAAACAAATATGTGAAGAAAAAGAATCAATAGTTCATTATACTTCTGGTTATTGGAATGACACACAAAAATCAAACTCTACTATTAAAAAAGAAATATTGAGCCTGTGTTATGCATTCATAAATTTCAAAGTGATTTACTAAATCAAAAATTTCTTTTACGCATAGACTGCAAGTCTACAAAAGAGATTTTACAAAAAGATGTCAAAGACCTAGCTTCAAAACAAAATTTTGCCAGATGGCAAGCATTATTGAGTATATATGATTTTGATATTGAATTTATTAAGGGAGATAAAAATTCTGTCATAGATTTTCTGACACAAGAATTTCTTCAAACACAGACATGATGCCAAGAAAAACAAAGGATCAAGGAAAACTTCCAACTTCTACAACACCACAAAAAAATGGGCCGACAAGGTCGAAGAAGAAAATGTGACGCTCCAAACACCAATTGTTGTACCCATCGTAAAACTATTATGTACCCCCGATGTATAAGAAGTTGATTAATAAAAATCCTATTTCTCAATTACAATTTTCTACATCCCAATTATTTTCTTTCTTTTATAGGTCCCTTAAGATAAATAATATTCTATAAATAAATATCTAAATTATAAGTATGGATGATGCTTCATGGTGAAATACCAATTATGCCCTCCCAACATTTCGAAAAAAAACCGTGGCATTGTATGTGCCTCTGGGTGAGGAATCTTCAAGCTCCTTGGCGTAGGAGTCTTTCAAGTGAACCATTCCAACACAAGTTACATATTGGTAAGAACTCTAGACCTTTGTATGTCCATTCTAACTGCCCAATGAAACTTAAATTCGGATGTCTCCCTAACCCTATAAACCGTGAGTATTAGGAAGAAAAGGGAGGTGATATCTTCAAGCTCTCAAGGAGTGGTGATAGTGTGGTGGCTAGGTTGCAACACTAAGCTATTTTGGTAAGAAAATCTATCTCGAGTGTAGTTCATTTACCTTTGGATTTGAGGATAATGCTAACCACCATCTTTAACCTCAAAATCGTGTACACCACGGTGAAGTAGGAGGAGATTTCAAGCTATTTGATCCACTCTAAGCTAAGAAGAATTTCGGACTCAACAAAAGGAAAGTATACTCTAGACTTTCATGAATTATTTAAGGATTTAATGACTTGAATGTTTAGTCATAGTAAGGTATGATTTTTAGATGACATGGTGAGCATGAAAGGGTAAATTTTATGAACCTTGGTGAATCATTAGCATGAAAGTTTACCCTTTTGATTGTGTTACTTGATGGATATGTTAAGACCCCTCTTTTTAGCATGTAGTCCGTTGTATAACTTCTACATTCGCCCTGCAATGGTAATATAACAAGGAATGGTATGAATCTTGTATGTTGCGTGTTCCATGATGCTTGAAATAGCCAAAATGACAAGACAAGTGGACTGTTTTTGGGTCTTTTGAAAAACAGCCTTAGAAGACATTTGAAGGTATTAATGGGTGTTAAAATAAGGTACTATGGTCCATAAGAATGTTGGTCTAATCACCCTTGATGAACTATGTTGAGAATAGTGCTAAATCATGAGTTGTGGATGAGTATGTTTGTGTGTGCTAGTTCGGCCTTAATAGTGTCTAACAGGAAATGGATGGTGTTTATTTTCGTTATTTAGGATCATGTTTAGGACCTATTCTCATAATGATTTATGGCTGGAAAATTTTGATACCGTATGCTAAGTGAAGTCTATGTGTTCCAAGTTGTGCTATAGAGGTTAAAAGGGAAATTAGTCTCGGTGTTGGTATTTGTAAGACCGCTTGGTTTCATCATCGTGAGTGTTCCTAATATTGACCTTATAATCTAAGAATAAATGTTTTTGGCTATGTGATATTGTGGTTAATAAGTGGGATTAAAGGATGAAGGGGTAAATAATGCGTGTGACAAGAGACAAGGAGTGCTTTAAGAAACATTCCAGAAACAGAACTGTTTTGGGTGTCATAATGATTAGCCTTGAAATGAACCTTGCGATTGTGAAAACAACCTCAAATTTGGTGTGCTGGTAGGCCATTATGTATATTAAGTGTGTGTGGTGGTAGATTGATAAAAAAACTAGTTTTATAATCTTAAAGGAACCTTAAGGTGAACCTGTGCAAAACAGAATTCTGGGCGTATATGTTCTGGGCAAATAATTGATTAACCACTTTAAAGGTCTTGGATTGCCTTGAAATTTTTATGGGAGTCACTTAAATCATTAATTCAGATGTCTATGTAAAGAAATTGGCTAAAAGTATTCATTTAAGGGGTTAACGACTGAAGAGAAGTCGGATGAACGTTTCTGGAAATCTGGACAGAATGTTGGGTCATAATGTTTGGACTTATCCTTATTTGTTTAGGCGTGAAGATGGTGTTTGGGCTTAAGAAAATTATTTCATAGTATGTTAGATTTATTTTCCAGGTGGCATATTTGAATAATTGATGATTTAAGCGTCATGAAAACGGAATGGAACAGGTACTACACAGCAGAAAGTTCGGCTGTGCCATGTCATGTTGGAACACGAATTTGAGCCCCTTATGTTTATTGGATTGTTACGAAATTTTTATGGTCGATAGTTAGGACCCTAATGTGCATTCCATATAAAAATATTCAGGAAATAAGTTGTCTTGATTGCATTTTGAGTCAAGGAAAATGAGTGCGATCTGCTGGAAAGTTATTTTCAGCCTAGGGAATTGTACCTATGTCATGTCCTAGGGGATTTTTAAGATGATTCATGCCATGACTCTCATTGCATTTCATCCCATGTAACATGCATGACCATGTGCATTATGAATCTGATTTTTCTCTAAGTTTCCTTATGCAAGCAATATCTTTTCAAGTAAGCAAGTTTTCTTTACGCAAGTAAGTTGTTTATGGTCCCATGATTTTCAAAAGAAAATGCGCTATGACTTCCTTGCCGGCTAAGCATGCTCACAACCCGAGCAAGACCTGGGGTTAATAGGTCTGATGACATGATATGTTCTGGACCCGTTCCGGACCTGGGGTTAATTGGTCTGATGATATGTTATGGACCCGACCCAGGCGCGGGGTTAATCGGCCCGATGACACGTTCTGGACCCGCTCATTAAAGGGAAGTTGAGCCCAAGATTCATTGGACCATATGAAATTATGGAGAGAATTGAAGTTGCGTATCACTTGGCGTTGCCCCCATCACTGTCCCAGTTGCATGATGTGTTCCACGTCTCCCAACTTCGTCGGCATGTTTACGATCCAAGCCACATTCTTGAAGATCAGCAGCTGAAGATTGAAGAAGATACATGTTATGTAGAGGAGCCCTTAAAGATCATTGATTGGAAAGAGAAAAAGTTGAGGAAGAGATCCATACCTATGGTGAAAGTCCAGTGGAAACACCATTCTAGAGATGAAGCCACTTGGGAAATTGAGGAAGGCATGAGGAACCAATACCCACACCTTTTTGTCTAGTTCTCTTAAGTTTTGAGGATGAAACTTATGTTAATAGGGGGAGGACATTCCAATTACATTCTTTCTTTTATAGGTCCCTTAAGATAAATAATATTCCATAAATAAATATCTAAATTATAAGTATGGATGATACTTCATGGTGAAATACCAATTATGCCCTCCCAACATTCGAAAAACAAAAAAAAACCGTGGCATCGCATGTGCCTCTAGGTGAGGAATCTTCAAGCTCCTTGGCGTAGGAGTCCTTCAAGTGAACCATTCCAACACAAGTTACATATTGGTAAGAACTCTAGACCTTTGTATGTCCATTCTAACTCCCCAATGAAACTTAAATTCGGATGTCTCCTTAACCCCATAAACCTTGAGTCTTAGGAAGAAAAGAGAGGTGATATCTTCAAGCTCTCAAGGAGTGGTGATAGTGTGGTGGCTAGGTTGCAACACTAAGCTATTTTGGTAAGAAAATCTATCTTGAATGTAGTTCATTTACCTTTGGATTTGAGGATAATGCTAACCTCCATCTTTAACCTCAAAACCGTGTACACCACGGTGAAGTAGGAGGAGATTTCAAGCTATTTGATCCACTCTAAACTAAGAAGAATTTCGGACTCAACAAAAGGCAAGTATACTCTAGACTTTCATGAATTATTTAAGGAGTTAATGACTTGAATGTTTAGTCATAGTAAGGTATGATTTTTAGATGACATGGTAAGCATGAAAGAGTAAAGTTTATGAACCTTGGAGAATCATTAGAGTGAAAGTTTACCCTTTGGATTGTGTTACTTGATGGATATGTTAAGACCCCTCTTTTTAGCATGTAGTATGTTGTATAACTTCTATATTCAGGCTGCAATGGTAACATAACAAGGAATGGTATGAATCTTGTATGTTGCGTGTTCCATGATGCTTGAAATCGCCAAAATGACAAGACAAGTAGACTGTTTTTCGGTCTTTTGAAAAACAGCCTTAGAAGACATTTGAAGGTATTAATGGGTGTTATCATAAGGTACTATGGTCCATAAGAATGTTGGTCTAATCACCCTTGATGAACTATGTTGAGAATAGTGTTAAATCATGAGTTGTAGATGAGTATGATTGTGTGTGCTAGTTCGGCCTTAATAGGGTCTAATAGGAAATGGATGGTGTTTATTTTTCCTTATTTAGGAGCATATTTAGGACATATTCTCATAATGATTTATGGCTGGAAAATTTTGATACCGTGTGCTAAGTGAAGTCTATGTGTTCCAAGTTGTGCTATAGAGGTTAAAAGCGAAATTAGTCTCCGTGTTGGTATTTGTAGGACCGCTTGGTTTCATCACCGTGAGTATTCCTAATATCGACCTTATAATCTAAGAATAAATGTTTTTGGATATGTGATATTGTGGTTAATAAGTAGGATTAAAGGATGAAGGGGTAAATAATGCGTGTGACAAGAGACAAGGAGTGGTTTAAAAAAAATTCCAGAAACAGAACTGTTTTGAGTGTCATAATGATTGGCCTTGAAATGAACCTTGTGATTGTGCAAACAACCTCAAATTTGGTGTTCTGGTAGGCCATTATGTATATTAAGTGTGTGTGGTGGTAGATTGATAAAAAGACTAGTTTGATAATCTTAAATGAACCTTAAGGTGAACCTGCGCAAAACAGAATTCTGGGCGTATATGTTCTGGGAAAATAATTGTTTAACCACTTTAAAGGTCTTGGATTGCCTTGAAATTTTTATAGGAGCCACTTAAAGCATTTGGTCAGATGTTTGTGTAAAGAAATTGGCTAAAAGTATTCATTTAAGGGGTTAACGACTGAAGAGAAATCGGATGAACGTTTCTGGAAATCTGGACATAATGTTGGGTCATAATGTTTGGACTTATCCTTAATTGTTTAGGCATGAAGATGGTGTTTGGGCTTAAGAAAATTATCACCCAGTATGTTAGCTTTATTTTCCTGGTGGCATATGTGAACAATTGATGATTTAAGAGTCATGAAAACAGAATGGAACAGGTACTACACAGCAGAAAGTTCGGCTATGCCATGTCATGCTGGAACCCGAATTGGAGCCCCTTATGTTTATTGGATCGTTACGAAATTTTTATGGTCGATAGTTAGGACCCTAATGTGCATGCCGTATAAAAAGATTCAGGAAATAAGTTGTCTTCATTGCATTTTGAGTCAAGGAAAATGAGTGTGATCTCGTGGAAAGTTATTTTCAGCCTAGGGAATTGTACCTATGTCATGTCCTAAGGGATTTTTAAGATGATTCATGCCATGACTCTCATTGCATTTCATCCCATGTAACATGCATGACCATATGCATTACGAATCTGATTTTTCTCTAAGTTTCCTTATGCAAGCAAGATCTTTTCAAGTAAGCAAGTTTTCTTTACGCAAGTAAGTTGTTTATGATCCCATGATTTTCAAAAGAAAATGCTCTGTGACTTCCTTGTCGGCTAAGCATGCTCATAACCCGAGCCAGAACTGGGGTTAATAGGTCTGATGACACGATATATTCTGGACATGTTCCGGACCCAGGGTTAATTGGTCTGATGATATGTTATGGACCCGACCCAGGCCCGGGGTTAATCGGCATAATGACACGTTCTGGACCTGTCCCAGACCCGGGGTTAATTTGTCTGATGATATTTTCTGGACCCGGCCCCAGGCCCGGGGTTAATCGGCCTGATGACACGTTCTGGACCCGTCCCAGGCCCAGGGTTAATTGGTCTGACGACATGTTCTGGACCCGCTCAGATCTGAGGTTAATTGATCTGACACTCTATTTTCTTTTATGCCTGCTTTATGGGACCAAATGATGATTTTGTTACGACATGACATCATGCATTGCATCTTGCATATTTCATGTGCACTTTGCATGTTAGAACGATTAAGTTAGGATGTGATATGATAATGCCAGAATAGTATTACTTGAGTTATGATTAGGTTATATCTTCTGCGGCTCAGGGATTAAAGGATAGGTATGAAATAATGTTGGTTCGTGGGGTTTTGCATTCATGTTATGATTCTTTATTTATTTCATGATGGTTTATTGTATGCTTGCTGGGTGATTTTATCATTCATACCTTTATTTTTTTCCCCAGAGCCCGAGAATGCCAATGTTGAGTGGATCGATGATGAACCAAGAGTGCCATACCCGTAGTAAAGAAGCCGAGAGAAGATGATGCTTAAGGACTTTTGTGCCGACATGATATTTGTACTATGGACTATGTTTGGAACTTTTGGGATTTCGATTTTACCTCGTTTTGTTGGACCGATGTTTTGGACCTAATATTTTCGGCAAGCATGTTTATTTCAAATTTTTTGATTCTGCCTAAATTTTGCTACTCTGTTAAATGTTAACATGGTAGTCCATGACTTAGTTATGGATTTTTACATGTTATGCATGACGCTTTGTACTCTCCATAGTGAAGTACGACGGGTGCACCGCATTCGGATGAGGTCTGGTGCAGGGCGCTACACCAATACCAGCCACCCCTATAACCCAAATAAATCCCAAGTCAGATATTACCGCCTCTCTAAATAACCCTACTGCAAAAATCCCCAATGCTTTCTCTATGCTTGAGAATTTGTCTCAAAGTGCAGAATTCCAAGCTTGGTTTGAGAAATATTAACTCAATATTTGAAAACACAAACTCTACTGCCGTAGAGAAAAAACCAGTTTCTCAAAAAATATTTTCTCCTAACACAAGTCAAATGCAAATTGCTACTTTTCCTACCTATAAAAAAATAGTACAGAAAAATAACTTTATTAAAAAACCATTTTGCCAATATATTACTACAATGGAAATTTTTTTTTTCATATGGATCCTATTGGCAACAAATTTTATTATAAATCATGGGATTCAAAAAAGACTACAAATTATTACCAAGCTATATTAATTATGACCTAACCTGTTGAAATAAAACATAGTTTTTCAAATGAAAACCAAAATTGTAGCGCCCCGTACTCGGCCTGCTCGCATACGTCCATCGTACTTTGCTACGGAAAGTACCAGACATCAATGCATAACATGTCATAGTCCACGACAAAATCATGAACTACAATGTCATCATCTTAACATATAAGCAAAATTTATGCAGAATAAAAACTTCAAAGAAAACATTTCCGAATATTTGACATAGAGTTTACAACTAAGTTTGCAAAATGAAAACAAGTCCGAAATCAGTGTCCCCAAAACAAGTCCACAAAACATAAGTCGGCATAAAAGTCCTTAAGCTGCAATCCACTCTCACGTCTATGGGTGTAGAACTCGAGGCTCATCGTCAATCCATTCTACACTGTTTCTTGCAGGCTTTGGGGGAAAAAATAAAAGGGTGAGTGACAAATTCACCAGCAAGTATACCATAAACAACCATCATTTAAATGGAAATTGTACACAAGAACCAAATCCCAAGAATCTCAACCTTCCCGACATACCTGACCTTCAACCCAATAGCCGCAAAGGTAATAATATCGTAACTTAAGTGACAATCGGCTAAGCATTCTACTCACAATCATATGCAATGCGTATGAATATGCAAATATAATGCATCATGATATGATGAGAACCATTTTCGATCAATCTTACTTTCGAAACATAATCGTCATAAAACGAGGAATAGAGAGGGTTCAGATCTGTTATCTTCGGATCTGAAACGTTCATACCATTCCCTTCAAATCTATTGTTTCTAGATCTGAAAACGGTCATACAATCAATCATCACCATCAGGTCTATTATCTCTGGGCCTGGACGGTCGTAAATCATCATCATCAGGTCTATTATCTCCAGACCTGGACGGTCATAATCATTATCCTCAAGTCTATTATTTCCAAGCCAAGACGGTCATAAATCATCGTCATCAGATCAATTAACCCCGGATCTGGAGCGGGTTGTGTTGGCCAGGAAGTAATGGTACCGTAGGAACCTTTCTTTCAAAAACTGAAAATTTATCTTCATAAGAGTTTTCTTACAATTCTTTGGTATACAAATTTGTCTCATAAGTTGCATGAACATGTACAATGCAATTCATGATATGCAACATGCAATTCATGACTAAATACATCATACAATACATATTCTAACTTGTTGCTTAAGCTGGAAAACAGTCCAGTAGCAATGCCCTGTTCACACGGCCTCAAAATCACCAATTCAGAGCCTGTTTCCATATACTCTTGCCACAAACATGCATAATTGGATCTTAGATACATGCCAAAAAACTTTCGTAACATTCCGAGATGTCTAAGGTCCTCAAAACATTAAGTTAACATCAACAGGTACTGCAGAATTCTGCAGCGCAGTACCCGCCTTACCTCAGTTCCAAGGGTCATAAAACAATATTCCATTAGGACTATCACCTGGAAAACATATCCAACATACTAAGGAACAATATTCATATGCCCAAACATCACATATAAGTCTAAATAAACAAGATCAAGGCCTTACAATGCACGCCATCAAACTATCCTGTTTCCCCAGTTCTGTACTGCTAACTTCATCTCAGTTGTTAACCCTTAAAAACAGTGGTTCAAGCCAATTTTCTTACATAGACGTGTGCATCTATGCCTTAGGTAAATACCATAAAAATTTCAAAGCAATTGGACATGTTTAAAAGGGTCAATTAATTATTTTTCTCAGTCTAGGTACCTGTAGAATCTGTAGTAACCTGTTCTTGGTAAAAATTCCATTTAGGCCAAACCACAAACTCTTTTGCAGAATTTCCACCACACAAATTCACTACGCATATCAAGATACCAGCACACAAAAATTTAGCTCAATTGCACATTCCTAAGGTTCATTTTAAGACAAACAAGTTGCTACCAAAACTGTCCTGTTTCAGAGAATCTTACATATCATCACTATTATTCTTCAAATATTTCTTAAACCAACTTCAACTCCTAAAATAACTTGCTAACCACTAAGTACACATTTTGAAATGAAATTTTCAGGTCTCATGGTATTGTTTAAGCTACGCAATACCCCCACGCCAAACAACCCCGTAATTACACATAGAACATGACATTTTCATACATTTTATGCCTCATAAAGTCTATTCCTAACAAGAATTAGATCACTATTCAAATAATCGCCAAAACAGCCCTATTTTGTGAAGAATAAGTCTCATATTATGTTCAAGTCTGGCACATAATATATCCCTAGAGAAAATCACTCCACATGCCAACACTTTCCCTTATAAAACATCCAATTTCGCATGCTTTGCACTTAGTACTCATCTAAGGTTCACAACTTAAAATAACTAGACATTCAAGCATACAATTTCACAAGTAAGTCAAGAGTGTCTAGAGTATACTTGCCTCTTTGAGCTTAGAAACTTTTCCTATCTTGAGCCTTGGTTGAAATTGATTGAAGTTTCCTCCAACTTCTCTAAGAAGCATAAGTTTTTGGGAGGGGGAATAAAGAGGAACATTAGCTACCATTTTAATGAATAAAGGAGCTAGATTGAGGCTATATTCCCTTACCAAAATAGAGCTTAAAAAGGAGATTGAAAGAGGTCCAACCCACCAAGATGCTAGCACCACCTAATAGCTTGAAAGATCTTCACCTAGTGACCAATAGGGGTCACGGTTTTCATAAGAGGAAAAGGCACAAGGTGAGCTTTACAATTGTAAATTTGGAATTCACTTTGGACCTTAGAATGCAACTTACCTAGATGAGTTTTAGATCTTAATATGAAGATGGTCTTGAGTCTCCTTAGTCCAAGCTTGACGTATGAAGGGATGAAAAATAGCCTAAGTATGCAAGAGGCCTTTAGTGATTAGCTTGGGATGAACCCTTGAGGGTATTGTAAGGTAGGAATGAAATGGGGTTTCTTAGTGGAGTCTGGAGGGAGGTCTCATGGGATAGCCATGGTGTACCCTGCGGTTTAAAGAAAAAGAGAAGGGAGACTCTTCAAATGCTTGAGGCATAATCATGAAGGAGTATTTAGTGTGTCAGGCTATTTACTCCTTGGTTTCTTTTGAGGATAGTTTAAAGAAAAGCTACTAAAGTAGTTAGTTGGGTATTACGGATAAAGGAGGTCTCATGGATCAACCATGTTGTACCCGGCGGTTTTTAGAGGAAAAGAGGAGGGAAACTCTTAAAAATCTTGGAACAAAATCATTATTCTATTAAATATATGTTTAAGCTTTTTAGAATGATCTTAAGAGGCTAATAAAGTGGTTAGTTGGGCATTACAAGTAAAGAGGGTTCTAGAGTCTCCTAGACTCTATGTTGGCCGGATTTTTCTAAAAGGGTTGGGAGGGCATAATTGTCATTTCACTTGTTTCATAAGACATACTTATATAATTATACCATTTCCTATAATATTTACTTTAAGGAAATTTAATTGAAGAAGAAATAATGAAATTTAATAAAATGCACTTGGAAGGACTGATATTTTATTAAACCACTTCATAAGAGTTGGAGATACAGAATGATTTCTGTTGGATACAACATCCTCCCCCCTTATCACAAGTTTTGTCCTTGAAACTTATGAGCACTAGTCAAAGAGATGTGGGTATGAGCTCCTCATGCTTTCCTCAGTCTCCCTAGTGGCTTCATCAACAGACTGATGCTTCCATTGCACCTTAGGAATAGATCTCCTTCTTAGGGCCTTTTCCTTCCGATCAATAATCCTCTCAGGCTCTTCTTCATAAGACACATCGGCTTCAATCTTCAGCTGTTGCTCCTCGATGATATGGTTGGGTTCGTGCACGTACCGGCGAAGCTGGGATACATGAAATACATCATGCAGCTGAGAAAACAATGGCGGTAGTGCTAACCGGTAGACAACTTCTCCAATCCTTTCAAAAACTTCATATGGCCGATGAATCTTGGACTCAGTTTACCTTTTATGCCAAATCTTCTTACGCCCTTCGATGGCGAGACCTTTAAAAACACTTTCTCACCTGCCTGGAATTCCAATGGTCGACGCCTTTCGTCGGCCCAAACTTTGCTTCTATCTTGAACCGCCTTTAACCTTTGCTTGACAATCGTCACTTTCTGTCGTGTTTGCTCCACTAGGTCAGGTCCTTCAAAAATCTTGTCTCCAAATTTATCCCAATAAAGTGGAGATCGGCACTTTCTTCTGTATAGCGCTTCATAAGGGGTCATTCCAATGGACCGGTGATAAGTATTATTGTAGGAAAACTCCACCAACTTAAGACTTTTGTCCCAACTTCCTCCAAAATCAAGAATACAAGCACGTAACATTTCCCCTAGTGTTTGGATTGTTCTTTCCGATTGACCATCAGTTTGAGGGTGAAATGCTAAACTCATCTGAATTTCAGTGCCCATCGGTTTCTGGAAGGCTGTCCAAAATCTAGAAGTGAAGCGAGGGTCACAGTCACAAACTATACTCATGGATACTCCATGCGAACATACAATCTTCTCAATATACATGGAAGCCAATTTCTCCATAGAGGCTTTGATTTGCATGGCCATGAAATTAGCGAATTTCGTCAAACAATCAACCACAACCCTAATAGCATCATATCAATTCCTTGTCTTTGGTAGGTCAGTCACGAAGACCATAGTGACGTGATCCCATTTCCACTCAGGAACTTTAAGGGGCTGCAACAATCCAGCTGGTCTTTGATGCTCCGCTTTCACCCTTTGGCAAATAAGACATTTCTCCACCAATTCAGCAATTTTCTTGCTCATACCATGCACCAGAACTTCTGCTTCAAGTCTTGATACATCTTGTTGGCTCCTAGATGAATAGATAGGGGGGAACTATGGGCTTCCTGAACGACTTCATTCTTTATGACATCATCATTAGGTACGCATAACCGACCCCTGAACTATAGGTTGTCATCACCGTAGACCTCAAAATCTTCAGATGGCTTCATTTTCAACTTGTCCTTGATCTTCTTCAAAGCTTCATCCTTTCCTTGAGCCTCTTTAATTTTATCAATTAATGAAGGAATCAAAACCAACTTAGCAAGAACATCGTTAATGGAATCGACTACTTCAAGGTCAAACTCTTCCATATCGCGCTGCAATGGCGGTTAACACGGATGGTTTGTTTTTCGACTCAAAGCATCGGCAACTCTATTAGCTTTTCCTGGATGGTACTGGATTGAGAGATCATAATCCTTTATCAGCTCTAGCCATCGGCGTTGGCGCATATTTATCTCTTTTTGGGTGAAAAGGTACGTAAGGCTTTTGTAATCGGTAAAGATTTCGCACTTTTTACCGTATAGAAATGCCTCCATATCTTTAGAGCGAAAACTACGGCTGCAAGCTCAAGGTCATGGATTGGATAATTCTGTTCAAACGGCTTTAGCTGACGAGATGCATATGCAATCACTCGATCTTTCTGCATTAATACACATCCGAGGCCGTTTTTTGAGGCATCGCTATATACCACAAAAGTCTCACCAGGGACAGGTTGAGCCAAAACTAGAGCAGATGTCAACTTCTCTTTCAACTCTGCAAAGCTCCTTTCGCAGTCTGAATTCCATTCAAACTTTGTCTTCTTCTGCGTCAGTCGGGTGAGAGGCATAGAAATCCTGGAAAATCCTTCAACAAATTTGCGATAATAGCCCGCGAGACCAAGAAAGCTTCACACCTCTGTGACATTCGTTGGCCTTGGCCATTCCGTGATAGCTTCAATGTTTTTGGGATCCACTGATATCCCATCCTCAGATATGACATGGCCAAGAAATGATACGCTGTGCAGCCAAAATTCGCATTTACTAAATTTGGCGTACAACTGCTTCTTCCTTAATATATCAAGAACGATCCTCAAATGGGCTGCATGGGATTCTTCATCTGGCGAATAGATCAGGATATCATCAGTAAAAACCACAACGAATTTATCTAGTTTCTCCTAAAATACTCGATTCATAAGGTCCATGAATGTAGCAGGGCCGTTTGTTAATCCGAATGGCATCACAAGGAATTCGTAATGCTCATAACGCGTCCTGAACGCGGTTTTCGAAATATCCTCGGCTTTGATCTTCAACTAAAAATATCCAGAGCGCAAATCAACTTTACTGAAGACTCGTGCTCCCTGCACCAAGATGCCTTTAGACATGGCTCAAAACAGAATTTTATCGAAATAAAACTTATTAATTTCTTACCCGAAGCTGGTCAAACAGATCGTCGATTCTAGGTAGCGGGTACTTATTCTTTATCATAATCTTGTTGAGCTCTCTATAATCTATGCACAGACGCATGCCTCCATCCTTTTTCTTTACAAATAACACAGGAGCACCCCAAGGCGAGACGCTTGGGCAGATAAGTTTCTTCTCTAATAGCTCATGCAACTGCTCTTTTAGTTCTTTCAATTCAGCAGGCGCCATTCGGTATGGTACCTTTGATATAGGATCGACTCCCGGAATTAGATTGATTTCAAATGCGATCTCCCGATCTGGAGGAAGGCCTGACAATTCCTCCAGAAAACATCAGGATACTCCCGAACTACCGAAACCTGAGAAAGATCAGATGGCGCTTGATCGACATTTAAAGCATAACTAAGAATCCTTCATGTCCTTTCTTCAACGCACTACGGGCACGGGCCGCATTCACATAGACATTCTTGGGGAATTTCTTCAATTTTGAGCCTCCATGTAACGTTACTTCTTCACGTGCTGGGTTCTTAATGGTAACCTGCCTTTCATGACAATCAATGTGCGTGCAATTCTTGGAGAGCGAATCCATTCCAATAATTATGTCAAAGTCGCTCATAGTTATTGGAATCAAATCTGCTGCAAATCGCTGCTCGTCGAACTCAATCTCACAGCCCTTGTACAATTGATGAGAAATAAACACCTGATCACTAGCTGCTTGAACTCTATATGCCGTCCCCAGCGGGACGGGGCTATGATCAATGTTCTTCACAAAATTTCCTTGAGAGAAATGAGTGGCTAGCGCCACTATCAAACAATACATTTGCAGGCATACTACATACTAAGATAGTTCCTAAATCGTGCAAAATTGACAAAGCAACAACAAATTAACAATATCCTTCACAATATAGTCATTGCATAAATTTAAAACATACCAGTCACAACATCAGTGGCTTCATCAATAGCAGCATCGGTCATGACGTGGACCCTTACATTTGCCCGCTGACGCTGGTTCCTTGGTTCCTGCTGCTGCTGGGCTCCTCTTTCCAGACAATCTTTGATCAAATGGCCAACTTTTCCGCATCCAAAACACGTAGTTCCCTTGTTTGGACAATTCTTAAGCATGTGGCCCACCTTACCACAACCAAAACATTTCTCTGCCTGAATAAAGCATTCTCCCACATAGTTCTTTTGGCAATGAGGACAGACTGGAATAGCTGGCTTCTGCTGCTGCTGACCCTGATTTCTTGGCTGATTCTTTTGCTGAAAATTCTATTGATGTGGGCGGCACTGAAAGCAATTCTGATTCCTTCCCTGACGAACGGGTGCTCTAAAATTCTGATTCGCTGCCTTACGGGATCCTCCACTACCAGATGCTTCTCTTCCCCTCTTTTGACCAATCTCATCACGTCGGATGATGTCTCTCTCAATCCTATAGCAGGCATCAAGCAATGCTCCAAAATTTGCGGGATTTGCATTAACAAGCCAAGTTCTTATCCTCGGATTTAACCCTCTTTCAAATTTCAACATCTTTGTCTCTTCATCATTCATCGTCAATGGCAGAAACCTCCCCAGGGCTATGAACTTATTTGCATAATCAGCAACGGTCATCCCTTGCTCTTGTTTCAGTGACTCAAACTCATGTCTCTTTTGCAGCTTAACTGAAGGGGGAATGTAGAAATTATTGAACTCTTGCAAAAATCTCTCCCACGGTATCGGTCTTAGCAAGGATTGCAGATTAGCTTTCCACCACTGATTTGCTTCTCCAAGAAAAAACGGTCTAACGGCTTGTGTTTTCATTTCTTCGGGTGCACAGATCAGTTCAAAGCAATTCTCCACTTCATGAAGCCACTTTTCTGCAGCATCAGGATCTAATTTTCCTTCAAATAGTGGCATATTAGCTCTTTTCAGTTTTTCAAAATAAAATTGCGCATCTCTAACTGGTTCATGGGGTTGAGGAGGGGCATTCTGCTGCATCATAACCTGGCTAATCTGAGTCACAGTCTAACAGAAAGTCTGAAAAGCATGGATATCAGAAATCATCTGAGGTAAGGGCCCCTGAGGTGGAATGTTCTGAGCAAGAGGTGGATTTTTATCTTGCGGTGGTGGCGGCGGAGGGACCTGAGTAGGTGGAGGAGTAACAAGCCCTTGAGGTTGCGGATGAACCGGCTCCTGTGCAGCGGGTCGGGCTCTAGCGGGTCTGCCACGAGGTCGAGCCATCTGCACTACGGAGCGTCAGAATTTATTCAGAGTTAAAAAAATGAGGATATTGGACAGAAACAAAATCATAATTTAAAGGAAACTTAAACAAGAAGGAGAGGAGATAAGATTCAGATAAGATTTTGAGGCATTTAGGATCTTATCGACTAGAATTTAATCATTAGGTTAAGGTCCTAATTCCAGTCTAAGTCATCCTAGTCTAAAGTCGACACTCTTCTAAGATCATGACAAAGGTCTAAGATCAAACTTAGATTTCTAGAATCATAACTTAGTTCTACACTTTGCCCGAATCTAGAGCCTGGGCTCTGATACCACTTGTAGCACCCCATACTCGGCCTGCCCGCGAATGGTGCACCCGCCGTACTTCGCTACGGAACGTACCAGGCGTCAATGCATAACATGTCACAGTCTATGAAAATATCATGAACTACAATGTCATTATCTTAACAGGTAAGCAAAATTTAGGCAGAATAAAAACTTCAAAGAAAACATTTCCGAATACCCGACATAGAGTTTACAACCAAGTTCGCAAAATGAAAACAAGTGTCCCCAAAAGAAGTCCACAAAACATAAGTCATCATAAAAGTCCTTAAGCTGTAATCCACTCTCACGTCTACGGATGCGGAACTCAAGGCTCATCATCAATCCACTCTACACCATTCCCTGCAGGCTCTAGGGGGAAAAAAAAAAGGGTGAGTGACAAAGTCACCAGCAAGTATACCATAAACAACCATGAATTAAATGGAAATTGTACACAAGAACCAAATCCTAAGAATCTCAACCTTCCCGACATACCTTACCTTCAACCCAATAGCCACAAAGGTAACGATATCGTAACTTAAGTGACAATAGGCTAAGCATTCTAATCACATTCATATGGAATGCGTATGAATATGCAAATGTGATGCATCATGATATGATGAGAACCATTTTCGATCAATCTTACTTTCGAAACATAATTGCCATAAAATGAGAAATAGAGAGGGTTCAGATCTATTATCTCCGGATCTGAAACGGTCATACCATTCCTTTCAGATCTGAAAACGGTCATACAATCAATCATCACCATCAGGTCTATCATCACGGTTTTCATAGGAGGAAAAAGGCACAAGGTGAGCTTTACAATTGCAAATTTAGAATTCACTTTGGACCTTAGAATGCAACTTACCTAGATGAGTTTTGAGCTTAAGATGAAGATGGTCTATACCCCATCCGAAGAAGAAAAATATTTCTCGAGACTCTAAATATTTCATATGAAGCTCTATCTACCATGAGTTATGCAATGGAAAGTTGAGTATTCGACAAGCATGGATCCCGTAATAAAGAGAGAATTTTATATCAAGTGGTGGACGGCCTTCAATATACCAAATAGCTTTAATCCCTCCAAGGCTTGGAGCAAATTACTATATGGAACTCAAAAATGAAGACTCATGTGCCTTTGGTTAAACCAGTAGAAGAAAATTTCTTAATAATGAAGCAGAGAATGCAAGCCCAGTTGGCATCCGCCAAAAATTAAGAGGAAATGGAACACATTCTGGAACACTTTTCCCCTATATCATCATCATCATCCGGACCCAGTATATTCCAACGACAGCAAAAGCTATCGTTAGGGTCTGGGGAGGGTAAGTGGTAGTCAGACAATACCTCTATCCCAAGGGATAGAGAGTCTGCTCCCTATATGCAATCATCAAAATCCTCATCAGCATCGGATGCTACTAAACTTGAAGAGGAAATTGACTTATTAGCAATATAAAAAAATTAAAAAGAATCAAATCAAATCACCAGCATTCATAAACCAACAATGAAGGACAAGACTACCAGTGTCAAGTCTATCAAGGATAAGACTATCAATAGCAAGACTTCAATAACAAGACAAAAGTCTCATCAATGGTGAAGATTTACAAGATCATTATGAAGATAACGAGACAACAATAATAACCAGCAATGATGACTCCTGAGCATCTTGGTCAACAACAAAGACATCACGACCAAATATGAAGACAAAAAGACCCGTAAAGGAGATGAAGGCACAAAAAATATCAATGATCATGTAATACACATATTCAAGGAATAACAAGATGAAGACAAAAGATGAAGATGAAGACATTTTGTAATAGTTACTTTTTTATTTATTCTATACTTAAAAAAAGGAAAAAGCAATTAATGATTACACCCAACGCATGGAAACTGTCGGCATACTCTGACACCGTCATCCGACCCTATTTCAGCCTGTCGGACGCCCTTATCTTGTCTAAGCTTGCTATCTCGGGCACGTAATACTGTAGAGAGGCATATTGCAGAATTGTGTCCCAGAGATCAATGGGGTCTGAAATTTAAATTATTATAGAAATTTAAATAATATACGCGCTCGCACACACCCAACCCAGATCATACTTAAACTCTAGGAAATCATCACTTATACCTAAGGGTCAAACTTAAGGGAAAATCACATCTTAATTTGCTATAAGATCATGAACCTAAGTTTCTGAGATAGATCTGAAGCCCAGGCTCTGATACCACCTGTAGCGCCCCGGCCCGATACCGTCATCGGAACCAGTGCACCCGTCGTAGTCTACTATGAGAACTACGAAGCGTCAAAGCAGATCAAGTGTACAACATTCACGACGTAAGATAAATCAGCAGAAACGTCATCAAATTTAAAACTTTATCATCATTAATACAACCAGAAAGTACAGCGGAACTAAAAGGGTGTTCAGACAACTGTCTAACTTATCCTCCAGTACAACATAATAAACATCGAGTTTTCCAACATAAAAAAAGTAAGCAACCATCTATCTACTTCCATGTCCATCATCCCACTGAACCCACTCGACATCGTCTTCGATAAATATCATTTCATATTCTGGCTCACCTGAAAAGGAATAGAGTATCTGTTCTTAGCGAAATTATCGCCAGCAAGTAACCCGTCTATACACCTTACGGGATCACACACGCCGAGTCACCAGTGTACTAGTCATTGCCCAAAGTAAGGTGATCGGGTTAGCAAATAGCATCTTTATAAGAATTCCTCAAAATAGATAGATCACATAAATGACATGCGGATACGAGAACAAACATGTATTAAACAACATGTCACATAAATAAGACATAGACTAATCACATATCTTGCATGTCAAGTCTTATGCTTCGTGTATCATGATGCATGTACTTCTTTCAAACCACACACAACACCCATGCATATGTCTTCTTTCATAAACATGTCATGCGTGTCATTTCACAAACTTTTCGTAATACATCTTATCATATTCTTCGCGTAGCAGAACTTTATACCCTGTGGGTGATCAGTCCACAGCAAACAGAACTTTATACCCCGTGCTGAAAGGTCCACGGCCCCATAACATATAACTTTATA
This sequence comes from Eustoma russellianum, assembly GCA_036186865.1. NCBI lineage: Eukaryota > Viridiplantae > Streptophyta > Magnoliopsida > Gentianales > Gentianaceae > Eustoma > Eustoma russellianum. Next base: position 24,836,074 of record AP025040.1, on the reverse strand, counting down.
CCCCGTGCTGAAAGGTCCACGGCCCCATTACATATATCATATATCTGGGCTGAAAGGTCCACGGCCCCATTACATATATCATATATCCGTGCTGAAAGGTCCACGGTCCCATAAAATAACTTTATTTTCCGTGCTGATAGGTCCACGGCCCCATAAAATAACTTAATTTTCCGTGCTGATAGGTCCACGGTCCCATAAAATACTTTATACCCTGCTGTTGATTCACAGATCACGCTTTTATACCCTGCTTTCGCAGGCGTGACTTTTATACCCTGCGATCAACCAGCAGCCATCTTGTCTTTCGAAAACTTCAAACTTTTCTTGTAAACACATGTTCTTTCGCAAAGTAATTCTCAAATCAAATGCAAGTGCCCATGTCATGATGCAGAATGCTCATGTAACATCATATCAAACGTGTAAACATGCACACACACTTTACATATCAAGTACAAAGTCCAGAACCTCTATCACATCCTGCTTGTATCATTTCATGTCCCTTCGTATTACGAAATCACCTCAAGTTCACACTTAATCTTGCTCGTTCATACTTCCTCAAACACACCTTTTTCGTACCATTTTGTGCTCTTTCATATTGCTAACTCACTTTGGATTCATACCTAACTTTACTCATTCACACTTAACATTTACAACTCAAATACACCTCATTCATACCACTTCATGCCCTTTCGTATCACGAATCCACTTCGAATTCATACTTAACCCTACTCATTCACACTTAATGTTTACAACTCCTGCACACTTTCAAAACACTTTGTAATTTATGAGCAATGGAAGATAATAAAGGTATCTCACTCACACATCTTACATATCAAGTATACGGTCTTGCACCTCAAACACTCCCTGTTTGTATCCTTCTAGGTCCGTTCGTCTCACTAATTCACTTGGGATTCAATCTTATTCTTACTTAGTCAATCTTACCATCTATTCCTCAATTACACCTCAAATACCCTTGCATTTTACGTTCAAAGTAAGTGTATAAAGTTGCTACACTTACATAGGGCGCCTAAAGGGTCAAAAAGACTTCCAGTACACTTGGAACGCCACATGAGGCGCCTAAAGTGACATAGAGCGCCTATACTAGGCGTTCGAAGTGTTTGGGGATGTGCCGTAGACATTGAACGCCTACATGAAGCGCCTAATATGACATAGAGCGCCTAATGTAAGTGTTCGAAGTGTTCGGGGATGCTTCAGGACACATTGAACGCTACATTAGGTGCCTAATATGACATAGAGCGCCTAATGTAGGTGTTCGAAGTGTCCTGACGGTTCTAAACTGCAGTTTTCTGTACGGAAAAGCTTCAGGACACATTGAACGCTACATTAGGCGCCTAATGTGACTTGAAGTGCCTAATGTAGGTGTTCGAAGTGTTCTGACGGTTCTAAACTGCAGTTTTTCTGCAGTAACTTCCATCCTTCATCTTCTTCCTTCACCCCTTCCATGATCAACACTTCAAGATCTATCTTAACACCATAGATTCATCATTCTTAACATCCAACAGCATGGATTGATTCTTAACATGTACACTAATATACACTCTATGTATTCCATCACCACAACCTCCAATATGACTCATCAACTTTCCAACACCACAAATCTACCACAAAGCCATCATTAATCCTTCAACCTTCTGCAACTACTCTCAAAACACTCAAGATGTACTCCATGGACTCAAGAACTTATAGCAAGCAATGAACACATTACGGATAGCACTTTGATGGGCATATTTATCAACAAAGATCACAACATAACTATTTTCAGAAATTGGCTCAAAGAACATGATTGTACACCATCAACAACAACAACAATTACATATAGTAAAGCATTTAACATAAACAACCCAAAGCTACTGATGTGTGATCCAAGTTTTCTCTTTGTAAGAACATAGGGCCTAAAGTATCAAAATTTGCGTAAAGCGTATAGAAAGATTACTTGCCTTTGTTTCTAGTTAGCCTTATGAGTGTACTGCAGGATTTCGAGAAAGGTTGCACCTAGATTGACCGCTCTTTCTTCCTTTTCTTCTTCTCTTCTTCTTCTTTCTCTTTTCTCCTTCTCTTTTCTCTCTAGGCATTTTCCCCTCTCTTTTGGCCTTGTAACCGTTGGCATCATAGTGTAAGGGGAGTTATACTAGATTTTGTAACTCCCCCATAATTTAAGTGGGGAGGGTGTTTTGGGTATTTTAGCCTAATTTTCTCTTATTTAGGTTTTTGATTATTTTCCACCTATATTTTATTCAATTATGCCTCATAAATCTATACAATTAATCAATTATACTTTAAGTTGGTTCCTAATTATTTAATGTCGGACCCAAAAGTTACGGGGTATGACATTCCACCCCCCTTACAAAAAGTTTCGTCCTCGAAACTTGCGTACCGTAGCTACGAAGTTGAGGATACCTCCCTCGCATCTGTTCTTCGAGTTCCTAAGTGGCCTCACGTTCCGTGTGTTTGCTCCACCCGACATTCATATAAGAGATCTCCTGCTTCCTCAACACATGTTCCTTCCGGTCTACTATCCTCACCGGTGCCTTTTTATAAATAACATCACTTTTGAGTTTCGAAGGTTGCGCTTCGAGCACATGGCTTGGATCTGTCACGTGCTTCCTTAACTGTGATACGTGAAAGTCGTTATGAACTTGCACTTATACCGGAGTTAATGCCAACCTATATGTCAAAGCTCCCAGCTTCTCAAGTATCTCGTAACGACCCATAAAGCGGGGCTTAGTTTACCTCTGATTCCGAATCTCATAGCACCCTTTGTAGGCGATACTCTTAAATAGACCTTTCTCACCTACATTAACTCCAAAGGCCGTCGCCTAGCATCCGTCCGACGTCTGCTGCGGTCCTGAGCCGTCTTAAGTCTATCTTGAATGATTTTCACATTTCCTAACGTCTTCTCAAGTAACTCAGATCCTGTGAGGGTCCTCGCACCAACTTCATCTAATAAACGAGGGACCTACACTTCCCTCTATACAACGCTTCGAAAAGAGCCACGTCACTTGCATGCTGGTGACTTCTATTATTCGAGAACTCCATTAATTTAATCATTCCATCCCAACTTCCTTTGAAGTATAGGATACAAGTCCCTAACATGTCTTCTAGGGTCTGAATAGTCCGCTCAGATTGTCTATTGGTTCGGAGATGATACAATGTTCTTAACCTTAATTCCATCCCCATGGCTCTCTAAAATAGTGTCCAGAGCTTGGCAGTAAACCATTGGTCTCGGTTAGGCGTTATGCTCATGGGAACACCATGCAGGCTGACAAATGTTGACCATATCCAAATTTACCAACTTATCGAGAGATGCTTCCCTCGAGACAGGCAGAATATGTGTAGACTTGGTCAACCGATCCACAATCACCAAAATCATGTTATATCCACTTATTGTTCTCGGTAAACCAGTCACAAAGTCCATTGTGACACATTCACATTCCTACTCTGGAATCTCCGACAGCATCGATAATCCACCAGGTCGTTGGTGTTTATCTCCACTTACTGACGCACCAGACATCCCTCAAATCTCCACAATATGCCTCTTCATCTTACACCACCAATAGTATTGTCATAGATCCCTGTACATTTTGGTGTTACTAGAATATATCGATAACCTTGAGCTGTGAGCCCCTTGTAATATTTCTTTCCTTAGCTCATCTAAATCAGGCATACACACATTTTTTTCTAAACATAAGCGCCCGTCCTCATTGGTCTGAAATCCATCAACCTGACTATGCCTCAGTTTCCAAGCAATATCACCCACAGTCTTATTCTTCTTTTGAGCTTCTTTCACCTAATTCATCAAACTTGAGATGACGGTCTATAATGTGAAAACATTAACCACAGAGTCAACCAAATTCAAGCCAAATTCTTCTATTTCTCTCTCAAGTAATGAGTGTCGCGCATGGTTAGATTCTCTGCTTAATACATCTACCACTTTATTCACTTTTCCGAGATGGTAATAATGGTCATGTCGTAGTCCTTTAGTTGTTCCCACAATCTTCGCTGCCTCATATTTAGCTATCTTGAAGCATGCGCGATAACTCATTCGTGTTGTACCAAAACACAACCTACAAGTGAAGTATCAAACTAAACTTGATTTGGATGGAAAATCATAACCTATGTTACAGTTTACGTACCTAAGCCTTTTTTTTTGGCGCATCACTATAGGT
>AP025040.1:24762744-24825184 GCA_036186865.1 Eustoma russellianum | reverse complement strand
GCGCGTGCGGCACTTTCTAGGTCCCTCCGGTCAAAAATTTCTCATGCCCTTAGGACATCTAAAGTGCCTCTCCTACTACTATATTTGGTGGCATTTTTCCTTCAATTTGCCAATGTGGTATATTTGCAAAAAAGTGATGTGTCTTCTTCTCATGAAGCCACATCACCAATTTTCTAATTTGCAACCAATTTTATTCCTACTTTGAGCATTAATTTCTCATTCACCCGATATCGAAATTGAGTGATTCAAAAGCCTAAAATCATCTATTCATTACGTAGTAATTTAGGATTCATTAGTTCATTTTTGATTAACGACTTGGACAAACTCATTTACAAATTTTTCTCCAACAATCCCCCACATGATGGAAATTAATGCAAATGCAGATGCAGACTCTAACGAGAAGTCAAACAAGAAAATATCGCACCAGAAGAGGTTGCTTCTGGCTTTGAACCTTTCGTAGTGATGTACCATCGGATTCACTCGGCAAAGTAGTGACTTGATGTCTTGAACTATTCAGCCTTTGCTGTGAACCTAGACAACATACTAACACAACATTTCCTTTAACACTCTTTTGGTTCTCATGGTTGTGTTCGTTTGGCTATGAACAACCTGGTTTCAGAAAGTGTTTTAGAGATTTCTTTGCCTCACAGAATTCTCATAGAAGCGGCCCCACTTCACACTTACATAGGTGATTTCTATCAGGAGTATTCTGCCATACCCCACTTGATGTATCAAGATATAGGACATCATTAAAAGTTTTAGCTTAACCTAAATATTTTCTGCAGACAACACTTTTTGTTAGTTTATAAAATGTTTTGATGATACAAAAAGATGTTTTAAAAGGACTAAGATGAAATTTCATATCTTTAGTTCGAAGCAAAATTGATGTAAACATGTGCGAGACGAAAAATCTCTCATGAATCGGATGAAGGTTACATCAGCCTTCAAGAGATCCATGTGAAGCTTGGTAAAAATTTAAGCACTCAGATCCACGTCATACTCTCAGCCAAGGACGTAGATCGATTGTGTATATCTGAGAGACGTCGATCTCTCAGTTAAGCATACGTCGATCGATCGACGTATAACTGAGAGACGTCGATCTCTCAGCTTCAGGTATGTCGATCGATCGACACATCTGAGAGACGTCGATCTCTCAGCCTAATGACGTCGATCGATCGACGTCATTCTGAGAGACGTCGATCTCTCAGCCAGGCTGACGTCGATCGATCGACGTCTGACTGAGAGACGTCGATCTCTCAGCCTGGCACGTAGATCGATCGACGTCTCCAGGATTCAAAAATTTTCAAACGTTGGAACAAAATCCAAGGGAGATCTATGATATTTTCTCTCTCCAATCTTGCTCAAATTTCTTGTGGACTTTAACCCAACATACTACATGCTTCCTTGACTATTTTAAACATGTCTAAGATTCTCTAGGGTGGCTATCCAAGATCAAATCACTCCATAGGGTGGCTAAAGACTATTTGGGCACTATCTTGACATTTTTGAAGATGAAGACTTGGTGGAGAGCCTCAAAAACGTGGTCAACTTTTTATAAATAGAAGAGGCTTGGATGAAGCAATTACACACTTTCAACATCATCTAGCTTCATTTTCCATTGTTGTATTTCTCTCATACTTGTAAATTTGTTTAAAGCTTGTCTAGCTTTTCTTTGATCTTCATTATTGTATATTGAGAGAAAGAGAGTCAAGCACAAGAGGAACCATAAATATTTGATCTCTTGCTTGTGCTTAGACTTGTGAGAAAGTGTGAACCTTACTATATTTCTTCAACCCACTGTGAGAAGTTCTTGAGGGAACTTTTGTTGAAGTAGTGAGGAAGCAAGAAGTTGTTCTTGCTAAGAGCTGTAGTTGCTGTAGTTGCACAAGTGTGTTTTGTGCAAGAAGTTGCTGTTGTTGTTGCTTACACTAAAGTGTTAGTGTAAGTGTTGCTGTGGTTGTTCTTATTGTTCATAATAAGAAGAGTAGTTGTTGAAAATCCACTTTGGAAACAAAGTGGTAGTGGAGTAGAATCATTTACGATTCGAACCACTCTATATCCGGTGTACTCATTCATTATCTCTCATCTCCAATTCTTGCTCTGATTTTGAATATCCTTTTTGAGTTGAGACAAACGAGAAAATTCCGCAAAAGAGCCAAACACTCTATTCACCCCCCCTCTAGAGTGTATTTCGGACCTAACAATTGGTATCAGAGCCTAACCTTGATTGCTTGGCCTATCTTTGCAAGTAGCAAGGTTAAAGATCATGGCAACCTCAACCTCAACTTCAACCTCTTCATCTCCTAAGCCTACTGCACTATTTTCCGGATCAAAACACTAAAAGCACCTATGTTTGATGCCCAAACTATTCCTTGTGGAAGTTCGAAATGATCAATCACTTGAAAGGTTGTGGATTCGATATATGGAGAGCCGTTGTCAAAGGAATTGAAGTTCCTAGATTACCAACTCAAAAGGAGAATCAATATTCAAAGATGAGGATGACACACCGATGAAGAAAAGATAAGATTTGCCATAATGGCAAGGCATTTGATATTCTTTCAAGTGCTCTCACCACCACCGAGCTTATAAGACTTCAAGGTCTTGAAACAGCTCATGAGGCATGGAAAAGGCTTGAAATGATACATGAAGGAACTGAGCAAGTAAGAATGGCCAAACGACTTATGCTCATGAAGGAGTATGAGATGTTCGGAATGAAAAGCGGTGAGAAGATTGAGGAGACAATCGATCGATTCACACGAATAGTGAATCAACTCTCCATGGTTGACAAGAAAATCTCAAATGAAGACCTTGTCTCAAAACTCCTCAACTCTTTGCCAAGAGGAATGGACACCCCAAAGTCACCGCCATCACCGAATCAAAGAATCTCAAGACTCTTACCCTTGATGAGCTATCTGGTAATCTTCTTACTCATGAAATTCTTATGATGAACAAAATAGGATGAATCCTATCAAGTCTACACAAACATCACACAAAGGATTGGTGAGTAGAGTCCGATGAATCGGATGAGGAAGTTGCCCTTCTAGTAAGAAAATTTAGAAGAATGGCAACTAGAAACAAAACTCAGGCAAGAAAGTTTTTCAAGAAACCATCTAAGAAAAGGAAGCAAGTGAAAATTGCTATAGATGTGGTCGACCCGGTCACTTCATTGCCGATTGCCACGTAAAAGAACCGCAAAAAGCAAGAGAGAAGGTCTTTCCTCAAAAGAAGAAAGCCCTCAATGCAGAGGTAACCACGTGGGATGATCTCCTTTCGGAATCGGAAGGAGAAGAGAAGTGAAGATCAAGGTGTTGGACTTGTGGCAATGGTTGACAATCCAAAGTTTCAACATACTTGTCTTATGGCAATTGAAGATGACCTTGAGGTAAATTCTAACCCTTCAAATTACATGATGAAATAGGAGATTTGCAAGATGACTTTGAGAAATTAAATTTGAAATATAAGCATTTAAAGAAAGAATTCAAGAAATGCATTTTAGAAAATAAGAGCTTGCATGACAAAAATATTTTGATGTTTCAAGAGCATGATATCATACTTACCATGCATAAAACCGTAGCTCTTGAAAATGAAGAAATTAGAAAAGAATGTGAGAAACTAAAGTTAGACTTACAAAGACTAACAAATGGTAAAAACAACTTAGACATACTACTTGGAAATCAAAGAATTGGAAATGATAAATCCGGTTTAGGATTTAACTCATCATCTTCTTCTATTAACCTAAGTCCTTAAAGAAAAAGGCAAACAATAGAAAAACACAACAAAATTCATCATCTTCTAAACCAAAGCATGTACCCACTTGTTTTATTGCAACAAACTAGGACATGTAAAGAAAGCATGTAAAGCTCGATTTGAAAAGCACATATGTTGGAAGCCTAAGGGTCGAAAAACTAACCCTAAAGGACCCAACCATCAAAGGGTACCAATGCATACATCTTTTGGTTTTGTAGGCTCTCAAGATAAATGGAGTAGCCAAAGAAGAAGGAACCAAATGGCTTATGGACAGCGGATGTTCAACTCACATGACCGGAGACAAGACGTTGTTCACCAAGCTCAAGCTCCAAGATGGTGGACGGTGCATTTTGGCAATGGGAGAGCCAAAATCCTTGGACATGGAGAAATTGGTAATTCTTCCTTTACTATTAATAATGTACTATATGTAGAAGGGCTTAAGTATAATTTGATAAGTGTTAGCCAACTATGTGATGCTAATTTTCAAATAGAGTTTGTGAAAAGAAAATGTGTTGTGAAAAAGAACGATAAGATCGTTTTTGAAGCTATTCGTAAAAATGATGTTTACAAATTTAGCACACATGATTTGATATCACAAATGTTTCTTGCCTAGTTGCCAAAAATGATTTGACTCAACTATGGCACAGACGACTTGGACATATTAGCTTTAAAACTTTCAAGAGATTTGCAAAACTGAAAAGGTCCAAGGTCTTCCAAAATTAATTTCGAAAACCATGGCTTATGTGACACTTGTCAAAAGGCAAAGCTTGTTAAAACAAGCTTCAAACCCAAAAGTGAAATCTCCACCACCAAACCCCTACAATTGCTTCATATGGATTTGTATGGGGATATTGGTACAGCAAGTCTAAGTGGAAAACATTACACCTTTGTGGTGGTAGATGACTTCTCTAGGTACACTTGGGTAATGTTCTTAGCTAAAAGAATGATGCATGCAAGAATTTATAAAGCTTTGTAAAAGATTAGAAAATCAAAGAGAAGACACAATTAAGGAAATTAGAAGTGATAGAGGTGGTGAGTTTGATGGAGAATTTCAAGAATTTTGTGTATCCAAGGGGTATGGACACAATTTCTCAGCTCCAAGAACTCCTCAACAAAATGGTGTTGGCAGAAAGGAAGAATAGAACACTTCAAGAAATGAGTAGAGCCATGCTAACGAATTTGAGTTACCCAAATATTTTTGGGCCGAAAGCGGTAAATACCGCTTGTCATGTGATCAATAGAGTTTATTTGAGACCATTTCTCAAAACGACTCCTTATGAGCTTTGGAAAGGTAGAGTACCAAATATTGGTTATTTCAAGGTTTTGGTTGTAAGTGCTTTATACTTAACACCAAAGATAACTTAGATAAACTCGACTTCAAAGCGGATGAAGGAATCTTTATGGGCTATGCTCAAAATAGCAAGGCATTTAGAGTATATAATAAAAGAAGCATGAAAGTTGAAGAATCAATTCATGTCAAATTTAGTGAACTCAATGAGGACAAATCAAACATTAATGATGATGATGATGATGAAATATTGAAGTAAGCCATATAGAGAAATTTGAGAATCCAAAAGGTAATATTGTTATTGACCTTAGGATTGATCCACTTGAACCTAAGGTTGAAAATGAAGAAGTAGGAGGAGATACCTCAAATTTACCGGATTCATACAAGTATAGGAAAGATCACCCTAAAGAGTTGAAATTAGGTGAAACTAGCCAAGGCATAATGACTAGGAGACAATTCAATGAAAATGCCTTCATTTCACAAGTTGAGCCTAAAAACATAAAGGAGGCAATAAATGATGAAGATTGGGTATTGGCTATGCAAGAAGAATTAAATCAATTTGAAAGAAGTGATGTTTGGGAATTAGTTGCTAAACCTAGTGATCATCCCGTAATTGGTACTAAATGGGTATTTAGAAATAAAATGGATGATAAAGGAAACATCACTAGAAACAAAGCTAGGTTAGTAGCACAAGGTTATAGGCAAGAGGAAGGCATAGACTATGATGAAACTTTTGCCCCCGTAGCTAGGTTAGAAGCTATTAGGATGCTATTAGCATATGCATGCTATAAGGATTTCAAACTATATCAAATGGATGTGAAATCCGCATTCTTGAATGGAATAATTCAAGAAGAGGTCTATGTAGCTCAACCTCCGGGGTTTGAAAATCATGATTATCCAAATCATGTTTTTTAAACTCAAAAAGGCCCTTTATGGACTTAAACAAGCTCCTAGGGCTTGGTATGATAGGTTAAGTAACTTCCTACTTGAGAACGAGTTTCAAGAGGAAAAGTCGACACTACTCTTTTTATTAAAGAACAAGGAAACCATCAATTGCTTGTTCAAATTTATGTGGATGATATTATATTTGGTGCTACTAACGATTCTCTTTGTGAGCATTTTGCAAATTGATGGAAGGAGAATTTGAAATGAGCATGATGGGTGAACTCAACTACTTCCTTGGTCTACAAATCAAGCAAACTCAAGATGGAGTGTACATATCTCAAACAAAGTACACAAATGATTTGCTCAAGAAGTACAAATTCGAGGATGGAAGAAGTGTGAGCACTCCGATGAGCACACGTACAAAGCTTGACAAAGACGAAAAAGGAAAGCCGGTTGAGGTAACCAAATATAGGGGTATGATTGGTAGTTTACTTATTTAAAGCTAGTAGACGGATATTTTGCATGCTGTGTGCTTATGTGCTAGATTTCAAAGTATGCCTAAGGAATCACATTTAGTTGCTGTTAAACGTATCTTTAGGTATTTAAAAGGAACTTTGAATTTTGGATTGTTTTATCCCCAAAAATGGATGTTTTGATTTAAGAGGGTATAGTGACTCCGACTATGCCGGAAATCTTGTTGATAGGAAAAGACCTCCGGGACGTGTCAATTCCTTGGAGATTGCTTGGTTCTTGGTTCCTAAGAAACAAAATAGTGTGTCACTTTCAACGGCGGAATCCGAATATATATCGGCCGCTTCATGTTGTGCACAACTACTTTGGATGACAAACACATTGAATGATTACAATGTTAAGTTTGATAAAGTTCCCATCCTATGTGACAATACCTCAGCCATAAGTATAGCACAAACCCGGTTCATCATAGTAGAACAAAACACATTGAAGTGAGCATCACTTCATAAGAGATTGCATTCAAAAAAGGATTGGTATGCATTGAGTTTGTTCCAACAAATGACCAATTGGCTGATATCTTTACCAAATCCCTCCCACCTGAGACATTCGAATCAATTAGAACGAGACTAGGAATGATAAACATAAGTTAAAGAGATGAAAACTGAAATTTCAAAATAAGGGATACGTCGAATCGATCGACGTATCAAAACAAGAGATCGACGTACGTCGATCTCTGACATTCGATCGATCGACGTACGTCAAACTCAGACGTCGATCGATCGAGTCGTTGAATTCTGCAACTATAAAATCTCTGCAAAACGCGACCCTTCCTCATTTTTCACTCAAAAATTTCGGCAGAAACCCTACCAAATCAGGCGGCCCCTCTTTCCAAAACCACTTCTCTCTCAAATTTCATCTCCAATCAAGATTTAATCATCTCTGCTCTTGATTCTTGAGTTCATCTCTTGAATTCATCCATCTCATCCAAGATTTCTCATCTTTCAAGCCCTAAAATCTTAAAAATGTCTTCAAGGAGCTAAAAACACAACCAAGAGGCCAAGATCTTCTAGAGGTGGAGGAGAAGGTTTCAAGCTCCTCTCAAGGACAATCTTCTCAACCTAGGATGAAACAATCTATGGACATGAGTCAAGGGCGTGTCCTTGCTGGAATTAGAAGTGGGCTACACTCTCTCAAACTTCCCTTGGATTAAAGCAAAAAGATGCCAAGGAAGCCTTGACGGAACCCTTGCCTCCGGGGCAAATCAGGTATATAACTAGACATTCTCAGATTTTATATGATAAATGGGATGATGATGAAAGAGCAACCATCCCACTCAAGTTGCTTAGAATAAATGATATTCTAAGCAAAAATGAACTAAGCCCAATCATTGAGTGGTTGGACGCTCAAGAGTGGAGGAGTATATGGAATGAGAATGAGATGTCAAAAATGTCCACTAGGTATACTCGACTATTTTATGCAAATTTGTGGGTTGAATACATAAATAACCTTCCCTTAGCTCTACACTCTGTCATTGATGGACACCATATCAAATGGAAAGTTGAAAAAATTTGTGACCTGATTGGTGTACCCAACGAAGGGTATTTTGAGTTTGATGCGTGGAAATGGGATGCAGCCAAATGGAAAGTATCTGAAGATGAAGTTAAGACTTTCCTAGGCTTCCATCCTAGTAAAAACACAAATGATATGCCTTTAGTCTATCGCACTCTTCTGGCCATTGTTACATTCTGTATCAATGGAAAACCGCAAAACTGCCAAGTAACCTTGACTTCTACATAGCATACCGAATAGCTAACTGGGAGAAGGTTAACTTTGGGAGCTTTTCATGACGAATGTTATTGAAGCCGCAACCAAGCAAACAAGGCCCTACCCTATAGTAACCTTATTTATAGGATGCTTGTGAAGTCGGGTATTCAGGTAGATGACACGGATGTTGACAACATTACGCACAAGGACTTCTATGATAAAGTCAACGTCCAACAAATACTGAAATCTAGAAAAGATGGCAATGAGGAGAGAACAAGAGGAGGAAGAAAGAGAAGACGAAGACCTTCGGGATGAGGCACCCATTCCCGAACCAGAGACTCATGAAGAACCAAGTATCTTGAGCTCAAATGTCCCAGAACTTCAAGCTCAAGTTGCTAGTCTTCAACACGAGGTTGGGGAGCTTCGTAGCAAGGTATCCGTCCATGAGTCGAGGTTTGCAAAGCTCAAGGCAAAGATGAAAGCTTGCATTCCTGGCATAACATTCTCTTCAGACGAAGACTAGGGTGGTTGTTTTAGCTTGCATCTTGTTTTAACTTAGAATTTGTGTTGGTTGTAAAACTTGGATGTGTCTTTGGATTTATTGAAGTATTATTGCTTATTTTTTGATGCTTTCAAAAAGGGGGAGAAAATGGTTATTGTTTCTTTTGTGGCTTATTTGTGGTTATTGTTTCTTTAGTGGCTTATTTGTGCTTATTGCTTATTTGTGCTTATTGGCTTATTTGTTAAAATGGTTTATTGGATAGCTGGCAAAATGAGGTAAGCTTGAAAATTGAAATCCTTGTTAATTGATGATGAGCATGAACAGTTATTGGAGGGGGAGCAAATTCAAAGAAAAGTATTTTGGTTGAAATTGCAAAATCTTGTTCACTTTGATCACTACGGAAGTTATAAAGCGCACATACTTAGGGGGAGATTGATATTTTTCAAGTTTGAAACATTCAAACAGTTAAAACAAAGGAAAAACATCTTTTAGAGTCTTGGTTTTTGAAATCATCAAAAAGGGGGAGATTGTTAGTTTATAAAATGTTTTGATGATACAAAAAGATGTTTTAAAAGGACTAAGATGAAATTTCATATCTTTAGTTCGAAGCAAAATTGATGTAAACATGTGCGAGACGAAAAATCTCTCATGAATCGGATGAAGGTTACATCAGCCCTTCAAGAGATCCATGTGAAGCTTGGTAAAAATTTAAGCACTCAGATCCACGTCATACTCTCATCCAAGGGACGTAGATCGATGACGTATATCTGAGAGACGTCGATCTCTCAATTAAGCATACGTCGATCGATCGATGATAACTGAGAGACGTCGATCTCTCAGCTTCAGGTATGTCGATCGATCGACATACATCTGAGAGACGTCGATCTCTCAGCCTAATGATGTCGATCGATCGACGTCATTCTGAGAGACGTCGATCTCTCAGCCAGGCTGACGTCGATCGATCGACGTCTGACTGAGAGACGTCGATCTCTCAGCCCTGGCACGTAGATCGATCGACGTCTCCAGGATTCAAAAATTTTCAAACGTTGGAACAAAATCCAAGGGAGATCTATGATATTTTCTCTCTCCAATCTTGCTCAAATTTCTTGTGGACTTTAACCTAACATACTACATGCTTCCTTGACTATTTTAAACATGTCTAAGATTCTCTAGGGTGGCATCCAAGATCAAATCACTCCATAGGGTGGCTAAAGACTATTTGGGCACTATCTTGACATTTTTGAAGATGAAGACTTGGTGGAGAGCCTCAAAAACATGGTCAACTTTATTTATAAATAGAAGAGGCTTGGATGAAGCAATTACACACTTTCAACATCATCTAGCTTCATTTTCCATTGTTGTATATTTCTCTCATACTTGTAAATTTGTTTAAAGCTTGTCTAGCTTCTTTGATCTTCATTATTGTATATTGAGAGAAAGAGAGTCAAGCACAAGAGGAACCATAAATATTTGATCTCTTGCTTGTGCTTAGACTTGTGAGAAAGTGTGAACCTTACTATATTTCTTCAACCCACTATGAGAAGTTCTTGAGGGAACTTTTGTTGAAGTAGTGAGAAAGCAAGAAGTTGTTCTTGCTAAGAAGCTGTAGTTGCTGTAGTTGCACAAGTGTGTTTGTGCAAGAAGTTGCTGTTGTTGTTGCTTACACTAAAGTGTTAGTGTAAGTGTTGCTGTGGTTGTTCTTATTATTCATAATAAGAAGAGTAGTTGTTGAAAATCCACTTTGGAAACAAAGTGGTAGTGGAGTAGAATCATTTACGATTCGAACCACTCTATATCCGGTGTACTCATTCATTATCTCTCATCTCCAATTCTTGCTCTAATTTTGAAGATCCTTTTTAGTTGAGACAAACGAGAAAATTCCGCAAAAAGAGCCAAACACTCTATTCACCCCCTCTAGAGTGTATTTCGGACCTAACCCTTTTATGTAGTGGAATGAGTAAGTGCTAAACTGAACCTTCATAACTTAGTTGTCCTATTGAACCAAGATTCTGGGATCTCCAGTCAACAAGGTTGAGTTACCGTTACAAAGACTCTTACGTAGTAGGCTTAAGTCCCATTTGTTTGTCAATTTTGACATCTGATCTCTAGCCAAGCTTTTTGTAAGCGGATCCGCAAGATTTTTTTGATTTTATGTAATCAACGGAAATCATGCCATTAGAGATCAATTGCTTAATGGTATTATGTCTCCGACATATATGTCATGACTTACCATTGTAGATGCTGCTTTGTGCTCGTCCTATAGCAGACTGACTATCACAGTGTATGCTGATAGGAGCGATTGGCTTAGGCCATCATGGAACATTCTAGGAAATTTCGAAGCCATTCAGTCTCTTCTCCAGCTTTATCTAGTGCTATAAATTCGGCTTCCATAGTGGACCGAGCTATGCACGTTTGTTTTGTGGATTTCCATGACACAGCACCACCACCAACAGTGAAGAGGTATCCACTGGTGGACTTAGAGTCCTTGCTATCTGATATCCAATTTGCATCACGTATCCTTCCAATACTGCTGGGTATCTTGTATAGTGTAATCCAAGGTTCATTGTGTACTTCAGGTACCTCATCACTCTATTTAAAGCTTTTCAATGATCTTCACTTGGATTACTGGTAAACGTGCTCAATTGTTTACTGAACAAGCTAAGTCTGGTCTTGTACAGTTCGTTATGTACATCAGACTTCCAATTACCTGTGAGTATTTCAATTGAGCTACACGTTCACCTCGATTCTTTCTTAAGTGTATACTTAAGTCTAGTGGGGTCTTATTGGTTTTGTATCAAACATATTGAATCGTTTGAGAACAGATTCAATATAATGAGTTTGCGATATAACAAGGCCTTCAGTTATCCGAGAAATTTTAATCCCTAGAATAACATTGGCAACCCCCATATCTTTCATATCAAAATTCCGCGTTTACAACTTCTTGGTATTCAAGATGATGTCACGAGTACTACCGATGATAAGCATATCGTCTACATATAGACATACTATCACATAAGCGTCTGGTGGTTCTTGATGTACAAACACTTGTCACACTCGTTGATCCTGAAGCCATTTAACAGCATTGCCTCATCAAACATCAAATGCCACTGTTGGGTGCTTGTTTAAGTCCGTACAAAGACTTAACAAGTTTACGCATCTTTTTCTCTTGTCCTGGTACAGCAAACCCTTCAGGTTGCTCCATATAAATTTCTTCTTCAACTCACGATTCAGGAAGGCAGTCTTCACATCCATCTGATGGATTTCAAAGTCGTAGACTGCATCGATAGCAACTAGCATCCTTGTTGAGGTGATCCTAGTTATTGGTGAGTAGGTATCAAAAAGTCAAAACCTTCTTTTTGTCGATAGCCTTTAGCTACCAACCGGGCCTTGTACTTGTCAATAGATCCATTTTCTTTTAGCTTCTTCTTAAAGATATACTTCCATCCGAGTGGTTTACTTCCTGGTGGAAGATCAACCAGCTCCCAAGTGTGATTTTGAAGAATCGATTCTATTTCATTGTTTACTGCCTCTTTCCAAAAGGGAGCTTCTGGAGTTGACATCGCCTCAGAAAAGGTTCTTGGATCGTTTTCTACCAAATATGTTGGAAAATCTGGTCCAAAAGATGTTGGTATTCTGGCTCGTTTGCTTTGACGTAGTTCCTCAATTTATTGAGGAGTCGTCTCACGCACTCGCTTACTAGTGCTTGCTTCTTCGTTATTTTTGTCTTTCTTTGGAAAGACATCTTCAAAGAACAGTGCATTTCTTGATTCCATGACAACATTCTTATGTATGTTAGGAATGTCCGACTTGTGCACCAAGAATCGATATGCACTACTGTTAGTTGCATATCCTATGAATATGCAATCAATTGTTTTAGGCCCAATTCTAACTCGTCTTGGTTTGGGTACTGCAACCTTCGCCAGACATCCCCACACTTTCAAGTATTTGTAACTAGGCTTATGACCTTTTCAAAGTTCGTATGGGGTTTCATCCATCTTCTGCGGTAAACTCGAACTTATCAACATAGCATTCATAATCTCTTTTAGAGTACGGTTTTGCGTTCAGCAATACTATTCGATTGAGGTGAATATGGTGCAGTCGTTTGATGAATAATGTCATGTTCTGAAAGAATTCATTAAACGGTGTGTCATATTCGCCACCTCTATCACTACGAATTGTCTTAATTCGTTTGCTAAGTTGATTCTCAACTTCATTTTTATAGTCCTTGAAAGCATCAAGGGCCTCGTCTTTGCTACTTAGCACATAGACATAACAGTATCGTGTGCAATCATCGATAAAAGTTACGAAATACTTTTTACCACCTCTTGTTTGCACAAATTTTAAATCACAAACATCGGTATGAATTGAATCCAAAGGTTCAGTGTTCCTTTCTATTGAAGGAAATGGCGTCTTTGCCATTTTTGCTTCAATACAGACTTGGCATTTTCCTTTATTAATGTTCAGTTTGGGTAATAAGTCAAGATTAATCATCCTTTGTATTGACTTATAATTAACATGTCCCAAACGAAAATACCATAAACAAGAAGACTCAAGCATATAAGCAGAAGTAGAAGTAGAAGCATTCTTATTGGCCTCTTCGGGCAAAGTTTTCTTGGGTACAACAGTCATCACACTAAGTTTGAACATGTTGTCGGTCAAGTACCCCTTCCCCAGAAATACCCCATTCTTACTCAGAATAAATTTATTACAATCAAATACTAGTCTAAAATCATGACTAACTAGTAAAGCTCTAGAAAACGTTCTTGCGGATGTCAGAAACGTGCAATACATCTCGTAAGGTCAATTCCTTTCCTGAAGTCATCTTCAGAATCACATTGCCCGAACCTTCAATCTTCGAGCTATCAGAGTTCCCCATGTACAACTTTTCATCATTCTTCGCCGGAGAATAATCTCTGGACATCGCCCTGTTGGCACAGACGTGTCGAGTGGCTCCAGTGTCCACCACCATTCACGAAGATTTCCTACTGCGTTGCACTCAGAAACAACAGCACAAATCCAGATCGTCCATCTGACTTACAAGGTTGGCTTTTGCTTTTTCCTGTTTCTTCTTGGGCTGACGGCAGTCAACACTGCGGTGCCCCTGAATTCCACAGTTAAACATTTTTCAGTGAAATTTTTGTAGGATCTGCAAGGCACCACTAGAAGGGGGGGTTGAATAGTGGGTGCGAAAAATGTGGTTTTTAAAATTTCTTTAAACTTGAACAACTCAAGTTCTGAAAACAGTTTCTGTTTTCAGGACCAGTTTTAAAACGTTTTGAAAACTAGGTTTCAGGTCTTTAAAAATTCTGAAATTTGGAGAGAACTTAGACACAGATGTTATAAGTATCTCCTAAAAATTTCAGATTAAAATTCAACCTCTAACCCCTTGAAAATTCGTTGGTGGTCAGATTGCGCAAATCTGCCAGAACCGATACACTGATTTAAAAAATTTATTCCAATTTGTACACAACTCCAAATGCTTTGAAAATTTAACCACTAACCCCTTATATGTTATATGTAAATGGGTTGAAACAGTTTTGAAAAATTCTTTTGGGAAGTTAGTCAAATACGATCAAAGTCTCAACCTTTGCAAGCCTGAAAATCAGACTGTACTAGTCTCAGAACTTTGGACGTTTGAATGACTTATACTTGTCCAAAAGGGTTGAAACTTGCACCAAAAGAACCCTAGAACGTGTGACTATGTTTTCTGAAAGTTTCATAAATTTTGAAATTCGTTTACTATTTTTACGAACGTGATTAAAAACAGTAAACAGTGCTGAAACAGAAAATCAGTGCTGAAAGTAAATGACACCAAGAATTTTATACTGGTTCGGTTATAAACAACCTACTCCAGTCTTCAAGGAACACCTTCCTTGGTTCACATTAATCACACACGCATTACACCTTACCGCAGGGTTGGAGAGTTACACCTAACTCCAACCCTTTACAAACCTTGTATGACAAGTACAATTTGCACGAACACCACCACCTCGCTAGAATGAAGATTGATCACACCTTGATCAATCTTTTACAAAGATGTATGAATGGTGGTTTCTATGAAGCCTATTCAAGATTGAAAGATGCAAAGTACAATAGGCTTTTTACAAGAAAAGAAAGAAAGAAAGTGTAGGAGAAAAGAAGCTTGGCAATTTGATCACTTTAGAATGCAATTCTTGGTGTTGTTTTTGTTTGTTCTCCTCTACTCTTTTTAAGAAGTCCAGCCGTCCCTATAGCCCTTCTCCCCTCTTGAAAATTTCCTTTTAAGTGCTTGAGAGAGTGTAAGACATCATGGTGACAATGCTTTGCTTACTTGGCATCATTCTATTGAACCATCATTTAGTCTTTGCTTACTTGGCACCTCTTTATTGGCTCAATGTTGTCATCATTTGATGACATGGAAAATCTGAAATAAACACTTTAAAAATGTGCCAAAGATCATGACATAATACATTCCATAAATCAAGAGATATTCACATAAATTGTAAGACAATAAAATCCTTCCTTCTCATCCAAAAAATCGGCCATAAACATATTTTCCATGCTGAATTTTCAGCATTTGCAACCTTCCATTTCCTTCAAAATAATACCCATTATTCTTTGATTTTCACCATAAAAATGAGTCAACAATACATGGTAAGTCTTGCTAACAATTGATGAATGAACTTGAACACAAAAAGGGTGAAAAATTCGGCCACTATGTCTCTTGCACATGCTGAAATTTCAGCATGTGTAACATTCACTTTTTGTCCAAAATATTGCCTATTTTGCATTGATTTTTTTCTTAAAACATTGAATCACCAAGTTATGGTAACTATTGCTACCACATAAGAAATGAACTTGGACACATCCAAGCTCACAAATTCGGCCACAACAAGTTGTACACATGCTGAAAAATTTTCAGCATGTGTGATATAAAATATCACCATTTATTAATTTAATTTATATTTAAATTATTTCCATTTCTTCTTCCAATTAATCACATAACAAAAGATGATGGAATATCTCACTTTCAATGACAAAATCGGCCACCACCATTTTAGCATGCTGAAATTTTCAGCATGTGACATAAGAGAGGTATATGTTGAATACTTACCTTTTGTAGCTTCTCTCTTTGATTTCTCAACATTGTATGATTGATCCTTGACCAATCAACATGCCAACAAGGCTCCACATATGCTCCAAACCAGCTGTAGGTGGCGTTGAGTGTGTTGTGCATGTGCTGAAATTTATTTTTGCTAACTTTGTAAAATAGTGCACATTTAATAATACACACATGTAATATTCCAATCAGCCCTTAATTTAATTTCTAGAACACTTTAAGATGTATATTATATGTAAAAAGTGTCTATATACGTGTCACATGATGTTCAAGAAAAACGTTCCATGTTATGTGCGTAGAAAACCGAATTTTCGATATTTATCGATTACCTGATTTTTCTCTAATTTAAATTCCAACTTTTGCACATGATATATATTATGTTATACATAATATCTATAATATATACTTTAAATTTCAGCACTTGGCTGATTTAAAGTGGTACCATAAACATGTGACAAAATTAAAATTGGAATCTTCACATTTTGGCCTAAATGTGGGTGATTTGTGTGTGCCAACATGGAAAGTATTTTTGGCTGATCACACCATGTGTAGTACGAAATTTTCATCAATTTTTGATGTATATGGGCTGGCCATTTATTTATGGCAAGTACATAACACGTTGGCGAAGTTTCGGTATTCGCCCGATATGAAAAATTTCGGTTTAGAACCTTTTATCGTGTCGTATTTAATTTGTCATCACCATATCTTATCATATGATATAAGACTTGAAGATACTCATAAATATGAGTTAAGTATAGTGGTGTGACGTTAACGTACGTACGTAAGATATATAACGTGTCGGTAGTATGTTGGAATACATGTGTACGTGCCTTTTTCAAAAAAATCTGAATATATATATATTATGATATGTGGCGTGTTTAATAAGGAGGAGGAGGAGAGAACTTTCCTTCCTTGGCCTTGTTGCCTTTGTGCCTTTTCCAAATGAATCTTCCTTTAATGAACTACTTAGTTTATTAAACTAAGTACTTCACTTAATGAACTACTTTAGTTCATTAATGGTGGCACCTGAAAATAGTATAAACTCAACAGTTGTTCGCCATATGATGTAAGCTTTAATGCTTCATGGCTCGTTAGTACGGTAACATAATATATAGCTAAATAAGGCAAGTAATGGAAAGTTATCATGCACACATGTACACTTATGCACGTTTATATCTTATGCTCGTTTTTGTGCACATTTAAATCATACATTTGAAAATCACTCAAACCCCTTTTTCTCTACAATCTCCCCCTTTTGATGATTTTCAAAATAACTTATGCACGTGATTTAAATCCTATCGCTCCCACTTCAATTATGCATAAAAGTCTTTCTCTCTCCCCCTTAATTTATGCAATTAGTCTTTCTCTCTCCCCTTAAATCATGCTTTTTCTCCCCCTTTATTTTGAAAAGTAAATCAAAAGATGCCTGAAAAAAATTATGCATTTCATATTACGTGCGTTCTTAAGGGTTATTTATTCAACCCTTTGAAAATGTCCCTTTTGGTACCCAAATTTGGGTGACCTTTCTAGGTCTTCCAAAAGGTGAGAAAGGTGATGAGAACGCACATAATAAACTTTTGGTGCGACTGTATCTGGCCTTTGGCCAAGAACTCCTTTATACGCATTATATGTAGGACGTTTTGGATATGTCCTTGTGTTTGTATGCGTAGTGTTGTACCCCAACAATTAGGTACGTAAAAACTATGAATATGAGATGGAATGAAAGCGACAATTTCTTTTAGAGCGTGTTACTTAAATCCACGTAACTCTTTTTACTTAAATACTCTTGAGATAGTCTATGAGATATAGAGTGATATAAACCATACCAATATATATATGTATGTGCGTATATATGATATATGTAGGGAAGGTATAAACACATGGTACACCTAGGCGTGTACGTAATTGTATAGATACATATACTAATCTTGGAATACAATAAAATATAGGCAACAATATGGCATATGGATTAAAATTACAAGGAATATCAAGATGCCTAAGAGGCCCAAAATTTCGGCCTATACATGGGAAATTCTAGAATTCTCTAGCCACTTTTATTAGCTAAAATAATTACTTAATGTCTACTACATCATTTAGACAAGAAGTTATTATGCAAAGAAATAAATAGAAAATAAAATAGACATGCATTTAAGGAACAAGTTAAGACAACTCATTAAAGAAGGAAGTAGTATGGTTGAGGTCATAAAGACCCCAACCAAACCGCCCTCCC
The DNA here is from genome assembly GCA_036186865.1 of Eustoma russellianum. Lineage (NCBI taxonomy): Eukaryota > Viridiplantae > Streptophyta > Magnoliopsida > Gentianales > Gentianaceae > Eustoma > Eustoma russellianum. Next base: position 24,807,198 of record AP025040.1, on the reverse strand, counting down.
CTTAATGTCTAGACATGGAGGATTTTAAATCCTACCATGGTTACTTTTCTCTAAACCAAGGTTAATGTAACCATGATTTAATAAAGTAACTTGGGTTAGCACAAAAGTAACTATAGTTTGAATAAAGTAACCAAGGTTATACTAACTTAACCTTGATTAACACTCAAGAAAGCCCTAACCCTCACAAAAATCCCTCCAAAACCGTCCCCCCTCTCCTAAGTCTCTAACATGTTTAAATCAAACCATTCTAGAAACATCTATCTTCTCATCATGCAAGAGCAAAACACTTAGACAATTTCCATTCCCCTCACCAAGGTTTCGCCCCCCCAACATCTTGAAGGATGGGAGTTTAACTTCAACTTCAAGACTCAAGAAGACATCTAGGTAAGTCTTATTCTAAGTTCCCTTAAGAAAATTCTCATTTTGGTAAAGAATGAAGCTCACATGAACTCTCCTTCTCCATGCCAAAACCGTGGGTTTCATGGTTGAAATAGGTGAAAGCCTTCAACTTTTCTAGGTGGTGTTACATTGAGGTGCTTGAACCTCCATTCCAAGCTCATTTTGGTAAGATGCTCTAGCCTTAAAGATAACCTAGTTCCTCTATTGAATAAAGACTAACCTTTTCATTTCATTTCCTTAAAACCGTATGCTTAAGGTGAAGAAGGTGAAGGATTTCATCACATCTCACTTCATAACCAAGCAAAGGCAAGAGCTTTAGCTTGAGGAGGCAAGTATACTTTAACCCCTTACAATATATGTGATTATGTGCATACTTGAATGTCTAGAAGCCTAAGACATGACTTTAGTGAAAATATGCCTAAGTTGTTACCTTTCTTATGTTTTGAAATTGTTGGAATAGGGGACTGTTTTGTTTGGAAGAATGAACAGCCCATATGAACGACTTTTGCATGCTAAAAAGAGACTGGAATTAGTATAGGGAAGCCTTATTATGTCTATTGAATGACCATTAACTTGGATTATAGGCTAAAGAACAAAATTAGGAAGGAAAGGATATTTCTATGCATGTTGGCTGAAAACAGAATTCTTGACAGATTTTATGCCAAATTGATGGACTTAGTTAAGGACCTTCTAAACGTTGGATTGAGCTTATTTTTGGTGTGGTTGTAGCTTATTATGTCTAGTTTATTGTGGCGTTGGAATTTCTGGAAAATCATTTGTGGATTGGTCAGAAATGAATTTTTAGTATCAAGGGGTCAAAACAGTTTCTGGTCGTACCACCTTAGGGAGAAAAATTATTTAAGTACCTTAAACATCTTGGATTGACCTGAAATTTTTACAGGAAGTACTTAAGACATAGAGCTAAATATCCATGTAAAGAAATTGATTTTATCTATTGATCTTGATGGTAAACCATTGAAGGAAAGTCGGTGTAACATTCTGGAAAACAGGACAGATTTGACCCTTTGTGCCTGTATGAATTGTATCGTATTTATTTTAACATGTTTTGGTGAAAGGGGCATTTGAATATTGTTCACAAAGGAAATAGGAAAGATTTCCAGGTGCTAAGTGAGCCCCATAATGAGTTTATGGATGGAGACAAGGTAAGGAATGGAGTTGAGAGTGCAGCAGAATTTCTGTTGTACCCCTGTTGGGAATTATTTTTATTGAGGTATCTACGCTTGTCGAAATCGCATGAAATTTGTACAGAATGTAGTTAAGATCATGTGGTGCATGTCCATATTTTTTAGTTTCTGGAAAATAGGCTAAAAAGGTTGATTTTAAGGCCGGACAATACAGGACATGCTGCTGGTTCGTTTTCCAGCCCCTGAAGAAAGTTGTTTATGATGTTTATAGTGCATTTTACCATGTTGCATCCCATGCACTTGCATTGACATGCTCATATGTTCCATGCTCATGATTTTATCGAAGTTTTATATAAAGTTTCTGTTTTGAAAGAATTCCATCCTTTCTGGCCAGCTTAACCCGCCACAGATCCGGGGTTAATTGATCTGAAGAATTATAAGAACCGATCCAGGCCCGGTATAATAGGTCTGAAGATGATCACGTTTATAAGAACCGATCCAGGCCCGGTATAATAGGTCTGAAGATTATAAGAACCGATCCAGGCCGGTATAATAGGTCTGAAGAGTGTAAGAACCGAGCCAGGTCCGGTATAATAGACCTGAAGGTGATCATGTTATAAGAACCGAGTCATGCCCGGTATAATAGGCTGACACACTCTCTTGTTTTATGATGAGCATGATTTAAAAGAAAGAAAGAAGGTTCAAGTATCTTTATGAGCATGTCTAAATGAAAGAAAGAATGTTTTCCGTTGCATTTGCATCGCATTCACATTTTCATACGCATTACGCATGATACCTTTTCATAGAAGTAAGGTTTGGCTATGGCATGTAGAATCTAACTAAGTGATGACACTTAGATCTTAGCTAAGTATTGATATGACTTTAAGTACGATGCTTCGGAAAGGAAATGGCAGGCATGTTCTAACTTAAGGAATTGGGGTTTGATTCTTGTATGCCGTTTTCTCTTTATTGTACGGTGTTATTGTATACTTGCTGGCGACTCTGTCGCTCACCCATTTATTTTCCCCCCCAGAGCCAGGTAATGAAGTCGAGTGGATTGATGATGAGCCAAGGATGCCATACCCGTAGGTTATTGAAATTGCCGTTAAGAGAATGATGATGGAAGCTTTTGATGAGCCTTTGGGACATTTTGGGACTTAGCTATTTCGGATTCTCTTCGGATAATGTTTGTATAATTTCGCGGAGTAGTTTGCTACCAGTTCAGTTTGTATAATTTTGCTATGTATTCGCGATTTGACGCTTTCGGATTAAGGTTCAAATTCTGCCGTATTTCTATCTACCTGTTAAGATCGTGACTTTGTAATCCATGTTTATCCATGGGTTTTGCGAGTTAAGTATCGACGCTTTGTACTTTTCCGAAAGGGAAGGTACGGCGGGTGCACCGTACGAGGGGTAGCCGAGTACGGGGCGCTACAGGTGGTATCAGAGCCCAGGCTCTAGATTCAGGCAGAACGTAGAAGATAAGTTATGATCTTAGAAAACTAAGAATTGATCTTAGACTTAAGTCATGATCTTAGAAGAGAGATAGCCTTAGCTTAGACAACTTAGATTGGGAATAGGGTCCCTTGGTCAACCTGTTAGCCGATATGTCGCGTATTGACTCTTTTTCTTGCTTTAAATTCCTTTTCCAAGCATGTCTAAATTTAGTCAGTCATCTCGATCTATATATACATAAATATACCTTTCTGCTCCGTATACAGATGGTTCGGACTCGTGGTAGACCTCGCAGAGATGCTGCCCATGCACCCGAACCAAACCCTCCACAACCTCAAGATCAAGTCCCTCCACCTCCTCCTCAGAATCAGAATCCACCGCCTCCTCCTCCACCGCAGAATGAAAATCCCCCACTAGCTCAAGGAAACCCTCTTCCGCAAGTGCCACTTCTTATTCCGGATTTCCAAGCATTCTGTCAGACCGTAACTCAGATTGGCCAGGGAATGATACAGCAAGTTGCCCCTCCTCCTCCATATGAACCGATAAGAGATGCGCAGTACTACTTTGAGAAGCTCAAGCGAGCGAATGTGCCGCCTTTTGAAGGCAAGTCTGACCCCGATATGGCTGAAAAATGGCTAGATGAAGTGGAGAACTGTTTTGAACTGAATGGAGCCCCTGACAATATGAAAACCCAAGCTGTAAGGCCTTTCCTCCTTGGTGAGGCGAACCAGTGGTGGAAGGCTAAGCTGCAACCTTTGCCCCGACCTATTCCATGGGAGAGATTCATCCAAGAGTTCAACAAGTTTTATTTTCCTCCGTCAGTGAAGATGCAAAAGAGGCATGATTTTGAAATGTTGAAGCAAGAACCTGGTATGACTGTGTCTGAATATGTGAGCAAGTTTCTGGCTTTGGGTAGATTTTCTCCGGCTACGATAAATGATGAGGAATCTAAGATGGTGAAGTTTGAGAGTGGGCTGAACCCAAGGATTCGCACTTGGTTGGTAAATGTTATCTCTGCTGATTTTGAGGCACTTGTTGACGCATGTTATCGGATCGAGAAGGATATCATTCGTCGCGATGCGACAGTGGGCCAGAAAAGAGGAAGGGACACTTCCGGTGATAAAAGAGCAAGGAAAATGACTAGACAGAATTTTCATGGGAGGCCAGGTAGGCAGCAAAATCAGAACCAAAGAAGAAATCAGAATCGTGGACAGCGCCGTGGGCAGAATCAGAATAATCAGAGAAATAATCAAGGAAATCAAGGACAGCAGCAGCAGGCCATTCCCATGTGTCCCCATTGTCAGAAGAATCATTTGGGCGAGTGCTATGTACAAGCTGGTAAGTGCTTTGGTTGCGGCAAGACTGGTCATATGATTAGGGATTGTCCTGATAAGGGAGCCGCTTGTGTTGGATGTGGAAAGACTGGACATATTCTGAGAGATTGTCGTGAGCGTGGTGGTCAGCAGCAGAGGAACCAACGTCAGCGCCCGAATGCGCGTGTGCATGTGATGACTGATGCTGCAGTTGAGGAAGCTGGAGACGTCGTGGCTGGTATGATTTAAAATTATGCAATACTAAGTTGATAAATATTATATTGCTGCGTAGTTAAAACTCTATATGATTCAGGCGCTACTCTTGTATGTTGTATGCCCGCAAATGTGTTGTTTGATAGTGGCGCCAGCCACTCTTTTATATCTAAGAAATTTGCAAAGGGATTAGACCACAATCCCATCCGGCTTAAATCACCCTATCGAATCCAAGCCGCTGGTGATCAAGTGCTTACGTCTCATTATCTGTATAAGAATTGCGCGGTCGAGCTCGATGACCATCGGTTCGCGGCTGATCTGATCCCGATTGCTATGAGTGACTTTGACATTATTCTTGGTATGGACTGGTTGTCTAAGAACCATGCCCATATTGACTGCAATCAGAAGAAAGTCACTTTCAGAGCCCCGGAGCAAGAGGAAGTATCATTTCAAGGAGGTCCCAAGTTGAAGAAGTCAAAGAATATTTTTGTGAATACAATACGTGCCCGTAGAGCGTTGCGAAAGGGATGTCAAGGCTATCTTGTTTATGCTCTTAGTGTCGAGCAGGCAGCAGTGGACATTTCGCAAGTTCCAGTAGTTCAAGAATTTCTTGATGTCTTTCCAGAGGAACTACCAGGACTTCCCCCTGATCGAGAGATTTCCTTTGAGATAAATCTCATCCCCGGAGCTGAGCCCATTTCTAAAGCTCCTTACCGCATGGCACCCGCTGAGCTGAAGGAACTAAAAGAGCAATTGCACGAGTTATTGGAAAAGAAGTTGATTCGTCCAAGTGTGTCGCCATGGGGTGCCCCAGTTTTATTTGTAAAGAAGAAAGATGGAGGTATGCGACTGTGTATTGATTATCGAGAACTCAACAAGATCACCGTAAAGAATAAGTATCCGTTGCCTCGGATCGACGATCTGTTCGACCAACTTCGGGTCAGTAATTACCAAGTCTTATTTCAATATAATAATCATGAATAATATCTAAAGTATCCTAATGCAGGGAGCTCGGGTGTTTAGCAAAGTGGACCTAAGATCTGGATATTTTCAATTGAAGATAAGAGCTGAGGATATTCCTAAGACAGCATTCAGGACGAGATATGGGCATTATGAATTTCTCGTGATGCCTTTTGGACTGACCAACGCCCCTGCAGCATTTATGGATCTTATGAATCGGGTGTTTTGGGACCAATTGGATAAGTATGTGGTAGTCTTTATTGACGATATCCTGATTTATTCGCCTGATGAGGAAACTCATACAGCTCATCTGAGGACAATACTTGGTATTCTAAGGAAGCATCAACTCTATGCGAAATTTAGTAAATGTGAGTTTTGGTTGCATAGTGTGTCATTTCTGGGCCATATTATTACTGAAAATGGGATTTCGGTTGATCCCCGAAAGATTGAGGCAATTACTGAGTGGCCGAGACCGACCAATGTCACTGAAGTAAGGAGTTTTCTCGGACTGGCCGGTTACTACCGCAAGTTTGTTGAAGGATTTTCAAGGATAGCTATGCCACTCACTAGATTGACTCAGAAGAAGACAAAATTTGTATGGAATGAGGATTGTGAAAGTAGCTTTTCTGAGCTGAAAGCAAGGTTGACGTCTGCACCAGTTTTGGCTCAACCCATTTCAGGAGAACAGTTTGTGATCTATAATGATGCTTCCAAGAATGGACTGGGTTGTGTTCTTATGCAGAATGGGCGTGTGATCGCGTATGCGTCTCGCCAGCTTAAGCCGTTTGAGCAGAATTATCCAGTACATGACCTTGAGCTTGCAGCAGTTGTATTTGCTCTAAAGATTTGGCGTCATTATCTGTATGGAGAGAAGTGTGAGATCTTCACGGATCATAAGAGTTTGAAATACCTCTTCACTCAAAAGGAGCTGAATATGCGCCAAAGGCGATGGCTTGAATTGATCAAGGATTATGACATCTCTATTCAGTATCATCCAGGTAAAGCTAATAGATTTGCTGATGCTTTAAGTCGTAAGACGAGTCATCCTCGTCAACCACCTTTACAGCGTGATATGGAAGAGTTTGGTCTGGAAGAAGTAAATTCGATTTCCGACGTGCTTGCAAAATTAGTAGTGGTTCCTTCTTTGATCGATAGGATTAAGGGGACTCAAGTTAAGGATGATACATTGATGAAAGTTAAGAGCAAGCTGAAGGAGAAACCATCTGACGATTTTGAAGTCCGTAGTGACGGCAGTTTGTGGTTTAGAGGTCGATTGTGTGTGCCTAATGATGATGCGATAAAGAGTGAAGTGTTTCAGGAATCCCATAATTCACGCTTGTCTATTCACCCAGGAGCAAATAAGATGTATCATGACTTGAAGCAAAAGTTTTGGTGGCCAGGAATGAAGAATCAGATAGCAGACTTTGTTGAGAAATGTCTTGTATGTCAGAAAGTCAAAGCAGAACATCAGAGGCCAGCTGGATTGTTGCAACCACTTGAGGTGCCTGAGTGGAAGTGGGATCACATCGCTATGGATTTTGTGACCGATTTACCTAAGACAAGAAGTGGATATGACACTATTTGGGTTATTGTGGATCGTCTGACGAAGAGTGCGCATTTCATGGCAATGTCGATTAAAGCACCCATGGAAAAGTTGGCTTCTATGTATGTTGATCAGATTGTATGTTTGCATAGAGTTCCTATGAGCATAGTTTGTGACCGAGACCCCCGTTTCACATCAAGGTTTTGGACAGCATTTCAGAAAGCGATGGGTACGGAAGTTCGCATGAGTTCAGCTTTTCATCCCCAGACTGACGGTCAATCAGAGAGAACAATCCAAACGTTGGAGGACATGTTGCGTGCTTGTGTGTTGGATTTTGGAGGTAGCTGGGATAAGAGTTTGAAGTTGGTTGAGTTTTCATACAATAACAGCTACCATAGATCTATTGGAATGGCTCCTTATGAAGCTCTTTATGGAAGAAAATGTCGATCGCCATTGTATTGGGATGAGATTGGAGATAAAATTTTCACAGGACCTGACTTAGTGGAGCAAACCAAGGAAAAGGTTATGATTGCAAGACAAAGATTGAAGGCTGCTCAGGATAGAAGCAAGGCATGGGCCGACGTGAGGCGTCGACCACTTGAGTTTCAAGTAGGAGATAAAGTATTCTTGAAGGTATCTCCATCGAAAGGAGTAAAGCGGTTCGGAATTAAAGGGAAACTTAGTCCTAGATTCATTGGACCATTTGAGATCTTGGAAAGAATTGGAGAAGTTGCTTACAGACTTGCACTACCGCCATCGTTGTCTCAATTACACAATGTGTTTCATATATCTCAATTGCGTAAGTATGTGCATGACTCGAGCCATATTATGGATGAGCAACCTTTGAGGATTGAAGCTGATATATCATATGTTGAAGAACCCGAAAGGATAATTGATAGGGAAGTGAAAGCATTGAGGAATAAGTCTATTCCTATGGTCAAGGTGAAATGGAAGAACCATTCAGTTGATGAGGCCACTTGGGAGTTAGAGGGAGACATGAAGCGAAAGTACCCATATCTCTTTGACAATTCATAAGTTTCGAGGACGAAACTTTATTGAAGGAGGGAAGGATGTTGTACCCCAACAATTAGGTACGTAAAAACTATGAATATGAAATGGAATGAAAGCGACAATTTCTTTTAGAGCGTGTTACTTAAATCCACGTAACTCTTTTTACTTAAATACTCTTGAGATAGTCTATGAGATATAGAGTGATATAAACCATACCAATATATATATGTATGTGCGTATATATGATATATGTAGGGAAGGTATAAACACATGGTACACCTAGGCGTGTACGTAATTGTATAGATACATATACTAATCTTGGAATACAATAAAATATAGGCAACAATATGGCATATGGATTAAAATTACAAGGAATATCAAGATGCCTAAGAGGCCCAAAATTTCGGCCTATACATGGGAAATTCTAGAATTCTCTAGCCACTTTTATTAGCTAAAATAATTACTTAATGTCTACTACATCATTTAGACAAGAAGTTATTATGCAAAGAAATAAATAGAAAATAAAATAGACATGCATTTAAGGAACAAGTTGAGACAACTCATTAAAGAAGGAAGTAGTATGGTTGAGGTCATAAAGACCCCAACCAAAACCGCCCTCCCCTTAATGTCTAGACATGGAGGATTTTAAATCCTACCATGGTTACTTTTCTCTAAACCAAGGTTAATGTAACCATGATTTAATAAAGTAACTTGGGTTAGCACAAAAGTAACTATAGTTTGAATAAAGTAACCAAGGTTATACTAACTTAATCTTGATTAACACTCAAGAAAGCCCTAACCCTCACAAAAATCCCTCCAAAACCGTCCCCCCTCTCCTAAGTCTCTAACATGTTTAAATCAAACCATTCTAGAAACATCTATCTTCTCATCATGCAAGAGCAAAACACTTAAACAATTTCCATTCCCCTCACCAAAGTTTCGCCCCCCAACATCTTGAAGGATGGGAGTTTAACTTCAACTTCAAGACTCAAGAAGACATCTAGGTAAGTCTTATTCTAAGTTCCCTTAAGAAAATTCTCATTTTGGTAAAGAATGAAGCTCACATGAACTCTCCTTCTCCATGCCAAAACCGTGGGTTTCATGGTTGAAATAGGTGAAAGCCTTCAACTTTTCTAGGTGGTGTTACATTGAGGTGCTTGAACCTCCATTCCAAGCTCATTTTGGTAAGATGCTCTAGCCTTAAAGATAACCTAGTTCCTCTATTGAATAAAGACTAACCTTTTCATTTCATTTCCTTAAAACCGTATGCTTAAGGTGAAGAAGGTGAAGGATTTCATCACATCTCACTTCATAACCAAGCAAAGGCAAGAGCTTTAGCTTGAAGAGGCAAGTATACTTTAACCCCTTACAATATATGTGATTATGTGCATACTTGAATGTCTAGAAGCCTAAGACATGACTTTAGTGAAAATATGCCTAAGTTGTTACCTTTCTTATGTTTTGAAATTGTTGGAATAGGGGACTGTTTTGTTTGGAAGAATGAACAGCCCATATGAACGACTTTTGCATGCTAAAAAGAGACTGGAATTAGTATAGGGAAGCCTTATTATGTCTATTGAATGACCATTAACTTGGATTATAGGCTAAAGAACAAAATTAGGAAGGAAAGGATATTTCTATGCATGTTGGCTGAAAACAGAATTCTTGACAGATTTTATGCCAAATTGATGGACTTAGTTAAGGACCTTATAAACGTTGGATTGAGCTTATTTTTGGTGTGGTTGTAGCTTATTATGTCTAGTTTATTGTGGCGTTGGAATTTCTGGAAAATCATTTGTGGATTGGTCAGAAATGAATTTTTAGTATCAAGGGGTCAAAACAGTTTCTGGTCGTACCACCTTAGGGAGAAAAATTATTTAAGTACCTTAAACATCTTGGATTGACCTGAAATTTTTACAGGAAGTACTTAAGACATAGAGCTAAATATCCATGTAAAGAAATTTATTTTATCTATTGATCTTGATGGTAAACCATTGAAGGAAAGTCGGTGTAACATTCTGGAAAACAGGACAGATTGACCCTTTGTGCCTGTATGAATTGTATCGTATTTATTTTAACATGTTTTGGTGAAAGGGGCATTTGAATATTGTTCACAAAGGAAATAGGAAAGATTTCCAGGTGCTAAGTGAGCCCCATAATGAGTTTATGGATGGAGACAAGGTAAGGAATGGAGTTGAGAGTGCAGCAGAATTTCTGTTGTACCCCTGTTGGGAATTATTTTTATTGAGGTATCTACGCTTGTCGAAATCGCATGAAATTTGTACAGAATGTAGTTAAGATCATGTGGTGCATGTCCATATTTTTTAGTTTCTGGAAAATAGGCTAAAAAGGTTGATTTTAAGGCCGGACAATACAGGACATGCTGCTGGTTCGTTTTCCAGCCCCTGAAGAAAGTTGTTTATGATGTTATAAGTGCATTTTACCATGTTGCATCCCATGCACTTGCATTGACATGCTCATATGTTCCATGCTCATGATTTTATCGAAGTTTTATATAAAGTTTCTGTTTTGAAAGAATTCCATCCCTTCTGGCCAGCTTAACCCGCCACAGATCCGGGGTTAATTGATCTGAAGAATTATAAGAACCGATCCAGGCCCGGTATAATAGGTCTGAAGATGATCACGTTTATAAGAACCGATCCAGGCCCGGTATAATAGGTCTGAAGATTATAAGAACCGATCCAGGCCCGGTATAATAGGTCTGAAGAGTGTAAGAACCGAGCCAGGTCCGGTATAATAGACCTGAAGGTGATCATGTTATAAGAACCGAGTCATGCCCGGTATAATAGGCTGACACACTCTCTTGTTTTATGATGAGCATGATTTAAAAGAAAGAAAGAAGGTTCAAGTATCTTTATGAGCATGTCTAAATGAAAGAAAGAATGTTTTCCGTTGCATTTGCATCGCATTCACATTTTCATACGCATTACGCATGATACCTTTTCATAGAAGTAAGGTTTGGCTATGGCATGTAGAATCTAACTAAGTGATGACACTTAGATCTTAGCTAAGTATTGATATGACTTTAAGTACGATGCTTCGGAAAGGAAATGGCAGGTATGTTCTAACTTAAGGAATTGGGGTTTGATTCTTGTATGCCGTTTTCTCTTTATTGTACGGTGTTATTGTATACTTGCTGGCGACTCTGTCGCTCGCCCATTTATTTTTCCCCCCAGAGCCAGGTAATGAAGTCGAGTGGATTGATGATGAGCCAAGGATGCCATACCCGTAGGTTATTGAAATTGCCGTTAAGAGAATGATGATGGAAGCTTTTGATGAGCCTTTGGGACATTTTGGGACTTAGCTATTTCGGATTCTCTTCGGATAATGTTTGTATAATTTCGCGGAGTAGTTTGCTACCTGTTCAGTTTGTATAATTTTGCTATGTATTCGCGATTTGACGCTTTCGGATTAAGGTTCAAATTCTGCCGTATTTCTATCTACCTGTTAAGATCGTGACTTTGTAATCCATGTTTATCCATGGGTTTTGCGAGTTAAGTATCGACGCTTTGTACTTTTCCGAAAGGGAAGGTACAGCGGGTGCACCGTACGAGGGGTAGCCGAGTACGGGGCGCTACAGATAATATGCAAGGATAAGACGGCACAATTCCTCCAAGATTGCCTCAACTTATTTGCACAAGAATAGGCATGTGATGGCTGAAAATTTCAAACAAAAATCAGCTCCAACCAAGTCAATATAGCCCCTTTTTTCAACTTTGAAATTTCCAAGTTGGCAATTTTTCCAACTAGCTTCTTTTTGGTTGGTCCACTTGGCATAAAGTCATAAAATGAATTCACCATCATTTATACCTGCAAATACACGTTTCGAGGCTTGTATATATGAATATCAACTCTGATTTTTGAAGAAGAAATCAACAAATAATAGTTGACAAGATTATGTTAACATATAATATCGAAATTCCCACAATTTTTCCTTATATGTTGTGATGAATTTCACACCATTAACACCTTTAAAATCTCTGCAAAATGATGCTTGAGACTCTCCAATAACACATATAAGAAGGTCTTCAAGAAATAGATATAATAACACCTTTATGATGATAAATAAGAGATGAATGTGTCCTTGAAATATTGTCACCATGTCAAGTCCCTACACGAACTCAAAATACCAATTTTGCCATTTGGTAAGTTGTAGAAACTTCTATGGCACATTAGTCACAAGACATTTATAATCATCAAAAACACATAATATCAACATAATGAACATATATAAATCATGTACAAATGAAAACAACCATTTTATCACATTTTAGAAAAATATTTCTAAAAACCCTAGACATCGATCGATTGAAGTGCCTCTGCTAGAAAGATCAATGTTTCACAGTGAGTTTCAGAGTTGTCTGTGACCTACATCGATCGATCGAAGTGAGGGTTTGATGTACATAAATCGATCGATGTGTCTCAGGTTTAGAGATCGATGTCTCACAGTAAGGCCTTGGTTTTTCTCTGCCTTACATAGATCGATTGATGTGAGGGATTGAAGTGGAACAACCTGAGAGATCGATGTCATTTTCTTCACTTTTTTCAACTTTTATTCATTTATAACAATATGTATGACATTTTTAAGTATCCACCACTTAAAATCATGACCTTGAAAATTATTCAAACATATTTCTCAACATTAGGAACATGAGACTCTATCATCGTAGTCCAGGTCATTTCTAGTAACATGCGATTTTTTTGTTCAGCCACACCATTTGTTCCAATGTGTTCGAATACGAAGTCTGATGGACAAGAGAATGTGCCTTAAAGAATTCTTTAAGCCCAATGTTAACATATTCACCACCATTGTCGGACCGACGAATTTGAATTTTTGTTTGGAATTGGGTGTTAATCATATGATAGAAATTAAAAAACATAGAACAAACGTCAGACTTATTTTTCAGGAAACAAACTCATGTCATGCGCGAACAATCATCAACAAATGTAAGAATGTATATTCAAGAATCATATTATGTTGAGGACCCCACACATAAGAATGAACAAGACTAAGCCGGGTCTTAACTCTGGTATTATTAGGTTTATATGTAGATCGATGATGTTTTGAACGAAGACAATTATCACAAAACAAAGTAAGTTTGGACTGAGCTAAAGATGGAAATAAGATTTTCATATAACCTAGGGAAGAATGACCAAGCTGACGATGCCATAACCACGTTCGTTGTTCAGCAGTCCCGGTGACAAGATTGGACCGGCCCAGTTGCACCATATATGTCACGTAATATAGTCCTCCCTTCTCAATACTACGCCCAATGATCATCTTCGAGTGAATATCCTGTAATAGGTAAAAGGTAGGGTACATAAGAACAATGCAATGTAAGTCATGTGTAAGTTGACTGATAGATAATAACTTGGATGATAAATCCAACACATAAAGACAGTTATGTAAGTGAAGAGTTGGTGTAATTGAAACAGTGCCACCACCAGAGTCTGGAATAAGTTGTCTGTTGGCGGTTTCAATATGGGTTTTGGTGGGAGGTGTCCAGCTTTTAATGTCATAAGGTGCATTAGTCATAGTGTTGTTTGCCCCGCTATCAAAGATCCAAATGGGGTTAGTCTTAGTGATGTCATCATTGGTAGGGGTTGAGATAGGTTTTTTGTAAAATTTGGGGCATTTTTGGAATTTTGGAAAAAACAGGGATAATTAGGGAATTAGTGGTAAGTTTAGGACTTGAGTTCGGCCATTTAGGAACTAGAGGGGTTTTATTTGCTTCAGCTGAAACAGGAGGGGTGAAATATTGTTTATGTGAAACTTTCAGGGCCTAGGGGGCAATTTCTGGAGGGGTAAAACTTTGCATATAAGCATTATAAGGGTTGAGGGTAAACTCAACCCTTTTACCTCATTCCTCTATTCCTTCGGTGTCACCTGCCGCCTCTTCTTTTCTGCCGCATGTTTTCTCATTACTGTGACCTCCACTGGCCATGGCTGCGAATCCCATGGCTGCCACTCCTCTTTCGCGACTTCCTTCTGTCTGATGTCACTTCCCTTTATACCAATCGGGATACCCGAATTGTTTGAAGCAACTCTCCTTTGTATTCCACTTTTGGCCACAGTGGCTGCAAATTAGTTCATTTTTATCCTCCACGCGCTGCTAATTGCTAGAGCATGGAGTTGTCTGGCCCTCACGTCCTCTGCCCTGCGATGCCCCTCATCCTCGTCCTGGTTCACGGCCTCTGGTAGCCAACCCTTGTGTTGCCAGGCCCTGGCCAATCCCCGATGATGAGATTTCCCTTGAAAGGATGCCCTGCAACACCTTTGATCGATCCTCTGCTCTACGTATTTTGCAATATGCAGTCTCCAATGTTGGTAGCGGGCCCCTTTGCAGTAAATCATTTTTCTCTGCGTTATACTTCTCTTCAATGGCAGTTAAGAACTGATACAACCTCAAATCTTCCATTCTTTTATTGTACATGTTAATATCAGTGGAGCATGTCATTGGATTTGGCTCCTGAACATCTATGGCAGTACATAGATCCTGTAATTTATTCCAGCCTACCTCTATACTTCCTCCCCCTTGTCTTATAAGGCTTGCTCTCCGATGAAGATCATACACTCTGAGGAAGTCATCCCCTGTCCCATATGTGAGATCTGATCCATCCCATAGAGCTTTGGTCGTGGGATAACAAGTCACATTCACCACCAATGATGGCTCTGTGGTTTGGATGATCTATGTAAAAACTGAATTGTCAGGTTGCTCCCACCCTGAAAATTCTGGGTCTATTGGCAGGGGTGGAGGAGGAACCCCTGTAAGATGAGGTCTCCTCCCCCTCCCAATGATGGCCCGTAGCACCAGTGGTCCCCAGCTCCATAGTTATGATCGTTGAGTTAAACAGAAATGATAAGATTTTCTGTAGGTAAAGGTAATTGTGGAGAAGGCACAGGACTTGAGATTGGTCTAGGTGTATTTTGTAAGATACTGTGAGACTTGGTGTTTTCGGTTCACTGGTTTCTAGGTCTGATATGGTTCCGTTTTTGTTTTGTAGACATGAAGATTATGAAAGTCTCGCACTGATCAAGGCAGAAGCCAAAAAATAGGCTGAGAAAGGAATAGACCAGGAAAGGTATGGCAGTTTATTTGTCAGGTAAGATGAACGCTGCGATGAACCTTTTCTGAGCCTTCACCGAAAAACCACCACCTTCAATTTTAGTAATATGTTTTAAGAAGGACTAAACCTGTTCTGATACCATGATAACAATGGTAATAGGATAATAGTTTCAAATTTAATTTTCATTCATGGTTTTCATCCGTACATCTCCACCATCTCTTATACAATAAGACTACCTCTATACATGGTAAGGTATAAATCAATCAATTCCTATAATTACTACTAATTGATTTACATTAATTACAAGATATTTGGCATGATATGATTTGATACTTATTTCCTAAGACACAGTGCACCTTATGGAGTCGGAGGTTTTGATTTAGTATGTCCCAAACTTTGATTATATGGCCCATAAAGTACAGCATTAGAAGACATGTTTCTTTGATCCATAGTTATTAAACCTGGTCCGACCGACAGTTGGACTGGACAACCCAGTGACCTGGACATTAGACCAGGCGAGTTTAGCCTTCAACCTGGTTAATCACTTGATTCACATTGATCCGATGTAACCTGTTGGTTCAATTGGAAACTTGCCCGGGTCAATGAAGACCCAGTGGGTCAAGACAATACACTAAAACTTTTATATGCTTTAACTCCTTTTAAAATATAAATTTAACAAAAAAACCCAATTAAAATATAATAAACATAAAAGAAAAAGAAAAAGAAAACTCCCTTATTCCTCTTACCCGTTGAAAAATACTGCCAATCTTTTCTTCCTTCTTATGAAAAATTACAAGTCGACTTTTGTGGGATATTGTTTTTATGGCTTGCATCGAAGTTTTTGTGTGTTTTGTATGAGCATTTGGATGTTGACGTTTGAGTGTGTTTGGAGATGGATGAGATGTTGATCAACATGCATCTTATATTGTAATATATATTGGAGTTTATGTATTTTTATCGAATTTTATTTGCACATATCTTCTGGGTCATGTAACAAAAAATAGTGTCAAAAATTTGAATTTTTAACATGAAGGATTTCAATTTTTATGTATCATCTATGCCTTATGGCAATTTTATAATTATGAATATTATTTTATTAATATATGTGATCAACCAGTTGACCTAGTGACCACCGATTGAATGGTCTGTTATAGGTCATTTTTTAAAAAAATTCTATAAATAATAATTAGTTTTTCTCCAAATTGATAGGGGATAGAGATAAAGATAGTAATTATAATTAGATACACCCTAGGAAATTAAATCCTAACTTAAGTCAAACATATAATTCGTATTTATTTTACCAGTCATCTACCTCTATAAATATGTATATAACACACACAAACCAAACCCCATAACCCCCCCAACCAAAGCATTAGCCGTCCCTCCCCACTTGCAACCGCCCTATTCCCCCAATATATATATATATATATATATATATATATATATATATATATATATATATATATATATATATATATACCTAAACACTAATTGCTTGAGTTGGCTGCCCATCAAGGACAAAAAAAGAGGGATTGCTAAATCTTACCAAGACCAAGATCAGTAGAGTGTAGGAAAAGAAAGGGGAGAAGAAGATTTTGCGTAGGAAATTAATTCGCCGAACAAGGTAGGTTACCTTTCTCTCTTCTCAGATTGCCCTCACTTCATGTGTGAATCATTCTTGCTTTAAACTTTTGGGTGTTATTTGTATATGATGTCGTTTGCATGTTTTATGATGTTCGTATGTACAGGTAAAATTGTATGTGTGATGATGTTGTTCGTGCGATTTGAATATAAATTAAAAGAATCAATTTTTATGCGAATAATTGAAAAATTGCATGAATAGCCTTAGAAATAGATTACATAGCCCGGAAATTAGGTTGGAATTGGACTTGAAATTGAAAACTGGTCTAACAAGGTGGCGCGCGGGTCTCAAAGGCAGCGCGCGAGGCCCACACGGGGCTCTGGGTGGCATGTGCAGGCCAGGCGCATACGTGATCGGGTGCAGTGTGTACGTGGCATTAAACGGGGTTAAATGAAATTTATTATGGTTAATATGGAGTTAAGTTGGAGATTTTATTGAAGTTGGAAGAAAAATAGAATTTAAGAAAATAAAAAAAATATATAAACTAATAACAAAAAAGAAAAATCCAAGTCAGTCGGGTCGGGAACGATAATTCTTCAAGGTAAGTAGGGGAGCAAAAGCTACTTACCGAGGTCTATTATATAACAGAACTACAAAGCAATAATCCTAGCATCGGGCAAGCCACAGAGGCCGGTTGTGAGGTGAGCTTGAAGGGTGAGTACTTGATGATGCATGATAGAGGCGGCCGTTTAATGATGAAGGTTGAAAGGAGTCCGAATTGGTTGTATATGATTTGTATAAACCAGGGTGTTCCGATATGTCCTCAAGCCAAGATGGATGATGATGCTTGAAAGTGGCATGCTCAACTTGGGCATGTTCACTTCGAAACAATAGAAAAGATGCCTCCGAAGCAAGAAGTGGATATAGCGAAGAAGTAGAAGGTTTCATCTTGTTCATTCATTCAATCGCATTTATCTCTCAGATCATCCATATATCCTCCACAGGTACTTCTGAACAATCATCAAGAACTTTGCAGGGGTAAAATTGACGAGTGTTGTCGAGAAATAGATCACCGATATAGTCTTCAGCATGGATGGGAATATAACAGCGCTTTGGAGGGTTATGGTCCGGTTCACACGCCAAATGTCCATGTTGGAGGTTCATATGATGACTTGTCAGTGACGGTTCGATAGTCATTCAATGTGGCAATTTTCGGTTTACAGACTTATGACATGTCAATATATTTTTGGTTACTTGATCACATGGAATGTAGGACTTGGAACATGTATATAATCAAAAATATGATTTGTATATTGTAGCTTGATGTTGACGTACATTTATGATGTGTCGTTGAAATGTTTGGATAGAAATATATGGCTCGTCGTTATATATATATATATATATATATATATATGAATGCACCCACATCACTGACGCCGACGTTGTTTTCACCGGGATGAGGACTAAGCATCAAGCGCTGGATTTTTCATGGCCTTCCTTTCATCCGTTTCCTCTCTATTACATTCGGATTGTATTTTCATTCATTTTATACTGTAGCGCATATCAACACTCCAATTATATAAATATGTACATTTTTTCCTTTGCCAAGGTTTTATCCACAAGGGTGGTTTTACTTGGCAAGGTTTTAATGTGGCATATCATATATGATTTGGATGTTGATAATCATCAACTTCTATTTTCGCAATACGTTCTCGCTATGTAATAAGGTTTTCCTCCGCCATAAGTGAGGGCTTATGCTGATAAAATCTCTTTCAATAAAAAAAATAATATGAATGCAACCGTGCGTATGTGTATATGTAGTATGGAGAATCACTTTCCATTTCAAATTTGTTGCCAAATAGGTATCTTCAAATATATTTCTTCAAGTACTTCATTTAATGAACTAGTTTAGTTCATCTTCTTAAGTACTTCATTAAATGATCTAGTTTAGTTACTTTAACATGGCTTTTGAAAATAGTATAAACACAATAAATTTTAGCCATATTATTTAAGACTTAACGCTTGATGGCTCATTAGTACAACAATAATATATATAAGCATATAAAGCATATTTATCATGTATGCATGTCATGTAACACTTAAATCATGCATTTTGAAAACACGTAACATTTAAATAATGCATTTTCAAATTACTTAAATCCCGATTTCTCAACAATCTTGCCTTTTTGACGATTGTAAAATAACCTTTATTCATGATTTAAATGTGTCATGATCGCTCCCCCTTAAATCATGCTTTTCTCCCCCTTTATTTTGTAAATCATATCGAAAGAGGTAGTAGTAATGGTAAGAAAGAGCAATTTATAACATATCAACAGAGATCATGCCTAATTTAGAACGAAGATTTTCATATGTGGCTTGGTTAAGTGCTTTTATAAATATGTCGGCTATTTGTGCTTCAGTACAAACATGTTCTATAATGATATCACCATTATTTACATGATCACGAAAAAAAATGATATCTTACATCTATATGTTTTGCCTTAGAATGTAACATAGGGTTCTTAGATAAGTTAATAGCACTCATACTTTCACAGTATATGGGAATTTGATTCACAACTGTACTGAAATCTGAGATTTGTTATTTTAGCCATAGTAATTGCGTGCAGCAAAGACTAAGTGGCATGTGTTCTTCTTTAGTGGTGGATAACACTACATTAGCTTTTTTTCGAGAACCATGATATTAATGAATTACTAATGAATTGACATTTATTGTTTGTGCTTTTTCTATCCATTTTACATCCTCTATAATCGACATCAATATAAGCATGGGTTAAATTCACAGTTTCTACCATACCAAAGTCCTAATATGGGGGTATGCTTTATGTAACAAAATATCCTTTATACAACATTAAAGTGTGAGACTTTAGGATTACTTTGAAAACGCGCACACATACAAATACTAAACATAAAATAAGGTCTACTTGCAGTAAGATACATCAAAGAACCAATCATAGATCTATACGATCCATTATCAAAATCTTTTCCATTTTCATCATTGTCAAGTTTAGTGGCTACACTCATATGGGTGGCAGATGGTTTCAAGTTTTCGAAGTTAAAGTTCGTAACTATGTCATCCATGTATTTTACTTGACTTATATGTATTCCTTTACTAGTTTGCTTAATTTGCAAGCCAAGGAAATAATTTAGTTTGCCTACCATGGATATCTCAAACTCAGACTTCATGCAAGTTTCAAATTCTTCTACTAACTTATGACATGTGGATCCAAAAACAATATCATCAACATAAATTTGAATAATAAGAAAATCCGATTTTTCTTGTTTTAGGAGAAAAGTACTATTGATGGTTCTTCTTTTAAATCCATTTTCTAAAGAAACGTAGCAAAGCGATCGTACCAAGCTCTAGGTGCGTGTTTTAAACAATACAATACTTTCCTTAACTTATACACATGATTAGGATATTTTATATCCTCAAATCCGGGTGGTTGTTTTACATAAACTTCTTCCTGTATAAAGCCATTCAAAAATGCACTTTTTACATCCATTTGATAAAGTTTAAAATTCTTTATGCAAGCAATAGCAAGTAATAATCCTATAGCTTATAAACGTGCTACATGCGCGAATGTCTCTTCATAATCTATTCCCTCTTCTTGATTATATCCTTGTGCTACAAGCCTAGCTTTATTTCTAACAACTTTACCATCCTCATTCATTTTATTTCTAAACACCTATTTTGTGCCTATTATCGTTTTATCTTTTGATCGGGGCACTATATCCCATACATTGTTTCTTGTAAATTTATTTAATTCATCATGCATAGCATCAATCCTACAAGAATCATTCAAAACATCAAGCACATTCTTTGGTTCTATTTTAGAAATCATAGCATGGAATTGATTTATTTCATCTTGATATATTCTTCTACGTGGTCGTACACCTTGACATATGTTGCCTATTATGAGGTCGTGTGGGTGATCTCTATGCCATGTTGGTTGATGATTTTCTAAGTTCTCGTGCGGTTCTAAGTGATTATGCATTCATAGGATGTCGTGCTCATCATGTATGCAGTTTTCTTCTATATCATGCATCACGGGTTTCAATTCAAAGTCATCATCATATTCTTCATTTATCTCAAGTTCACCAAATTCATTATATTTCACATGAATAGATTCTAAAATTTGTCTAGTGATAGGATCATAGCATCTATACGCTTTAGAATTCACAAAATATCCCACAAAGACGCATTCAATGGATTTAGATTCAAATTTATCTAAAATCTTTTGTGTTTAATACACAACATTTACATCCAAAAAAATAATCAATATTTGGCATGCGATCATTTAAAATCTCATATGGCGTTTTGCTAATTCGCTTTCTAATTGATAACTGATTAATTATATAACATGCATAATTTATGGCTTCTGCTCACAAAAATCTAGGCAATTGATTTTCACAAAGAATGGTTCTTGTAGTTTCTTGTAGCATCCTATTCTTTCTTTCTACTACACTGTTTAATAATACCTTTTTCATCACAAAACACAATCATATATTTGTTTTTAAACTTGCCTCCTGTATCGCTCCTAATCTTTTTCACATTTACACCATATTCATTTTCAAGTTGTTTTATTAATTTAGCATTATCAACGGCAATATCATCTTTATCTATAAGAAATAAAGTCCATGTATAACGAGAAAATCATCAATGATAACGCATGCATATTGTCACCCTCCAAGGCTTCTAGTACAACTAGGACCAAACAAATCAATACGTAATAATTATAATACTCTAGATGTGCTAATATCATTCTTAGACTTAAGAGATTCACATGTTTGTTTGCCCTTAATACAACATTCACACAACTTAGAATTTTCCAAATCAAGTTTCGACATTCCTCGTACTAGATTCTTGCGTTGAAGTTTTTCAAGAGTTGAGATGTGAATGTGTCCTGAACGTCTGTGCCATAAATTCACATTTGGTTCATTTGACATAAAGCATTTTACTTTTGCATCTAACATGTCATCCATAGATAATATAAAAATATTTCATTCTCTTTTTCCTTTTAATATTGTTTCTCCATTTTCATTAATAATGTTGCAATATGGATGAGAAAAACACACATCAAAACCACTATCAAGGAGTTGTGAAATGCTAACCAAGTTATAGGATAAGTTCCTTACCAGTAATACGTTGGAGATCTGAAGGGTGATTGGATTTCTGATTGTTCACTTTCGATTATCCTACCTTTGTTGTTATCTTCAAAGGTCACGGATCCACCTTTTGTAACCGTCTTTAGTTTTGAGAACAAGTTCGGATCAGCCGTCATGTGCCTTGAGCAACCACTATCAAAGAACCACTTATTTGCTACATCTTTCGTTTCATGTGATCCCTGCAATGTGTAACAATCATTTAGGTACCCTTTATTTTGGGTCCTTAAGGGTTAGTAGTTCTACCCTTTGCAAGAGTATCTTTTGGTACCCAAACTTGGGTGACCTTTCTTGGTCTTACAAAAAGTGAAAAAAAAGATGAAGAAGCAATATAATACATGTCATGATCATTTCTATTTGGCCTATGGCCGAATCTACCACTGTGAGCATAAGATGATTTTCGGTTTTGATATACGTTTCTGTTTGCATGTATAGTGCATGATCTAGATGCATGAGTATGATATGATTGTCGCATATACATGAAAGGCTTTCTTTCATATCTATATGGTACATGATTATACTTTCCATGCGAAAAAGGAATGCGATGAGATGTAATAACTGGCTTGCTAGTTTGTATTGTCACCTTCTTAGGATGTGCAATCGTCTTTAATACATGTGGTTGCTTAAATGATAGAACAAAATTTGTAGGCTTGTTTTGTACTTGATTATCTTCAATATATCCTAATCCGGTTTCGTCAATTTCATGCTTTTGAGAAGAAAAAAGACGATCTAACATTCAAGTTCCTGTATTGAATTGTTTTACCGTCTTTTCTAGGTCTGTGTTTTATGATATCAAATCTGAGATCTCGGCTTTCATTACAGTTTTTTCGGATGTCAAAGATGCAATTTCAGACTTCAATGAATTAATCATGGTAGACGACTCCTCTTTTGAATCGTTTAATTGAGATACAAGATTTGTATTAGAACATTCTAACTATTTCTTATCTTCAATTAAACGTTTCTTTTCTTTTGCAAGAGTCTTAGTGAATTTACACAACTCAAGATATCGAATAAACAAATCATCATAAGACGGTTCATAATCTGAATCGGAGTCAGAATGTACCTCATTAGATGATTTGGATACAAAGCATACTTGAGCCGTTTCCTTTTTGGTTTCTTGATTCTAATGACTCACTACATGTGGAGGCTAGAGAGCTCTTCTTGTACTCCTTTGCGTAGGTTTTGAGACGGGTCTAGTTTCTGTCCAATCCTTATAATGGTTTTTGTTCATTGCTTTGTCCTTGTTCGGGCAGTCATAGGATATATGTCCAAGTCTTCCACAGTCATAGCATTTGGTATCCTTATCGTTATTCTTATTTTTATTTTTCTCAATTGAAGTAGCCATATGTTTGTTTTTAAACGACCTTTTCATGAACTTTCTTAAACCTTTAGCCAATAAAATTAGATCTTCATTATCCAAATCTGCGTCACTCTCGTCTATGCGATCAGAAGGGGTGGAGACGTATTCATTTGATTTAAATGCTATAGTTTTACCTTGTTGTGAAGTTGATTTTGATATCCTTAGAGTGAGTTTGTTTTCATATACCTTTAGTGATCCGATCAGTTCCTCCATTTTTATTGACTTTGTTTCCTTACTTTCTTCAATAGCGGTCACTTTCGAATCTCATTCGGATGGGATTCTTCTCAATACATTTTGTACTTTTTCCTGTGAAGAAACTATCTTGCCAAGAGAATCAAGAGAATTGTAGATGTTAGTCAATCTTAAATCCATATCAACAATAGATTCATTCAGCAATAATTTAAAGGATTCAAGAGTAGGCATAAGCATAGTTGTCTTTGACTTTTTAACTTGACTAGTACCTTCACGTTTCACTTCTGGACACCTCCACATCTCTTGAGCAATAGAAAAATTTGATACACAACTCGATTCACTTTTATTCAAACTATTTAAAAGAAGTTGCATAGTCTTAGCATTCATACTCAATCTCTTTTTATCATCAATAGTATATTCTTGCTTAGGTTTTACAACTTCTATAGTGACACCATCAACGTGGATATCTTATATGGAACAAACGGACCATCTTCTCTGATAGACCATAAATCTATATCAATAGGCATAAGAAAAAGTTTCTTGCGAAATTTCCATTGAGTAAATTACTTACCATCGAAATGGAGAGGTCTTTGGCTCGACGTTCTTGCTCGGTTTCATGATTAGTGTATGCCATCTCACAAACATTGTTAGATCATCTTGTAGTGAGTGAACCCCGCTCTGATACTACTTGTATGACCTGTATAGCACCACTAGAAGGAGGGGTTGAATATTGAGTACGGAAAAATTGGTTTTTAAAACTTTTAGTTACCAATTACTCATTTCTGAAAATAGATTCTGTTTTCAGATCTTGTTTTTGATTAACTGAATGATCAGGTTCTAGACCCCCCAAAAATCATGAAATTGGGTGAAAATATACTCTCAGATGTTATATATGTACCATAAAAATTTTAGATTACGATTCAAAGTGTAAGGCCCTAAACTAACGTTTTTGCTTTAACTCTGTCAATCTACAAGAAACTTTTTCTTAAAATGAAAAACTAATTCCTATTTAACGAAAACTTTAAATGCTCTGAAAATTTTATGAAATTACCCTTGAGATGTATACTTTAAAGGGTCGAAACAGTTTTTAAAATTCTGTTGGAAAGTATATCAACCACGTTGATGTTCTCAACCTTTGCAGATCTTTACATCAGATTGCACTAGTCTCAGAACTATGAACGTTTGGATGACTTATACTTATCCAAATTAAATGAAACTTGTCTCAAATGAAACCCAAGTCCTTTATCTATGTTTCTGCAAAGTTTGATGATTTTTGGAAAACATTTTCTTTTTTTATGTGGCTATGAAAACGATGCAAGAACAGGGACTAAAACCAAAAATACTGAAAGTGAGAACCCAAGATTTTTATACTGGTTCGGTCAAAAAGACCTACTCCAATCTTCGAGGACACATTCCTCGGTATTCACTAATCAACAAAAATAGTTTAAGACAAGGGTGGCTGGAGTTATACACCAACTTCTCCAATGTCCACCCCTTTTACAGAGAACAACACAAACAACCAACAAAAACACCACCACCTGACTAATGATGATCATGCCTTGATCAACCTTGTACAAGAATGGGACATGTATGAGTGGTATATATGAAGCCTATAAAGATTATAGAATGTATATTTGATAGGATTGAAGCTATTTAAAGAGAAGAAGATAGGAGAAGAAGAGAAGTCTTGCTTTGCACTTGATAGGATAAGAAAGTGAGTCTTGTTCTTGCTTTCCACTTCTTCCTTGTTTTTATAATGTGTTTGGCCACCCCTTGGCTAAATTATTCCTTCAAGAATTTCTTGAATGTCCTTGGAAGATGCCTTGGATAGCTTTGTGACATACGTTTGCTTACTTGGCGAAATATGATTAAACAAGTGATGTATCTTCCCCTTGTTTTTACTCTATGATAGCGTCTTCATTAATCCATCTTGGAACATAAAATATGACATAAAATACCAAGAAAAATCTGAAAACAATTCAAATTTTGATTACCAATAACCATAAGTGTTATTTCCCCTTATGTTTGGAAGGAATTTGATGATAACCCACATGCAAATATCGGCCACAAGGACATGTGCTGAAAACTTCAGCATTTGTTTGAATTTTGAATGCTTTCCTTGTGTGTCTTGGTCTTCATCAATACTACCATTCATTTGTGGATCATTCTCCACCAATCATAGTACAAAATAAGCTCCACCTAGGCTCCAAATAAGCTCATAATAGCCACCCAACCTCAGGTCAAATGTGCTGAAAATCATTTTTGAAATTTGACAAATAATGATGTAGTATCTTCATATATATAATAAATTTTAATCACCAATTAACATGTTTTTCTAGAATACTCCAAGACGTGTCTTGGATGTGTAAGGCATGTATAGGTACATGTCACATAGTGATAAAAACGTCCCTTAAAAAATGTAAAAAACGAATTTTCGACTTCTGTTGATCACACAATTTTTCTTCAATTAATCTCAAACCTTTAGACATGTAAAATGTTTTATACACCATATAATATGCAGAATATAATGTATAATTTCAGCTCCAAAAGCTAAAAAAATTCAGCCATGTGGGGTTTTATTTTGAATTTAAATCATCAACAAATCAAGGCAAATGATAGGTAAGTGATACGTGTAATTATGGTATGACTTTAGGGTAGTGTTACAAATATGATGTACGAAATCTTTATATATTTGGAATGTATTGGCTAGCCATCTTTGTATGGTAAGTATGTGACATGTCAGTGACGGTTCGATAATCATTTGATGTGGCAATTTTTGGTTTATGGACTTGTGACATGTCGGTATATTTTTGGAAGCCTGATGACATGGAATATATGACTTAGAATATGTATATACTCAAAAGGATAATGTGCATATGGTGGCTTGACATTGACATACGTTGATGAGGTGTCGGTGAGATATCAGGATAGAAATATATTGCTCGTTGTTATATATATATATATATATGGATATATTTTAGTTAATATATAATATATAGACGCGGATGGCGGTGCAGTACCACTGGCGATTCCAGGCGATTTGGCGGCGATAGCCGCTGCCGCCGATTTCATCCATCCGATCACCATCCTTTTCCTCACTCATTGAATATCTTGCATTTTCTCCATTGCATCCGTTGATTTTCTATCGAAAGCTCACATCTTTTTATTTTTTATTTTTTGGCGATCGCAATGTCCTCCGCGCCATCCTTTGCCGCGGTGGTTTTCGGAGCAAAATCATCATGCAACAACGACATTTCTCTGAAGACAGTCTCGCGCTATAAAGGCATCCCATTGATATCATTTTTTGATTCTAAGATTGATGCCCTTGCTGCTCCATTCAAGTACTCATTGGTAGGTATTTTCTGGTATGGCTGCCCTCCATTGAAAATTATTCGCGAGGTTTTTGAGAAGATAAGTTTTCATCATGATTTGCGTATCACGCTAATCGATCAAACGCATATTCTATTGAATTTTCATAATGAAGAAGACTACCTACGTTATTTTTATCGTCGATCATGGCATATCTCTGGTTTTCATATGCGCATTACTAAATGGACTGTTGATTTCGATCCCACTGCTGATGTTCTGATTGTCCCTGTATGGATAGCATTCCCAGGGTTACCAATTCATTTGCATCGACGTGAAGCACTGTTTGAGATTGTTCGGCCAATAGGATCGCCCATTAAATTAGATGTTGCTACAACAGATGGACTCAGGCTGTCTGTTGCTCGAGTCTGTGTTGAGGTCGATGTCTCTCAAGAACTCCCGCAAAAAATTTATCTGCAGGAAAAGAATATATTTATCCTGCAAACAGTGATTTATGAGGATCTCTTAATGTTTTGTACGTCATGCCGCCTTCTGGGTCATGCACCAGGCGCATGTTCCACAAAAACTGCATCAACCGTGCCCCCGCCCCCGCCACCTCCTCCACCTCGTCCAAAATCACAGCGATGGAAACCCGTTAAGAAGAAAATGGTGACTGAGACCACAACAGCATTTCCGTCAGCGGAGGTGCCCAGCCAGGACCCTCCTACTGCTACTCTGCAGCCTTCAGAGACTATAAATATCCAGAATACAGATGACCATCGTGTTGACGTATTCTGTGATGCTGCGAAACCTCCACTGCCAAATGATTCTGCTCAATGCGAATTGGGACACTCTTCGGATACGAAATTGCTAGTTGATGATCACGCAGAGGATATATCAAATGTCCCAGAGGAAGTTGTTCGACGCATGCAGTTAATCCCTCCATCGCCAGATGAGGAGATCTTGATATCACGACTGTAGGAACATTAGGAGGAGGCCGAGTTCATACCAGTTGTCCCTCGACGGAAACGCCGTGCAAGGAAAGATTTACCCCCATTACCGCCATCCACTATTTTAACGCGTAGTGCGTCACATATCTTGCAGGGAAGTGCCTCCACTCTTTCTCAATGAATACATTAATATGGACTATCCGAGGCATGCGTGCCTCCTTACCTAGGTTGCATCACTTAATTAGTGAACATTGTTTGCATTTACTAGCTCTTATTGAACCCAAACATGCTCCTTCACAAATTGATGGGTTTGGTTTACGTCTTGATTTTTCCAGTTATTATGCTTCTCAGTCGGAACGTATTTGGTTTTTTTGGCAGGATTCAGAGTTTCATTTGCTTGCAACGCAGGATCATGATCAAGTAGTCCATTTCACGTTATTGTCTCACTCGCTCCAGCTTACCTTCGTTTTGTCAATCGTATATTCCAAACATACATCATCGCAACGTCTTGCTCTTTGGCGATCATTGTGTGACTTTGCTGAGGCATCCACATTACCCTGGATAGTGGGAGGAGACTTTAATACTTTTCGTGCAATTGAGGATCATAGTGGTCGTTCAAATCCCCCTTTGGCAGTATTACAGGACTTTAATGAATGTATCGAGACTTGTTCTCTTATGGCACCGCAGTATCATAGACCCAGATTTATTTGGGTTGATGGCACGGATCTAGGCCGAGTGTGTCGCATATTGGATTGGTTATTCGTTAACTCTTCTTTTCAAGATGTATTCGAATACATGCAGCTAACTCATCTTCCACGGGTTACTTCGGACCATACACCACTATTGTTTTTGAGTCGGCTAAGTGCAATAGCCGGCCGACGCTCCTTTCGATTCTTGGACGCCTGGCTACTTCATTCAGATTTTCACTCCTATATGCAGAATGCATGGTTATCATATCCAACTACATGAGGCATGTATGGCTTTTATACAAAGTTATTTTCACTGAAAAGAGATATACAGCGGTGGAATAAGGAAATATTTGGGAATATCTTCAACAACCTTCAGCATGCGGAATCCCATCTTAATAGCACAGAGGCTACTTTGGACGCGGATCCAACTGATGAGACACGCGAGGCATATCATCAGGCCAAAGCAGAATATCTTCGTGCCTCTACTTATGAACTACATTTTTGGAAACAAAAAGCAAGGGTCAAATGGCTAAAAGAAGGCGATGCTAACACGCAGTATTTTCACTCCATTGTCAAGGGGAGGAGATCAAACCTTCGCATCCAACAAATTCGCAATGCCGATGGTGCATTGTGTACAACGCCCAGTGACATTATGGCAGTAGTTGTCTCTTTCTATACCACTTTATTTGCTCGGGAGGCAACGCATAATCATTCATCTATTCTTTCACACATCCCTAGTCTGTAGCAGAGTCAGACAATTTCATGCTTACACAACTACCACTGGAGGCAGTATGGCATTTGGATCCCCAGAGTGCAGCAGGACCTGATGGATTTCATGGTAAGTTTTATCGGTCGTGTTGGCCAGTTATGCATTCTGATGTAGTTAAAGCGGTGCAGAAGTTTTTTCTTGGCGTTCCACAACCCTCCGTAATGGCTAGTGCTTTGATTACATTGATCCCAAAAACACAATCTCCTCAAACATTCAGTGGTTTTCGGCCTATTTGCCTTACGAACTTTCTGAGCAAAGTTTGTACATGGATCATCGCCACATGTTTGGGTACGCTGTTACCGAAATTAATATCACTGGAACAAACATGTTTCCTACCTGGACATGATATTTCCACGCAAGTTTTAATGGCACGTGAGATGGTTCATATGCTTGATAAGAGTGGTTCCCAATTATGCTTGAAGCTGGATATGATGAAGGCTTTTGATCGAGTAAGCTGGGAGTATCTGGAATTGTTACTGCGACAGTTTTATTTCTCCAATTTCTTCATTTGGATAATCATCAATCACTTACGTGCCACTACATTATTGGTTTTGATAAATGGCAAACCTTCGGTGTCTTTCCGACCATACAGAGGTGTCAAGCAGGGTGATCTGTTGTCCCCATTGCTCTTTATACTATCTTTAGAGGGTTTTAGCAGAGGCTTAAAATCACTGGTTGCCTCTGGCGCGATACATCCATTTCGCCTAGGACGGATTCCATTTGCTATTACTCACTTGGCGTACGCGGATGATCTTCTTATTTTCCTGCGTGGTACAAAACGCAATTTAAGAAGATTTCACTCTTTCTTAACTTTGTATGAAACTGCATCTGGTCAAAAGGTTAACTTTCATAAGAGCAGTTTCATCTCTTCTGCCAACACCCCGGCGCATCAACGTCGTTCTTTTCAGGCAATCTTAGGCATGTGGAGTACTTCTCTACCTTTTTGGTATCTTGGTTCATATTTACATAAATGAATTAATCGCTTCAGGTATTGTACTTCTCTGCTATAGCATATTGATGATCGTCTGCATGGATGGCACTCCCACCTTCTCTCTTCGGCAGGTCGTCTAGTGTTATTACGTTCAGTGATCTCGGTGCTTCCGCTTCATATTCTTGCAGTAGGTGATTTACCAAAGTCTATCATCAAAATAATCGACAGAAAGATGGCCTCATTTTATTGGGGAAATCGGCATCATTGAGTTGCATGGTCAACAATTACTTCGCCTATTGAAGAAGGAGGCTTGGACCTTCGAGATCTTAGCATGCTACAGAAGGCTTATCACTGCAGAATTTGGTGGTCATATCAGCAACATGACACGCTCTAGAGCAAATATATGCATATTAAATATGGCAGAAGAGGGGATTATCGCCCTCGACTACCGGATTCACCGGTTTGGAGACTAATTTGTTGCATACATACTACCTGCATATCTCGGACAGCAGGCTCTGGGTCGCATCTTACATGGACACCAACAGCCTCTAGCGAATTTTCGTTGAAGTCGGCTTATGATATTTGCCGTGTCTCAACGCCAATGCTACTCTCTGCTAAATTTATTTGGTTCAAGCATCATTCCCCATCCACTAAGCTATTACTTTGGCGCCTCTTCCATTCTGCTATGCCATTTGAGGACTATATTGGTCGCTATTCTGTGGCACGACCCACACAATGTCCTTTCTGCAAGTGACATTCGGCCACGGTGGATCATGTCATCCTATACTGCAGCAGTATTCGACACATATGGATTTTCTTTGCCTCTGAGTTACATTGTATACCCCCATCTCTTTGCATCTTCGTCAATACCTATTATCTTGGTGGTATCACTCCACATCTTCATCTCTATTTGGGATTTTAAAAATTGTTGTTACAGCCTTTGTCGTTTACAACATATGGCGCACCTACGCCAAGTTAGTATATGGAGACTCCGCATCCTTTGCTCCATCTGCACTTCGTGCTTCCATACATTATGATATTGAGATGTGGATCCAAACAATACAAGGTTCCAAACTTGCGGCGGGACCACCACTTTATCTTTCATGGATTCCTCATATTAGATCCCCACGCCTACAAGTTGTTCGATGGAAAACTCCACCTTCTGGTAGGCTAAAGTTAAATATTGATGCAGCAGTTGGCAGGTACTACGCATCAGGAGGGGCTTATTTGCGTGATCACTTAGGTACCTGTGTGGGGGCGATTTCTTTTTGCCTGCCTCCATGTACACCTCTTACGGTGGAGATTCAGGCAACGGTCTTTGGTTTGCTATACTTTCTTCCATTTTGTCGCTCCATCATTATAGAATCTGACTGTGCTCAAATGCTGTCTCGACTGCGGCAACCACAGTCTGTCTTCGGTAACTTTCATCTCAGGTTCTTACAGACATTACTTCACCATCATCATGTGGAATTTACTCATACATATAAGGAGGCCAACATGGCGGCTCATTACCTTTCCCAGCATGCAATGATGTTTCCTCAGACAAACTACTTCACCCGCCACAGTCTACCATCATTAGTATGTGGTACTATCACTTTAGACCTCTCTTCAGAGAACTTGCGTGCCCCTTGAGTTTCTGGTCTTCCATATGGATTGGCACTCTTTTGTTTTCTCTGCCTGTACATTGGTGGGTACAGGCAGACTCGGTATGATTTGCATTCTCTCGGTCTTCTACCTTTTCTTATGTCTTATATGCCAGACTAACTCAATCTCCTATTTCTTTTGTGCATGGACGGGATCACACCTTCGGCTTGCCCTCATCACTAACGCTGGTCTTTTTTTCTACGGAATGAGGCCGAACCATCAAGCTCGGGATTTTCTACGGCTTACCTTTCCTCAGTTTCCTCTCTGTTATATGTGGATTGTCATATCTTTCATTATATACTGTAGCGCCTATCAATACTCCAAGTATATAAATATGTACGCTTTTTCCTTCGCCATGGTTTTATCCACAAGGGTGGTTTTACTTGGCAAGGTTTTAATGCGGCATATCATATATGACTTGGATGTTGATAATCATCTCCTTCTTTTTGCGCCATACTTTCATACGCTGTAATAAGGTATTCCTCCACCATAAGTGAGGCCTTATGTTAATAAAATCTCTTTCAATATATATATATATATATATATATATATATATATATATATATATATATTTGCCATGTGAAGGACATCTCATTGCTGCAATTTCTTTCCTGCTTCCTTGTCTCTCACCTCTAAGAGCAGAAATTCAAGCTTCGCTCTATAGCATAATGTTCATTGGGCGACTATGTCGGAATTTATTAGTAGAAACGGATTGTCTGCAGGCAACTCAAGCGCATAATTCCCTGCTTTCACTATTGCTAGAGTATGCTCGTCTCCATTTGTTTCTTAGTCTCACGAATACTCACCTTTGTTTCATTCATAGGGAAGTCAACATGGTTGCTCATCATCTTGCACAACATGTGCGCATGTCCCCGGCTACAATACTTTTCACTTCGGCTGTCCAACTTCCTCCTCTGGCGTGTGGCTTCTATTCCACTGACTATACCGTCCATGCCCTTTGGACGTAGCGGTCTCAACAAGAGCTTTTTGTGTGTTGCCTGTATCACAATGATGCAGGCAACTTGGGTATGGTTTCTTTTCATACATATCTCTTTTGGTAGCTTCTTAAGGTCCCTCATTGGGGTTGGCGCTATACATTGTTTGTTGCCTACAGTCTTAAGACTACGGGCAACTTTGATTGCTTCCATGGATACATGCAGAAGAACCTTTGCCATTTTCTGCAGCGGCTTTTACATGGTCGATTTTTGGTTGCTTTGGTCAATAAGACTAAAGCAACGGTGGTACGTTCATATTTCTTTCTTGCTACTTTGCTATATCTGTTTTCTTATACCAGGCATAATCAGACAATTCTCTTCTTTTGCGCACATGAGCACATGTCCACCTTTGATGGAGATCACGGTTTCCAGTCTATTGCGAGCCCAAGCCATTCATGTGCATGCAACACACACCTTCTGGACAAGCTCTCAAGATTACTCATGTTTATGCGACATGGAGCATAGTATAGTAGTTCTTTATTTATCGTTTAATTTGTTGTTTGCTACTACATTTCGATCTCAATATGTTTTTCTTATGATGTATTGTTTAGTTTGGGAGAGTCTCCCACCTTGAAATCTAAATAATGTAACCACGGTATTCCTCCGCCACAAATGAGGGTTTATACATATCAATAAAACAACCAGACGGTACCACCCGTCATTCACCAAAAAAATATATATTTGGCATGCGATCATTTAAAATCTCATGTGGCATTTTGTTAATTTTATTTCAAATTGATAACCACTTATTTATATAACATGCAAAATTTACGGCTTCCGCACAGAAAAATCTAGGCAATTGATTTCACAAAGCATGGTTCTTGCAATTTCTTGTAACGTCCTATTCTTTCTTTCAACTACAATGTTTAATTGTTGCGTTCTAAGTGGTGAAAACTCATGCTTAATACCTTTTTCTTCCCAAAATGCAATCATATCTTTATTTTTAAATTCGCCACTTCTATCGCTCCTAATCTTTTTCACATTTACACCCTATTCATGTTCAAGTTGTTTTATCAATTTAGCAATTTCGACGGCACTATCATCTTTATTTGCAAGAAATAAAGTCCACGTACAACGAGAGAAATCATCAATGATAACGCATGCATAGTGTCGCCTCTAGGGATTCTAGTACGGCTATGACCAAACAAATCAATATGTAATAATTCTAAGACTCTATATGTGATAATCTCATTCTTAGACTTAAGTGATTCACGTGTTTGTTTGCCCTTTATATAAGATTCACACAACTTAAAGTTGTCCAAATCAAATTTAGGCATTCCTCATACTAGATTCTTACGTTGAAGTTTTTCTAGAGTGGATATGCCAATGTGCCCTAAACGTCAATGTCATAAATTCAATTTTGGTTTATTTGACATAAAACACTTTACTTTTGCATCTAACATATCATCCATAGATTATGTGAAAATACTTCCTTCTCTTTTTCCTTTTAATATTTTTTCTCCATTTTTATTAACAATGTTCAATATGGATGAGAAAAGCACACATCAAAACCACTATCAAGAAATTGTAAAATGTAAGCAAGTTATAGGATAAGTTACTTACCAAGAATACGTTGGAGTTCTGAAGAGTGCACGCATTTCCAATTGTTCGCTTTCCAATTATCCTACCTTCGTTGTTGTCTCCAAAGGTTGCGGATCCACCTTGTGTAACCTTCTTCGATTTTGAGAATAAGTTCGGATCATCCATCATGTGCCTTGGCAACCACTACCAAGTAACCACTTATTTGCTACATCTTTCTGTTTATGTGGTCTCTGCAATGTGTAACAATCATTTAGGTACCCTTTATTTTGGGTCCTTAGGGTTAGTGATTCAACCTTTCGCAAGATTACCTTTTGGTACACAAACTTGTGTGACCTCTCTTGGTCTTACAAAAGGCGAGAAGAAAGATGAAGAAGCAATATAATATATGTTGTGATCATTTCTATTTGTCTTGTGGCCGAATCTATCATTGTGAGCATAAGATGATGTTCGGTTTTGATATGCATTTCTATTTGCATGCAACGTGCGTGATTTAGATGCATTAGTATGATATGAATGTCGCATATACATCGATGGCTTTCTTTCATATCTATGTTGTAACCCCCCGTACCCGGCCTGCCTGAATACAGTGCGCCTGCCGTACTTCACTACGGAGAGTACCAGGCGTCAACACATAACATGTCATAGTCCATAACAAAATTTATGGACTATCATGCTTACATATCGACAGGTAAGCAAAACTTAGGCAGAATAAAAACTTTTAAATAAAACATTCCGAATTATCCGACATAACGTCTACAACCATGTCCACAAAATCGAAAGAGAGATCCGAAATGTTTGTTCCAACATAAGTTCATCAAACACAAACCATCATGATAAATTCCTTAAGCTGCCATCCTCTCTCTCGTCTACGGATATGAAACTCTAGGCTCATTGTCAACCCACTCTACCCCGTTTTCTGCATGCTCTGGGAGGAAAAATAAGGGGGTAGTGACAAAGTCACCAGCAAGTAAACCATAAACAACCAAGAATTAAACAGAAAGTATACACAAGAACTAAATCCCAAGAATTTGGATTCTCCACATACCTGACCTTCAATCCATTTGCCGCCAAAAGAAATAACATCATAACTTATGCGACAATAAAATCATAACTTAAATGACCGTACATAATAAAGTTGTAACCTAAGTAATAGTACATCTAGCATTCGACTAGACATTAAATGCAACATGTATGAAAATGCAAATATGATGCAACATGATAAGATAAGGATAAAGTCGATCATTCTTTCTTTCAAAACATCATCATCATAAAACGAGAATAGAGAGTGTTCAGATCTATTATCTCCGGATATGAGGCGGTCATATCATTCCTTTCGAATCTATTATTTCCAGATCCGAAAACGGTCATACAGTCAGTCATCATAATCAAGTCTATTCTCTCCGGGTCTAAACGGTCATAAATCATCATCAGGTCTATTCTCTCTGGACCTGAACGGTCATAAATCGTTATCATCAGGTCCACTCTCTCTGGGCCTGAATGGTCATAATCATCATCATCAGGTCTATTCTCTCCGGGTCTGAGCAGTCATAATCATCATCAGATCAATTAACTCCAGATCTGGAGCGGGTTGTGCTGGCCAGGAATTAATGGTACCAATAGGAGTCATTCTTTCAAAAACTGAAATCTTTCTTTCGAAAAGAGCTTTTCTTCATTTCTTTGGCATAAAAATAAGTCTCATGCATCACGTAAATGGGGACAATGCAATGCATAAACGTGCAATTCATGACTAGATACATCACACAATACATATACGGACTTGTCCCTTAAGCTGGAAAATGTTCCAGCAATAACACTCTGTTCATGCGGCACCAAATCATCCATTTAGGGCCTATTTTCCATAAACTTATGCCACACATATGCATAATGAAGTCTTATCTACATGCCATAAAAATTCTGTAACATTACAAGGTAGATAAAACCATCAAATCATTAATTTACTAAAAAGGGTACTGCTGAGTCCAGCAGCGTAGTACCCATTCTTACCTCAGTTTTGTGGGCCATAAGTCCTTATCCAATTAAGGCTAAAACCTGGAAACATAGCCAATACACTAAGAAGTAATATTTAAAGGCCCAACATCACATACAAGTCCAATTAAATAAGGTTAAGGCCTCAACAAACACTATATCCTGCGGCCCTGTTTTCCAGATTTTGTATCGTGACTTTCTCTTAATTGTTACCCCGTAAAAACAGTAATTTCAAGAAATTCCTCCCATGAACATACTCCTCTATGTCTTAGATAAGTACTGTAAAGTTTTTAAGGCAATCCAATACACTTAAGGGGGTCAAATAATTTTCTTTCTAAGTTAAGGTATTTACTTGAACTGCAGTGACCTACTCCTACTAAAAAACTTATTAAGGGCAAACCGAAAGTCTTTTTTACCAAAATTCCACCTCTCACTTTTACTAAACATGTAAGGCTACCATCCTGCCAAAATGTAGCTAAATGGCACGTTCCTAGGGTTCATTTTCAGGCCATACAATACACCACTTAAAACTGTCCAGCTCCAATAGTTTTGCCTTTTATCGCTTTATCTTGTCCATTACTTTCCAAATAACCTTATTTCTCTAAAATGGCTTACTAACCACTAAATACCTTTTTTGACATAATCATTTCCAGTTTAATAATAATCTTCAGGTTACACATATGTCATGCCAAAATAGCCTTGCAAACGTACACATAGTACACGCCATTTTCACTCATTTCTCTCCTCATGAAGTCTATTTTCACTAATACTAATTCCATCAATCATATAGTCACTCCACAGCCCGTATGTTCTACATAGTAGGTCTAATGTCATTGTTAATTTTAAGCACAAACACATCCATGTAGTAAATCATACAATCATGACAACCCTTGTTCTTAAAATCACTAATTTCTCATGCATAGTACTTAGAATGTTCAACTAAGATTCACATATTAGAGAGGCTAGTCATTCAAGCATACACTTCACAAATAAGTCAAGGTTGCTAAGAGTGTACTTGCCTCTTTGAGCTAGAACTTTCCTTAGCTTGAGACTTGGTCGAAAAAGATTGAAGCTTTCTTCCAACTTCAACACATAGCACACGGTTTTAGGGAGGGAAGAGAAATGAACATTAGCTACAATTTGTAGAGATAAGGGGGTTTGAGTGATTTCAAAATAAGTGACTTAAATGCATGATATATATAAACGTGTACATGTATGCATGATATCTTGAAATTACTTGCCTTATTTAGCTTATATATTATGTTGCCGTACTAACGAGCCATGAAGCATTAAAGCTTACATCATATGGCAAACATTTATTGTGTTTACACTATTTTCAGGTGCCACCATTAATGAACTAAACTAGTTCATTAAGTGAAGTACTTATTTGATAAACTAAGTAGTTCATTAAAGGAAGTCATATTTGGAAAAGGCACAAAGGCAACAAAGCTAAGGAATGAAAGTTTTCTCCTCCTCCCCATCTTTAATACACACGGCTATATACATATATTACACCTATTTTCAGATTTTTTTTAAAAGGCACATACACATGTATTCTAACGTACTACCGACACGTTATACATTTTATGTACGTACGTTAACGTCACATCACTATACTTAACTCATATTTATGAGTATATTCAGGTCTTATATCATATGATATAAGATATGGTGATGACAAATTAAATACGACACGATAAAAGGTTCTAAACCGATATTTGTCGTATCGGGCGAATACCGAAATTTCGCCAACGTGTCACGTACTTGCCATAAATAAATGGCCAGCCCCTATACATCAAAATGTGATGTAAATTTCATGCACTTTACTAAATAATCAGCCAAAAATACTTTCCATGTTGGCACACACAAATTACTCCACATTAAGGCCAAAATGTGAAGATTCCAAGTTTAATTTTTGTCACATGTAAATGGTACCACTTTAGACCAGCCAAGTGCTAAGATTTAAAGTATATATTATACATATTATGTATAACATAATATATATAACATGTGCAAAATTTGGAATTTAAATTAGAGAAAAATCGGGTAATCGATAAATATCGAAAATTCGGTTTTCTCGCACACAACACATGGAACGTTTTTGGTACATCATGTGACATGTATCTAGACACTTTTTACATATGATATACATCTTAAAGTGTTCTAGAAAATTAAATTAAGGGCTGATTGGAATATAACATGTGTGTATTATTAAATGTGCATTATTTTACAAAGTTAGCAAAAATAAATTTCAGCACATGCACATACACATTCCAACGTCTACACCAGCTGAGATGGAGCTTATTTGGAGTCTTGTTGGCATATTGATTGGTCAAGGATCAATCATACAATGTTGGTGAATTGAAGAGAGAAGCTACAAATGGTAAGAATTCAAAATATATCTCTTTTATATCACATGCTGAAAATTTCAGCATGCTAAAATGTTGCTGGCCGAAATCTTGTCTTCAAAGTGAGATATTCAATCATCTTTTATTATGTGATTGATTGGAAGAAGAAATGGAAATGATTTGAATATAAATTAAATTAATAAATGGTGATATTTTATATATCACACATGCTGAAAATTTTTCAGCATGTGTACAACTTGTGTGGCCGAATTTGAGAGCTAAATGGTGTCCATGTTCATTTCTTATGTGATAGCAATACTTACCATAACTTGGTGATTCAATTTTTAAAGAAAAAATCAAGGTAAATTGGGTATTATTTTGAAAGAAAAGGAATGATGCACATGCTGAATTTTCAGCATGGCAAGACTACTAGTTGGCCGATTTTTTGCACTTGTTTGGGAATGATTTTTTGTCTTGCAATTTATGTGAATATCTTATGATTTATGGAAGTTATTTTGTGATGATTTTTGACACATGTTTAAGTGAAATTCTCAGATTTTTCCAAGTCATCAATGATGACAACATTCATCCAATGAGGAGGTGCCAAGTAAGCGAAGACTAAATGATCATCCAATAAGAAGATGCCAAGTAAGCAAGGCCTTGTCACTCTTACACTCTCTCAAGGACTTAAAAGATAATTTTCAAGAGGGGAAGACACACCAAGGGGGACGGTCTGCACCATTATATGGAAAGAAGAGAGCAAACAAAACAACAACAAGCATTGCAATTCAAAGAGATCAAAAAGCCTAGCTCTTCTTCTCCTACATCTTCTTTCTTTCTCTCTTCTTGTAAAGCCTATTGTTTTCATATCTTTCAATCTTGAATAGGCTTGAGATAAACCACCATTCATTATACATCTTTGTAAAAGATTGATCAAGGTGTGATCAATCTTCATTCTTGCAAGGTGGTGGTGTTCGTGCGAATTGTACTTACAATACAAGGTTTGTAAAGGGTTGGAGTTAGGTGTAACTCTATCAACCTTGTGGTAAGGTGTGTTGTGTGTATGTGATTAGTGTGAACTAAGGAAGGTGTTCCTTGAAGACTGGAGTAGGTTGTTTATAACCGAACCAGTATAAAAATCTTGGTGCCATTTACTTTCTGCATTTAGTTTTCAGTTACTGCACTGTTTATCCTTCTTTTTCGCATCCGTAAAAATAGTAAACGATTTTTAAAAATTACGAAAATTTCCAAAAATATACTTACACGTTCTAGGGTTAATTTGGCACAAGTTTCAACCCTTTTGGATAACTATAAGTCAATCAAACATCAAAAGTTCTGAGACTAGTGCAGTCTGATTTTCAGACTTGCAAAGGTTGAGACTTTGATTGTAGTTGACCTACTTCCCAAAGGAATTTTCCAAAACTGTTTCAACCCATTTAAATATAGTATATAAGGAGTTAGACTTTAAATTTTCAGAGCATTTGGACGTTCACACAAATAGGAAATAATTTTTCAAAACCATCTACCGTTTCTGGCAGATTTGCATAATCTGAGTACCAACGGTTTTTGAAGGGGTTAAAGGTTGAATTTTAATTTGAAATTTTCAGGGGACCCTCATAACATCTGAGGATAAGTTCTCTCAAAATTTCAAAATTTTTGGAGACCTCTAACCTAGTTTTAAAAACGTTTTAAAACTGGTCCTTAAAACAGAATTTGTTTTCAGAACTTGAATTGTTCAAGTTTAAAGAAATTTTAAAAACCACACTTTCCGCACCATCTATTCAACCCCCTCCCCTTCTAGTGGTGACTTGCAGATCCTACAAGTGGTATCAGAGCGCAAGAACACTCACTTCAAGGAATCCAACGATTCAGTGAGATGGCAACCACAAATCTCAAAACCGAGCAAGAAGGTATGTCGAGCCAAATGCCTCCACTTTTTGATGGTGAGTCGTTTATTCAGTGGAAACTTAGGATGAAGCTTTTTCTTATGGCTATATATATAGATCTGTGGTCAATCATTGAAGATGGTCCTTATGTCCCATCTAAGGTATCCACCGTAGACGGAGTCACTTTAGAAGTTGTTAAAACTAGACAAGAATATACGAGTGATGATAAAAAGAAACTTAGTATGAATGCTAGGGCTATGCAATTGCTTTTAAACGGATTAAGTAAAAGTGAGTCTAGTTATGTGTCAAACTGTTCGAGTGCACAAGAAATGTGGAGGATACTAGAAATGAAACAGAAGGCACGAGTCAAGTGAAATAGTCAAAAATTAACATGCTTATGTCCACACTTGAGTCATTTAAATTATTGCCCAATGAGACTATTGTAGATATGGATTTTCGTTTGACTAACATCTACAACTCTCTTGAATCTCTTGGTAAGGCTTTTACTATGCAGGAAAAGGTACAGAAAGTCCTACGAAGCCTTCCTTCTGAATGGGACCCTAAAGTGACCGCGATAGAAGAAAGCAAGGAAACTAAATCAATAAAGATGGAAGAACTAATCGGATCACTTAAAGTTTATGAAAATAAACTCATCATACGGAAATCGGAATCATCTAAACTAGGTAAAGCCATTGCTTTTAAATCAAATGAATACGTCTCCCCTCCCTCCGATCACGTAGATGATAGTGATTCCGAATCGGATAATGATGACCTAATTCTATTGGCTAAAGGATTGAGAAAATTTATGAGAATGTCATTTAGAAACAAAAATAAGGGCACTACAACTAAGAGAAATAAGAACAAGTCAAACGATAAAGACGTTAAATGTTATAAATGTGGCAAACTCGGACACTTATCATATGACTGCCCAAATAAAGAAAAGCAAAATACTAAATACCCTGACAAGGAGCGGAACAAAAATAGACTCGTCTCAGAACCCAAACAAAGGAAGAGTGCTCTAAAGGCCTCCACCTGGAGTGATTCATCAGATTCTGAAACTGAGACCGAAGAGGAGACCGCACAAGTGTGCTTTGCATCCAAAGCATCTAATGAGGTATCATCTGATTCTGACTCTGAACCTTCTTATAATGATCTTTTTAGTCAGTATCTAGAATTGCATAAATTCACCAAGACTCTCGCTAAAGAAAAGAAACGATTAATTGAAGACAAGAAACTGTTAGAATCTTCTAACGAGAATCTTGTCGCTCAATTAAGCGATTCAAAGAAAGAGTCATCATGCGTCATTACTGCATTAAAGACAGAGATTTCATCATTAACCACTCAAAATAATGAAATGAAATCCGAGATTTCAAATTTGAAATCAAGGAATACCGATTTAGAGAAAATGATGAAACAATTTGATACAGGGTCCAACATGCTGCATCACATCATATTATCACAAAAGCATGACAGCAACAAAACTAGACTAGGATACGTTGATACTAACGAAGTATCAACCAAACCAACCAAGTTTGTTGTGTCTAAGAAAGTAGACACCCCTAAGCCGCAAGTGGCGTCTAAGATGACGCAAAAAGCGCCCCTTTCCTCATCACGCCCCACTTCTTCTTCATATCATGTGAAATATAACTTCGTACCTTATAGATATGAAAAGAAGAGAATAATGCATACACGAAATTCATATCATCCACGCACTACGCACACACACACAAGGACATATCAAAAACGTTCTTCATTTAATAAGTATAAGGGAGTCCTCGGGCAAAGGCCCAAAGTGCATGCACCACATGTCTACTATATTGCACCTTCATCCACATTCTTGCCATTTGATAGACCGAGAAGGATCACCCAAGTATGGGTACCGAAAGGTACTTTTACCAAGAGGTGATTAACTAACTCGAAAGGACCCGAAGTTAAAAGGGTACCTAAATCACCTTTGCACACTGCTGGGAGCCCACACATCGAAAGATACATCTATAAAGTGGTTCCTTGATAGTGGATGCTCGAGACACATGACGGGTGACCCGAGCCTATTCACTAAACTAAAGAAGGTCACAAAAGGCGGATTCGTGACCTTCGGAGACAACAACGAAGGCAAGATCATCGGAAAAGGTACGATTGGAAGTCCAAACACACTCCAAATCTCCAACGTATTTTTGGTAAGCAACTTATCCTACAATCTTCTTAGTATTTCTCAATTTGTTGACAATGGTTTCAATGTGTGCTGTAC
This sequence comes from Eustoma russellianum, assembly GCA_036186865.1. Classification (NCBI taxonomy): domain Eukaryota; kingdom Viridiplantae; phylum Streptophyta; class Magnoliopsida; order Gentianales; family Gentianaceae; genus Eustoma; species Eustoma russellianum. The sequence goes on along the minus strand of AP025040.1, from coordinate 24,764,458 downwards.
TCACCCTTATTGCAATATAATAAGTAAAAATGGAGAAACCGTTTTAAAAGGAAAACGAGAAGGTAATATTTTTACGCTTTCTATGGATGATATAATAGACGCTAAAGCTAAGTGTTTTATGTCAAATGAACCCAATGTGAACTTATGGCATAGACGTTTTAGACACATTGGCATTTCCACACTAGAAAAACTTCAACGAAATAACCTAGTACGAGCATTGCCTACGCTCGATTTAGACAACTTTCAGTTGTGTGAATCTTGCATAAAAGGCAAACAAACACGTGAGTCACTTAAGCCTAAAAACGAAATAAGCACGACTAGAATCTTAGAACTATTGCATATTCATTTGTTTGGTCCTAGTCGCACTACAAGCCTTGGTGGGCGCCACTATGCATGCGTAATTGTTGATGACTTTTCTCGTTATACTTGGACTTTATTTCTTGCACATAAGGATGATAGCGCCGTTGAAATTGCAAAATTGATTAAACAACTTGAAAATCAATACGGTGTAAATTTGAAAAAGATAAGAAGCGATAGAGGCGGTGAGTTTAAAAACAAAGAGATGATTTCGTTTTGCGAAGAAAAAGGAATTAAGCATGAGTTTTTGCCACCTAGAACTCCACAATTAAATGGAGTAGTAGAAAGAAAGAATCGCACATTACAAGAAATCGCTAGAACTATGTTATGCGAAAACAAATTGCCTAGATTTCTATGGGCGGAAGCCGTAAATTGTGCATGCTATATTGTAAATTGCCTATCTATAAGAAAGAAAATAAACAAGACGCCTTATGAGATTTTGAATGATCGCATGCCTAAGATTGACTCTTTTCGTGTGTTTGGATGCAAATGTTTTGTTCTAAATACAAAAGATAATTTGGATAAATTTGAATCCAAATCAATTGAGTGCATTTTTGTTGGATATTCTATAAATTCAAAGGCATATAGATGTTATGATCCTCTCACTAGACAAATTATAGAATCTATTCATGTTAAATTCAATGAATTTGGTGAGATTGATAAAGATAAGGAATATGAAGATGATTTTGAATTGAAACCCGTTTTGAATGAAGATAATGATTCTTTTGATATGCATGATGTGAATGACACACTAGAAATGCATGATCACATAGAAATGCATGATAACTTAGAAAATAATCAATCAAGATGGCATAGAGATCACCCACATGATCTCATCATAGGCGACCTCACTCACGGTGTGCAACCACATAGAAGAATTACTTCAGATGAAATAAATAAATTTTATGCTATGATTTCTGAAATTGAGCCCAAAAATGTGCATGATGCGTTGAGTGATTCTTCTTGGATTGATGCCATGCATGATGAACTTAATCAATTTGTTAGAAACGATGTATGGGATTTAGTGCCACATCCACAAGATAAGACTATCATAGGCACAAAGTGGGTATTTAGGAATAAAATGAATGAAGAAGGAAAGGTTGTTAGAAATAAAGCGAGACTTGTAGCACAAGGATATAATCAAGAAGAAGGAATTGACTACGATGAAACATTCGCACCCGTAGCACGTCTAGAAGCTATACGACTATTACTTGCTATTGCTTGCATGAAAGACTTTAAATTATATCAAATGGACGTAAAAAGTGCTTTTCTAAACGGATTCATACAAGAAGAAGTATACGTGAAGCAACCCACCTGGTTTTGAAGATTTGAAACATCCCGATCACGTGTACAAACT
>AP025040.1:24587933-24760337 GCA_036186865.1 Eustoma russellianum | reverse complement strand
CAACACATGGAACGTTTTTGGTACATCATGTGACACGTATCTAGACACTTTTTACATATGATATACATCTTAAAGTGTTCTAGAAAATTAAATTAAGGGCTGATTGGAATGTAACATGTGTGTATTATTAAATGTGCATTGTTTTACAAAGTTAGCAAAAATAAATTTCATCACATGCACATACACATTCCAACGTCTACACCAGCTGAGATGGAGCTTATTTGGAGCCTTGTTGGCATATTGATTGGTCAAGGATCAATCATACAATGTTGGTGAATTGAAGAGAGAAGCTACAAATGGTAAGAATTCAAAATATATCTCTTTTATATCACATGCTGAAAATTTCAGCATGCTAAATGTTGCTGGCCGAAATCTTGTCTTCAAAGTGAGATATTCAATCATCTTTTATTATGTGATTGATTGGAAGAAGAAATGGAAATGATTTGAATATAAATTAAATTAATAAATGGTGATATTTTATATATCACACATGCTGAAAATTTTTCAGCATGTGTACAACTTGTGTGGCCGAATTTGAGAGCTAAATGGTGTCCATGTTCATTTCTTATGTGATAGCAATACTTACCATAACTTGGTGATTCAATTTTTAAAGAAAAAATCAAGGTAAATTGGGTATTATTTTGAAAGAAAAGGAATGATGCACATGTTGAATTTTCAGCATGGCAAGACTACTAGTTGGCCGATTTTTTGCACTTGTTTGGGAAGGATTTTTTGTCTTGCAATTTATGTGAATATCTTATGATTTATGGAAGTTATTTTGTGATGATTTTTGGCACATGATTAAGTGAAATTCTTAGATTTTCCAAGTCATCAATGATGACAACATTCATCCAATGAGGAGGTGCCAAGTAAGCGAAGACTAAATGATCATCCAATAAGAAGATGCCAAGTAAGCAAGGCCTTGTCACAATGATATCTTACACTCTCTCAAGGACTTAAAAGATAATTTTCAAGAGGGGGAGACACACCAAGGGGGACGGCCTGCACCAGTATAAGGAAAGAAGAGAGGAAACAAAACAACAACAAGCATTGCAATTCAAAGAGATCAAAAAGCCTAGCTCTTCTTCTCCTACATCTTCTTTCTTTCTCTCTTCTTGTAAAGCCTATTGTTTTCATATCTTTCAATCTTGAATAGGCTTGAGATAAACCACCATTCATTATACATCTTTGTAAAAGATTGATCAAGGTGTGATCAATCTTCATTCTTGCAAGGAGGTGGTGTTCGTGCGAATTGTACTTACAATACAAGGTTTGTAAAGGGTTGGAATTAGGTGTAACTCTATCAACCCTGTGGTAAGGTGTATTGTGTGTATGTGATTAGTGTGAAACAAGGAAGGTGTTCCTTGAAGACTGGAGTAGGTTGTTTATAACCGAACCAGTATAAAAATCTTGGTGCCATTTACTTTCTGCATTTACTTTTCAGTTACTGCACTGTTTATCCTTCTTGTTCGTATCCGTAAAAATAGTAAACGATTTTCAAAAATTACGAAAATTTCCAGAAATATACTTACACGTTCTAGGGTTAATTTGGCACAAGTTGCAACCCTTTTGGATAAGTATAAGTCAATCAAACATCAAACGTTCTGAGACTAGTGCAGTCTGATTTTCAGACTTGCAAAGGTTGAGACTTTGATTGTAGTTGACCTACTTCCCAAAAGAATTTTCCAAAAATGTTTCAACCCATTTAAATATGGTATATAAGGAGTTAGACGTTAAATTTTCAGAGCATTTGGACGTTCACACAAATAGGAATTAATTTTTCAAAACCATCTACCGTTTCTGGCAGATTTGCACAATCTGAAATCCAACGGTTTTTGAAGGGGTTAAAGATTGCATTTTAATTTGAAATTTTTAGGGGACCCTCATAACATCTGAGGCTAAGTTATCTCAAAATTTCATAATTTTTGGAGACCTTTAACCTAGTTTTAAAAACGTTTTAAAACTGGTCCTGAAAACAGAATCTGTTTTCAGAACTTGAATTGTTCAAGTTTAAAGAAATTTTAAAAACCACACTTTCCGCACCATCTATTCAACCCCCCCCCCCTTCTAGTGGTTCCTTGCAGATCCTACACAATTTTGAATGAAGAAACAACTAGATTGAGGCTATGATTCCCTTACCAAAATGGAGCTTGAATGGAGATTGAAATGGATTCAACCCACCAAGATGTTAGCTCCTCTTAGTAGCTTGAAAAATCTCCACCTAGTGACCATTGAAGGTCATGGTTTTTGGCAAGTAAAGAGGGGTACGAAGTGAGCTTTATTATTTTAAATATGGAATTCACTTAGGAAAATTCAACGTGCAACTTACCTAGATGAGTCTTTAGAGCTTGAGGATGAAGATAGCCTTAAGCCTCCTAGCTCCTAATAGACGTATGGAATGATAATGATGGAGGAATCGCCTAAGTGTTCAAGGGTCTCTAGTGGTTGTCTTGGGGAAACCTTTGAGTGTATTTGTGAGGTAGGGTTGAGAGGATGCTTCCAGGGTATTCTTGAAAGTGTTTTTCTTGTAACCCAAAAGTGTTGGCCGGTGGGTTAAAGAAGGAGAAGAGGGGATGTTTCTCCTTTGCATGGACACCATCATGAAGATCACTTAATGCCTAACCATGAGTTACTTTTTGGGGTAGGTTTAAGAAAAAGTAACTAAGGTTATTGATGGAGTCTTCTTGGCTTAACCATGGGGGTAACTGGCGGTTAAGGGGGTAGCTTTAGGCTCATTCTCTCCTTAATTGCTTTATCCCAATTAATCCTTGAGCTACTTTTTAGGATGTGTTAGAAAAGTAACTAGGGTTGTTTAAGGAGTTACCATGGATTATCCATGGGTAATCCAGCGGTGGGGGTGGCTTTAGGTTTTCTTTACTCTTTAGTTTTCTTTTGGAAGTTGTAGTAAATGAAAAGTGGATAGTTAATTGAGGTGTTAATGGTAAAGTTGATCACATAATTCCCCCATTGATTTTGCATCCAACGGCCTCAAGGTGGAAAGGAGAAAGAATCTTAAGTCTTGAAATAACATCTCACCTTCTTCATGTATAAGACCTTTTTGAATTTATTTAAGAGACCATAAAGGGACTAGTTGGAGCATTAAATTAAAAAGTAGTCTGATCGGGCTTTACCCTTCACTAGCTGGCGGCTTTTCTTAACCATTTAATTTAATTTAATATTGTCTGATCTAAGAATATCCTTAAACCATGGGAATAGATCATTTTCTTAGAGCCTTTTCCTTCTGGTCAACGATTCTCTCTGGCTCCTCTTTATATGACACATCGGCTTCAATCTTCAAGGGCTGCTTCTCAATGATATGACTGGGCTCATGCACGTATCGGCGAAGCTAGGATACGAGAAATACGTCATGTAACTGAGACAATGACAGCGGTAGCGCTAGCCGGTAAGCGACTTCTCCAATCCTTTCAAGAATCTCATATGACCCGATAAACCTTGGACTTAGTTTACCTTTTATGCCAAATATTTTCACTCCGTTTGATGGAGACACTTTTAAGAACACTTTTTCACCTGTCCGAAATTCCACCAGTCGTCGCTTTTCATCAGCCCAAACTTTGCTTCTATCTTGGGCCACTTTCAATCGTTGCTTCACAATTACCACTTTCTCTCGGGTCTGCTCCACTAAGTCAAGTTTTGCAAGAATTTTATCTCCAATTTCATCCCAATAAAGTGGAGATCGGCACTTTCTTCCATAAAGCGCTTCATAAGGAGCCATTCCAATAGATCGATGGTAGCTATTCTTATAGGAAAACTCCACGAGCTTGAGAATCTTGTCCTAACTTCCTCCGAAATCAAGTATGAAAGCTCGTAACATATCTTCCAGTGTTTGGATTGTCCTTTCCGATTGGCCATCAGTCTGGGGATGAAATGCTGAACTCATCCGTATCTTAGTTGCCATCGCTTTCTAGAAAGCTGTCCAAAATCAACAAGTAAAGCGAGGGTCGCGATCACAAACAATACTCATGGGTAATCCATGCAGACACACAATCTGATCTATATACATTGAGGCCAACTTCTCCAGAGAGGCTTTGATTGACATATCCATGAAATGGGCGAATTTCATCAGACGAGCTACTACAATCCGAATAGCATCATGCCCATTCTTTGACCTTGGCAGGTCCGTCACAAAGTCCATAGTGATGTGATTCCATTTCTATTCTGGAACTTCAAGAGGCTGTAATAATCCGACGGGTCTTTGATGTTCTGCTTTCACTCTTTGGCAAACGAGGCATTTCTCCACGAATTCGGCAATTTGTTTCTTCATGCCGTGCCACCAGAATCTCTGCTTTAAGTCTTGATACATTTTGTTGTCTCCGGGATGAATAGATAGACAAGAACTATGAGCTTCCCGAAGAACTTCATTCTTTATATCACCATCATCGGGTACGCACAATTGACTCCTGAACCACAAGCTGTCATCAGTTTTGGCTTTGAAATCTTCAGAAGGCTTTGTTTTCAAGTTATCCTTAATTTTCTTCAAAGCTTCATCTTTTTCTTGATCCTCCCTAATTCTGTCAATTAATGAAGGAGCCAAAACCAACTTAGCCAGTACATTATCAATGGAATCAAATACCTCCGAATAAAACTCTTCCATATCGCGCTGTAGAGAGGGTTGACACGGATGACTCGTTTTCTAACTCAAGGCATCGGCAACGTCGTTGGCTTTCCCATGATGATACTAGATAGAGTGGTCGTAATCCTTCATCAACTCTAGCCATCGGCGTTGGCGCATATTCAGTTCCTTCTGGGTGAAAAGGTACCTAAGACTTTTGTGATCCGTAAAGATTTTGCACCTTTCACTGTACAGATAATGTCTCCATATCTTTAGGGCAAAGAATACAGCTGCAAGCTCAAGATCGTGTACTGGATAATTTTGCTTGAACGACTTCAGCTGTCGAGATGCATACACAATCACTCGATCTTTTTGCATTAACACACATCCAAGTCTGTTCTTCAAGGCATCACTGTACACTACGAAACTTTCACCCAAAATTGGATGAGCCAAAACTGAAGCAGATGTCAATTTCTCCTTCAACTCGGTAAAGCTCCTTTCGCAGTCCGAAGTCCACTTGAACTTCGTCTTTTTCTGTGTCAATAGGGTGAGAGGCATAGCAATCCGAGAGAATCCTTCAACAAACTTGCGATAGTTTCTAAAGAGGCTCGATTGATTCCAACAAAGCATAAATCCAATCACAGCAGGCTCCCTCTACAAAATTAAAATCCATCATCACTAAAGAGGCTCAAACCATAGATACTGGATCAGTAGAAAATGGCCTGACCTAAAACACAAAGGCCTACATAGATCAAGAAGCTCTAGCTCTTCTCCGACTAGGCACAGAAACATAAGTAGGGGCAGGTCTAGAGGAGCAAAAATAAGAAAATGATCAAAATAGCATGTTGGAACATAAGGGGTCTTAATTCCCCTGCAAAAGGAAGTCAAAACATTCATCACATCCAAGGAAATTAATATAATTGGTTTACTGGAAGTAAAGGTTAGGCAACAAAATGCTCAACCAATACTAAACAAAGTATTCAGGAATTGGGAGGTGTTCCAAAACATATTCCCAAATTCAGTCTCTAGGATCTGGGTTGGGTTAAACCCTACTCTATTCCACACATATGTAATGCATATTGAGGAGCAATGTATTACCTGTAGAGTTATCGCAAAAACCCAAAATCAAGAAACTTTTTTCTTAACAATGGTGTATGGATTTTCATTATGGGTCATCGGGAAACAACCTCCATGTGTCTCTAACACATGAGTATAGTTGTGTACATTCGACCCTCCCATACCCCGCCATAGGCGGGAGCCTCTAAGGCAATGGGGTAATGTTGTTGTTGTTGTTGAGTAAAAGAAGGGATCTTTGGGCCACTCTGAGATGCCAAAAAAACTTATGTGGTCAACAACCATTGTTAATTATGGGTGATTTCAATATCATTCTGGATAGTACTGGGAAAAAATAAATCAGAAAACAGACAGATATGCCATTAAGGAATTCAGAGAATGCATTCAAGAACTTGATGCTTTCTACATTCCATCAAGGGGATTTGAGTTTACCTGCTCAAATAAAAGAGAAGCAGGAAGTAGAATATATACTAAGATAGATCATGCTTTTTTGCAATGAGGAATGGAATCATAAATTCTCAAACTATCAGCTTGATTACGATGCTCCCACTCTTTCAAACCATTCATCAGGACTACTGTCTATCAAAATTTTGGATCAATTCGGAACAAAACCCTTTAAATTCATCAAAGGATGGATGAAACCCACAATTCAAGACTATTGAGGGAAGCTAATGCACCCGAATATAATGTAACCCCCAAATCAGGTTAGCTAAGAAACTTAGAAGGCTCAAAGACCCCCTCAAAAGATTAAATAAAACTACTTTGCCAACATCTCGGTCCAACTGCAAAATGCAAAGAAAACCCTAGAGATGGCCCAGATGCAGACGGTGGAAGACACCACCAATAGCCAGGTGTTGCAGCTAGGGACAAATGCTTTAGAGGATTATGTCAGACTCTCTGCTTTTGAGGAATCTTTCTTTAAAGAAAATGCTAGGATAAGGTGGACGAAGGAAGGCGATAGAAATACCCAATTCTTTCATAGGACTATTAAGGCTCACATTGCCAGAAATAAAATTCTTCGTTTGCAAGATGACTCTGGCAATTGGACCACCCAATATGATGAGGTTAAAGATCTTGCTATATCCTATTTTGAGTCTATGTTTACAGAGCCAAACGATACCCTTCCAACCATGAACTGGTTAGGCAAAACCCTCAACAATAAAAAAACTACTACCTTAGTATCTCAAATTACTCACAAAGAATCAAAGAAGCACTTTTTTCAATGAAAAATAAAAGTGCACCTGGTCCTGATGGTTACTCAGTGGGGTTTTACAAATCAAATTAGGATCTGGTGGGTAATGATGCTCTAGATGCAATAGGATATTTCTTCTCTCACAGCTTCCTCTATTACCCATTGAATACCACAACAATCTCTCACACCCCCAAGACAGATAGTCAAGTAAAGATAAAGGACTTTAGGCCCATCTCTTACTGTAATGTCTCTTATAAAATCATCTCAAAAAACTTAGCCAACAAGATTAAACCACTGCTCCCATTCCTTATTGATGAAAATCAATCAGCATTTGTTAAAGATAGAAATATGCAGGACAATATCCTCCTAATGCATGACTTAGTCAAAACTTATCAGAAAATAGGAGGTCCTAGAGGATGTACCATAAAAGTGGACATTATGAAAGCATTTGATACTGTCAAATAGACATATCTCATGACTATCCTCACACAAATGGGCATCCCTGACAAGTTTAAAAAATAGGTCTTTCTATGTATATCTACTGCCTCCTTCTCAATTAACCTCAATGGCTCTTTAACGGGTAACTTTAAGGCATCCAGAGGACTGAGACATGGAGACCCTCTCTCTCCAGTCCTTTTCATTCTAGTAATGGAAGGGTTCACCCAACTCCTAAAATCAAAAATTCAAACATCCCCTTTAAATACCACCCCAGATGTTAAAGGCTCAAGCTTTCTCTCTAGCCTTTGCAGATGACTTTTTTATCCTGTCTAGTGCAGAAGAAGACTCCATAAAAATCATCAAGGACACATTAGACACGTCTATAACCCAATTAGGCCTCACACCAAAACTCAACAAAAAAGTGAAGTCTTTGTCACTGGTTCGCTAAATGCAAAGAAGAAGTTTGCAAACATCCTTAGCATGCCATTAGGTTCCTTCCCTATTAAGTATCTTGGTCTCCCCCTCATTAATAAGAAACTTGCCTACTCTGATTGCGCACCCTACTGGATAAACTTGGAGCAACAATGTCCTGTTGGACTGCTTACAAATTGTCCCATGGGGGAAGGCTTCAGCTGATAAATTCTGTCTTGCTAGCCATGGTGAGATACTGGACAACTGCCTTCTTTCTCCCTAGGAGAGTACTTCGGGAGATAGAACGCCTCCTCAGAACCTTTCTATGAGGTAGCCCAAAGAAAGCAAAAAAATTAAATGGGACAATCTGTGCATGCCCTAACCGGAGGGGGGGTCCTTGGTCTCCCTAGCATTACACAGATAAATAATGGATATCTAATGAAACAAGTATGGTCCATCTGTGAAAAAAGACTCCCTATGGATCAAATGCGTACACTCAGTTATCCTTAAAGGTAAATCTCTTTGGGAGGCCTCACCCAAACAACAAGACTCCTGGATTTGGAAAAGGCTCCTTTGAGTCAAGGATCAATATGAACAATTCACCAAAGGAATCACTGGAAAAGAAACTTCTATGTCCTTTTGGTTTGACCTCTGGCACCTTTGGGGTATCTTATTCAACAACGCCCCTGAGGTAAAATCAAAACCGAACATTGGGCTGGGATCCAGGTCCGAGAAGTGCTAAATAGAAACCAGTGGTCGTTGTCTTCTAGTCGGGGTTGGGATGGCCAAGTTACAAGTTTCTACAACTCCTGCAAAACAATTCGAGTCACTCCTAGGGAAGACCAATGGAAGTGGCTTCCTGAAAACCATTAGTCTATCACAAGTGTTATAGCTGCAAAAACTCCACCAGTCCCACAAATGCCCTGGTCAAAAGTTGTCTAGAGTAGATATCATTTGCCTAGATATGCTTTCATCTTTGGATAGAATTTTGGAAGAGGTTACCTACTCTGGAAAAACTATCTCAATGGGGAATTGCAACCTCTCACTTGTGCCACCTATGCCATAGTCATCCTGAAAACCATGAACACCCCTTTTTCCAATGCTACTTCTCTAAATCTGTTTGGGAGGCCACCTTGGAAAAGCTGTGCTATAAAACCTTTGTTTTCTCCTAGGATAGTCTACTGGATTGGTTGTTAGCTACTCGCTGGTGCTCTAAATTCCAAAAAGACTTGGTATCATTTAACTTGTCAGTGGTAGTCTAGCACATTTGGAAGGAAAGAAACCAAAGATTCCATCTCTCTAAAACATGCAAAAAATCATAGGAGAGGTCCTGCATACCATTAGACTCACGGCTATATCATGGAGGAAAATTAGGAAAAGACACTTTAATCGGGAAATAGCAGTAAACATAGGCTTGCCATCATCCATTTTCCGCCTAACTAGCCAGTTACACGTCCAACGCTGAACACTCTGTTTCCAACACGATGTGTCAAATGCGGAGAAAGTTAGAATTAATTGTTAGCTGTTTTTATATTTTCGGTATACTGCTCGTTTCCTTTAAATGCGCAGGTATCCCTGCTGAGCTCATTCAGAAGGGTGTGCTGTGATTGAAAGTTGATCTGGAGACACCAGAGGGGAGGATAGGACGTTGGAGTGCGCTAATGGAAGAAGGAAAGCTGATGGATGGATGAATGGTGCTGCTGGAACGAAACCTGTACTTGTGCTTCAACTGCTGTTTTTCAATCCATTCTTCCCTTGTTGATCTAGTGCTGCAGACAGTTTCTTATCAAATTTAGTATTCTAAGCCATTCAGAGAACATCTGTAAGCACAAGCAGCTATTTTGGAAGATCTCAGAGAACATTTGCAAGGAGATTTTGTACAGGGATCTGTTATTCTCATTTTGTACTAGATTAGTATTGTAAGGTGTGGTCATATGCGACCAATTTTTGTTAAAGGTTAGCACTAGCCATAGATATCACCATGTTAGCCATCTTTAAACAATCCTAGCACCTACCATCAGCTTCATGGTTGGGTCGTCTGCCGATTTTGTAAATTGCCGTTTTGGCCCATATATGAAAATTTTAAATTAAAAAAAAAAAACATTCAGAATGCTTATGGCTTATAACATTCTTACTAATTCTATGTAAACTTGCCCTGTTTTATATGTTTCCCCCTTGTTACACTTGCAGCTAAAAAAGATTGGCAATTCTAAACCAACACCATCTGCCATTGAGCAAACAGAGGATGTGGATACAGGAGCTGATGATTCGGTTGAAAATGGCAGCCAGAGTAATTATAAGAAAGATGATGATCAGTTTGATGGAAATATTGCAGCGGAATCAAAAGAAAATGGGACCTTGTGTAGCGACTCTGCTCGGCAGGTAGAAGGAAAATTGTCTTACACCAAGAAGAGGAAGAAGAGGTAAGAGAAAGAAGAGTCCGTCTAATAGCTTTAGTAAAACAAGGTTTGATTCAAGTGGAACTGGCTTTTCCTGCAGAAAGGTACTAGAATCTGCAAATTTTCCTCTATGTACATCTTGTGAACATCAAAATCTTGATGACTGACATCAAAGGTCAGAAGGTGCTTGACAATATCTTCTGTTTTGATGCCTTACCTTTTTCATCTCCTCTTTAGATCATTATTCGTGGTCTATCTGTCCCTTCTGCTCCTCCACCAAGCCTATTTATAACATTGGTAGATTGTCTCAGAAAGTAACTTTATGAAGATAATTTGTCAAAGATTTAATAGTGTTGAATGTTTAGATGCATTGAATTCTTGAAAGCCTCGTCAAATGTGCGGTAAACAGTGTCTTCTGCTGCTGCATAATAAAAACATATGTGAACACTTGCTAAATAATGTTATGGCTTTTTCATAAAGAGGTATATGTTCCCGCAGGGATGAGAGAAGACATGGTGCCAGGATCGCAAAGAGATAATCTGCATTGGGCAAGGGCAAATAGTGACTGAGTACAGCCTACTCACAGCATTACAAGCTTGAATGTTCTGCCTGACAGTATGTGTCATACTTGTAAACATGCCAGAAAAGCATTACCAAGGCGGACGATAGTATTCCTGGTGCTTTTATGTTCCTCATCTGGAGGGGAAGAAGCAGATCAGCATTCATACCCAGAGGTTGGATGAGTCCTGAAGATCAGGTTCCAACCAAGTTCTGCAGTTTTTTCTCCATACCTGCGTATCTTCGCAAGAGCTTTAGCAGCAGGTTATTAGTCTGTCACAAAGTGAGTTGTATAAGTTGAAACTATACAATATTGTTAAGATTCTTGTGTTAGCTGGTGTTAGTTAATAGATATCCTCGTAGGAGCAGCTGTGTGCCCATATCTTTGATTGTGTTTAATTATTTTTTAATGGAAATTTTGAATCACTGATAGTGAATGGAAGTGTTCATTCTTGCCTTGGCACTATTTTTATTTTTATTTTTTTGCTCCTTTGGGCGGATTAAGTCTTCTTATTCTTTTATAAAGTTGGTAATATGAAAGAAGGGGTGGAATGGAGGGGAGTCAACTGAAGAAAATTATGTACGCATCTTTCGTACTGTACTTAGTGAATTATAATTGGATGAATTAGAGAAAAAAAACATGGATGTAACGTCCTAAGTATCAAATCATCAAGGGACAAGAGCGGCTGAATGGGTAACGAAAATGCATAGACGTCATGGCCGTTTATAGTTGTAGTTTGTAAGACCTGTAAGGCACCACTAGAAGGGAGCGGAGGTTGAATAGTAGGTGTGCGGAAAATTTGGTTTTTAAAATATTTTGACTCAAAAATCCAACTTTTGAAAACAGTTTCTGTTTTCAGATCCTGTTTTGAAACATTTGAAAGACCAGGTTACAGGCCTTCAAAAATTCTGAAATTTAAAGAGATTCTACTCTCCGATGTTCTGAGTATCCCCTAAAACTTTCAGATCAAAACTCAACCTCTAACCCCTTGAAAAATTGTTTATGGTCAGATTGCGCAAATCTGCCATAAACAGTAGTCTGATTTGAAAATTTTATTTCGATTAATCAGTAACTCCAAATGGTCTGAAAATTTAATGATAAACCCGTTAAGATATGTATTTTAATGGGTTGAAACAGTTTTGAAAAAATCATTTGGGAAGTATGTCAAATACGTTCAAGTTCTCAACCTTTATAAGTCTAAAAAGCAGATTGAACTAGTCTCAGAACTATTAACGTTTGATTAACTTATACTTATCCTAATGGGTTGAAACTTTTGCCAAATGAAACTTAAGAGGTGTGGCTATGTTTCTGTAAAGTTTGGTAATTTTTGAAATTCGTTTCATATTTTTACTAATGCAATGAAAACGATACAAAGTGTTGGAAACTGAAAGTAAAGAGCTGAAAGTAATAACACCGAGAATTTTATACTGGTTCAGTTAACACAACCTACTCCAGTCTTCGAGGACACCTTCCTCGGTTATCACTACACACCAAAAAAAACACATTACCACAAGGATTGCTGGAGTTACACACCAACTCCACCCTTTCACAAACAATACAATCAATCACACGAATCACAAACACCACCACCGAACGGATGAAGGTTTAATCACACCTTGATCAACTTTTTACAACAAATGTAATGTGTATGGTGGTCTAATCAAAGCCTATTCAACATATTGAATATAAGAACAATAGGCTTTAGAGAAGAAGAAGAAAGAAATGTAGAAAAAGAGAGTAGAAAACCCTTTTTCACTTGAGAGATTATGAGAGTTGTCTTGACCTTGTTTGCTCTTTTCTCTTCTTTTAATCACCTCATGGCCGCCCACTCTGGGGATTTTCTTCATCTTTGAAATTCTCTTTTAAGTCCTTGAAAGAATATCTTGTATAGATGTGACATCAACTTGCTTACTTGGCAACACTTGATTGGATGAATGACTTGGCCTTGCTTACTTGGCACTCCTTGGTTGGATGAGATTTGTCATCACTTAATGACTGTACAAATCTGAGAATTACACTTAAAACCTGTGCCAAATTATTAATAAAAACCTTGCCAAATATCACATAATTAATCCCACATAATTTGCAAACTAAATTGGTCTCAATTAAGCCAAGAATTCGGCCATCACATTGATTCACATGCTGAAATTTTCGGCATGTGCAATATTCTCAACATGTTCAAATTATTGCCATATTAGTATTATATAAATCCCTTGAAAATGAAGAGGCAAATTTATCACCATTAAGGAACAAAATTTTCGGCCATATTAATTCACACATGCTGAATTTTTAGCATGACATAGTTTGAAACATTACCTTCTATAGCTCCCTCCATTATGTCACTAACCTTGTGTAGTCTATTCTTCACCAATCAAGATACCAACTAAGCTCCACATAGGCTCCATCAAGGCTGAGTAGGCGTGTGTGATGGCCATACTATGTGCCGAATTTCATTTTTGTAAACTTTGTAAAATAGTGCACAATAATTATACACATATGGTATATTCCAATCAGGCCTAATTTGAATTTTCTAGAACACTTTAGTATGCATTGAATATGTAAAAAGTTTCTAGATACATCTTAAATGTCAAGCCAAAAACGTTCCATGTGTTGTGTTCATAGAAAACCGAATTTTCGACTTTTGTCGATTACGCGATTTTTCTCCGATTAAATTCAAAATTTTTGCACATGTTATATATATTATGTCACACATAATATACATAGAATAACTTGAATATTCAACTCTAAAGTCTGATTAAAAGTGGTGCCCCATGTGACAAAAATATTGAATTTGAAATCTCCACAATTTGGCCTTAATTGAGGGTGATTTGTGTGTGCCAACATGGAATAATTTTATGGATAAATATACCATGTAAGCCACGAAATTTGTGGCCATTTTTGAAGTGTAGGGGCTGGCCATCTATATATGGCAAGTACGTGACACGTTAGCGAAGTTTCGGTAGTCACCCGATACGACACTTTT
This sequence comes from Eustoma russellianum, assembly GCA_036186865.1. Taxonomy (NCBI): domain Eukaryota; kingdom Viridiplantae; phylum Streptophyta; class Magnoliopsida; order Gentianales; family Gentianaceae; genus Eustoma; species Eustoma russellianum. The sequence goes on along the minus strand of AP025040.1, from coordinate 24,746,711 downwards.
TGGTTTAGAACCTTGTAACATATCGTAATAATTTTGTCATCACCATGATTTATATCATATGATATAAGACCTGAATATACTCATAAATATAAGGTAAGTATAGTGGTGTGACATTGACGTACGTTCGTAAAATATATAACGTGTCGGTACTACATTGGAATATATGTGTATGGTGCCTTTAAAAAACTGAATATACATATACATACATATATACATATACATACATATATACATATACATACATATATACATATATATATATATGAATTGGCGTGTGGTTTAAGAGGGGAGAGAAGACTTTCCATTTCCATGTTTGTTACCTTTATGCCTTCTCCAAATATTTCTCCATTTAATGAACTATTTAGTTCATTTAACTAAGTACTTCACTTAATGAACTAGTTTAGTTCATTAATGGTGGCACCTGAAAATAGTTCAAACACAACAAATGTTAGCCATTTGATGTAAGCTTTAAAGCTTCATGGCTTGTTAGTACGGTAACATTATATATAAAGTATATAAGACAAGTTTGCCGCAAAAACGTGTCAAGTAATAAATTTTGTCATGCATTTCTTTAACACACGTTATTTAAATCATGCATTTTGTGAATTACTCAAACTCTTTTTTTCAACAGTTTCATATTTTGCTGTGTAATATTTTTTTTGGTGGTATGTAACAACAACAACATTAGCCAATTGCCTTAGAGGCTCCAGCCTATAGCGGAGTATGAGGGGTCGGATGTACGCAACCATACCAATGTGTTAGAAACACACAGAGGTTGTTTCCCGATGACCCATAATGATGCGTCAAGCTATGTCAATCAACTGCTACTTCACAATATAAGAAGCGCAGCCAATTTATTGAGTCATTTTTCTTTATTCAATCATATTCCAAAGTCAAGGAAGAGTGTTTCTTTGACTCTATTGGCAATAGAAATGGAACATAACTCTAGTCTTTAATCTATTTTTTTAGTGTCAATAGCAAATTGACAACTCCTAACCCCTAAGTTATTTTTGTAGTCAAAACAACCCTTTTGACTCACTTTTTCCAAAAAAGAAAAAGATATTATGTATATGATAAAATTGTGGATGTCCAAGGCGACCTTGTATGTGTCCAATGTGTTGGAAACCACAAAGGGTATTACCCCGTTTATTGTATTTACCTCCAGAGTACTATAAATAGGACATGATATTGTAAGATTGATACATACTTGAAATTTAATTGAAAACACTTCTATACTCTCTTCTCTTGTCTACTTTATATTGCATTATTTGAAACTTGATTTTATAACATGTTAGCATGAATTGATCTAAAGAAACAAAAACAAGTAATCAAAAAGTATTAGAGAAAGAGGAAGAATGTCCGTAAAATTTCGCAGGTGCAGGCAGCTTTCCACGGGTCTGGAAAAACTGAATTTTCTGAGACATCCACCGTTGGATCATAACCAAATTTTGTCAGATTATCTCCAACACATAAAGGTACATTTTGAATGGTGAAGATGTGTTTTGGTAACCTCTAGATTAGTCCGAGAAGGTAATTTTTGAGGCTTTTTTGCTGAAATTTTTAAGGTTTATGTGTTGTTCATCGTTTGCTTTACGTACTTCTATATTATAAATACTCATGAAAGAAATAATCTAGTCTGAAGTCTAGATTTAGTTTGAAACTAGAAAAGAATAATATGTGGCTTGAAGCCCGAAGCATGAATAGTTGTCATGCCTGAAGCATAGATAGTATGAATGCCTGAAGCATGACATGACAGGAGCATGAATCATTAACATGCATGTAGCATAAATCATTTTCATACCCGAAGCATGAATCGTTTGACATGCCCAAACTATGAATTGTTGACCCGCCCAAAGTATGAATAATTGATATAATTGACATGCCCAAAGCATGACTAGTGGATGTACCTAAAGAATGAATAATTGTCATGCCCGAAGCATGTATGGTTGACATGCCTAAAAGCGTGAATATTTTGACTTGTGCTTGTTGTACTATTTTATTATTGTACTCATATTTTAATTTTTAATTACCTATTGATTGTATTCTTATCATTGCATATATAATAGCCTGCATCGTACTTATGTCTGAAGCATATTATGCTAGAAGCATATAACATTAACTCAAACATGTAGTTTTCAGTAAATCTATCTTTTTCTGAGATGAATTATTTTTGCATTATTAGACCCATGGCAAATATTACAAAATTGGAGTTTGTTGTCCTTGATATTTCTGGAAGAAATTATCTGGCTTGAGTCCTTGATGCTGAAATCCATTTGAACTCTATGAATCTTGGCATACTATCAAGGAAGGGGGTGAGGCAAGCGAACAAGACAAGACAAAGTCCATGATATTCATTTGCCACCACCTCCATGACGGGCTGAAAACCGAATATCTTGGAGTCAAAGACCCATATGAATTATGAAAAAATTTAGAGGAATGATACGATCATCAAAAGAGTGTGATCCTTCCAAAGGCTTGAGATGACTGGTTGCACCTGAGGCTGCAAGATTATAAGTCTTTGAATGAGTATAACTCCGCAATGTTCTCATAGTTTCACAATTAAGATTGTGTAGAGACAATGTCACCGATGCTGATATGCTAGAAAAAAAAGTTCACCACTTTCTATGCATCTAACATGCTCCTGCAGTAGCAATACAGAGATAGAAAGTTTGAAAAATATTCTCAACTGATTTCATGTGTGCTTGTTGCTGAACAAAATAATGAACTCTTTATGAAAAACCACTAATCTCGTTTGACCAGATCACAACCATTCCCTGAAGCGAATGGAAGTCGTTATAATAATACACGTGGTCGTGGTCATAGAAAGGGTCGTGGTCATAGTCATGGTAGAGGTCGTGGCCATGGTAGAAATTTTGCATCACACCACCTGAAGTGGGACAAAAAGAAAAAGCCACAAGAAAATACAAAATCTGTGAAAATCGATGCACCAACTAAGAACCACGAAGAAACTTGTTATTGATGTGGAGCCCAAGGGCATTGGTCTCGTACTTGCCGCACTCCAAAGCATTTGGTTGAACTTTATCAAGCATCCCAGATGGATAAAAGCAAGAAAAAACAATTTCACTTTGAAGACTTTGGTAACATAGAAGATGATGGTCAAATGGATTCAAGGGATTTTACTTATTTCGATATTGAAGATTTTCTTACAGAGCCAAACATGGATGGTCAAATGGATTCAAGGGATTTTACTTATTTCGATATTAAAGATTTTCTTACAGAGCCAAACATGGATGGCAATGGGATCCAGTTTGTGAATGAGAATAATCAAGAATGATCGAGAAAGTTGTTTCCATGATTATAAGGATAGCTATAAATAAGTTGTGTTTCGTTTGTGATATGCTAGCATACAACAACAACGTTACCCCATTTCCACAGAGGCTTCCGCCAATAGCGGGGTATGGAGGGGTGAGATGTATGCAACCATACTCATGTATTATAAACACACAGAGTTTGTTTCCTGATGAGCCATAATGATGCATCAAGCTATGTCGATAAACTACTACTTCACAATGTAAAAAGAGCAACCAATTTAGTTAGTCATTTTGCTTTATTCCATCATATTTCTAATTCAAGGAAGGGTGTGTCCTCGACTCCATTGGAAATGGAAAGTATGTGATGTGCTAGCATACACTTTTGTAAAAAAAAATTTGCATTACTCTATTTGCTTAAATAAAATTCTTTAGAGTTGTTCTGTTTATTTTTCCTGTATAATTCAAATTTACAGCATGACTTGAAAAATGAATTTCAGACATTCTCATTGACATATAAAGAATTTTTCATCAAGCAACACAATTCAGTATTTTTAACTTGATTATTTCAAATTCAATTGAATAACGAAAATTGTATATGTTATGCTAGACGTTTATTCAAGATGAATGGCGGGTACAATTGTCTAGTTGACAATGGAACGACACACACATTTCTTCATGATCAAAAATATTTTTCGACGTTACAATTAACAAAAGCAAATGTTAGTACAATTTCTGGTACTACAAGAAGGCTCTGGAAGAGCAATAATTATATTGCCAAATGGTACATATATCTTGGTTACTACGGTATTATTTTCTACCAAGCCGAAAAGAAATTTATTGAGTTTCAAGGAATACGTCTCAATGGTTTTCATCTTGAAACCATGAATGAGGGGAATAAAGAATTTTTATGTATTACACACAGTGATTCAGACCAGAAGCTTGTTAAAGAAAAATTCTCAGTTTCTCATCTGGATTGTATTATGCGACTATGCATCCAGTAGAATCTAATATTGTGATGAACCAGAAGTTCAATCATCCAAAGCTATTTATGTGATGGCATGATCGACTTGATCATCCAGGTTCGGTAATGATGCGTAAAATTTTAGAAAACTCACATAGACACCCTTTAAAGAACCCGAAGATTCTTTCACATCGTGATTGTGTATGTGTCGCTTGTTCACGTCGGAAACTAATCACGAGGCCATCCCCGATGAAGGTTCGTGTTGAATCTCCTATATTTTTACAAAGAATATAAAGAGATATTTGTAGACCTATTGATCCCCTTGTAGACCATTTCATTATTTTATGGTCTTATTGGATGCTTCATTGAGATGATCTCATGTGAGTTTGCTCTCAACAAGAACCGTAGCTTTTGCCAAGCTTTTTGCTCGGGTTATACGATTAAGAGCACAATTTCCAGATTATTCGATTTAGTCTATTCGTTTTGATAATGATGGTGAATTCACTTCCCAAGCTTTTAATGATTATTGCATGTCGATTGGGATTGACGTTGAGCATTCAATGGCACATGTGCACACTCAAAATGTCCTGGCAGAGTCATTTATCAAACGCTTACAACTGATTGCTTGACCTATGATTTTGAGGTCAAATTTACCCACATCGACCTAGGGACATGTAATTTTACATGAATATGCTTTTGTCCGGCTTAGACCCAATTCGTTTCAACCATACTCGCTATTGCAGATGGTATTCGTCCAAAAAATTGATATTTCACATTTAAAGATTTTTGGTTGTGCGATTTATGTTCCGTTTGTCCCACCACAACTGACAAAACTGGGTCCTCAACGACGTTTAAGAATATATGTGGGTTTTGATTCTCCTATTTTGAGATATATTGAGCCTCTGACAGGTGATTTATTTAAGGAAAGATATGTCGATTGTCATTTTGATGAGAAAGTTTTTCCGCTGTTAGGGGGAGAGAAAGCACTGTTTCCTTAAGAACGTCGTGAAATTACATGGAACGTTCCTTCACTTTTTCATCTCGACCCACGAACAAATCAATGCAAGCAAGAAGTAAGAATGATAATCCATTTACAGAATATTTCAAATCAGTTGTCTGATGCATTTACTGATAGTAAAAAGGTAACAAAATCCCATGTTCCGGCAATGAATACGCCTGTTCGACTTGATGTCTCTGAAAGACATGATGATGGTATACCGAAGGCAAGTCTAAACGTGGGTGCCTAGTTGGTGCAAAAGATAAAAACTCTCAGAAAAGAAGGGTACAAGTTAATGCTCCAGATGAGCATACTCCAGAAAAGAAAAGAAGTTCACAACTTGATAGCACTATAGAAATCAAAACTGATCAGTCTAAAATTGATGAATAAGTTTCACCAGAAGAAGCATGCAAACAAAATTTTGAAGAGATCTTTTTGAATTATGTAAGTACAGGAGAAATTTGAGATAGACAAAAGGTTACTATTGATCACATTTTTAATTACGCGATTGCATGTGTAATTCTGAATGAAGATCCTGAACCGAGATCTATTGAAGAATGTTGACACAGAATTGATCGGCCAAAATAGAATCATGCAATCCAAGCATAACTAAAATCCTTAGAAATTTGCGAAGTATCTGGACCTATTGTCCAAATCCCTGAAGGTTTAAAACCTATTGGACATAAACGGGCTTTTGTACGAAAACACAACGAGAAAAATGAGGTTGTGAGACATAAGGCACTTCTTGTTGTGCAAGGTTTTCCACAAAGACCTGTACTGGATTATGATGAAACATACTTCCTAGTAATTGATGCCATAACATTACAAGATTTAATTAGCCTAGAAGTCACTAAAAACCTGGATATGCGGTTAATGGATATTGTTTTATATCAAGATCCCTGAAGGATTAAAGTTGCCTGCAGCATGTAAACAAAGGACACAAGGATTGCACTCAATCAAATTATAAAGCTCCTTGTATGGATTAAAACAATCTGACAGGATGTGGTATGATCGTCTTAGTGAATACCTTGTCAAAGAAGGTTATATAAATATTCCAATTTGTCCTTGTGTGTTCATCAAGAGATCTGGTAATTGATTTTCTATAATTGCGGTATATGTTGATGATTTAAATTTTGTTGGGACTCCTGAAAAGCTCAATAAAACTGCCAATTATCTTATGAAAGAATTTGAGATGAAAAAGCTTGGAAAAACCAAATTTTGTCTCGGCCTGCAGATCGAACATTTGCCAAATGGATATTTCTCGATCAATCTTCATACACAGAAAAGATCTTGAAACGATTTTATATGGATAAAGCTCATCCATTAAGTAGTCCTATGGTGGTACGATCATTAGATGTAAAGAAAGATCCATTTCGACCACTAGGAGAAAATGAATACCGTATCTTAGTGCTCTTGGTGTTCTTATGTATCTTGCCAATTGTTCAAGCCAGATATAGCATTTTTAGTAAATTTATTGGTAAGGTATAGATCTACACCAACACGAAGACATTGGAATGTTGTCAAACATATTTTACGCTATCTGCGAGGAACACCAGATATGTGTTTATTCTACTCAAAGAATTCCGAGCCACAATTAGTGGGTTATCCTGATGCTAGTTATCTATCTGACCCTCATAAGGAAAGATCGCAGAGTGGATATGTATTTACGTGTGGAGGTGCAGCCATTTCTTGGAGATCTGTGAAGCATACATTAACAACCACCTCTTCCAACCATTCTGAGATTTTGGTATTACATGAAGCAAGTTGTGAATGCATATGGTTGAGGTCGATGATTCAACACATCCAAGAGTCATGTGGATTATGTTCACTAGGGAAGACTCCGACAATATTGTTTGAGGATAATGCTGCATGTATTGCTCAAATTAAGAATGACTACATCAAAGGAGATAGAACAAAGCATATATCACCGAAATTTTTCTACACTCATAATCTTGAGAAAAATGGTGACATTGATATCCAGCAGATACAATTAAGCAAGAATTTTGCTGATTTATTCACCAAAGCACTACCAATGGTTACGTTTAAAAAGATGGTCTACAACATTGGAATGCATCAACTTAAAGACCTCATGCTAGAATCAGGGAGAGTGTGATTGCTACATACACACTGTACTCTTTTTCCTTCGTACAAGTTCGTATCCCATTGGATTTTTTAGCAAGGTTTTAACGAGGCAGTGTATCAACCAAACCAATTGTATGAATATGTACTCTTTTTCATTCGTCCACGTTTTTATCCCACTGGTTTTTTTGGCAAGATTTTAACAAGGCATATTCTATAAAATTTGGACATCCAAGGGGGAGTATTATGTGTAGGATAATATTGTGGATATCCAAGGTGACCTTGTATATGTCCAAGGTGTTGGGAACCACAAAGGGTATTACCCCATTTATTGTATTTAATTCCAAGGTCCTATAAATAGGACATGATATTGTAAGATTGATACACACTTGAAAATCAATTGAAAACACTTCTATCCTCTCTTCTCTTGTCTACCTTATATTGCAATATTTGAAACTTGATTTCATAACAAAAGAAAACATGTAATTATGAATTTTTTGATTAAAATAAATTGAGAATAGTACTATTGAGCCCCAAGAGTTGAAATGAAAAGATCTAGAGTTTTCCTCAATTGCAGAGCGTGTAAATGGCTGATTCCCTTTGATTGTGATCATTTCTTATGTGATGGCAGTACTACAATAAAATTACTCCATTGCTTTAGAAGCTTCCGTCTATGGTGGGGTATGAGAGATTGGATATACGCAACGATACTTATGTGTTAGAAACACATAGAGGTTGCTTCCCGATGACCCATAATAAAAATTGCGTCAAGCTGTGTGGATCAACTGCTACTTCACAATATAAAAAGCGTAGTCAATTTAGTGAATAATTTTGTTTTATTCAATCATATTCTAAAATCGAAGAGAAGTGTGTCATTAACTTCATTAGAAAATGAAACCTCTATGTGATGGAAATGACGGTTGCAATTACCTTGGAGAGCAAATGAGTTGCACCTGTGATACTACGTAAATCCAAATGCGTCTTAGTTTGATTCTGAATATCTCTATTCAGCCATGTTACTTGGCTGGTTATCTTGCTATGGCCAGTTTCTAGTTGCACAATGTACCCTTCGAATATATGATGAGTGTATTGCTTTTCAAGTCATTGCCGAAGGATTGATACTAAAATAACACGAACGAAGTAAATCATTATAGACTAATGTAACTGACTAGCATCAGTTATTTACCATCAATAGTGATAGAAAGTTGGTACTGAATCCAATTAGTTATGAAAAATACTGTGTAGTTAAATATCTTCGTCTTAATATCCAAATAATTCATACACAAAGTGTTAGAATATGATTTAGTTTTGATGATTTGCACAAGGTTGGTACTTGAATTTGTTAGATTAGGCGCTTCAAGTTGATGGTTTGAAGTTGTACACTTTGAACTCTCACTTCAGGCGCTTAATGCATCTTGGTGAAGTCTAGTACACTTCGAACGCCTGCTTTAGGCGCTTTATGTGAGGTGTCTGGATGTACGTACACTTCGAACGCCCTGTTCAGGCGCTTCATGTGAAGTGTATGAAAGTCAGGGCACTTCGAACGCTTACATCAAGCGCTTCATGTGCCTTGATGAAATGTACGAACACTTCGAACGCTACTTGAAGCGCTTCAAGTGTTCCACCAAGTCAAAAGTACTTTTCTCTGAATAAACACGCTTTCCCATGGTCTGTTTCTGAGAAAATGTCAGTTTCAGTTCGAACTAGCATGAAGTGTTACATGAGGCGCTTCATGCCACTTCGAACGCCTTCTGTTGCCTACATGAGGCGCTTAATGTGACTTCGAACGCTTGTTCTGTTTCACATTAAGCGCTCCATGTGACATGGAACGCTTGTTCTTTTGACAGTTCAGGCGCTTCATGTTACCAACGGGACAAATGTCTTTTTGCTTCATTTTCTAACCAGTTGACTCTTTGTTCCCTCTTCTTTTAGTGTTGTTTCAGCAGGTCTTCTCTCACACTCAGAGATCCCAGGTTTCTATTCTTGGCCAAAGTTTTTGAATCCTCTTCTAAATGGTTGCTACATGCCAAGAACTGTTTTTGAAGACTGCTGCAGTCCTTCACAAGCTGCCAAATCCCATTATTGGCTGGGCAGAAGATTTCAAACGGGAAGTTTTCTTGAAGGTTGATAAAAGAAGGGTTTGGTTCATTCTTCTTCTCCAACTTTCTACTTCACAAGCTCTCAAGTGCTCTCAAGCTCAAGCTCTCAAAATAGTTGTAAATCTTTGTATACTTTTACTTTATTGTTGAGAGTGATTATTGTAAGAAGAAGAGTCTTCTTCTTGGTGAGATTTTCTGTGAGAGATTTTGGTAGATTGTTGGTCAAGGAGCAAGGGTGCTCTTTGTTTAAGTTTTCTAAACTTTGAAGGGTTTGTTGATAGTGTGTGGTGCACTATTCTCCCTACAAGATTTCTTTGAGGGCAAAGAAGATCTTTGGAGGCAAAACTTCAAAGTGTTAGAACTCTTGGTTGTGGTCTAGGCAAGGTGCCTAGTTTGTATTCTTTTGATTTTGTTTTGGTTGTTGTTTCCCCCAAAAGAAATAACAATCCCCATTTCAAAATCCTTCTTGTGAAACATCAAGAAGGTAGAGGAGTAGAGTCTCTTGACTTGAACCTCTATACATACTCGTGTTCTTTCTTGTCTTTCAAGTTTTATCTTTCTAAAGAACACATCCAAGTATTGGTTGCACTCAAAAACGAAAAGTAGCCACAAAATATCCATACTTGGTGAACACACTATTCAACCCCCCTTCTAGTGTGTTCTAAGGGACCTAACAATTGGTATCAGAGCCTCATCTTGCTTATTTGAGTCCAAATACAAGATTTGATCATTTCTAGTATGGATCCCTTTGTTTTTGATGATTTGGGTTCTCCTACTGCTGAAACCTCCAGAAGAAGGAGGCAGGCCTCTGTTGATGAGGATGTGAGTTCTCCTACAGCTGATTTTTCCAGAAGAAGGAGGCAGGAAACCCTATTCCCTTCTATCTCAAATGTTCATGTTAAAGTTCCCATGTTTGACCCTTTAAACTACCCACTGTGGAAGTCAAACATGGAAACGTACTTGCGTTCTTGTTCTCACAGAATATGGGTTGAGGTCTCAAAAGGATCTATGATTCCCATTGATATTGATGATCCTTCCCCGGAGGAGGAGTTCCAGTTGGCCATAAATAGCAAGGCTCTTGCTATTTTAAATAGCTCTCTTTCCACAAATGAGAGAGCTCAGATTCAAGGTGTCCAATCCGCACATGAAGCTTGGACAAAGCTTGAGATGATCCACGAAGGAACTTCTCAAGTTAGAAAGGCCAAAAGGAGACAGTTGATAAAACAATTTTACAACTTCACTGTCCCCAAAGGTGAAAAGATTGAAGAGTCCATCCAAAGATTCACCAAACTTGTCAACCTTCTCAAAGCGGTTGGCAAGAAGATAGAACAAGAAGATTTAAACCATTGCTTCCTAAACAGTTTAGGAAGAGAATGGAATGCAAAAGTGACGGCCATCGAGGAGTCCAAGGATCTTGAAACAATCACCTTGGACGAGTTATACGGGAATCTCATCACTTATGAGATTCATTTAGATGCACAAGAAAAGAATGATCCTATTCGCCAATCTTCAAAGGCATTGGTCGTAGAGTCGGAGGACTCGGATGATGAAGTCGGACTTCTTGTCAAAAGATTCCGACGTATTGCAAGAAAACATGGTGACGAAGCAAGGAGATTCGTCAAGGAAAGATACCCCAAGGACAAGGTGAAGGACCAAGAGAATAAATGCTACAAATGTGGGAAGCTTGGTCATTTCATGAAGGATTGTCGGGTGAAAGAGCCGCAACTCAAAGACAAGAAGGCCATCTACCAAAGGAAGAAGGCTTTGCAAGCGGAGGTAGCCTATTGGGAGAGCTTTCTTTCCGGATCCGAGAGCGACAATGGCGATAGAGATGATCTTGCACTCACGGGGGTGGTGGAAGATGATCTCGACAAGGAGTTCTTTGCACTAATGGCCATCGACGATGACAAGGAGGTATGCAATATTTCATCGCACTATAAAATTATTGATGAACGAGATGATTTAATACAAGAAAATGATCTCCTTGATTTAAAATATCAACGTGTCAAGAAAGAGTTTAGAGCATGCATAAATGAGTACAATGACACGTTAGAGAATCACATTGCATTGCAACTTGAGCATGACATATTTTTAACCATGCATGTGATTGCACTTGAAGAGAAACATGATTTGATGAAATCATGTGCTCAAGCCCTTGAGGATAAGAAAAATGATTCAAGGGTAGGTGCTAAAGAGATAGAGAATAAAGATGCATCTAGGCCAAGCATGAAAGTCAAACCTAGTGTCATGTATGCATCTAAGAAGGGAAATAAAAAGGAACAAGCACAAGTGATCAAGGAGTCTAAAACCTCCTTGAAGAAGCAAAGGCACATGCCTAAACAAAAGGCTAATGCACCAAAGGTATCACAACCTTTGGTCCATGTTGTGAAACAAAAACCTTCTACTATTCCAAAGAAGGTGGTTCCTAAGAAGGAAACACGACATGTGCCAATGCACAAACATTCGCACAAGCATGCACCAACACACAAGCATACTCCTACATGTTTTTATTGTAATAGGAAAGGTCATGTAGAGAGAGTATGTAGAGCTAAGAATAATAAGAATCTTGTGTGGGTGCCGAAAGGCGAGATGAAGGTAACTAACCTTCAAGGACCCAAAACAAAAAGGGTACCAACTTCATATGGTTCTTTTGTAGGCCCTAGCACTCAATGGAGAAAGCGAAGACAAGAAGGTCAAATGGGTCGTGGACAGTGGGTGTTCCAACCATATGACGGGAGACAAACGTCTCTTCCATAGACTCACTATGCAAGACGGAGGAGTTGTCCACTTTGGCGGTAGCAAAGGCCAAATCAAAGGACATGGTATTGTGGGTAACGATTCCTTCTCTCTAAGTGATGTCTTATATGTTGTAGGTCTTAAGTTTAACTTGATAAGTGTCAGTCAACTTTGTGATGCTAATTATGAGGTAACGTTTTTGAAAACAAAGTGTGTTGTGAAAAAGGAAGAAAAGATTTTATTTGAGGCTTTGCGTTTCAAAAATATTTACAAAGTTAGCATCAATGATTTGGTTTCTCAAAATGTATCGTGTCTAGTTGCTAAGAATGATTTGACGCAACTATGGCATAGACGTCTCGGACATGTATGTTTCAAAACATTTAAATTTATTTGCGGAAATGATAAAGTCCGAGGCCTTCCAAAAATGAGTTTTGAAAACAATGACTTATGTGACACTTGTCAAAAGGCGAAACTTGTGAAAACAAGTTTCAAACCCAAGACAAATATTTCCACCTCCAAGCCCCTACAATTGCTTCATATGGATTTGTATGGGGATGTTGGAACAAGAAGCTTGGGTGGCAAACATTACACCTTCGTGGTTGTAGATGACTATACTCGTTATACGTGGGTGATGTTTCTTGCTAAGAAAAGTGATGCATGTAGTGAGTTTGTAAGTCTAAGTAAACGATTGGAAAACCATGTGGGTGACACCATCAAAACCATCCGTAGTGATCGTGGTGGTGAGTTCGATGGTGATTTCGAAAGGTTTTGTGTATCCAAAGGATACTCTCATGATCTTTCGGCACCTAGAACTCCTCAACAAAATGGTGTGGCCGAACGGAAAAATAGAACTCTACAAGAAATGTGTAGAGCAATGTTAAACGAGTTCGGTTTGCCCAAGTATTTTTGGGCCGAAGCGGTTAATGCCGCTTGCCATGTGATCAATCGTGTCTATTTGAGACCATACCTAAATGTGACACCTTATGAGCTTTGGAATGGAAAAGTTCCCAACATTGGGTATTTCAAAGTCTTTGGTTGCAAGTGTTTTATACTTAATACCAAAGATACTTTGGACAAACTTGACCTCAAAGCGGATGAAGGTATCTTTTTAGGTTATGCCTCAAATAGTAAAGCATTTCGTGTTTTCAACAAAAGGAGTCAAAAGGTGGAAGAATCAATCCATGTTAAGTTTAATGAGTCACTTAGTGATGAATCTAAACTTAATGAGGATTGTGTAGAGGATGAAGATGTGACTCCTCAAGAAGAAATTTTTGAGGATGTTCCTATGGTTGTTCCTCAACGAGAAATCGTTGATGATCCTCCAAATGGAAACATCTTCGTTGACTTGAGAGTTGAACCTCTCGAAGGCACTCCTCCACCTTGTGTAAATGAACTTAGTGAGCCACGTAGAAGTGTCTCCTCTACTCACGTTGATTCACAAAATGTAGAAAATGCATCACAAATTCCGGAACATGAGGTTCATGATGATAATGAAGGTTCATCTCTTCCGGAATATGATCAAGAGGAAGTTGGAGGTGATGTCTCAAATCTTCCTAGATCATTTAAGCACAAAAGTTCTCACCCTCAAGAGTTAGTCATAGGTGATCCAAATAGAGGTATCACCACACGAAGGCAATATAGAGAGAATGCATTTGTCTCTCTTATAGAGCCTAAAAATATTAAAGACGCACTTCTTGATGAAAATTGGATCTTGGCTATGCAAGAAGAATTAAACCAATTTGAAAGAAGCGATGTTTGGGAGTTAGTTCCCAAACCACACGATCATCCTATTATTGGTACGAAATGGGTTTTTCGTAACAAGATGGATGATCAAGGTAATGTCACTAGAAACAAGGCTAGGTTAGTTGCTCAAGGATACCGTCAAGAAGAAGGTATTGATTTTGATGAGACATTTGCACCCGTAGCACGACTTGAAGCTATTAGAATGTTATTAGCATATGCTTGTTATAGAGATTTTACACTTTACCAAATGGATGTTAAATCCGCATTCTTGAATGGTGTTATTCAAGAGGAAGTGTATGTTGCACAACCTCCCGGGTTTGAATGTCATGATTCACCACATCATGTCTTCAAACTTAAAAAGGCTCTTTACGGTCTCAAACAAGCTCCAAGAGCTTGGTACGAGAGGTTAAGTACTTTTCTTCTTAATAATGGTTTTTCAAGAGGTAAAGTTGACACTACTTTGTTCATAAAAGAACAAGGTAGGAATCATTTAATTGTTCAAGTATATGTTGATGATATTATTTTTGGTGCTACTAACAATTGTCTTTGTGAGCAATTTGCTAGTCTTATGCAAGGTGAGTTCGAGATGAGCATGATGGGCGAGCTAAACTATTTCCTTGGATTACAAATCAAGCAAACCAAAGATGGTGTGTACATTTCCCAAGCCAAATACACAAGAGACTTGCTCAAAAAGTACAATTTTGGTGAAGGAAGAGAAGTGAACACTCCAATGAGCACAAGTGCAAAGCTTGACAAGGATGAAAAGGGAAAACATGTCGAGGTAACCTTGTATCGTGGCATTATAGGTAGTCTACTTTACTTAACGGCTAGTAGACCCGATATTTTGCATGCGGTATGTTTATGTGCTAGATTTCAAAGTGATCCTAGGGAGATGCATTTTATTGCGGTAAAACGCATCCTTAGATACCTTAGAAGTACTTTGAAATTTGGTTTATTTTATCCTAAGAATGCATGTTTTGATTTAAGAGGTTATTGTGACTCCGATTATGCGGGGAGTCTAGTTGATAGAAAGAGCACCTCTGGAACTTGTCAGTTTCTTGGAGATTGTCTCGTTTCTTGGTACTCCAAGAAACAAAACAGTGTGTCTCTCTCTACGGCGGAATCCGAATATGTGTCGGCCGCCTCGTGTTGTGCACAATTGTTATGGATGACTAACACGTTAAATGATTATAACATTCACTTCTCAAAGGTGCCAATTTTGTGTGATAACACGTCCGCCATAAATATTGCACAAAACCCCGTCCAACATAGTCGGACCAAGCACATTGAAGTGAGGTATCATTTCATCCGTGATTGTGTACAAAAGAACTTGGTAAGTGTAGAGTTTGTTCCTACACATGACCAACTTGCGGACATTTTCACGAAACCCTTGCCTAGTGATGTATTCTTATCTATAAGAAGTAGGTTGGGGTTGCTCAATATGGGTTGACAAAACCATCTTGAGTTTTTGAGCATGAAAATTTCAAAATTTTCAATAATCAGTAGACATGAAGCGCTTCATCTTAGAATTGTTTAGGCGTTTGATATCACATCAAGCGCTTGATGTTAAAGATATCACTTGTTCAAAGTGACATCAAGCGCTTTATCCAAATACGTTCACTCGTTCGATGTGACATTAAGCGCTTCATCTGAATTTCCTCACTCGTTCAAAGTAACTTCAAGCGCTTCATCCGTCTGCATGAAGTCGTTCGAAGTTACTTAAGGCGCTTCATCCATCTTTTCAACTGCCGATGTCTCTTCAGCTTCGCGCCATTCTAGGATCATTATTTTCCATCAATTCTCTACAGTTTCCCTCCCTCTTTTCTCTCTCCCATTTTCCCATCTTTCACCATTACCCACGTTCTGAAACCCTTCATCTTCCCACAATCTTTTCAACTTCCCTCCATCTCCCTTAAATTCCCTCTTCCTCATCTATCTTCCTCATCTCCTTAATCATCTTTCTCCATATTCCTTCAACCTTCTTGCACTCTATAATGGCTTCCGCTGGTTCATCTCAAAATGTCCCCACTGGTCATCGGAGGAAGAGACCTGCCGGCATCAGAGAACCCTCTGAACTCAAAGAAATCCGTAAATCTCTCACTAAAGACAATTTTCCATGGATGAAACGCAAACTTGATTCTGATGTTACAAAATCACCTCATCACACGGCCATGGGAGTTCATCTCTCTCTCTACTCTCATTTGCTGTACGAAGAATGGAAGAGCAAAAATAGACCAATTGCTCCGTTGAAACTGGTTCAGATCGATGATTTTACCCCTGCTCACAATGCAAACCAGGTTATTGCTCTTCTTGAAAAACAAGGATGGACTCATTTGTGGCTTAGGTCAGACATGCAATCCTACTCTAAAACTCTTACCCGAAAATTTTATGCTAACATGTGGATTACCCCTGATTCTGAAAACTCCTCTTTCTCCTTAAACACTGTCATAAATGGTACCCCTCTCAGTTTTTCCATTCAGGAAATCTGTGCCCTTTTAGGAGTTAGAAATGATGGGTTAAGTGAGTTTTCTGTGTTTGATTGGAGCGACCGCTACGGCATCAGCGAGCAAGATGTCAAATTCCACCTTCAATACTTTCCTACCAAAAAGACCCAAAACATGCCTTTAGTCAATCGAATTTTACTTGCTGTCGTTACCTACTGTGTGAACGGGAAAGCGACTAGAAATCCGAGTAATATGGATTTTTATGTTACCTACCGTATTCTGCAAGAGACACAGTTAAATTTTGGTTGGATTCTTGTTGAGGTTATGATGGCCGCGCTAAGGAAAGGTTCTAAAGCCTTGCCTTTCGCTAACATCGTAACCATGCTAATCAAGTCTAAAGGCATTGAAATTTCTGCCGACTCCCTCACAAATGTGGCCCACACTGACTACTACGATAACTCTAATATCGCTCAGGCTATTGATTCTCAGCGTCGAAAAAGTACTCTTCATCCCGACCTTGCTGATGAAGTTGACGAAGGTCCTCAAGACGGCGATGGGAGTAGTACAAATGCTGAGTTGATTGCACGCATCCAGTCTCTGGAACAGTCTGTTCAGCACCTTCAGCTCAGGGAAGCGCGTCATGAATATCGTTTTGGAATCCTTAAAGCAGCCGTTCTCCAAGAAATGCCATGGGCATCATTTCCCCCTGATTTTGATGAATTAGGGGGAGACACTGCTGCTGCTACTGCTGGAGGTTCAGGAATGGGTGTTGGTGGAGTCGAACAAGCTGGTGGAAGTGGTCGACCAATGGGTGGTTTTGCTGAATATGCTGCAAGCCGGTTCAGTTTTGGTGATCTGCAGCATCCTGGCGGAAGTGGTGCTGGCTCGGGTGGTGGAGTGTAGCTGTTTTTTTTTTCTGTATTTCTGCTGTTTGAAATTTGTTGGTCATGCGATGACTAAAAACTTTTCTCTTCCTGATGATGTTTGAAATCCCTCTCCTTTATGGTTAAGTTTTTTATTAATGGTTTTCTTGTGAAAATTTATCCTGAATCATTTGATACTTCTCTTAAAGTATTATGCACTATGTGAGGGGGAGCATATGTTAAGGGGGAGTAATTTAAATTGATGCATGTTGTGAAATCATCAAAAAGAGGGAGAATGTTAGAATATGATTTAGTTTTGATGATTTGCACAAGGTTGGTACTTGAATTTGTTAGATTAGGCGCTTCAAGTTGATGGTTTGAAGTTGTACACTTTGAACTCTCACTTCAGGCGCTTAATGCATCTTGGTGAAGTCTAGTACACTTCGAACGCCTGCTTTAGGCGCTTTATGTGAGGTGTCTGGATGTACGTACACTTCAAACGCCCTGTTCAGGCGCTTCATGTGAAGTGTATGAAAGTCAGGGCACTTCGAACGCTTACATCAAGCGCTTCATGTGCCTTGATGAAATGTACGAACACTTCGAACGCTACTTGAAGCGCTTCAAGTGTTCCACCAAGTCAAAAGTACTTTTCTCTGAATAAACACGCTTTCCCATGGTCTGTTTCTGAGAAAATGTCAGTTTCAGTTCGAACTAGCATGAAGTGTTACATGAGGCGCTTCATGCCACTTCGAACGCCTTCTGTTGCCTACATGAGGCGCTTAATGTGACTTCGAACGCTTGTTCTGTTTCACATTAAGCGCTCCATGTGACATGGAACGCTTGTTCTTTTGACAGTTCAGGCGCTTCATGTTACCAACGGGACAAATGTCTTTTTGCTTCATTTTCTAACCAGTTGACTCTTTGTTCCCTCTTCTTTTAGTGTTGTTTCAGCAGGTCTTCTCTCACACTCAGAGATCCCAGGTTTCTATTCTTGGCCAAAGTTTTTGAATCCTCTTCTAAATGGTTGCTACATGCCAAGAACTGTTTTTGAAGACTGCTGCAGTCCTTCACAAGCTGCCAAATCCCATTATTGGCTGGGCAGAAGATTTCAAACGGGAAGTTTTCTTGAAGGTTGATAAAAGAAGGGTTTGGTTCATTCTTCTTCTCCAACTTTCTACTTCACAAGCTCTCAAGTGCTCTCAAGCTCAAGCTCTCAAAATAGTTGTAAATCTTTGTATACTTTTACTTTATTGTTGAGAGTGATTATTGTAAGAAGAAGAGTCTTCTTCTTGGTGAGATTTTCTGTGAGAGATTTTGGTAGATTGTTGGTCAAGGAGAAAGGGTGCTCTTTGTTTAAGTTTTCTAAACTTTGAAGGGTTTGTTGATAGTGTGTGGTGCACTATTCTCCCTACAAGATTTCTTTGAGGGCAAAGAAGATCTTTGGAGGCAAAACTTCAAAGTGTTAGAACTCTTGGTTGTGGTCTAGGCAAGGTGCCTAGTTTGTATTCTTTTGATTTTGTTTTGGTTGTTGTTTCCCCCAAAAGAAATAACAATCCCCATTTCAAAATCCTTCTTGTGAAACATCAAGAAGGTAGAGGAGTAGAGTCTCTTGACTTGAACCTCTATACATACTCGTGTTCTTTCTTGTCTTTCAAGTTTTATCTTTCTAAAGAACACATCCAAGTATTGGTTGCACTCAAAAACGAAAAGTAGCCACAAAATATCCATACTTGGTGAACACACTATTCAACCCCCCCTTCTAGTGTGTTCTAAGGGACCTAACACAAAGCATAAATATAAATAATAATATTTAATAAGTTTTAAAAATCTCTTGACTAAGTATTATAAATAACTCGTCATACCATGCATGTCTATGGATTTATTAGTAATTATACGTCAAGCAAGAAGCCAGGATCTAAACTTCTCAATCCAAAAAGGTGAAGAATCCAGTCTTGTTGTAAACATGAATTCATCTAAGTCGTCAAACATAGATAACTCGGCAACCACTGTTTTATTTAGAGCAGAGTTATGGAAATGTAAAGAAGCACGGACAAACGTAGTAAATAAACTTTATCAATGACACATCTAACACAATGAAATTTAGGAGGATTGCAGGCGGCTTTAAAATGAGAGACGAAATTGCACCGTATTATATTTGGTTATCTGATGACCAGCGTGTCCTTCTAACATATAACATGTATGTAAATTTTACGAGCTTCCTGAAACTTCAAACAAATTATGGCTTTCCTTCTTTTCAATTTAATGCCTTTTACGTTACCTGTCGCTTTAATTCTTTCTTGCCAAATGAACCAACCATCATAAGGCGGAGTTCATGCAACGGTTCCAGCCATTTTATACTTTTATATCTGAAACATGGTGATCATATTTAATTAAAATAAACCAAAACAAACGCACACCAGTTTACTTTTCACCGTATTTTGAAGGTTTGTATTATTGTAATTACGGTTACCAATGATATATGTAAAATAGAACTTAAACTGAAACAACCATAAACTTTTCTAGCTCGCCATAAATACCATGACAACCATAATTACGGTAACCATCAACTTCTCTTACTCTCTGTATATACAGTGACAACCATCAATTTCTCTTGGTTTCTGTATATACAGTGGCAACAATCAATTTTCTTGGTCTCTCTACATACGGCGACAACCATCAACTTCTCTTGGTCTCCGTATATATGACGACAACAAAAGGATGAGCCACAAATGGACGGTGACATTGAAGAAGACCTAGACACACATGGAAAGAATTTAAACTAAAATACATGCTGAAATTTTCAGCACGTGCTTGGGACCAAATTTTGGCTTGGTTTGTCTTCAAATTTCTTCCAAAAATTGAGGAATAATCAAATCTTGATTGATTACCAATTAACTTATGTGATTTTTGACATGTATTTCAGATTTTTATGATAAATATCCAGGTCATATTATTAATGCCAAGATGGAAAATAAAAGCCCTACCATGGAGTGACAACTAGGCGAAGACACATTGTTTGTCCAACAACATTTTGCCAAGTAAGCAAGGGCGTGTCATAAAGTATACAAGGCATCTTCCAAAGATATTCAGGACAATTTTCAAGGTAGAATTCAGCCCTAGGGGCGGCCATACCACCTATAAAAAGGGGCAAGATGTTCAAGACAATGGAAGCCTCAAGTTCACATTCAAGCAAGTTCAAGCAAGACTTCTCTTCTTCTCTTATTCTCTTCTCTTGCTCATAGCCTCAAGCCTATCAAACCTACATTCTAAATTCTGTATAGGCTCTGATTTTACCACTCATATACATCCCATTCTTGTATAAGGTTGATCAAGGTGTGATCATACCTTCATTTGTGCAGTGGTGGTATTTGTATTGGTAGTTTTTGTTTGTTTATTGTAAGAAGGATGGATATTGAAGGAGTTGGTGTATAACTCCAGCCACCCTTGTCTTAAGGTGTTTTTGGTTTTTAGTGAATACCGAGGAAGGTGTCTTCGAAGACTGGAATAGGTTGATATGACTGAACCAGTATAAAAATCTCGGTGTTATTACTTTTCAACACTTTTACTTTCAGTTCCTGTTTTCTGCATTGTTTTCAAAGCCACGGGAAAGATAGTAAACATTTTTTTTAAAATCATCAAACTTTGCAGAAATATAGCCAAATGTCTTAGGTTTCATTTGGGACAAGTTTCATCGTATTCGGATAAGTATAAGTCATCCAAACGTTCATAGATCTGAGACTAATGCAATCTGATTTTAAGATCTACAAAGGTTGAGAACATCAACGTGGTCGATATACTTACCAAAGAAATTTTAAAACACTGTTTCAACCCTTTAAAGTATACATCTTAAGTGTCATTTCATAAAATTTTCAGAGCATTTAGCATTGTCATTAAATGTGAATTAGTTTTTAATTTTAAGGAACACTTTCTCGCAGATTGACAGAGTCCAGGTAAAAACAGTTTTTCAAGGCCTTATACTTTGAATTTTAATTTGAAATTTTTATGACACATTCAAAACCTCTGACAGTACATTGTCACAAAATTTTAAGATTTTTGGAGGTCTATAACCTGATCATCTGGTTAATCAAATACACCATCTGAAAACAAAATATGTTTTCAGAAGTGAGTAATTGATAACAAAAAGTTTTAAAAACCAATTTTTCTGCACTCACTATTCAACCCCCCTTCTAACGGCGCTATACAGGTCCTACAAAAGGGTTTCTTACAAAATAAAGGAGTTGATTACACCAAGATATTCTCACCGGTGGTGAACCTTACATTAATTCGGTTAGTGCTCAACATAGTGGCGGTCGAGAATCTCCACCTTGAACAACTTGATGTGAAGACGGCCTTTCTTTATGGTGTGACTTAGAAGAAATAATTTATATGGGGCAGCCCAAGGATTTGGAAGTCAAAAGAAAAGAGGGTCTCACATGTAGATTGAATAGAAGTCTATACGGCTTGAAGCAAGCTCCAGAGCAATGTTATAAACGTTTTGATAAATTCATGAGTAGTCGTGGATTTAAGAGATGATACATACATCATATTATTGTTATATGTTGATGACAAGCTTGTTGTGGGAGCTAACATGAACGAGATCGATGCGTTGAAATAAGAGTTAGCACAAGAGTTTGAGTTGAAAGACTTGGCTTCGACAAATCAAATCCTTGGTATGTGTATCCTACGAGATCAAGTGGGAGGTTCGTTGATCTTGTCACAAGAAAAATACATGAACAAGGTGTTGGACCGATATTAACAAAGTGACATATCCCTCGGCTGTAGACTGCCTCATGTACGTTATGGTTTGTACAAGACCGGATATTGCTCATTCAGTGAGGGTTGTAATCCGTTACATGGCGAATCCCGGTGCCACACACTGGGAGGCAGTCAAGTGGGTGCTGAGATATTTTAAGGATACTTCAAATGTTGCACTGTATTTTAAGAAAAATGACGCGGGACTTGAAGGCTTCATTGACGCGGACCATAGTGGTGAGATAGACGAATAGAAGAGTACTTCTGGGTATATTTTTACATATGGTGGTATGGCGGTAAGTTTGATGTCGAGATTGCAAAAACACGTAGCACTTTCTACGACGGAGGTCGAATATGTTTCAATCTCGAACGCCGGGAAGAAGATGGTATTGTTAATTTTCGGAAGGAAATCGGAATGGATCAAAGTAGCAGTCTGCTCTACACTGATAGCCAAGTGCTTTGTGTCTCACAAGGAATCTCGTATATCACTCGAGAATGAAGCATATTCAACTAAACATACGCGAGTTAGTAGACGATAGAACTTTATCGTTGAAGAAGATCGCGGGTGCGATAAATCCTGCTGACATGTTCACGAAATTTGTCACCATGGAGAAGTTGAGGCTAGGGAAAGCCTCAGTCGGACTTGGAAGGGGTTAGCCGAGTGTTGCAGGCCAAGTTTCGCAAGCTCGTGTCCAAGTGGGAGATAGCTAGGATGAAGACAAGTTTTAGGAATAGGTTTTACAATATGATTTAAGTATTTGATATCAGATATGACTCTTATTCTTTTCTCTTTTTGTATAAGTTTCCTAGGTGTACTCAATGTCTAATTTTCTTGTAGTTGCATCGTAAAATTCTCCTATAAATACAAGACATGTAGGACGGCTATATTTGTGTGGTTTTTGAGCTGGCCAAGATGGGTTTTTTCACAAAAAATTTTGTGTTCTTCATGTTGCGTTCTTTGCTTTGTCGTTCGATTATTCCTTGTGTATGTTCTCGGTTTATTATCACAATCTTGGACGTGAAAAAACTCATGTAGTCTTCTTCAAAAAATCAAAATATCCATCTTTTACTTTTCTTCAGTATTTTTCATAAAAATTCAAACTTCTTTCAAACTCTCTTGCTTTTTTATTTCACAAATTCAAACACAGTTTTCATCTTATCATATAAGAAGACCTCTCAAGAATTTAAAATTTTACACTTTTTTTACACACCCCACCAGAAGAAAGATTCAAAATCACCAGTCTAATCTTCATCATCTAAAATATATCAGATTCTCCCTCTTTCCTTTACTTTTTTTTCTCATCTAAATATGGCACACACACTCCCTGTTTTTGTTTCTTTGTGATTCACGAAACATCTCCATTTTCTGTTAGATAATCCTTTTGATTCTTGTGAGATATCATTATTCAAATACATTCACACCAAACCCAGACATAATATTTCCTCTCCGATGGTTGATTCCCTCGAGCATTGAAGGAGGCATTTTTTCGTGTATTCATGGTGAAATTACTAACAATCCAAGATCGCACTGAGATGTATTGGTTCTGATACCAATTATAAAGGTTAGTACTCCACAAATAATGACCAATTACGTAAAATAAATACAGAAAATAAAATAACATGGTAATTGGTACCGCAGTTTGGTGTCACATCGCCTAGTTTGCGGAACCATGCCTAAATTGATAATCCACTATAACAACAAAGCAAGTACGAGTGTAAAAAATATCACATAAAGATAAGTCCTCTCCTACTTAATCCGACCACCACCAATACCGTCAATTCCTTTTATATGGGTTTGATCCGCAAGATCTACTTGTAAACTAACATGGATCAAGCACCCTTTAAACTTTACTCCTGTAAACGATGACCTCCTTCACCAAGGAGTTAAACTGATGTTTAGAACAGAAAATCCTTGTAGGCAAAATCTGTTGGGCAGAAAGCCATTGGGGCAAAAACCATTGAATTAAGTATTCAATGTTGAAATTAATTCGAGATACGTGTGATGCGCAGCACCACATTGATTAAATATACACGAATTAATCATAAAGTGGATGTTATGTATGATAATTTTATATGTCACATATGTTACGTAATAATATTAATTATTGCGTAAAAACATCCACACGTTAAGTGATCATTGGGTATGTTTGTGGATGTATATTGTGGTCTAAAATACAAACCACGAATATGTACAAAGTCATATGGTCAGAGACCGCGATGGATGGGCTCAAAGTGCAACGACCATTAAGTGTACGACGTGTGGTACTCGAGGGACGACAACCCACGTGTGCGTGTGGTTAGAAAAAATGTTGATACATAATAATTAAATATTAAATAATATTTAATATTAAATATTAGCTAATAATATTTATTATTAAATATTAAATAATATTTAATATTGGATAAAGATAACTTGATGATAATATCAAGTATATCCTCATGTATTTGGGATGAGAAAAGCTCTCATCCGTAAAGGAAGAGGGTTTGGTTTCAGACACAACTCTGAACTTTATACCCATCAGGATTCATCATATTCTCCTTCTATATAAATTAGGATGCTCTTCACCTACTCACAATCATAGCAAGCCGACGGCCATACAGTAGAAAAGAGAGAGAGTGTGTCAGTTTTTACAAAATTCACACTGTCTAGCCTCTCCAACGGATAAAGCAGTGAATTGTTGAATCCGTTCAAGGCGTGCATCAACAATTGATGGGAGGTCGTGAATCCTTGGATCATTCTAGATTCATCATCAGCAGGAGCATTACGTGGTGGACAGATTAATATAAAAAATGGAGCAAAGTAAAATTTCGCATTTTGTTACTTTGTGCAGTGATTCGATTAAACGGTCTTATTTAGGGATTTTTAATTAAATTCCAGAAGTAGTACCAGAGCAGGCCTATTCGGATCACTTTTGTTAATATGTTCACGATTGAAAACTGAAACTTTTTGGGGTCAAGACGTTTTTCCGGAACAAAATTATGCTAGAAATAAGGCTTCTGTTTTTATTTGGTATATATATGTGTGTGTGTGTGTGTGTGTGTGTATTCCGCTCCTTTTCTGACCAACAGGCCAAAAACAAAGAGGTCGCAGGTTAGATCCACCTGCTGGCGAAACTTTTTAGCATTTTTTCTGGCTTAAATATAAGTATATAGCTGCTCCCTTTTCTGACCAAAAGGCCTTCTGGCCTAGTGGTAGCAACGCCTTCCAAGAAGAAGGAGGTCTTTAGTTCGAAACCTGCTAGGGCAAATTTCTGGAGCCCTTATTGGCTCCTGGCAGGCAGCGTTTTAGGCTGGCGGATCTGTGTTCCACACAGTCCGGCCCTGTTCTAGGATTAGGTTTCGGCCAAAATCGATTTAAATAAAAAAGGGATTCAGATTTCAGAGTGGGCTAAGCAGGCCTGACCTGACCTGGCGCTGATCCGGTTCAGAAAGAGCTTCAGCCCAATTCAACATTTAAATAAAAAAGGAAAAGCAATTGGGGTGGGCGGGTTCTGACCCGACCCGACCCACGCCCCCAACCTTTTTATTTTTAGTTTTTTTATTTATTTGTTTATTACTGTTATTTTGAATAATGTAAATTTTTAGTAAAGTTCTTTGAGGATATTTTGGTTCCGGGAGGGAATGATTTCCATCAGCACATCATTGAGGTAGATGAGGGTCACTTAGATGCGATAGAAATGCGAATTGAACCAATTTCTGGGGAGATAGCATCAGCGATACCTGTATCTGAGGTACCTCATCGCAGTATTGACACACCATAGGAGCAAGTTCCTGAGGAAGTCACTCAAGAACAAGAAGAATTGCATACTGATGTAGTTCAGGAACCTACAGTATCCCAAGAACAAGTACCCCTAAGAAAATCCAATCGTGAAAAGAGAAACCCCATGCCTAGCGATTATGTGGTGTATCTCCAAAGACACGAATTCGATGCTGGCTTGTTGGACGTTGACCCTGAAAACGTCCAACAAGCATTACCATGTCGAAATTTAGAAAAGTTGATGAAGGCCATGGAAGAAGAAATTAAGTCCATGCACGACAACAAGGTATGGGAAGTCGCCTCGTTGCCTAAAGGTTCGAAACCCGTTGGTCGTAAATGGATATTTAAAACCAAACAGGATTCAAAAGGCAACGTAGAATGATATAAGACCCGACTTGTTGCTAAAGGGTTTACCCAAAAGAAGGGCATAGACTATTTTGAAATCTTCTCTTTAATATCGATGAAGAATTCGTTTCGGGTAATCATGGCTTTAATGTCGCACTTGGATCTTGAGCTACATTAGATGGATGTCAAGACTGCGTTCTTGAATGAAGAACTCGAAGAAACCATTTACATGGTTTAACCGCCTCAATTCGAAGTGGAGATCCAAAAGGCATGGTTTGTCAACTAGAGAAATCCATCTATGGGCTCAAACAAGCGTGTCGACAGTGGTACTTCAAATTCGCCAAAGTGGTTGCCTATTTCGGTTTCAAGGCAAACCAAATTGACGAATGCATGTATCACAAGTTTAGTGGGAGCAAGTTGATCTTGTACGTAAATGATATACTGCATGCAACAAACGATGTAAACATGTTGAGCGACACCAAAGCCTTTCTGAGAAAACCCTTCAAAATGAAAGACCTTGGTGAAGCCTCATTTGTGTTGGGACTTGAGATACAGAAGAATCGTAGCCAAGGTATCTTAGGTCTCTCACATCAAGCATACATTAAAAAGGTGTTGAAGCGGTATAGCATGGCTAAGTGTAAACCACTTAATACTCCTATGGCTAGAGGAGACAAGTTCAGCCTGAAACAATGTCCCTAAACAGAGTTTGAACGTTTGGAAATGAGGAATACTCTCTATGCTTCGGTGGTAGGGAGTATGATGTATGCCAAAGTATGTACACGACCAGACTTGGCATACATTACTGGAATGTTAGGCAGATACCTCTCTGATCCGGGTAAGGATCACTCGACCGCAGCAAAGAGGATGCTGAGATATTTACAAGGAACGAAGTAACACGTGTTGATGTATCGGAGATCTGGTGAGTTAGAGATCACTAGATATACAGATTCCGATTTTGCTGGATGCCAGGATAACATGAAATCGACCTCGGGCTACGTATTTACTCTAGCCAGATGATCTCGTGGAAAGGTGCGAAACAGACCTTATTGGCGTCCTCCACTATGGAGGCAGAATACGTAATATGCTTCCACGCATCCAATCAGACAATATGGCTTCGCAATTTTATCACAGGGCTGCGAGTGGTGGAGACTAGCTCATCTCCAATGAGGATTTACTGTGACAGTAATGCTGCGGTGCTATTCAATAACAACGGGAGTTCATTAAAAGCAAAATATATAGAGATGACGTATCTGGCTGTTAAATAAAGAGTTCAGAGTGGTATGATCAGAATTGAGCATATTAGTACAGACACCATGGTGGCCGATCCTTTGAGTAAGACCGTGGAACCCGTAGTGTTTCACAAGCATGTTAGTCGTATGGATCTTAGTCTGGTTGAGGATGTTTTATCCTAGTGGGAATCTGAGAGGTTTATGTTTCTTATTCACAATAAAGTTGTTTATTTCAGACAAACAGTATAATGTACATTTCAGTTATATTAAAGTTTTCTACATAAGTAATGTACATTAAGCAGTTACGGTATACATTCTAAATTCAGTTGATCTCGCTAAGTTAGGGCCAAGTTGGAATTAAATATGTATGATCACCTAGCATATTAATTCCACACTACATATCCATTGCAGCATCCATGTTATTCAGTAGAATGATGGTATTATGATTTAAGAGGGACAAGTCACTAGTTCAATGTGACGGCGTGTGGCTTAAGTCTTTTGCTAACATTTGCTGATGGACCGGAAAAGGAAAGACACACTGAGGGACATTCAGTAAAAGAGCTCAAAAGAGTGACATATAATCTTTAAGAAACATATATAGTCCAAGTGGAAAATTGTTGGGACTAATTCGAGATACGTGTGATGCACAGCACGTTGATTAAGTGTACACGAATTAATCATAAGGTGGACGTTATGTATGATAATTTTATATGTTACATATGTCACGTAATAATATTAATTATTGCGCAAAAACATTCACACGTTAAGTGATCATCGGGTATGTTCGTGGATGTATAGTGTGGTCTAAAATGAAAACCCTGAATATGTAGAAAGTGATATGGTGAGAGACCGCGATGGATGGGCTCAAAGTGCAACGACCATAAAGTGTACGATGTCTGGTCCCCGAGGGGCGGCAACCTAAGTGTGGCTAGTAGAAAATGTTGGTACATAATAATTAAATATTAAATAATATTTAATATTAAATATTAGATAATAATATTTATTATTAAATATTAAATAATATTTAATATTAGATAAAGATAATTTGATGATAATATCAAGTATATCCTCAGGTATTTAGGATGAAAAAAGCTCTCATCCATAAAGGAAGAGGGTTTGGTTTAAGACACAACTCTGAACCATATACCCATCAGGATTCTTCCTATTCTCCCTCTATATAAAGGAGTAGGCTCTTCACCTCCTCACAATCATAGCAAGCCGCTGGCCATACAATAGAAAAGAGGGAGGGTGTGCAAGTTTTTCTATAAAGCCCACACTGCCTAGCCTCTGTATCGGGTAAAGCAGTAAATTATTGAATCCGTTCAAATGGTGTATCAACAATTGGCGGGAGGTCGTGAATCCTTGGATCACGCCAGATTCATCAGCAGCAGGAGCATTATGTGGTGGACAGATTAACGTCAAAAATGGAACAAGGTAAAATTCCATATTTTGTTACTTTGTCCAGTGATTCGATTAAATAATCTTATTCAGAGATTTTTTATTAAATCCAACATTCGACTCTTCAATATATAGGTAAATATCTACTAGGGTTAGGATAGATATTTTTATTGTGATTTTCGTCCATATCCATACATGAAAAATATAAAATCAAGGCTTGATAAGATATCAAGAGATCGAAATGAAATGTGATGTCTTGATTGACACCTAATCATCATAAGTGATAAGATAACATTTTAAAGGCAAAACAATATACTAATATGTTAAGATAAACAAATCGCGTAATTAAGGTTGTTCTCATCACAATCTTCAGGAATGATGGACAAAAAATAATGAAAGTAATATATTCATAGGCTTATAACTAGGAGGGAAGGCATGTTTAAGATAACATCCATTTACCTAAGAATAAAAAGTATATCGTATCCTGTTATGCCCCACTAGACCAGGTCTCTAATACTCAGGAACTGATGGTTGCCCTCTTATTGCGTTAACCGTAGCATCAGAAGGTTCCATGACGTTTTCGTTCATAATCCCTCAATTTATTGTCACAGTAGGCTCAAAGACATGAGAAGGATTACATTTCATCTTATGTTAATGCTTACTATCCATACTAAAGGATTCATTAATAGGGGGCGGAGGAGATTCTAGTAAAATCTGAAACTTAACTGAATCAAAACGATCTTTAACACCCTCAATGAATTTAATAACACAGTCAGATCCAACATAGCTTCTAATTGCATCCAATAAGTACAACTGTTAAATCACATCACTCTATGACAAATAACTGGGGTCAAAGAATTTAACAGCCACGATAGAACTATGTTGAGTAAGTACCATCTCTACGTGCAGAAGCCGAGTTCCATCAATAAATTTCAGTTTGTTCTTGAAAGCAAAGTCATCCGCATAGCTCTTCTCCACGATCGCCACAAAGAATGGGCTGGACAAGAACCACCGACGGATTTTCGTTGGGATGTAAATAGTAACGACTTGAAGGCAAAATCTCAGTGGTTGATCTCTCAATATTTCATGTCTTTGTACTCCCAGTATTTTTCATTGTTCTGTGACAAAGAGGAACAAAAGAAAACATGAGTGAAAGAATTCACAGCAACCTGACGAAGAAGGATATAAAAACGCTTTGATAGCATGTAAAAATGCATGAGACATGATGAAGAAGACACATACCAAAAGTGATGAAGCCGAATCTTCACCAAGGGTCTAGATGACCTCAAAATAGCTCCGTCAATTAACGTGAAGAATAGTTAACTGGGATTGAAAATGTGTTGTAGCTGGAATAGCACCAAATGTCCTGCACAAGGAAGCACAGGTCAGAGGTCCCGGGGGGGTTGGCCCCGGGAAAAACCCTCCGACGCTCAAGTCAGTTTGGGCCATATCTCACTGAGATTATAATTTAAAGGATGAGTTAGGAAGTTCTCACAGTATTTGCTGAGGAGCAGAGTGTATGAATTGGTTTTGGGGTATGAAAGATTGTGTCCCCTCCTTTGTCTTGATTGGCTTGCCTTTATAGATCTTTTTCCTGCTTTAAGCCACTGATAGTAGCTTGGAGAAGACACTTGTTTAGGACAGAAAGCCTAAGATGCAATAGGTCTGCTGATGTGATTAATAGTCTGACTGATGTAGTCAATAGGTCGGCCTGATTGATGTAACAAGTAGACCGGTTGTTGTGACCTTGGCGTGTTCAAGAAGAATAGCCCGCTGTAGTCACTATATTTGTTGAGTATCTATGTTTGAGGGTCCCAAAAAATAATATCTTAGCACGGTTCATTTGCTGTGGTACACAGCTGAACCTTGCCGAAGGGCATGACTAGGCCTTGCCGAAGTGCATGACTTGGCCTTATCCCGTGAAAACGGTCTGAAGTGCAGCATTTGAGTATGAACTGAAGTTGGTGTCGAGGCTGAGACTGAGGTGCAGCTGAGGCCGGACAGCCATGCTGCAGTACTTTGAATGCTGAGCTACTGAAATCGAGCCGTTGACTGTTGTTGACTAACAGGTGGTTCAGTTATGGTTTATCATTTGCCCCCAAATTTTGTGTGGCTAAGCTGAACTGCGAAGGCAAACAAATCTTGTTCCAGTAACACAGCAACCCTTCATTTTTTACGTGGTCATCTTCTTACTTGTGTAGTAATTCCCGCTTTTAATGCAAACGCTAATTCCGATGCCTTATTAATGCTTTTTCGGCGGTTCCATTCCCCGAGGGAGGGAAATGCGTGAACCTCTGCCTTTTTGAATTTCAAATTTCAAATGAAAAGGAGAACCTTTTTGTCTTCTCCTGCCTATAAATAGAGACGTTTTCTTCCCCCCATTATGCATTCTTCATTTAACTTCCCTGTCTTTGATGTCTGTCTTGGTTTTCCATAGTGTTTTTCCTTTCAATCCAGTCCTTCATTTTTATGTAAACATTTCCGAAACATGTATACTTCTTTTTGCCCCAAGAATCTGGAGGGTGACCGTGAGGTTCAGTCCTTTCGTGAAGAATTTGATCCTGATGGGGACAATCTTCCTTCATGGAGGTTGCGCCTTTCTAACAAACCTTTTTTAGTTACTGCAATATCCTCCGCTTTAGTGCCCCTGTCATTTCTTTACAAGGATTCTCTTTCAACACGCCCCTTTCCAGCAAAGGTTTCACTTTGCTGTACTTCAAGGATAGATAGGGCAAATAAATCGGTCCTGCTTTATTTGCCGCATTGTTGCCCTTGCCTAAGCTTTATTTCACTACTACCATGTATTGAAGATGGCCTGCGAAGAATGTAATCGCAATTGTTTCTTGCTTCACTGGAAGAAGAGAGATTTGCGCGATTGATGCTTGCCAAGAAGTCTATCCAGATCTGGATAAGGAGCATTCTGAGCTCGCTGACCTCCATAATCCTAAGACTGAAGCTGTATTTAGAAACCAGATTGCTTAGTTCTAGAGCGGAGTTGATCTCAGAGAGGAGGAAGAAATTTGCACAGTAGAATAGGATTTTTCCTGTAGACAGTTGTAGTTGTAATAGATTTTGTACTTAATGAAAATCTATTTTTCCCAACTTTTGCTCCTCGTCTTCTTTCAGCTTCTTTAACAGTCTTTGTCGTCAGCTTGTGAAGTTTTATTTTCTTTTCCTCCGTAGTGAATGCAAATATTTGTCTTTGATTCTGCGAATTTTTTGCTTTATGCAAATATTTGTCTTCAGCTTCTCTTGCTCTAATAGTTTGCAAGTATTTGTCTTCAGCTTCACTTGCTCTATTTTAATAGTTTGCAAGTATTTGTCTTCAGCTTCACTTGCTCTATTTTAATAGTTTGCAAGTATTTGTCTTCAGCTCAGTCGAAAGAGTATCTTTTGTATACCTACTTTTTGCCGAAGTAATAAGCTTCAGCTTTTCCACTTGGCTCTTCAGCTTTGCTGGGTCTTGATGAATTTTAAGATGTGGGAAAAACTTTGTAGCCTTCTCATCAATCTTTTTAGCTTTGCTGAGCTAGAATATAGGCAAATCTTGTCTCATTGTTGAGACTTGCTGAATCCCTCAGTTCTGCTGAGGTGGAAATATGGGGAAATTATCCCGCTGTTGAGTCCTGCTCAACCTCTCAGACCTGCTGAGTTGAAAATATAGGGAACTTATCCCGCTGTTGAGACCTGCTCAACCTCTCAGACCTGCTGAGTTGAAAATATAGGGAACTTATCCCACTATTGAGACTTGCTCAACCTCTCAGACCTGCTGAGGTGGAAATATAGGAAACTTATCCCGCTGTTGAGTCCTGCTCAACCTCTCAGACCTGCTGAGTTGAAAATATAGGGAACTTATCCTGTTGTTGAGACATGCTCAACCTCTCAGACCTGCTGAGTTCAAAATATAGGGAACTTAACCCGCTGTTAAGACCTGCTCAACCTCTCAGACCTGCTGAGGTAGAAATATAGGGAACTTATCCCGCTGTTGAGACTTGCTCAACCTCTCAGACCTGCTGAGTTGAAAATATAGGGAACTTATCCCACCGTTGAGACCTGCTCAACCTCTCAAACCTGCTGAGTTGAAAATATAGGGAACTTATCCCGCTGTTGAGACTTGCTCAACCTCTCAGACCTGCTGAGGTGAAGGTAATGTTGAGACCTGCTCAACCTCTCAAACCTGCTGGGGTAAAGAATTTCGGGAAACCTGTCTCATCTTGCTGAGACCTGCTCAGCCTCCCAGGCCTGCTGGGGTAAAGATAGTGTTGAGACCTGCTCAACCTCCCAGACCTGCTGGGTAAAGATAATGTTGAGACCTGCTCAACCTCCAAGACCTGCTGGGGTAAAGATAATGTTGAGACCTCCTCAACCTCCCAGACCTGCTGGGGTAAAGATAATGTTGAGACCTCCTCAACCTCCCAGACCTGCTGGGGTAAAGATAATGTTAAGACCTGCTCAACCTCCCAGACCTGCTGGGGTAAAGAATATCGGGAAACCTGTCCTATCCTGCTGAGACCTGCTTAGCCTCCCAGACCTGCTGGGGTAAAGATAATGTTGAGACCTGCTCAACCTCTCAGACCTGCTGGGGTAAAGATAATGTTGAGACCTGCTCAACTTCCCAGACCTGCTGGGGTAAAGATAATGTTGAGACCTGCTCAACCTCCCAGACCTGCTGGGGTAAAGAATATCAGGAAACCTGTCCCATCCTGCTGAGACCTGCTCAGCCTGCCAGACCTGCTGGGGTAAAGATAATGTTGAGACCTGCTAAACCTCCCAGACCTGCTGGGGTAAAGATAATGTTGAGACCTACTCAACCTCCCAGACCTGCTGGGGTAAAGAATATCGGAAAACCTATCCCATCCTGCTGAGACCTACCCAGCCTCCCAGACCTGCTGGAGTAAAGATAATGTTGAGACCTGCTCAACCTCCCAGACCTGCTGGGGTAAAGATAATGTTGAGACATGCTCAACCTCCAGACCTGCTGGGGTAAAGAATATCGGGAAACATGTCCCATCCTGCTGAGACCTGCTCAGCCTCCCAGACCTGCTGGGGTAAAGATAAGGTTGAGATCTGCTCAACCTCCCAGACCTGCTGGGGTATGCCCCCACTTTCTTTGTGGGTGATAGATAGGCATAAATTATTGATCCATGCACCATATGGTAACTTAACTTTACTGGCTGAATACCAAATAAGAATGTCCAGTTGAATACAAGAAATTGGTCCATTGATAACATAAGGCTGAGACAGAAGATACCGGATGAGCGTAAGAAGCGATAAACCCTGATTCGATTGAATCAGGGACTATTGCCGTTATATCAGCCTTATATGCTCAGGAAACCGTATCCTCCTTTCATCAGAATCTGAATCCTCATCACTTAGGAAACCTTGATGAGACCCAGGTTTACAACTCTCATCTGGAGGGGGCCTACCAAAGTCTAGCCTGTTGTGGAACATAGACCTCGGATTATAAAAGCGTTGTAGGTGTCCCAACTTGATAAGATGCTCAATCTCTTGCCCGAGCTGTCGACAATCTTCTGTATCATGTCCGATATCATGATGATAGAGACAGTACAGTTGGTGGTTTCTTTTGTGAATTGGCCCAGCCAGGGGCTGGGGTTCTTTTGCCAGAGACTTTTTTCTCATGTAGGAAAGGATATGGGCTTTTGAAGCCAGCAGAGAGTTCCTTTCTTTTCCTCGGCCTCCTAACCGAATCATAACAGAGCACCTTTCCTGCAACGGTGCTTTGCCTTTATCGTCAGCTTTCCTATCATGTTTGAAAGGCAGGGAAACCTTTTGATTGCATCTCAAGCTCTAGTGGCTAGGCTTTTGTTCTGGTCGTCTCGCCTAGGCCATAAACTTAGCCTGACGCCTGGTACAGTAACCAGGCTGAGTAGGAGAATATTCCATGTGATCCAGTGGGCGAGGGTTATTGGAACGGGACCCACTGGACTTTGCTGCAGATGCCTTCCCCTTCATCTCCCTCATTACAGCTTGGAAGACCTCTGGGTTTTGAGCCACATAACGTATGGCTCGTATGTGCTCTTCATATGTGAAGGCAATGGAAGTTGAGGATTCTCCTGTCTCCATGGAGCATTGATCAGTTTGTTGCTGAGAAGATCTTTGGCTATCTTTTTTTACTCATCTTTCTCTCAATAGCTTCCTAATATAATTAGAAAAGCTCTGAGCAATAGTTAGAAAAACTTTGAGTATCTGTTTTCTGGGTTAAGGGACTAAGGGGTCCTCCTTCTAGCGCCAAATGATGAAGCCGGATCTTCAGCAAGGGTCTAGATGACCTCAAAATAGCTCCGTCAGTAAACATGAAGAATAGTTAACTGGGATTGAAAATGTGTTGTAGCTGGAATAGTACCAAATATCTTGCACAAGGAAGCACAGGTCAGAGGTCCCGGGGTGTTGGCCCCGGGAAAAACCCTTTGACGCTCAAGTCAGTTTGGGCCATATCTCACTGAGATTATAATTTAAAGGATGAGTTAGGAAGTTCTCACAGTATTTGCCGAGGAGCAGAGTGTATGAATTGGTTTTGGGGTATGAAAGATTGTGTCCCCTCCTTTGTCTTGATTGGCTTGCCTTTATAGATCTTTTTCCTGCTTTAAGCCACTGATAGTAGCTTGGAGAAGACGCTTGTTTAGGACAGAAAACCTAAGATGCAATAGGTCTGCTGATGTGATTAATAGTCTGACTGATGTGCAGAGAAAAAGGGGTTTGAGTGATTTCAAAATGCATGATTTAAATAACGTGTATTAAAGAAATGCATGACATATTTCATGGCATGACACGTTGTTGCATAAAAGTTGTCTTATATAGTTCATATATAATGTTGTCGTACTAACGAGCCATGAAGCTTTAAAGCTTACATCAAATGGCAAACATTTGTTGTGTTTGAACTATTTTCAGGTGCCACCATTAATGAACTAAACTAGTTCATTAAGTGAAGTACTTAGTTAATTAAACTAAGTAGTTCATTAAAGGAAGCAATATTTGGAAAAGGCACAAAGGCAACAAGGTGAAGAAAGGAAAGTCTTCCACTCTCCTCTCCACACATATATTACACGCCATTATGTATATGTATATATATATTTTCAATTTTTTTTGAAAAAAAGGCATGTACACATTTATTCCAACGTACTACCGACACGTTATATATTACGTACGTTAACGTCACACCACTATAATTAACTCATATTTATGAGTATATTCAGCTCTTATATCATATGATATAAGTCATGGTGATGACAAATTATACGACACATTAAAAGCTTCTAAACCGAAAATTGTCGTATCGGGCGAATACCGAAACTTCGCCAACGTGTCACGTACTTGCCATAAATAGATGGCCAGCCCCTACACTTCAAAAATGGCCACCAATTTCGTGGCTTACATGGTATGTGCATCCATAAAATCATTCCATGTTGGCACACACAAATCACCCCACATTAAGGCCAAATTGTGGAGATTCCAATTTCAATTTTGTCACATGTCTAGGCGCCACTTTAATTAGCCTTATGAGATGAATATTAAAGTTTAATTTATGTATATTATGTGTAACATAATATATATAACATGTGCAAAAAGTTGGAATTTAATTAGAGAAAAATCGGGTAATCGATAAACATCGAAAATTCGGTTTTCTACGTACACGACACATGGAACGTTTTTGGCATATCATATAACATGTATCTTGACACTTTTTACATATTTCATACATCTCAAAGTGTTCTAGAAAATTAAATTAAGGTCTGATTGGAATATACCATATGTGTATTATTAAATGTGCACTATTTTACAAAGTTTGCAAAAATAAAATTCAGCACATGTATCCACACATTATACACGCCTATACCAGCTTGATGGAGCATATGTGGAGTCTTGTTGGCATATTGATTGGTCAAGAATGAAGGATACAGTGTTGGTAACATAAAGAAAGGAACTACACAAGGTAACATTTCAAACTTATGTCTCATTTGTAACACATGCTGAAAATTTCAGCATGTGGATTATTGGCTGGCCGATTTTTGTAACATATGAGGGATATTTTACTTCTTGATTAAGGTGGATTAATTAGAAGATAATATGGAAGCATTTTGAATAGGTTATGGAATTTAAGTGGTGATATTTTTAAATATCACACATGCTGAAAATTTCAGCATGTGTGAATGTATAATGACCGAAATATAGGCCACATTGTTGTCAAATTTTTATTCCATAAAAGATGAGAATATTGCATACTAAATGGTGATTGAATTATCCCTTAATTTCTTGGATCAAATCAATACAAAATTTGGTAATATTTTGAAAAGAATTCAAATGTTTCACATGCTGAAATTTCAGCATGTAAAGCATCATAATGGCCGAATTTTTTAAGGAGTTTTGGAGAAAATTGTCTTGAAAATTTTATGTGATGATCTTGGAAGTTATGGTAACTATTTTATGATGATTTTGGCACATGTTTTAAATGTTATTCTCAGATTTGTCTAGTCATCAAATGATGACAACATCCAACCAATCAATAAGTGCCAAGTAAGCAAGAGCTTAATGATCATCCAATGAGAAGATGCCAAGTAAGCAAAAACATGTCACAATGATGCCATATACTCTTCCAAAGACTTAGAAGATAATTTTCAAGAAGGGAAGAGGACTCCAAGGGGGCGGCCATATTGTTAAAAAGGAAGGAAGAAGAGCAAAACAAGATTAAGAACAAGTCTTGCAAATCAAAAGATCAAAAACACCTAGCTTCTTCTCCTTCTACACTCTCTTTCTTTCTTCTTCCTAAAAGCCTATTGTACTTACATTCATATACTTGAATAGGCTTCTTATAGACCACCACATATTCTTTTATCATTGTAAAAGATTGATCAAGGTGTGATCAATCTTAGACTTGCAAGGTGGTGGTGTTCGTGTGCATTGTATTCACATACAAGGTTTGTAAAGGATTGGAATTGGTGTGTAATTCCATCAACCCTGTGGTAAGGTGTTTTTGTGTTGTGTGATTAGTGTGAACCGAGGAAGGTATCCTCGAAGACCGGAGTAGGTTGTTGATAACCGAACCAGTATAAAATTCTTGGTGTCATTTACTTTCAGCACTTACTTTCAGTTTCACCACTGTTTATCGTTTTTGATCACGTTCATAAAATAGTAAACGGATTTCAAAAATCACGAAACTTTCAGAAAACATAGCCACACATTTTAAGGTTCTTTTGGTGCAAGTTTCAACCCTTTTGGACAAGTATAAGTCATTCAAACGTCCAAAGTTCTAAGACTAGTACAGTCTGATTTTCAGGCTTGCAAAGGTTGAGACTTTGATCGTATTTGACAAACTTTCCAAAAGAATTTTTCAAAACTGTTTCAACCCATTTAAATAAAACTAATAAGGGGTTAGTATTTAAATTTTCAGAGCATTTGGAGTTAAGGACAAATAGGAATTAAATTTTCAAAACAGACTACCAGTTCTGGCAGATTTGCGCAATCTGACCGCCAACAAATTTTCAAGGGGTTAGAGGTTGAATTTAAATCTGAAATTTTTAGGAGACACTCATAACATCCGAAGCTAAGTTCTCTCCAAATTTCAGAATTTTTGAAGACCTGCAACCTAGTTTTCAAAACGTTTTAAAACTGGTCCTAAAAACAGAAACTGTTTTCAGAAGTTGGTTTTTGATTTAAACAAATTTTAAAAAACACATTTTCCGCACCCACTATTCAACCCCCTCCTCTAGTGGTGCCTTGCAGATCCTACATGATGTAGTCAATAGGTCGGCCTGATTGATGTAACATTAGACCGGCTGTTGTGACCTTGGCGTGTTCAAGAAGAATAGCCCGCTGTAGTCACTATATTTGTTGAGTATCTATGTTTGAGGGTCCCACAAAATAATATCTTAGCACGGTTCATTTGCTGTGGTATACAGCTGAACCTTGCCGAAGTACATGACTAGGCCTTGCCGAAGTGCATGACTTGGCCTTATCCTATGAAAACAGTCTGAAGTGCAGCATTTGAGTATAAACTGAAGTTGGTGTCGAGGCTGAGACTGAGGTGCAGCTGAGGCCGGACAGCCATGCTGCAGTACTTTGAATGATGAGCTACTGAAATCGAGCCGTTGACTGTTGTTGACTAACAGGTGGTTCAGTTATGGTTTATCAAAAAGAAAATAACAAACTTGAAAGATAATATTCTAAAGAATGAAAAATCATTCACTTCATGATGTAAAATCTTTACAAATATACTAACATAC
This sequence comes from Eustoma russellianum, assembly GCA_036186865.1. Taxonomy (NCBI): domain Eukaryota; kingdom Viridiplantae; phylum Streptophyta; class Magnoliopsida; order Gentianales; family Gentianaceae; genus Eustoma; species Eustoma russellianum. The sequence goes on along the minus strand of AP025040.1, from coordinate 24,707,798 downwards.
ATGGTAAGTTCCCAAAAGAGCTAAACAAGACTCTTACTATGTTGATACCTAAGGTCTCTAATCTGAAAAATGCATCTCAATTCTGCCCGATAGCTCTTACAAATGTTGTGATTGAAGTGATAAGGTCATTGCCAATCGACTCAAAGTATTATTGGCAAGATTATTTCTGCATCCCTTTGCGCTTTTGTCCTTGGACGCCAATCATCATATAATATTGTCATAGCTCAAGAATTAAGGCATACGATGCGTATGAGCAGAGGCAGGAATGATATATGGCTCTGAAGATCGACCTTGAGAAGGCCTATGATAAGGTACATTGAACCTTCCTTCGGTGGCTACTTCTTATGGTGGGATCCAGTCAAGGCATGGTCAATTGATTATGTACAACATTACATCGGTGACATTATAAGTTATTTGGAATGGTCAATGCTTGGAACCATTCCAACCACAACGAGGTATCCGCCAGAGAAATCACCTTGCACCATACCTTTTCCTATTATGTATAGAGGTCCTAAGTCAGATGATTAGCCGTGCTGTTACAGATGGTGTGTTATACCCGTCCTCAGGGGTATCAAAAACGAAAGTTAAATTACTAATCCTAATTAGAATAGGAAAAAAATAAGATAGAAATTGAATAAAGGAAGTAACCTAATATCACTCGGACTATACTACTTGAAATATTATCATTCTACATCTATAAGTATACACATAGGACACCAATTAACCCTACATCTATTCTTCCAACAAAAAAAATGGCAGCCATCATTCTTCCATGCCTCAATCCGGAAGCAGCAGTTGCAGGAGTACCTTTGGCTGGAGCAGTTTCGGCTGCAGCACTTTCGTTTCCAATCTTCACTCCAATAGTTTTCCTAGGAAAGCTATGAGATAGTTTTGATGAAAGTGATCGATACTATTGGCTGGCGGTAGGAAGGAAGAACAACCCATTCTTGTCCGTTTTCAACTCCGGTTCTTGTATGTTATCGTATAACCGAGATTAAAGGCAAGTAGCCTTGCTATATTTGCTATGTTTTTATAATGTTATTATGTTATTTTCCTATGAAAACCGGATCATACATAAGTATATGTGGTTGCATAAATTGGTGAATATACATGTGTTCATGGTTGTGTATATATAAATATATATGTGTGTATATGTAACAGTATTAAATTGTGCTTTTCTTGCAACTGCCGAACATTAATGGTGGAAATATAGATTTGCATGGAACCTGACACTAGAAAGCCAATTTCTTATCAAACACCTTCTTTCCCATTCTATTTTCCTTCAAAACTATTTTCCATTTGAGGCACGGATTCGGAACCAATTACTTGGTATCCTTAATATCCCTTATATATAATCCCACGTGTTCTCTGCCATTTCCAAAGGAAATTCTTTCTGCCACTATCTCCAATATGTGTGCATATGAACCTATTGTGTCTCCTTTTACGTGATGTGAGTGAATATTGTCAAAATCTAACAATCAAAGAAATAAACCAAAGAAGATGAAAATACTTGAGATTAGAGAAGGAGAGCGAATGGAAAGAAGGAGGAATCGATTGAAAATTCTGTAACCGTCTCTGCCGGGTTGCAACTGTAACCCGGCTTATACATAGCGCAGGAAGAAGAAGCGTGTAAAATTACTGAACTACCCTTACTAAACCAATTACACATATTACAGAGAAAAAGGCAAAAATAGTAATTTCATTTCCTTTTTAAATCTCCCGCGTGCCAGCTCTTCTTCAAGCTCTGCCTCCTGTGCGTTCTAACCAACCCAACTAACTCAGCTTCTCAATCCCACATGCCTCTTTATCAACACACAATCTGAACCTTTGATCTTGCTATTAAACCCATGTAGTTACATCCTCCTGCATCAATTCAACTAGGTACTATTCAGATCTTCATAATGTTTCTCATCCCCGTGGTCTTCTCCATGCCAAATAGAACCTCCTTCAACACCCCCCTCAATCCTTACTGAGCAAATATGTTACAGACTCCCAAAGTCTCAGTCAGGATGCACAACCTATGAGAATCCACTTCTTTTGTAAAGATATCAGCAAGCTGCAAATGAGTGTTAATGAGTATAGGTTTAACAATGACTTCTTGATATTTGTCTCTTACAATGTGATAATCGATTTCAATATGTTTGGTTCTCTCATGAAACAATGGGTTTTCAACAATGTAAATGACACTTCTATCGTCACGAAAGATATCAACTAGTTTACCATGTTCAACTTTCAGTTCCTTCAGCATATAGAGAATCCATTGCACCTCACATGTTGTTAAGGCTAGAGCTCTATACTCAGCTTCTGATGATGACCTAGAGACTATTGTTTGCTTCTTTGCCTTCCAAGAAATCAAGGAACTTCCAAGCAATACACAGTTTCTCGTTACAAACCTCCTGCTTTCAGAACAACTTGCCCAGTCTAAATATAAAAAACTTGTAAGCTTCAAATCTCCTATGCTAGGATACATCAGACCTTGCCCTAATGTGCCTTTCAAATATCTTAATACTCTCTGAGCTGCTTTGAAGTGTGTAGTAGTGGGAACATCAATAACTTGGCTAAGCTGCTGTACTGCATAAGTGATGTCTGGTCTAGAAATAGTCAAATATAGCAGCTTCCCAATCATCCTCCTATACGCTCATCCTCCTATACGCTGATATATCATCTATGAGGTTTGAATCATTATATACCAGCTTAAAATTTTGTTCCATAGTGCTCTTAGCAGGCTTAGAAGCCATGGTTCCAGTCTCTTGAAGCAACTCCAATGTGTTTTTCTCTGGCACAATACAATCCCCCCTGATACCTGGCAACTTTTAAGCCTAGAAAGCACTTAAGTGGTCCTAAGTCTTTAATTTTGAATGCCTGATGCAAGGTGGTTTTGAGGTTCTGTATTTCATGGAGTGAATCACTATCTACTAGGATGTCATTAACATATAGTAGAAGGACAAGAAACACATCTGTGGTCTCCTTAATGAACATGGTATAATCATTTTTAGATTGAGTGTACCCATTAGATATCAGAAACTGAGTGAGTTTCTCATTCCATTGCCTACTGCCCTGTTTCAAACCATAAAGTGACTTAGTAAGTTTGCAAATTGTTCTAGGGGCAAGAGATGGTAGACCTTCAGCAATGTCATGTAAATCTCTTGATGCAAATTTCTATGTAGGAAGGCATTGTTTACATCAAATTGGTGAATGTGCCATTTTCTGATGGATGCTAAGGCCATTATCAGTTTAACAGTGGTCATCTTAGCCACTGGAGAAAATGCGTCACCATAATCAACACCAGCCTGCTGTGTATACCCCTTTGCAATCAGCCTGACTTTATATATCTCAATACTTCCATTAGCATTCCTCTTGATTTTATATACCCACTTGCAGCCAATTGGCTTCTTTCCTTCAGCTAACTGCATCAGGCACCAAGTATTGTTGGCCTTTAATGTTTCCAACTCCATATGCATGGCCTGCTGCCAATGAGCTGACTGTGCTGCTTGGTGATAGGATATAGGTTCTTGCTGCACACTGATGTTAAGCACGTAGTTTTTATAACTTGGTGTCAACAGATGCAATGAATAATGAGACTGCAAAGGATATTTAGGAAGGTGGCTGACAGAGGAAGTGAGTTGATTACAATGATAGTCATGAAGATAAGCAGGTGGATGTCTTTGTCTAGGGGGTCTTGAAGGAATTTCAGGTAGTAAAATGTGTGGAATATTAGGATCATGAAGTAACTGTTGATCTTCTGGGTTGATGATGAGAGGGATGTTAATATTGAATTGAGGGGTTGCTGAAGGTAGAGGTGTGGATTGGTGTACTGAGGGTGAAGGTGTAGAAGTAGTGGGTGTCTGTGATGGAGAAGAAGTGGATGAACTAGGATGTAGCGAGGAAATTACAGGGGTTTGGTTTGGATGGACACAGAATGTAGGATCAGAATGAGGTGTAATAATGATAGTAGGAATAGAGCATGGCTGAGTGTGTGGCTGAGAGAAATTTGTGTTTAAGGGAATTTCAATGGATGCAAAGAGAAAGTGATGTTAATCAAACTGGACATCCCTAGATATGAGCATGTCCTTGGTTTCAAGATTTTGCAGTAAATAGCCTTAAGTGGAAGATGGAAAACCTAGGAACAAACACTTGATGGCCCTAGGAGTAAACTTTGTCATGTTAGGTGAATGATTGTAGGCATATGCTAAACATCCAAATATCTTGAGGTGTTGATAAACAGGTTTTGTTGTTATAACATTTCAAATGGGGTTTTATGATGAAGAATAGGAGTTGAGATTCGGTTGATAATGTACACAGCATGTGTAATGGCAAAGCCCCAGTATTACATGGGCAAGCTAGCCTGAAACTTTAATGAACGTGCCACTGTAAGTATGTGTTGGTGTTTTCTTTCAACTAGACCATTCTGTTGTAGTGTATATGCACAACTGGTCTGATGAATCATGCCATGCTTCGAGTAAAAATCAGGCATGTTAAACTCCTAGCCATTGTCTGTCCTAAGGACTTTTATAGTTTTCTCAAATTGAGTAACAATGTGTTGGCAAAAATTTTGTAGTACTTGGTTTTCAACAAATAAACCCAAGTATATCTACTGTAATCATCAACAATAGTAAGAAAAAATCTCTGAGCAAACAGTGTAGGGTGTTTATTTGGTCCCTAAATTCAACATGAACCAGGTCAAAAGAGTTTTTGGATACAGAAGAAGAAACTGGAAAGAGAAGTTTTCTAAGCTTAGCTAGGGGGCAAACTGAACAGGGAATAACAGATTCCAATACCGATATTGAATCATCATATTTCTGCAATTCTTTTATTTTCAGAACAGAAGCATGTCCTAGTCTGCAATGCCATAGGTTGCTGCTTGTATCAGATGCCTTTGTGGCAAGAAAAACTGGACTGGATTCACCACAGTAGGACCTTGAAGATAGTATAAACCATGGGACAGCTTAGCTAAACCAATCATCTTCTTGGACAATTGGTCCTGAATCAAACAATTAGCACAATGAAATTGAATGAGAAAGCTAGGATCAGAGGTAATCTTACTGAGGAAAAGATGATTCAAAGCAAAAACTAGGACATACAGAACATTTTTAAGAGTCATAGTGGGGCTAACAATAATTGTGCCAATATGTGTTGCAGACACTATCATCTTTGTATGGAGTTTGATTGTAATGTGTTTAACAGGCTTATAGGAAGAAAACAAAGATAGATGGGATGCAATATGATCAGTTGCACCAGAGTCTAAAATCCATGTGTTTAAAGCACCAGTATGAGTGTTACCTGCCATCTTATCAACCTGAGCAGACATGACAACTCATTGAACATCAGGTTTTGCATCTCCCTCCAACTCATCATCTTGCTTGCTCAACAACTTCAACAACCTTTGATTCTGTTGAGGTGTCAACATGAGTGACTGGACACTCTTCTCAATCAGCCCCTTCTCATGCTCCACATCAATCACTTCAGCCATATTGATTCTTGGCTTGGAACTACCAAATCCTGGTGCATATCCATGCTTCTTGAAGCATCGTTCAATAGTGTGTCCTGACATGCCACAATAAGTGCATTGAAATTTCTTATTATCGCCAGAGGCAAACCTTCCACCTCCTCTCCTAAATGCACCTGTCTGTTGTCTCTTCACATACACATTAGAAGCCATACCTTCTGAACTCTCCATTTCATTCATCAGTGCAGTATTACCATCAAGAGAAACCAATGAAGAATCAGACATCACTTTTCTTTCAAATTTTAAAGCCATAAAAAAAGTTGTATTAATATAAGGCAGAGGTGTCATTACAAACACCTAAGACTTGACTGGATAAAAATTATCATTAAGTCCTTTCACAAACTTAATGACATATTCACTCTTAACATACCTTTTCATTTCTATGGTTACGTTGCACCTGCAACCTCTACAGTTACACAAAGGCACATGCCTTAAATCCATGAGTTCCTCCCACACAACCTTCATCTTAGTAAAGTAATCAGTCACAATCATAACATCTTGTTTAATGCAATAGAAATTTTCAAGCAACTCAGATAATCTGAAAGGGTTTGTACTTCCATATCTTCACATCAAATCATTCCATCCACATATCAACAGCACTATCATACCACATAATACTTTGTGCAATAGAAGGAGAAACTGAATTCATTATCCAAGATTGAACCATAGAATTCACTTGCCTCCACACATAATACTGAGGATCTATTTCCAGAGGTTTGGGGATTGTACTGTCTATGAAGCCTATTTTGTTCTTCGCCAGCAACGCCATTCTGAAAGTGCGGCTCCAGGTATGAAAATTATGAGCATTAAGAGGAGGCTGAACCAACACAGTTGCAGGACTGTCACCAAGATGCAAATAGTAAGGATTTTGTAGCGAATTCTCAACATTTGGATTCTGATTCACTACTGTTCCAAATACTACATTCTCCGATTGACTATCAACAGATGTACCACAATTGTTGCTTGGAGATGCCATTCCAATCAAAATCAAAATCACAGGAATAAACAAAACACATACCAAAAACTTCATTCGCAGCACTATCAAAGAAAACATGTTGATCACAACCTCATAGGCTCTGATATCATTTCAAAATCTAACAATCAAAGAAATAAACCAAAGGAGATGAAAATGCTTGAGATTAGAGAAAAATAGCGAAAGGAGAGAAGGAGGAATCGATTGAAAATTCTGTAACCGTCTCTGCCGGGTTGCAACTGTAACCCAGTTTATACATAGCGCAGGAAGAAGAAGAAGCGTGTAAATTTACTGAACTACCCTTACTAAACCAACTACACATATTATAGAGAAAAGAGCAAAATAGTAGTTTCACTTCCTTTTAAATCTCCCGCATGCCAGCTCTTCTTCAAGCTCTGCCTCCTACGCGTTTTAACCAACCCAACTAACTCAGCACCTCGTTCCCACATGCCTCTTTATTCAACACACAATCTGAACTTTTGATCTTGCTATTAAACCCATGTAGTTGCATCCTGCTGCATCAATTCAACTAGGTGCTATTCAGATCATCATAATGTTTCTCATCCCCGTGGTCTTCTCCATGCCAATTAGAACCTCCTTCAACAAAGATCGAGGGAGATTGTTGTTGCCTAGGCAGCGGCTGTGCATTAAGGATTTATTTATGTGCATTATATGTGTATTGAGGCAAAAGTAGCATATATGATTTCATATGGATATCGAATTTGTAAAAAAAATGTGCTGGCCGAAATTTGATTATGAACATTTGGAAAAATTCAACAAGCTGAGTTAGGCGTTTTCAGAAGCATTATATTGATACAATATAAAGTAGGTACGGTTATATATATTTAGTGTGGATATATATGCATATATAAAGGCTTTATGGAAACAAGAATGATTAGAGTCCTTTGTTTTAGTAAAGTCAGAAAGTTGCCTATGATTACGTTGCAAAAAAAACTGTTTTTCAAAATATTTTGTTAACATCCTTTTCATTAGAATAGTGCAGCAACGTTTTTTTGAAACAATAACAATTATCATAAAACTTATTATTTGTATTTGCAAACGATGGTTATTTCCTTTATTATATAAAATAATTTGAAAGATGTTAGTTTGCAATAGATGTTAATATATATGCATGAATAAAAACAGAAAATGAAAAGAAAATTAAAGCAATATAAAAAAATAGTAGGGGAAGATAAAAATAAGTAAATAAAAGAATAAAGTGTTTGGAAGCCTAGGAAAAATAAAATAAAATATAGAAACCTAAAATAAAGTCTAGAAATATAAAATAACGGTAGAAGATAAAATAAAGTAATGAAGTCTAGAAGTATAAAATAACGGTAGAAGATAAAATAAAGTAATGAACCCCACGCAATATAGGGTAACTACGCAATATAGGTAATACGTAATATAGAACGGAGCATGCAACATAGGAGAACCGGAAGTGTGAAAATGTGCAGCATTCATGGTATGTAAATCCCTTGGGGACAAGTGACTTCACGATACGAAGCATGTGCGCTGACTCTACGTTACAGAGCGTGTGTGCTAACTCCATGTTACGGAGCGTGTACGCTGATTCCACGTTATGGAACGTGTGATAGGACCCCGGGACATGCAGTGCATGACATGATAGAAAGAGCATAACGTGTGATATGATGTGATCGGGTGTGTGACACAGTGTGTGAAAAGGCATGCATCATGAAGTTGTGTACTGCATTTCATTGGCTGAATGTGTGTTTGTCCTACGATTCAGTTATTGGTGTTAGTTATAGTTGTTTTTCTTTATGTGTTTATGTATTATTACTTGCTTGACTGGTTAGACAGGCAAAAAAAGGTAAATTTATTTGCGAAGAGAAGCATGCTATTTTATATTATGTTATTTATTTATTGTATTTATAGTTGCTTCTCTGTGTATGATCCTGTAATAAATATAGTCGGGCTACTTGTTGGAAGATGTATGTCGCTCACCCCCCCCCCCCTCTTTGTCAATCAGTTTTGCAGATAGATATGTAAATGAGTTAGTATACCATGGAAGATCGGGATTGGAGATTCCGAGACTAAGGATATTCAGACGAGACTTTTGAGGATTTAGTTCAGGCTGTTATTTCGATATTTGAGGTTTATGTATTTTTGAGATTAGTGTTTATCTACATTTGACCAATGTATTGATTCAGATTTGACTACACATTGTATTAATGAGGAAGATTATTTTATCGAGGATTTTTTTAGTTATGACTTCCGCTGAAATCGAGTTACGTTATTATGATGACATGTAATTGAATTGCATCGACGCCTTGTATTCTCCTGAGCCAGATACGGCGGGTGAGTCATTTCGAGTATTAGGATTCGGGACGGGTCGATACATGGTGATTGGGTACCAATACGTACATTACGTAACGGCCCAAAAATATCTCATCTTTTCTTTGACGATGACTTACTATTGTTTGGGGCTGCCACTAAAAGCAATGCCGAGATGATGAAAAAGATTTTATTGGACTTTTGTCATTTGCCGGGGCAGAGTGTCAGTTTAACGAAGTCTCAAATGTTTGTCTCGAAGAATATCCTGGGGCGCTTTCACCCAAAATATTTTTACTAGCTATGGACTTTGGTGTACTACGGATTCAGGTCCTACCTTGGGATGCCTCTAATACATGGCCTTATAGGGAAGCGTACATATGAGTTCATTGTTGATAAAGTTCAGGCGCGGATAAGCAGATGGCGAGCCAAAATACCCTTTTTAGAGGTGAGAAGCATTCTGGTGCAAAGCATAATTTTCTTAATGCCTACGTATGCTATGTAAACCGTACGACTACCAAGCTGTTTGATTGATGAAATCAAAAAAACTTTCAAGGAGTTTTCTTTGGGGAGAGATGGGGGGGAGTCGACGCTTACATTGGTATTTCTGGCGTGTCATCTGTCAACTGAGGCTTGGTGGTGGATCGGACATTAAGAGACTTCGTGATATGAATATCACCATGTTAGCTAAGTTGGAATGGCAGTTATTAACAAGGACAGATCTTATGGGTTCAGGCGCTTATCCATAAATATGGTAATGTCCTATAGGATCACACATCAAGAACCTCCTCTTCCCTATGGCGACACATTAGGAGCACAATTCCGCTGCTACGAGTTCGACTGGAGTCGACGAATACAATTGACGATGACATTAGTGGAAATCCACAGTGGAAAGGGTCGGCATCGGGGAAATTCTCTCTTGCTAATGCGTATAAATGTTTGGTATCTAGCTCATCGTAGTCTCATATTGGTTGGAAACATATTTGGACTATGAAGGGACCCGCTTAATCTCTTTCTTTGGCAAATTTGCCATAATGGACTCTCAACGACCGCCCTTCTTCATATGAGGCATTTAACTACCGATGCTACATGTATGCTTTGTGGTCATTCTTTGGAGGATACTATGCATGCTCGAAGGGATTGCTCTTGGGCAAATAATGTTTGGAGTCAATTAATCTGCAACGAGCCTCGACACTGTTTTTTCAGCCGATATTCTTGCAGGACTGGACCTTCATGAACTTCTAAGCATCTTGGCAAAATTATTCCACCATCGTTGATTGGTGCTATATTTTTCGAGGGAGAGTGTTTAGCATATGGTACTGAAAAATCAAATTACGCATGGCCGTATCTCTAAGTTGCCAGCTCCAGTTTATGTTCATAACGAGATACTTAAACGACTTGGTCTGTTAGATTATGTACATAAAGCTAGATTCGATAATGTAGCGGATACTTAGTTTGCCAATGAGAGTGAGAAACTCTTTGTATTTTTGATATATTTCAATAAAGATGCCATTTCCTCAAAAAAAAATGAAGAATATCGTGCTTAACTTCATCTATCTATTATTTACATATCACGATGATCTCAGCCTAACTAACTTGCTCTCCATGCACATTTCACGTGCGCTCTCTTTGCTCACACTTGTCTTGCTCAGCAGATTAGATCACATCCATTTTAGATTTTGCAACATGTCACGTCTAGCAGGAAATATAATCTCTAAGTGAATTATAAGTGCAACAGGGTGAAGTTGATCCAACAGGCATTCCAAAGCAGGTAAGGATTGCCTCCTGCGTTCTCTTTTAGTCCAAAGGCAAATTTCATTCAATTTTTAATCTCGTATGAGGTTCACCAATATATTTTTCTTATATTTCATTGGCTGCATTGAGCATATGCTATTTGGAAAGAATGGTCAAATATATTAGGCTGGAGCATGGGGTAATAATCAAGGGTTGTGAGGGTGACTAATAGGGATCATGCATGGGTAGTTGGGCCCCCTGTAATCTTTTAGCAATGATGATGGCTTATGGAGGTCATTGATAAAGATCATGGGCTTTTAGGAGCAAATTTAGAATCCTGGTTAGAAAAAAAAAGATTGAACCCCAACCCCAAAGGTCTTTCATACCCTGACCTGACAAGGCAACTGGTATGAGGAATCAACAAATTTGCGCGAGGAATGAAAAAATTTAGAATCCTAAAACAAGTATTCAAGGTTGTAGGACCATCTCTAATATTCCTGCTCCAAGAATTACACATGGGGAGACACTGGTACGGATCTTGAGTGTTAGAAAAAGGTATATGATATGGTACCAAAAAATGAATTAACAAGAAGAGTAGAAAGCCGAGACACAACAAAAGTTGTTGTCCTTAAAGCTAAAATGTCTCAACCACGAGTGAGGTGAACTACGCGGCACAAACCTCCCAGGATATAACAGCTTCTTCCTTTCGTTCGCTCTATGAGAGGAAGATGAACTTGCACAGGAGAAGTGTTTGATATTGGAGGAAGAGGAAGAGAGAATTGGAGGAGAACTAATGCTGAAATTTTCAGAAACATGCAAATGTTGTATATAACATTTAAGATAGCAAGACCTTATATTCATAGGTCTTGGGTTGTGTAAAATCACACTTTGAAAACCTATTTCAGCAGTTTAATTAACCTCCATGTCAGTTGAATACCATTCATGTATGAAGGGAGATGATTCTTGGATCAAAAGATGCAATTCAAAGTGAAGAGTTCTGTCTTTTGGCACATCGATCCATCGATGTCGACTTCCAACTTTGCATCCTGCCAACATAGATGTATCGATCTATGTTGGACAGAGACTTTCAGCTTTGCATCCACACCACATTTATCGATCGATGTCATCGATCTATGTCCAACAGAACACTCAACTTCATTTGAGCTTTCACTTGTTTCTATCCAACTTACACATGGATCGATCCAAGTGATTTCTTTCAAATTTAAAGTGTTAAAATCATCTTTTAATCTCCCAAACAACATCTTACATGTTTATATATAAGTTTGGAGCATATTTTAAAGTACTTTTAACGTACTTTCCAACAATCCCCCACATGATCAAAACTTATATACAAACATTTCCGAACATTATTAAACCAAACTCTCTACTATCAAATGAAGACAATGACACATAATGGACAATGACTTGTGTCTTGAATTGCCACTTACCACAAGAAGAAGTATATAAACAGAAATAAGATGACATTGACGTTTTGAATTTTACCTCTATATTTTTTATATAAACTTACAACCGATAGGTCATTGGCTAGCTTCAGGCAAGTTCGCCATGTGGTACGATATCGGCCATGCACCATGTCCCAGGCTTTCATAAGTGCTCTAGTGAGTTGTTTCAAATTCTCATAGGAAGCGGCACCACTTCCACTGCTCACACCAGCATACAACATGGCTATGAATCCCATGAAGAGATTCTAAAAAATCTCACCCTCATTTACTTGGAGCGAACACTATCTTCAACAACGCCATAGGGAAGGACACATTGATAATGTTAAGTAGGATTCTTCTGTGACTGATTATTACAACATTAAACCCCGTTCGCAAGATCTCTGCTAATAGTGGGTTGGGTTGTCATCACACAGAATCCACTTCAAATGGAACAAGTCCTATCTCCCTCGATGTTTCGTGGACCAACTTTTTGCATAGTCCTTTCATCAAATAGTCAGCCAAGTTAAACTTGGATCTTACAAATTCCAAGTTAACCACCCCTGAACTCATCAAATATCGCACAATATTGTGTCTCAATCGAATATGATGACTCTTTCCATTATAAACTCTGTTATTTGCTCGGGCAATCGCAGCCTGCGAATCAGAATGTATAGATTAGAAGGCATAGGCTTAGTCCATAAAGGAATATCTACAAGCAAATTCCTTGACCATTCGGCTTCTATACATGCAAGTTCTAAGGCAACAAATTCAGATTCCATTGTTGACTTTGCTTTACATGATTGCTTAGATGATTTCCATGAAATTGCACTCCCATCCAAAGTAAACACATAACCATTAGTTGAGTTAACTTCATCATTATCAGTTACCTAATTACAATCATAAAATCCTTCTAACACACAAGGATGTCCACTAAAGAACAATCCAAGATTCATAGTTCCTCTAAGATATTTCAAAAGTCTTCTTAGAGCACACAAATGTGCATTACTTGGGTTGTGAGTATATCTAGCAAGTCTATTTACAGCATATGCAATATCAGGTCTAGTGCAATTCATTAAATACATTACACTACCAATTATTCTTGCATATTCACATTGAGAAACACTATCACCTTTATTCTTTTCTAATCTTCCGTTAAGATCAAATGGTGTACTTACATCTTTGCAATCAAAGTGATTACACTTCTTTAACACTTTTTCAACATAATGACTTTGACAAAGCATATAACCCCCACATTTCTCAACTAACTTTAAGACCAAGAATAAAATCAGCATTACCCATATCTTTCATGTCAAAAACCGATGACAAAAATGATTTGGTTCTATTAACAATATCCAAATTCGTACCAAATATCAATATGTCATCAACATGCAAGCAAATAATCACACCGTCTAGATTCTCAAACTTGCTATAAACGCATCTATCACTTTCATTTACTACATATTCATTCGCCGTCAAAGCATTATCAAATTTCTCATACCATTGCTAGTGGCCTGTTTTAATCCATACAAAGATTTCTTCAATACACATACTTTGTGTTCTTGCCCTTTCACAATAATTCCCTCAGGGTTTTTCATGTAGATTTTGTCATCTAAGTCTCCATTTAAAATGCCTTTTTAACATTCATTTGATGTATTACAAGTTTGTAGATAGAAGCTAATGCAACTAGCACCTTGGTTGTTATTTTAGCAACCGGTGCATAGATGTAAAAGAAATCTGCTCCTTCTTGTTGAGTAAATCCTTTAGCCACTAATCTAGATCTAAACTTATCTATAGTGCCATCTGCCTTCAGTTTCCTTCTAAACACCCACTTACAACATATAGGCTTACAACCTCTAGGTAAATCTACCACTTCCCAAGTATGGTTACTCATAATTGAGTCTAACTCACTGTTTATTGCTTCTTTCCAAAATATTGCATCTATGGATTTCGTAGCTTCTTGATAAGTTTTTGGATCTTCTTCTAAGATAAACACTTTAGTAAAATCATTACCAAAGGTTTTCTCAATCCTTTTTCTTTTTCTTCCTCTTAGTGAATCTGGTTCTGTATTACCCCCATTTTTGCTAGATTAACCATTTCCAAAAGGAGAATGACCCGAAACCTTTTGTTGTTTCATAGAAAAAGTAGTCTCAAAGAATTCAGCATCTTTAGACTCTACAATTGCAGAATTTTCAACAGTCATAAACCTATATGCCGCACTGTTTTGTGCATATCCTATAAACACACAATCTTTGGTTTTTGGTCCGATTTTGTTCCTTTGAAATTCTGGAATACTGACCTTTGCTAAACACATACACTTCCAAATATCCTAAATTTGGAGGATACTCTTTCCAAAGTTTATAAGGGGTTTTATTGGTCTTTTTTGTGGTAATCTATTCAATATATGACAAGCACAAAGAATAGTTTCACCCCATGAACTATCCGGCAAACCGAGACTAATGAGCATAGCATTAATCATGTTCTTAAATGTTATATTCTTTCTTTCAGCCACACCATTAGATTGTGGAGTATATGAAGGTGTTACTTCATGAATTATGTCATGCTCTTCACAGAATTTTTGCAATGAAGTAGTCATGTACTCACCCCCTCTATCGGATCTTAATCTTTTGATTTTCCTTTCTAACTGATTTTCTACTTCTTCTTAAATTTCTTGAACATGTCTTCAGCCTCATCTTTATGACTTAGTAAATATACTCTAGTGAACCATGAGTAATCATCAATGAAGGTAATATAATATCTTTTACCTCTTTTACTAACGTGATTCTTGAAATCACGTAAGTCACTATGAATGAGGTCTAGTTTATCTAAGACTCTTTCAATATTTTTAAATGGTTTCATATAATGCTTAGCTTCAACACAATATTCACATCTTTGAAACTTATCTTTGTTTGTTATAGATATGACATTCATGCTTTTTAATCTTTTTAATGCATCAAGGTTAACATGACCTAGTCTAGCATGCCAAACGTCAGAAGAATCAATCAAGTACACCGAAGAAGTATTATGATTAGTAATATAGGTAGCATCAAGTACATATAACCCGGCATTACAAAACCCCTTCCCGATGAACTCTCCATCTTTGGTAAGTACTAACTTATCAGAACCAAAAACAAGTTTAAGATTGGTCTTGTTTAGAAGTGCTCCAGAAATCAAATTCCTACGTATAGTAGGAACATAGAGCACATTACTCAATTCAAGACTTTTCCCCGAAGTTAACTTGGGGAGCACTTTCCCTTTCCCGAGAACACGGGTTCCTCGTGCATCCCCAAGAAAAACTTGGTCTCCACCATCTATTTCTTGAAAATCAAGAAATAGATCTCTAATGGTAGCAATGTGTCTGGTTGCTCCGGTATCAACCACCCATTCTGTTGCACCCTCAACAAGGTTTACCTCATCCACGACGACCGTATCGACGATTTCCTCGTCTTTGCTTTCATTTCTACTATTGTGCTCCACCAGGTTCGCATGGCCACTCCCTTGTCCTTTTCTTTTGTTGCAGAAAAAGCTTTGTGTGCAGCCTTTCCGCAAACCCATCAAAGTTCTTTGGGCTTCTTTTGTCCATGCACAATCTTTTTACCTTTGTTGTTGTGAGTTTTGACATTCTGAACCTTTGGTCTCTTTGTCTTTATATTGTGCTCCAGAATGTTGGCCTGAGATTCATTCTCAGCACCCTCTGCGTCCTCCAGCAGGTTGTTTCTTCAATATGTGTGGCACCTCATGTTTACCTCTCCTCTTGTATTTGCTCTAAGAAGAAGGTAATTTCTCTAACAAGGAGGCAGCCTAGAACGTCTCATCTATCTTGATGCCTTCTTGTTTAAGATTGTCCACCAATTGTTGGAAATTATGGATTTGATCATTGATAGGTATGTGGTCAACCATTTGAAACTTGAGAAACTCACTGACCACATAATTTCTTTTTACAATATCTTCATAACCATACTTGTTCTGAAGTGCTTTCCAAATCTCCCTTGCATAAGAGAATTTGACATAAATGTCAAACAGGGAGTTTGACAGAAAATGCAGGATATGACCCCTGCAGGTAGTGTTGTCGACTTCGTGCTTGAGTGCTTCTCCTTCATCAGTTGGTTTCTCCGTGGTGAGAACGTAGGAGATAGATAGCATCTCAAGAAAAAATAGAACTTTTGCAGACCATCTCTTGAAGAATTTACCGTCAAAAGGTTCTACCTTGAACATATCAAAGACAACATGATGTTTGGTAGCCATATCAAAGGAGAATTTTACGCTTTAAGATTGTTAGAAAAACATGTATGATACGGTACCAAAAATGGAATTAACAAGAAGAGTAGAAAACCGAGACACAACAAAAGTTGATGTCCTTAAAGCTAAAATGCCTCCACCACGAGCGAGGTGAACTATGCGACACAAGCCTCCAAGGATATAATGGCTTTTTCCTTTCGTTCGCTCTACGAGAGGAAGATGAACTTGCACAAGAGAAGTGTTTGATAGTGGAGGAAGAGGAAGAGAGAATTGGAGGAGAACAAATGCTGAAATTTTCAAAAACTTGCAATTGTTCTATATATCATTTAAGATAGCAAAGCCTTATATTTATAGGGCTTGGGTTGTGTAAAATCCCCCTTTGAAAATATATTTCAGCAGTTTAATTAACCTCCATGTCAGTTGAATACTGCTCATGTATGAAGGGAGATGATTCTTGGATCAAAAGATGCAATTCAAAGTCAAGAGTTCTGTCTATTGGCAAATCGATCGATCGATGTGATCAATCGATGTCATCGATCGAGACTTCCAATGTTGCATCCTGCCAACATAGTGTATCGATCGATGTCACATCGATCGATCGATGTGATCGATCTATGTTGGACAAAGACTTCCTGCTTTGCATCCACACCACATCGATCGATCGATGTTATCGATATATGTCCAACAGAATACTCAACTTCATTTTGGCTTTCACTTGGTTGGATCCAACTTACACATGGATCGATCCAAGTGATTTCTTTCAAGTTTAAAGTGTTCAAATCATCTTTCAATCTCTTAAACAACATCTTACATGTTTATATGTAAGTTTGAAGTACATTTTAAAGTACTTTTAACGTACTTTCCAACATTAATTTGTGGGGTCTACTACTTAATCCTAGGTTGTAAGGCACATATGTTGATTCCTCGCACTAGTAGGGAGATAGCGTTTTGGGGTGGCTAGTAGCAAGCCTGGGTTCGGAGACCACATCTAGAATCCTACAAAAAAATATCCCCAGCCCGAGGTTAGGTGGGTGATCTTTGAAACACTCTAGCAGGGATCTTGAATAATCATAGCCGTTGATGAGATCAAGAGTTGTGAGCACCGTCGGTAGAATGATATGAGATGAATCTTGGATTGTGGGACTCACATCAAGAAATGATCTTAGGTGGTGGGGCCACATATAAAATCGCCCATCTGTAATTGTAGGACCCGCTGATAAGAATTATAGGTGGTGGGGCCACATATAAAATCGGCCATCATTAATTGTAGGACCCTCCGGTCAAAAATCTCTTGCCCTTAGGGCACATGTAAAGTGTCTCTCCTAACATTATATTTGGCGGCATTTTTCCTTCAATTGGCCAATGTGGTATATTTGTAAAAAGGTGATGTGTCTTCTTCTCATGAAGCCACATCACCAATTTTTCAATTTACAACCAATTTTTACTCCTACTTTAAGCATTAATTTCTCATTTACCCGATATTGAAATTGAGTGGTTCAAAAGCCTAAAATCTACTCATTACGTAAACAATTTAGGGCTAATTAGTTTTCATTTTGATTAAAGGACACTAATCATAATTAAGCTTAATGTATGTTGGTCACCAACTTTAGACAAACTCATTTCCAAAATTTCTTCCAACAACAGTAACATGTAATGTTTAATAGAAAATACAATCTCCAAGTGAATTACAAGTCCAACAGGGTAAAGTTGATCCAACAGGCATTCCAAAGCATATAGGGATTGCCTCCTCTGTTCTTTTTTAGTACAAAAGCTAATTTATTCAATTTTTCATCTCCTGTGAGATTCACCAATATATTTTTCTTATATTTCATTGGGTGCGTTGAGCATATGCAATTTGGAAAGAATGGTCAAATATTCATGGGGTTTGAAGTAACCTCTAGAATTCTATGGCAATAATCAAGGGTTGTGGGGGTGACTGATAAGGATCATGCATGGGTAGCCCCCCCTGTAATCCTTTACTAATGATGATGGCTTAGGAGCAAATATAGAATCCTGAAACAAGTATTGAAGGTTGTAGGAACATCTCTAATATTTTTTTTTCACATGGATTACATATGGGGGACCACTCATACGCATCTTGAGTTGTGAGGTCCACTGCTTACTTCTAGGTTGTAAGGGCCATATGTTGATTCCTCGCACCAGCAGGAAGACAGGGTTTTGGAGTGGCTAGTAGCGAGCCTGGGTTCGGAGACCACATCTAGAATCCCACAGAAAATATCCCGAGCCCGAGGTTAGGTGGGTGATCTTAAAAACTCTCTAGCAGGGATCTTCAAAAATGATAGCCGTTGATAGGATCAAGAGTTGTGAGCAACGTATGTAGAATCATATGAGGTGAATCTTGGATTGTGGGACTCACATCAAGAAATGATCTTAGGTGGTGGGGCCACATATAAAATCGGCCATCATTAATTGTAGGACCCACTGATAAGAATTATATGTTTTTGGAGGCCACATATAAAATCTTGACAAATCTTACCATGGTCAATGACCACGTATGATTAGTTGATCATTAACCAATAAAATGTATAGAAAATTTATGGGCTTCTTGTTTTGGTCAATCATCCTTTTCCTTGAATGTACAAAAAATTTATTTGTCATCATTTTATTGGATCACTAATTGATCAATGACTACAATAACTACAATAAAATTTGTGCAAATTCTTATAGTACGGATACTCAGTTGTTGAGGGACACGTACGAATCACGATTCGTGGGGCCACCTCTCAGTTCATTTGTCGAAGATTATAGCTTCTGTTGGCCACCTTCACTCTCATTTAATCTTTAGATAGGAGAAGAAAAGAAAACTCATATTTATAGAATCTTACAACTAAATATAAATCATACTTTCCATGCAACTTTATTCATGTTTAAAAGGAGAAATTTTATAAGTCATGTCGGATTATTTTTATTTTTTTAGCATATAATACGGACGTTTAATGACCATATCTTTCACTTTGGAATGAAAATGACCCATAAGTTTTTTTTTTTATGACAGTTATGTTGTATACGATGATACATCAAGCTCAAAGTCTAGAAATACGTGATTGGTTTTGCTAGCATAATTTTATTAAGACTCCTGATAGATTTAAAATGAAAAGAAAATAGAAGTTATGGTCGAGAATATGCGTAGAAGCTCTCATAAACAATTCAAATAATGATCAGACCAATTGACCATAAACATGGGTATACGGCTGATTCAAATTTTGATTCTCGCACGTAGGAGATTCAAATTCCGAATGACTAATGACTAAAAAAAATGTAAAGGAACACGGCATACATAATTATTACCCTGTAGAATTTATATATATAATGGTACTAAAAGCATCACAACATAATTTCTTCTGATTCAATTATTCAGAGAGAGCAATTACATTTCATAGACTAAACAAGAAAGCAAAGAAACAAATCATTAAAAGAAACCATTGTCACATTTGGTTCTCTTTTGCTTCCTTGCCAGAATCAGCATAGAAAACTAGTCATCTAACAGTTCCCGGGCAATATCCTCAAGCGTGAGACCTCCCCTTGGCTGCTGCTCCATTTGCACCATTGGCGTCGCACCGCCAATTCCATCAAATGCAAAACCTGGAGGATGAGATACAAATCCGTGAAATGACTGAGGGACATGTGATGCATATGGAAAGACTGAACCACCAGGAGCAGCCCATGGAGCGGTTGGCGGCGGCGGCATCTGATACCCAAAGCCACCCTGGTTCATTACCCCATATGGGTGAGGGACATGTGATGCATTTAAGTGTGTCATGTGATGATGGTTTTGATAAGGATTCATAGGTGGTGATCTAGGGCTTGGCATCATAAGGGAAGCGATAGAGGGTCTTGCTATTCGAATCAACCATTCCACTGTTTCGCCAGGGGTCTTGTGCCCCATCCTTGTCTTGAGGGCAAAGACAACCTTAGCACATTCAATGGGCAAGGGGACTCTCCTGTCGCGACCGTCCACCTTCCGGTGATGGTCCTTCTGAATCTTCTTGGCTTTTGAAGCCTCTGCATTGGTTTGGGGTTTCATGTTTGAAGGCACTGAGGGAACTGATAAGTCCTCACGTTCTTTTTGGATGTAAATTCTGTCAAAGGTTGTGGTATTTATAGGTGCATGTTTGATTGTAGATGAGAAGATATCAGAAAGGTAATCAATTACCTGCGTGCACTTCGTGTCATTGGCATTTATTGCTTATATAAGATAAACTATCTTGTCATATTTTGGAAACCTTATAACTAGGCATTAACTAAACTTTGAAAAGTACTAGTTCGACATGGCATGTAACTTTGTTTGCATTTATGGATAAATCTATGCACCACAAAAAAAAAAGACATATAGCGACAGACAAAAATCGTCGCTATTTCGTCGCTACAGGCATATTGCGACGAAATAGCGACGAAAAAAGTAGATCGCGATATGGCTTGTCGCAAAGTGAATTTCGTCGGTGAAGCGTCGCTATATTGGGACGGAAAAATTTCGTCGGTGTTTCGTCGCACAGTTGCGACGAAAATCTGTCAGGTCTGCGACCTGTTATTGCCGTCGTTTTTTCGTCGATGTATTTTCTCGTCGCTATTTTATAATTTTTTATTTTTTTTATTTCCTTTCTGCGACATATTATTTCGTCGCAAAGTTTCGTCGGTATATTTTTTTCGTCGCTATTTTTAAATTTTTGATTATTTTATTTCTGGTCTGCGACATTTCGGTTTCGTCGCAGGTTCGTCGCTATTTTTTAATTTAATATTTAATATTAATTTAATATTAAATAATAAATATTTTTAATTTTTAAATAATACACAGTTTTTATTATTATTTAATTTTTATAATATATTTTATTTTGTATATTAAATCATTTGTACGAATGTTATACAGAAATACAGTACTTGCGTATTGAAGTTCGTATAATTAAACAACACAAACGAAATAGAATCCGTATAAATGTCATATAAAATATAAAAGTACAAAGAATATGTCAATACAATAAATGAAATAGACTGTACGAAAAATCAAAAAATGAAATACTATGCAGAGGAAGATGGAGGGGGATCATGCGGAGAAGAGTGACCATCAGGGGGAGGCTGAGGCTGCAAGGAGCTGGAAATGATAGAGATGATGAGATGCGATAGCTGCGAGATTTGCTAGTTCGTCTGCTGCTGCACCTGCATCGCCTGCTGCTGCGCATGCTCAACCACCTGCTGAAGCGACTGCTGCAGCTCCTGCTGGGTCTGAGTCAGCTGCGACCGCAGTGCTTGTACACTCTCCTCATGCTGCGCCCTGATGGTCTCCACCTCATGCTGCAGCGCCGCATGCTCTGATTCCAGGCGCGAAAGACTCTCTGGGGCCATAGAAGTCGCGGAGGTGCTAGCCTCAGAGGAAGCACCTGGATGCAGAACTTCGGGAAAGAATGGCGGCGCTGCTGATCCAACCCCGTACACCTCCCTCTTCTTCTTATTCTGAGGGCCGACGGTCCGAACCGCATCCCAATAAGCGCGGTTCTTGTCGGCCTCTTCTCCCCTAAGTGCGAGTAATCTGTTGTACTCGTCCTGAAATGAGAATAAGAATTGTTAGGGTTTAGAGTTTAGCAATAAAACAAACTAAGGAAAAAACAAATGATATCGTAGTCTACTTACACTGATGTCGCGGGCCTTCGCCGTGATCCAGTCCTCCGTTCCGTCGGAGGCTTTCTTCCGATGCGTCTTGTAGAAGAGATCGTAGGAGGCTGGCCACTCCCCCGTCTCCTCCTGCTGAAAGAATGAAATAAAATATGTTAGTGAAATCCATAATTTTAAAAATTTCGGCATGACCTATTCGTTTATTGGAGGTATCCCGGCCTTAAAGGCCTCTCCCAAGTCAAAGCAAAAATAAAAAGAAAAAGGCAAATGAACACATATACTACTTAAATTAACCATATACGAATACCAAAAAACAACAGCGCAACATAAGAAATCAATGAATATAAATAATCCACTTAAGTCAATGAATGTAAATAATCCACTTAAGTCAATGAATCTAAATAATCCAATGAAATCAATGAATCTAAATAATCCAATATTAAAATACTTACCATAGAACGCATCGTGGTGGCGTGGGAAACCGACCCACCTGAGTGTGTGGCAGGTGCTGGGCCCTGTACATTGCCGCTGCGCTGGTTCGCCGCGTTCCGGGTGCTGCGGGCTTGGGTAGCAGGGTCCATCCAACCTTCTATCCACCCCGTCCAGGTGGCCTCGGATACGTAGGCAGGCCTGGCATAATTGGGGTCACGCTCCCACTTGGTCTTGTGCGAGTTGATGAAGTCCCTGTAGCGTTTTGCGGCCCTATGCCGCCAGGCCTGCTCCACGTCGTGGACGATGTCAGCTGGCCAGCTGTACGCCTTCTGCAATTATTATACGGAGGAAAAGTAAAAACGTGGTTAGAAAAGTAATGATCGATTACGTATCAAAAACTGAAATTCACCAAATTTGAATACCTGAAACTCATCCCAGTAGAACCTACGTGTCTGCATGGTGACACAGGACCAGGCATATCCAGCTGGGTCCTGCCTCAGGTAGAAGGACCGAGTGATGCAACCGGAAATCTGGCCCTGGTCAGTTGCAAACCTGAAAGAGGTGAAGTTGTTAGGAAAAAATAAGGCGTGAAATATATTTGAAAACGTGTTAAAAAAATAAATCATTACTTACGTATGGGTATCATGTGACCAAGGGAGGGCACGACGCCCTTGTATGACACCCTCGTCCGATGCCGCATCAGACGCCGGATGAGGTGCTGAACCGGTGGGTGTGGGTGGCAGCGTAGATCGGGGGGTGCGGACCTCTCGGCAGGCCCTAAAAAGTCTGCGTCCGCAGCAAGAGCTGCGGTCGAAACCGACCCAAGCTGCTCATGCTGAGAGAGGAAAATATTAAACTCTCTTGAGATGTCATGTGTAGATGGTGGGTAGGTGGATCGAGTCGGTAAACCCTCACTAGCCATCAGATCTGCAAGGGTGAAAAATTTAAAAGGCACATTCAACGAGTTTAGGGTTAGTTGGCCAGACAAATAAGATGTCTAAAAAATGACATGTGTTTACATACATTTAATGCAAGATATTGATAATTTTGAAAATTTTGGCATGACATATTCGTTTATCGGAGGTTTCCCGGCCTTAATGGCCTCTCCAAAGACAAATGTATGTCCAACTCTCGAGCTTAGTAAACACCTTGAACTAGTATCATACCGAAAATCATATGCAAACCTCTTACAAAACAGTTTGTACATGCATCATTCATTGGCCAAGCACACCACATTTCTACTAATTCAACCTTTACAACAATTTTGGTGCATACGCACCCTAGTCACCAACAGCCCTTTTTCGGTACATGCAAGGCAAAATAGTATGTAATATCCAAAACTTATTTATTTTCATATCTTAACATATATATTATACATATTTCATCACATATTATATCTTAACTATTGAAACATACTATTGATAAAATTAAAGTCAATTAAGCCAAAAATTACTTAATGGCCGAATATATATATATATATATATATATATATATATATATAATACATATTTACACCGAATATATATATATATATATATATATATATATATTTAATACATATATATATAATACATATATAAACCGCCCCACCTCCGCCCCACCCCCGCCCCATCCAGCCGACCCCGCCCCACCCACAGCCACCCAGCCCCACGCATAGCCACCCCGCCCCACCCGGCCTCCACCCATAGCCACCCAGCCCCACGCATAGCCACACCGCCCCACCGGACCCCACGCACAGCCACCTAGCCCCACCCAGCCCCACAGCCACCCATCCCCTCCGCCATCCCCTCCAACACCCAAGCTACACCACTGCCCCTCCGCCATTCCCTCAGCCATCCCCTCCGCCATCCCCTCCGCCATCCAGCCCCACACCGCCCCACCCAGCCCGAATCCCTCCACCCCAGCACAATCTCTCCTCCCAAACTGCTCTCAAGTGTATAACAACAACGAAAACAAGCGGCATAATCCACAAACAAAATAGATCCTATAAAAACAAATAAAATAATAAAAACAAATGCACTAACCTCCTAAATAGCTTCTGCTGTATTCGCCGGAGAAGATGGGGGGAGGAGGCGACGGGAGCCTCTGCTGTATTCGCCGGAGAAGATGGGGGGAGGAGGCGAAGGAATTTCGTTGAAAATTTGGGGAAGGGGGAAAGGAGGGAAACGCAGAAATGGGGAAGAAAAAGGGGGATTTCAGCTTATCATCGAAATTTTGCGACGAAATAGCGACGAACTTTCGTCGCTATTACTGTGTCGTCGCTATTGCCTGTGTCGTCGTTATTTCAAATTTGCGACGACAGGTTTCGTCGGTAACTTGTCGGTGCCATCAGTATTGAAAAAAAAATAATAGAAAATATAAAGTACTTACAGACACACATTATGTATATACATGTGTATAAGTACATCAACACATACACACGTTCGCCTAATGAGGTACATAAGAAATTGTGACTAACCTCAATCTTCATTGTCATCCGCATCCTCATACGCATCTTCATTTTCATCTTCATTTTCATCTTCATCTACATGCTCGTCGTCCTCTTCATCCTCATATTCGTCTTCGCCTACATCTTCAATATTGTCAGACGGTTGTATGTTGAGATGAATTTCGATGAAACCGCCATTGGGGTCATTTAGAGGGAGGTTGTGCAGTTCAACATGTGTCGTATCCAGAACGGGCGGGTTTTCTTCTTGAAATGCGGCATCCGTGCCGTCTGAACCTGGCTGTATACTGACATCAAACTTGCTTGATTTCACTTTGCACACGGCTTGCCAGTCTTTTGAGCTCGCATTCATCCTCGTTGTTGGATACGATAGATAGTACACCTGGGACGCTTGACTAGCCGAAACGAATGGATCGTACTTTCTGTACCGTTGCCCTTTGTGTATGTCTACCAACTTATATCGGTCATGAACCTTTGTGTCAGCGTGATAACCTTCCCGAGTTGGATCGTAACATTCGCATTTGAATAGCACCACCCGCTTTATAGGCAATGCGGGATGTTCGAGCTCAATGATGTCAGTAAGGTAGCCGTAGAAGTCATCCTCGTCCGGGCTATTGTCATACCGCTTGACACACACTCCGCTGTTCTCCGACGATTTTCGGCTGGCATGGGAGACTGTGTAGAATCTATAACTGTTGACAAAACACATATCGTGGCGCGTGACTCTGTTCAATGGACCCTTCGCTACTGGTGTCAGAATGTAACCGTACTCATCGTCAGCCAGATGACCTTTGCTCGCCTGTAAAACGACAAGTAAGTATACATCAGCGGGGCAATAAATGCGTATCACATGACGTACACGTAACCGGCAAATATGTAAACTTACATGCCACCTGAACCAATCAGCAAACTTGGCATCTAACTCATTGTTTATTGCATCGCTCGATATACCCGGTGAACGGTGTTGCAATAAATCAACGAACAAGCTGAAGCAAATTACGAATGAGTACCCTGTATATCTTTGTAATATAATGGATATAGTAGCGCAAGGTATTTACAAATTAAAATTGGATATCGTTTATACCTCTGGAAACGGTCGACTTGACGGCAGTTGCGCAGAACATAAGAATGAGCAATCTTCAGCTCGCTGTCCCCCAATATCATTTCCTTTCCCTGTTCGTGAAATCTGATCGGATGTGTGAATATCGGGAGGACACCGGATCTGGAAATACCGTCGTCGTTCCGGGGAACATCTCTGCACCTCGACGGGACATCTGGATCGAAGTAATGAGACACGAAGGTCGAGGCTTCCTCCGTCAGGTAGGCATTGCACATCGAGGCCTCGACTTTCGCCTTGTTCTTGATGTTCAGCTTCAAATACCTGAGATATCTGTTCATATAGGGAATATCTGTTCAAATGCTTGCGCTTAAACACATAAGAACGGCACGTAATAAATAAGAGTACCTCTCGAACGGATACATCCACCTGTACTGAACAGGACCACCAACGCGTGCCTCGTATGGTAGATGACCTGGCAGGTGTTCCATTGAATCAAAGAAGGCCGGAGGGAATACAGTTTCCAGCTTGCAAATGATCAATGGGATTTCGCCCTCCAGCCTTGACATATCATCCGCCCTGAGTCTCGTGGATGTAAGACATCTGAAGAACAGACTCATCTCGGTAAGTGCTTCCCATACATTGGTTGGAAGCAGCTTGCGGAATGCAATGGGCATCAACCGTTGCATAAACACGTGACAGTCGTGGCTCTTCATCCCGTGCAAACTGCGTTTATTCATGTCGATGTTCTTAGACAGGTTCGAAACATGGCCGTCAGGAAATCTAGCCGTCCCCAGCCATGCTAACAACGCACTGACCTGCTCCGCATTTAGCGTGTAAGAGGACTTCGGCATATAGGATGTGCCAACGGGATGCAGCTCCGCTCGCATATTCAGGTCGCGCATATCAAGTCGTGCCTTCAAATTGTCTTTCGTTTTTCAAGGCACATTCAGCACCGTATTGAAAATGTTGTCAAACACGTTCTTCTCAATGTGCATGACATCCAGGTTGTGTCGGATCATATTGCTCTTCCAATATGGAAGCTCCCAGAATATGCTTCTCTTCTTCCACCCGATACAGTAACGGGCCAGGTCTGCGTTGTGGCTGCCGTCCGGATCATCAGCGACCCCCACGAATCCACAACTGTCTATCTCCTCCAACACCTCCGCACCCGTGAGAATCTCGGGCTTCATGTCCTTCTCGACGATGCCAGGCATGAACAACGTCACGTTCTTTCTGTACAAATGACATCTGGGCAGGAACTTCCTATGCCTGTCGAACCAGCAAATCTTACGTCCATGTTTCAAGGACATCGTCTTCACTTGCTTCATGCAGCAAGGGCAAGCGTATTTCCCCGCTGTGCTCCACCCCGACAACATAGAATAAGCCGGGAAGTCGCTGATGGTCCACATCAGCGCAGCGCGTAGCTGGAAGTTTTGTTTGGTCGATACATCGAACGTCTCCACACCAAACTCTCACAACCACTTCAGCTCATGTATCAATGGCTGCAGGTATAGGTCGATCTTCTGTTTCGGATTCCTAGGCCCCGGTGCGATCACAGTCAAGAACATGTACGGCTATTTTGTGCACATCCAAGGTGGTAGATTGTACGGCGTCACGATTACAGGCCACGACAAATACTGCTCTCCCGACTGTCCGAACGGGTTGAACCCGTCGGTGCATAAACCTAACCTAATGTTCCTTGTCTCCACGAAAAACCCGGATGTGTCACATCGAACGTCCTCCAAGCTTCACCGTCAGATGGATGGCACATCTCACCGTCTTTCGTGTAGTGCTCCGCGTGCCACCTCATTTGGCTAGCTGTGGCACCAGATGCGTAGAGCCTCTGCAGTCTAGGGGCGAGAGGTAAATAGTAGAATTGCTTTCTTGGCACGTTCCGGTTTCTTTTGTTCGTTCTCCACCTGCGTGTCCCATAGACACTGCACTTGTCTTTATCCTCGTCGATGCCCCAGTATATGATGCACCCCTCTAAACAACAATCGATCTTCTGAACCGGCAGTCCCAACGCCTGCAGCTGTTTCTTCGTCGAATAAAAACTGTCGACCATTGTGTTCCCTTCAGGAAGAGATTCCCTCATCAGCTGACACATCCCATCGTACAATCTCTCCGTCATGCGGTGCTCCGTCTTCATGCTCGTCATCCGACCGATCATGGACATCTGTGTGTGACTACCGCAACCGGGATACAGCAGCGTGTTGGCGGCGTTCAGCATCTCAAAAAACTGTCTCGCCTGAGGGTTTGGGTCTTCCTCCACGAATACACGCGGCTGTTCATCCGGATCCTGCATTTGTAAGTACTACTCTACCGTAAATGCGCCGGCGGCTGCGTCTTGCACCATCTGCATGTATGGGTTGTGAGATCCCTCGCCTATTTCTTCGGCATCAACCTGACCGGGTCCCCCTTCGACGTGTACAGTTGCAGATGTAGACGCCCCCTCATATTCGTCGTGGCAGTACCATGTATGGTAATTGTGCAAGAAACCTTGTTTCAATAAGTGAACCCTCACGTCAGCTGGATGCATATATTTACGGTTCTTGCATTTCTTACACGGACATCTAATCTGCGTTCCACTTTCATTACTCGTCGCAAAATCCATAAATTCTTCAAGACCTTCAACAAATCTAAAACTCCACTCCCCGTTGTTTACTCTCTCGTACATCCACTTTCTATCGCTCCTCCTCGGATCCATTTTCTCGCTATACCTTCAAAATAACAACAGCTATCTTTTCTCGGTGGTGGAAAACATCAAAATTTCACACAATAAGATTTCTTCCTTCTATATTTTCGTAGAAAAGTGATGATTTATGTGTTTGAAATGGGAGAAGAATGGGAGAAGAGTGGAAGAAGAAAGTTGCGTTTTATGGTTCTCAGCCTGCAATATTACCGACGTATTAGCGACGATATAGCGACGCTAAGCGACGACCAAGAAACACGAATCCCGGAAACAAACAAACACAAATACCGACGACTTAGCGACGACTCAGCGACGACCAAGAAACACAAATACCGACGACTTAGCGACGCTCAGCGACGCACGACGTATCTTCACACCATACGATGTGTTTCGTCGCTGCGGGCGTCGCTAAGGCGTCGCTATTCGGCGGTGTCCGCACAGTGCCCGACTGTTACACTTACGATGCATTTACGTTGCTATTGCGTCGCTATGTCGTCGTTGAATTCCCTATATAAATAGGATGGACCGTGACCCCCAACTACATAGAAAACAACCTCCTTTATAATCATAAAAAAGGACCCAAATATGGTTCGTACTAAAGCGCAAGCGCGACGTGGTAGTGGCCATTCAGCGGCAAGACGGCGGCCTATTCAACAACCCTCTTCTTCAGCGGTTCCTCCACCACCAGAATCATCCCCACAGGATGAGTCCTCTGAACCCAGTCTTTTTGGGCCACGTCGGGATCGCTAAATTGGCGATCTCCATAAAGAAATACAAGAACTGTGGAAAACAGTGGATGACCTGAGGGAGCATATTATGTACCAGGATGAGCGTCTCCAATACCTGGACACAAGGCAGATGCGGATTAAATCCAAAGCTGCACAGCTGAGACGCCTCCTGAAGGCGTGCGCAGAGAGTGTTGCTACTCTCTATTCGGATGACGAACAGTGAATTGCTCCTCTCCGCTATTCATTTAGATTGTTTTTTCATTATTGTCCTAGTATATTTTGTAATTTATAATTCTATATTAATGAAGTTTTATTTTTCTAATCATCACTTTCGTTTTCTTAATTTAAACACATGTTTAATCTCTTACGATCTTGACGACGCTAAAATACAAACAAAATGTAGCTCAGAAAAATTTGAGACGACTAATTCACCGACTAAACATCAACTATATGCCGACGAAACTTAATACAACGACGAGAACCTACTAAACATATCGACGAAACTTAATACAACGACGAGAACCTATTATCCGCGAATTTATTGTCGGTGTGCTGAACTTAACGGCGCTTTACCGACGAACTAGCGACGCACGACGTCTCTTCACACCATTCGACGCGTTTCGTCGCTACTGCGTCGCTATTCCGTTCAGTTCCCAACAGTTACAACGTACGATATTACGATATTATCTTCATCACATGACCTGATATTATCAACGAATTTAGCGACGGGTTGCCGACGAACTAGCGACGCACGACGTCTTCACACCATTCGACGCGTTTCGTCGCTAATGCGTCGCTATTCCGTAGTGTCCGTTCAGTTTCCAACGGTTAGAACATGCTTACGTCGCTAATTCGCTGCTAAGTGCGTCGCTAATTCGAACGAACCGTCACGCCCGCACACATTTCGTCGCTAATTCGTCGACTAATTCGCACGAAGCGTCACACCCGCACATATTCCCATCTTGGTTAACGGTCGAAAAATTCGTCGCAAGTTCGTCGCTATATCGTCGCTAAATTTACCTATTTATTCTCCAAACATCCGCACATATATATACACATATACAAAGTTATAAAACATCAAAATATGCCGCGTCGTTTTAGAAGAACCCCAAGGCGTGGTGGAGGGGAAAACAGTGCCCCGCCACAAGGGCCTCCTCCCCAACCACCATCGGTTGAGCGGGAGGGTTCCGTATCTGTGTATGGCCCACTACCGCGAGAGGATGCTCAAGAACAAATGCCGGAACAGGATATCGACTACCATATGCTGATAGCAAACATGCAACAGCATTCGAGGCAACTGCACAGCATGACTAGTAGGCTGCGGAAGTTGAAATTCAGATATTACAAGCTGAAGCGCCTCCTCAGAGAGTTCGCAGATAATGTGGCGGCCACTCTTTCTTCCGATGACGAAGAGTGAACGGCCCCTCTGCGCCTCTCTTTTAGATTTCTTTTTTTAATTTTTCGTTTTATAATGTAAATTTTTATTATTAAATTAATAAATTTTTTTTTCCAATCACTGCTTTCTTTTTCCTTAATTAATACATGTGTTTAATCCTCGACGAATCTGCGACGACACAACGACAAATCGGAATATGAACGAAAAGTAAAACAAAACATTTGCGACACGCGGGTTTCATCGACAAAAAAACTGACGATACACAACGCCAAGAACCTACTCACCGACGAATTTATTTTATCCGTGTTCTGGAATTTTAGCGACAAAATAGCGACGATATAGCGACGTAACGCTACAAACTACATAGCGACGAATAAAACACACAGAATAGCGACGAACCACCGACAAAACACCGACGAACGTATTAACCTGACTACTTTTTTGTTAGCGACAATGCTTTTCATCGTATTTTCGTCGCAATTAACGGCAAAAATGAGTGTATCGCAAATGCGTCGCAAAGTACCGACGAAACACCGACGAACCTTGGTTCGTCGGTGAATGTTTCGTCGGTAAATGAAATTCTTTTTGTGGTGATGGATCAATTTTAGATTTCATTGTCTGAAATATATCTTGTTTGTCATCTAACTACCGACGTTGTTGTTCGTGGTATTAACGAACCAAGCCGAATTAAATACTAGGTTTTCAAATTCGGACTCGTTTAGATAAACGAACTGTTTGACTCGGTTCGTTTAAGTAAACGAACTTTAAAATTGGTTTGAGTTTGGCTCGATAACCGTTTAACTATTTGAACAAGCCGAACAATTCGTGAATAGTTCGGATCGTTTTACTAAACAAACTCAAATAGCTGTTCGAATTCGGCTTATTTACTGACCATTAACGAATGAATACGAACCGAACACGAATAGAACTTGAACAGTTTGTGAACTATTCGGTTCATTGAACAGCCTTGTTATTTCTCAGTGAAAATTGTTACGTAAATTCATTATTGCGGATGATACTTATGAAATCTTCGTTTTTCTTAACCTAAAACTAAAGTAAAACGCGCTTCAAATTTGAATATATTTTTCATCCAAAACATGAAAATCTTTTTTTTTTTGATAAATGATAACATGAAAACTTGGTCCCAAATTGGAACATTGCTGGTAAATAGCAACGGGTTAGGATCCTCTGAACCCAAATCCTTCAACTCACGCGTTACCGCGCGACACGTGTCCCCTCATCTAACCTCACCATCCGCCCCCTGCTGCCACTTGTCACACGGTGACACGTGAGGTGAGAGGAAAGTGAATGAAGTGATCTCATCCCAATGGCAACACATACACGATAAGTTAATTTTTTCAATATGTTGAAAAAAGTCTTAACGTGTTATTTACTTTCAAATTTACAGTGCATAGATTTTTTTGGTTTATTGTCTAATTCTAAAATGTAGCCATTATTGTTTTGTTGTTGTTATTATTATTATTATTATTATTATTATTATTATTATTATTATTATTATTATTATTATTATTATTATTATTATTATTGTTATTATTATTATTATTATTATTATTATTATTATTTTCATTTTATTGTGATTATTATTATTATTATTATTATTATTATTATTATTATTATTATTATTATTATTATTATTATTATTATTATTATTATACTGGGTATATTACAAACGTGTGGACCTCAAAGTCAAGGATATGGCTGCGAACATTACAATAAATCTTCTGGTATGGAACTGCAAAGGACTAGGACAACCTCAAGCAGTTCATATTTTGCACATATTGGTGCAAAAAAAAAAAAAACACTTCTTGTTTTTTAAAGAAAGAGGCAGGCACTTCTGGAATTTAATAACCGTAATTATATGCTTAAGAAAACCACGAACCAACAAAACTGAAACCTAAGATTACACAAGATCAGCACAAAGCAAAAAAACTCAATTACAGTAAAACGAGAGCTCTCGCTGACTTAGCCAGGTAAGAGCACCTCTTCTTCCCTAGCATCCCGCGCAAGAATAGCTGTTAGAGAAAATTTATTGGGAGAATAACTTTTTGTCACTTTATTCAATACACTATTTCATCTTTGTATAGTACGTAAGAATACAAAATCATAATCTTAATCAAATCATATCAACTCATATCAAATCAACTATAAACTAGGAAGCTGAATGATGAGAATTACAACTAAATATATTCTTAATCTTGGATTGCTTCCTCATTTATCATTCGTATCTTCTTGATTGATTATATTGATTGTAGGATCTTCGAACACTCTCTCTCAAGTTGAGCATTGAGATCTCCAACGCTTAACTTGCGTAATACCTCAGTCAAAGTTCTCCCTGCAGAAGAATTAGGAGTTCATATGATATAATATCAGCACCGACTTCCGGTGTGAATGAAAAATATCGCGGAAGGTAAAGCGAAAAGGGACGAGTATTCTGTAAGTGTCTGGAAGCCTTTGTTAGGTCCGAAATACACTCTAGAGGGGGGGGTGAATAGAGTGTTTGGCTCTTTTGCAGAATTTTCTTGTTTGGCTCAACTCAAAATATATTCAAAATCAGAGCAAGAATGGGAGATGAGAAGTAGTGAATGAGTACACCGGATATAGAGTGGTTCGAATCGTAAATTATTCTACTCCACTACCACTTTGTTGCCAAAGTGGATTTTCAACAACTACTTTTCTTATTATGAACAATAAGAACAACCACAGCAACACTTACACTAACACCTTAGTGTAAGCACCAACAACAGCAACTTTTTGCACAAAATACTCTTGTGCAACTACAGCAACTACAGCTCTTAGCAAGAACAACTTCTTGCTACCTTAGAACTTCAACAAAATTCCCTCAAGAACTTCTTACAGTAGGTTGAAGAAATATAGTAAAGTTCACACTTTCTCACTAGTCTAAGCACAAGCAAGAGATCAAATGTTTATGGTTCCTCTTGTGCTTGACTCTCTTTCTCTCAATATACAACAATGAAGAGCAAAGAAAAGCTAAACAAGCTTTAAGCAAATTTACAAGTATGAGAGAACTATACAATAATGAAAGATGAAGCTAGATTATGTCAAAAGTGTGTATTTGCCTCATCCAAGCCTCCTCTATTTATAGATGAATTTCACCACGTTTCTGAGGCTCTCCACCAAGTCTTCATCTTCAAAAATGTCAAGATGGTGCCCAAATAGTCTTTAGCCACCCTATGGAGTGTTTTGATCTTGAATAGCCACCCTAGAGAATCTTAGACATGTATACAATAGTCAAGGAAGCATGTAATAGGTTGGGTTAAAGTCCACAAGAAATTTGAGCAAGATTGAAAAGAGAAAACATCATAAATCTCCCTTGGATTTTGTTTCAGCGTTCAGAAAATTTGAAATCTGGGGGACATCGATCGGTCGAAGTGCCTGGGGAGAGAGATCGATGTCCTCCAGAACATTGCAGTTTTTGAAACTGCCTGACATCGATCGATCGATGTCAGAGGCTGAAGTGACATCGATCGATCGATGTCCCAGCCTGAGAGATCAATGTTGGACAGATTCTTTTCTAACTGACATCGATCGATCGAAGTCTCTCTGAGGAGAGACTGAAGTGACATCGATTGATCGATGTCCCTGGGTTGAGAGATCGATGTTGGACAGTAACCTCTCTGACTGACATCGATCGATCGATGTCAGAGGCTGAAGTGACATCGATCGATCGATGTCCTTAGCCTGAGAGATCGATGTTGGACAGTGAGTTCCAATCTCAACCATTCTTGACATAGTGTAATTTTCTCATCTTGCATCAAGTCTTAAACATAAATTTAACTCATTTAAAACATCTTTTCATCATCAAAACAATTTATAACTTAACAATCTCCCCCTTTTTGATGATTTCAAAACCATGATTTAAAAGATGTTTTTACATGATATATTTTCAACTAAACTTGATGTTTTACAACTCCCCCTTAGTTCATGCTTCCTCATCATATGAACACATCAAAAATTTCTTTTCAACATGAAATCTACCCAAGATGTGATATCAATACCAAAATGATCCCCCTCAACCTATGCATCAAGTTTCACTTTTTCATCATCTCAGTATGTAACGCATATCAAGAAACTTCATGTCATGGTATACCAAATTCAACTTCTCAAGCTAAGCTATGTGATACAAAAACACCAATATCATATCAAGATGAGTCATTAAGATACCCATGCTTAACCAAACTATACCATGCCAACATGTCCAACCAACTATGCCAAAACATGCCATCCATATGCTAATGCCCAATCATGCTATATGCTAAAACATGCCCAAACATGCCAATTAAACCATTATGCCAACAAAACACTTAACAATTACTACTAAACCATCATGCCAACAACAAAACAGTTACCAACTACTTCTCCCCCTTTTTGAAAGCATCAAACAATAACATGGATAAGTAAAATATCAACAATGAGATACCAAGTTTTGAGATACATACGTAAACTCAAACTCTAAGTCAAACATAGAGAAAACTATTCTTCATCAGAGGAAAATGCTAATCCAGGAAGGCACGCTTTAAGTTTGTAATTGAGTTTATTATATTTCGTCTCGATGGTTGAAACACGCTTCTTGAGACCTGTATTCTCTTTTTCAAGCTCATCAATGCGTATAGCTTCTTTGGTCAAGTCTTCCCCCCATTGACCAAGTGTATGATGAATGTCGTCAATTTCGGCCTCCGCATCGAACTCTTCATCAGAACCATTTCCTTCCGTCATTGGGGCTTTTCCTTTGTCCTTTTGTGATGTGGAGGTTTGTTGCGGGGTTGGTTGTGGTGATGGATGAGAAGGGGTTCCATGGGAGGTTCGGTAGGGGATGGTGGAGGGATAGGATCTTCAGGCTCTTCCTCTTCTTGTTCTTGTTGTCCACCCTGTTTCTGAGCCTCTTTCCGCAATTTGTGGATTTGTTGAATGTTGGCTTTTGTGTAGTAGTCTTTGTTGGTAATTTGATCCGTGAATTCATCATTCAACTCCACATTGGTCTTTTTAAGCAATCTATATATGAGATTGCTATATGGAAGCGCTTTTGATTTCTTGGTGGCGGCTTCCAACATATTTGCAAACACAATCTCCCCAAAATTTAAAGGCTCCTTCATAGCAATACGATAAGCAACATAAAAATCTGAATTGCTTGGGAGTTTAGCTGACTTGCCGTTTACACAAAAAGTTACAATGGCAAGCAATAACCTATAAACCAACGGCATGTCATTTGTGTTCTTGGTAGGGTGAAAACCAAGAAATGTGTTTACCTCGTCCTCAGAGACTTGGTACTTATATGTAACCCACCTCCAGGGATCAAAATCTTCCAACCCCTCATCCGGAACCTCAAGTAATTCATTAAATGTCTTAGATGTAAACATCAACAAATTTCCTTTTATGATCGTATTCAAAGCATAAGGCTCCCCATGTTTATAATCTACCCACATATTTGCATAAAACATTTTAGTATACAGGGTAGACATGTTGGTCATCATTGAGACCTCCCAAACAGGTCTCCATTTTTGAACATCAAACCAATCAATGATTGGTTTTAATTCTTCATTGCTCAAGATATCCTCAATTTTGAGCAATTTTAATGGAATGGTAGCCCTCTTCTTGCGCTCCCATTCAGTGAATACCATTTGGGCTCTAAGAGTGATATAGGCAAATTTACCTGTACCAGTTGGCTCTTTCAAAGCATCTTTGTATTCTGAGGACTTGAGCCATAGAAAGTTGTTGATGGTTAGCCTACTCCTTGTGTCAGTCAACATAGTGCTATGAGAGGGAGTGGCTTTTTTCTTCAATCCTTGCGTTCTAGACCCCGTTGGAACTTGAGGATGTGATAGTTGTGCCTCACTTTCACTTTCATGAGAAGTTCTTGCTCTCTTGGAAGAGGGTTTCGTTTTTGAAGCCATTTGAGGTTTAGGTTTCAGATTTTTCAGAAAATAAGAAGAGATTGATGAGTTTTTGGAGATTTGATGTTGGATTTTTTAACAAATTTAAGATTTTGCAAGAGTTTTGACTGTGTTTGAGGGATTCTTGGCGTTTTTGGGGAAGAGGGTTCTAGGGATTTCGATTTTGGAGAGAGAGAAGTGAGTAAGAAGAAAGGGATAGCAGCTTTTAATCTTCTATCCGCGCTGACATCGATCGATCGATGTCTGGGACTTCGATCGATCGATGTCCTAGACATAGATCGATCGATGTCTTGTTTGACAGCAGTCTCTTATACTGTCACATGGATCGGTCAATGTCTTCTGAAATCAGCCTTTTTGACTATTTTTACCTTCTAGCCCATGTTTATCATACCTAATCTTGCTCTAATAGATTCGAATGTCTCGGTGGGAAGGGATTTAGTAAAGATATCCGCTAGTTGGTCATTTGTTGGAACAAACTCAATGCATATCAATCCTTTTTGCATGCAATCTCTTATGAAGTGATGCCTCACTTCAATGTGTTTGGTTCTACTATGATGAACCAGATTTTGTGCTATACTTATGGCGGATGTGTTGTCACATAGAATGGGAACTTTATCAAACTTAACATTATAATCATTCAAGGTGTTTGTCATCCAAAGTAGTTGTGCACAACATGAAGCGGCCGATACATATTCGGATTCCGCCGTAGAAAGTGACACACTATTTTGTTTCTTAGAGAACCAAGAAACTAGACAATCTCCAAGGAATTGGCATATCCCGGAGGTGCTTTTCCTATCAACGAGATTTCTGGCATAGTCGGAGTCAATATACCCTCTTAAATCAAAACATCCATTTTTGGGATAAAACAATCCAAAGTTCAAGGTTCCTTTTAAATACCTAAAGATACGTTTAATAGCAATTAAATGTGATTCCTTAGGCATACTTTGAAATCTAGCACATAAGCACACAGCATGCAAAATATCCGGCCTACTAGCGGTTAAATCGAGTAAACTACCAATCATACCCCTATATTTGGTTACCTCAACCGGCTTTCCTTTTTCGTCTTTATCAAGCTTTGTACTTGTGCTCATTGGAGTGCTCACACTTCTTCCATCCTCAAATTTGTACTTCTTGAGCAAATCCTTTGTATACTTCGTTTGAGATATATACACTCCATCTTGAGTTTGCTTGATTTGAAGACCAAGAAAGTAGTTGAGTTCACCCATCATGCTCATTTCAAATTCTCCTTCCATCAATTTTGCAAAATGCTCACAAAGAGAATCATTAGTAGCACCAAATATAATATCATCCACATAAATTTGAACAAGCAATTGATGGTTTCCTTGTTCTTTAATAAAAGAGTAGTGTCGACTTTTCCTCTTGAAAACTCATTTTCAAGTAGGAAGTTACTTAATCTATCATACCAAGCCCTAGGAGCTTGTTTAAGTCCATAAAGGGCCTTTTTGAGTTTAAAAACATGATTTGGATAATCATGATTTTCAAACCCCGGAGGTTGAGCTACATAGACCTCTTCTTGAATTATTCCATTCAAGAATGCGGATTTCACATCCATTTGATATAGTTTGAAATCCTTATAGCATGCATATGCTAATAACATCCTAATAGCTTCTAACCTAGCTACGGGAGCAAAGGTCTCATCATAGTCTATGCCTTCCTCTTGCCTATAGCCTTGGGCTACTAACCTAGCTTTGTTTCTAGTGATGTTTCCTTTATCATCCATTTTGTTTCTAAATACCCATTTAGTGCCAATTACGGGATGATCACTAGGTTTAGCAACTAATTCCCAAACATCGCTTCTTTCAAATTGATTTAATTCTTCTTGCATAGCTAATACCCAATCTTCATCATTTATTGCCTCCTTTATATTTTTAGGCTCAACTTGTTAAATGAAGGCATTTTCATTGAATTTTCTCCTAGTCATTATGCCTTGGCTAGTTTCACCTAATATCAACTCTCTAGGGTGATCTTTCCTATACTTATATGACTCCGGTAAATTTGATGTATCTACTCCTACTGCTTCATCTTCAATCTTAGGTTCAAGGGGATCAATCCTAAGGTCAATAACAATATTACCTTTTGGATTCTCAAATTTCTCTATATGACTTACTTCAATTATTTCATCATCATCACCATTAATGTTTGATTTATCCTCAATGAGTTCACTAAACTTGACATGAATTGATTCTTCAACTTTCATGCTTCTTTTATTATATACTCTAAATGCCTTGCTATTTTGAGCATAACCCATAAAGATTCCTTCATCCGATTTGAAGTCGAGTTTATCCAAGTTATCTTTGGTGTTAAGTATAAAGCACTTACAACCAAATACCTTGAAATAACCAATATTTGGTACTCTACCTTTCCAAAGCTCATAAGGAGTCTTTTTGAGAAATGGTCTTAAATATACTCTATTGATCACATGACAATCGATATTTACCGCTTCGGCCCAAAAATACTTGGGTAGCTCAAATTCGTTTAGCATGGCTCTACTCATTTCTTGAAGTGTTCTATTTTTTCTTTCCGCAACTCCATTTTGTTGAGGAGTTCTTGGAGCTGAGAAATTATGTCCATACCCTTTGGATACACAAAATTCTTGAAATTCTCCATCAAACTCACCACCTCTATCACTTCTAATTTCCTTAATTGTGTCCTCTCTTTGATTTTCTAATCTCTTACAAAGCTTTATAAATTCTTGGCATGCATCATTCTTTTTAGCTAAGAACATTACCCAAGTGTACCTAGAGAAGTCATCTACCACCACAAAGGTGTAATGTTTTCCACTTAGACTTGCCGTACCAATATCCCCATACAAATCCATATGAAGCAATTGTAGAGGTTTGGTGGTGGAGATTTCACTTTTGGGCTTGAAGCTTGTTTTAACAAGCTTTGCCTTTTGACAAGTGTCACATAAGCCATGGTTTTCGAAATTTAATTTTGGAAGACCTTGGACTTTTTCATTTTTGCAAATATCTTTGAAATTTTTAAAACTAATATGTCCAAGTCGTCTATGCCATAGTTGAGTCAAATCATTTTTGGCAACTAGGCAAGAAACATTTTGTGATATCAAATCATGTGTGCTAAATTTGTAAACATCATTTTTACGTATAGCCTCAAAAACAATCTTATTGTTCTTTTTCACAACACATTTTTTTTCACAAATTCAATTTGAAAATTAGCATCACATAATTGGCTAACACTTATCAAATTATACCTACATATAATACATTATTAATAGTAAAAGAAGAGTTACCAATTTCACCATGTCCAAGGATTTTGGCTCTCCCATTGCCAAAATGCACCGTTCCACCATCTTGGAGCTTGAGCTTGGTGAACAACGTTTTGTCTCCGGTCATGTGCGTTGAACATCCGCTGTCCATAAGCCATTTGGTTTCTTCTTCTTTGGCTACTCCATTTATCTTGAGAGCCTACAAAACCAAAAGATGTATGCATTGGTACCCTTTGATGGTTGGGTCCTTTAGGGTTAGTTTGTCGACCCTTAGGCTTCCAAACATATGTGCTTCTAAATCTAGCTCTACATGCTTTCTTCACATGTCCTAGTTTGTTGCAATGAAAACAAGTGGGTACATGCTTTGGTTTTGAATGTGATGAATTTTGTTGTGCTTTTCTATTATTTTCCTTTTTCTTTAAGGCCTTGGGTTTAATAGACGAAAGTGATGAATTAAATCCTAAACCGGATTTATCATTTCCAATTCTTTGATTTCCAAGTAGTATGTCTAAATTGTTTTTACCATTTGTTAGTCTTTGTAAGTCTAACTTTAGTTTCTCACATTCTTTTCTAATTTCTACATTTTTAAGAGCTACGGTTTAATGCATGGTGAGTAGATGTCATGCTCTTGAAACATAAAAATATTCTTGTCATGCAAGCTCTTATTTTCTAGGATGCATTTCTTGAACTCTTTCTTCAAATGCTTATATTTTAAATTCAATTTTTCAAAGTTATCTTGCAAATCTCCTATTTCATCATGCAAATTTGAAGGATTAGAATTTACCTCAAAATCATCTTCTATTGCCATGAGACAAGTATGTTGAATCTTTGGATTGTTAACTATTGCAACAAGTCCAACACCTTGATCTTCACTCTCTTCTCTTTCCGATTCCGAAAGGAGATCATCCCACGTGGTTACCTCCGCATTGAGGGCTTTCTTCTTTTGAGGAAAGACCTTCTTCTCTTGCTTTTGCGGCTCTTTTACGTGGCAATCGGCAATGAAATGACCGGGTCGACCACATCTATAGTAATTTTCACTTGCTTCCTTTTCTTTAGATGGTCTTTTGAAAAACTTTCTTGCTTGAGCTTTGTTTCTAGTTGCCATTCTTCTAAATTTTCTTACTAGAAAGGCAACTTCCTCATCCGATTCATCGGACTCTACCACCAATTCTTTGTGTGATGTTTGTGTGGGCTTGATAGGGTTCATCCTATTTTGTTCATCAATAAGAATTTCATGAGTAAGAAGATTACCGGATAGCTCATCAAGGGTAAGAGTCTTGAGATTCTTTGATTTGGTGATGGCGGTGACTTTGGGTGTCCATTCTCTTGGCAAAGAGTTGAGGAGTTTTGAGACAAGGTCTTCATTTGAGATTTTCTTATCCACCAAGGAGAGTTGATTCACTATTCCTGTGAATCGATCGATTGTCTCCTCAATCTTCTCACCGCTTTTCATTCCGAACATCTCATACTCCTTCATGAGCATGAGTCGTTTGGCCATTCTTACTTGCTCAGTTCCTTCATGTATCATTTCAAGCCTTTTCCATGCCTCATGGGCTGTTTCAAGACCTTGAAGTCTTATAAGCTCGATGGTGGTGAGAGCACTTGAGAGAATATCAAATGCTTTGTCATTAATGGCAAATCTTATCTTTTCTTCATCGGTGTAGTCATCCTCATCTTTGAATATTGATTCTCCTTTTGAGTTGGTAATCATAGGAACTTCAATTCCTTTGACAACGGCTCTCCATATATCAAATCCACAGCCTTTCAAGTGATTGATCATTCGAAATTTCCACAAAGAATAATTTTGTTCATCAAACATAGGTGCTTTTGTGTTTGATCCGGAAAATAGTGCAGTAGGCTTAGGAGATGAAGTGTGAGATGAAGAGGTTGAAGTTGAGGTTGTCATTGCCATGATCTTTAACCTTGCTACTTGCAAAGATAGGCCAAGCAATCAAGGTTTGGCTCTGATACCAATTGTTAGGTCCGAAATACACTCTAGAGGGGGGGGGGGGGGTGAATAGAGTGTTTGGCTCTTTTGCGGAATTTTCTTGTTTGGTTCAACTCAAAATATATTCAAAATCAGAGCAAGAATGGGAGATGAGAAGTAGTGAATGAGTACACCGGATATAGAGTGGTTCGAATCGTAAATGATTCTACTCCACTACCACTTTGTTGCCAAAGTGGATTTTCAACAACTACTCTTCTTATTATGAACAATAAGAACAACCACAGCAACACTTACACTAACACCTTAGTGTAAGCACCAACAACAGCAACTTTTTGCACAAAATACTCTTGTGCAACTACAACAACTACAGCTCTTAGCAAGAACAACTTCTTGCTACCTCGCAACTTCAACAAAGTTCCCTCAAGAACTTCTTACAGTAGGTTGAAGAAATATAGTAAGGTTCACTTTCTCACTAGTCTAAGCACAAGCAAGAGATCAAATGTTTATGGTTCCTCTTGTGCTTGACTCTCTTTCTCTCAATATACAACAATGAAGAGCAAAGAAAAGCTAAACAAGCTTTAAGCAAATTTACAAATATGAGAGAACTATACAATAATGAAAGATGAAGCTAGATGATGTTAAAAGTGTGTATTTGCCTCATCTAAGCCTCCTCTATTTATAGATGAATTTCACCACGTTTTTGAGGCTCTCCACCAAGTCTTCATCTTCAAAAATGTCAAGATGGTGCCCAAATAGTCTTTAGCCACCCTATGGAGTGATTTGATCTTGAATAGCCACCCTAGAGAATCTTAGACATGTATACAATAGTCAAGGAAGCATGTAATAGGTTGGGTTAAAGTCCACAAGAAATTTGAGCAAGATTGGAAAGAGAAAACATCATAAATCTCCCTTGGATTTTGTTTCAACGTTCAGAAAATTTGAAATCTGGGGGACATCGATCGGTCGAAATGCCTGGGGGGAGAGATCGATGTTCTCCAGAACATTGCAGTTTTTGAAACTGCCTGACATCGATCGATCGATGTCAGAGGCTGAAATGACATCGATCGATCGATGTCCCAGCCTGAGAGATCGATGTTGGACAGATTCTTTTCTGACTGACATCGATCGATTGAAGTCTCTCTGAGGAGAGACTGAAGTTACATCGATCAATCGATGTCCCTGGGTTGAGAGATCGATGTTGGACAGTAACCTCTCTGACTAACATCGATCGATCGATGTCAGAGGCTGAAGTGACATCGATCGATCGATGTCCTTAGCCTGAGAGATCGATGTTGGACAGTGAGTTCCAATCTCAACCATTTTTGACATAGTGTAATTTTCTCATCTTGCATCAAGTCTTAAACATAAATTTAACTCATTTAAAACATCTTTTCATCATCAAAATAATTTATAACTTAACAGTCTTATGCTTGTCTTGGGTAATTCTATTGGTGCATTTCTTCTGTTCTGTTTACGCATTTTGCCTTTTCCATTTGAAAAAGAGTATTTTTTGTTCTCCCTCTTTTTTCTTTTTATGGGTTCAGACAAAAAAAGTTCTAAAGACAGAAATTTTTTTTTGTTTAGGTCGGCTCTTACATATTAATTTGGTGAGAATAATTGTTATTTTGATTTCTTTCTCACACTGGTATTTCGGTGCGAAAAACATTTCTGGTTTTCTACAACTGAGATAGATATCTGCTGTTCATATGGAGGATTTCTCTGGAAAGGTTTTGGTTGTTCTTTGTTTTGGATGAGGGGTCAGTAGATTCACCAATTCTAGTCTAATTCTTCTCCTCTGAGTTATGGTTTAGGAATGGCTAATGCCATGTCCAATCTGGCGTCTTTTTTTTGCGTATTGGCTTTGTTTGTGTCCATCTGATGGAGTGAAGTTTTGACTTTTTTCGGTGGCGGTGGTTATGGTGCGGTGGTGAGACCTTCGGGGAGGTTTTAGATGGAGAGAATGAGCGAAATGGCTTAGTGGACTTGATTGGTCTTGTTTTTCTGAGTTCCACGGATCAAAGAACTCGCTCTGATATCATGTTAGATTTTCAAAGAGAAAAAAATTATTGAGAGAATAACCATTTCTCATGTTAGATTGTCAACGAGAGAAAACTCAATGGAAGAATAACTCTTTCTCACTTTATTCAATACACCATTTACATAGAAAACATAATAATAATCCTAATCAAATCATATCAAATCCACTATAAAATAGGAAACTGAATGATGAGAATCACAGCTAAATATATATTTAATCTTGGATTGTTTCTTCAATTATGATCGTATCTTCTTGATTGATTGTATTGATTGTAGAATCTTCTAACAATAGCTCCAAATGGTGCCGGGAAATCTGCTGCAACAAGGGATATGGAATGAAAAGTAGCGCAAGAAAATCTGCCTTTATTTGCATTTATTTTTCCGAAAATAAACCCAAAAGTTCTTGTGTCCGCTGTATTAGGCGTCATTTGAGTTTTTCCTCTTGTTCCTTTGTTGATTGCGTATGTAAAAGTGGATGCTATTGTAAAATATAACGTTAAAGTTTCTTTGCTCAGTTAGTCAAAAGTCCATACTGATGTCGTTGTTGGGATGCCAAATACCCAACAACGACATCACGAATGAGGAAGGCGCCATTCATGGTCTCTTCTCAGGCATTAGTTGTTCTTTGATAAAATGCCTAATGCTTGTCGACTTTGACAATATACTACATATTTTAGCATGAGAAGAGCATAATGTCATACACAAGTATGGCAGCAATGGCGGCTTTTTTGAATGCTCTATTGGATTTTGCCTTATTGGAGCCTGGGCACCAGGGGCCACCTTTTACCTTGTACAATGGAAGTGTAAGTTGATCGTGCGACGAGCAAATTGATCGTGTAGTAGCTACTACATTCTAGACAACATAGGACCAAGAGAGCCATGTGAAAAAAGAATCACAACATGATATCTTCGGATTCAATTTCTTTATGATGTCATTTTAAACATTCAGTGTTT
This sequence comes from Eustoma russellianum, assembly GCA_036186865.1. Classification (NCBI taxonomy): domain Eukaryota; kingdom Viridiplantae; phylum Streptophyta; class Magnoliopsida; order Gentianales; family Gentianaceae; genus Eustoma; species Eustoma russellianum. The sequence continues at coordinate 24,663,120 of AP025040.1, read as the reverse complement.
TTTGAGATACTACTTCAAGTAATGGAATACATAAACGACTGAACAAGTAAGCAAAGACATAAATCATTAAAATATATTGTTAAATTATGTTATTGCCTGAATCACCACAAGCAACTAATCTAATTTATACATGGAAATAGAAAATTATTAAAATGCAACAAATTTGTCATAACAATGTCCTTATCAGGACTGAGTTCAAATCCTCCGGTCATGGCCATCAACCTTCAGGTAAAGATCCTTACGAGTCCTCTGGACTGTTGAAGACACTGATAAGTTCATTACCGGGTTCATTATTGCAGGCAGCGGCCCCATCACTTCTATAGCAATACTTTTGAATTACGCCTCAGCACTTAACAAAGGTACTGCCTTTTTATATGTGCTCCTCCATGTTACCAGATTTTGTCCAGCTAATGCAAAGTATCCCAAAGTAGAATGCCTGGCGTGCATTTTAAGTATCGTACTATTCTCATGGCCGCATCTATATGTTATTTATAAGGTCGATACATAAACTGACTAACGACCCCAACAACGTAAGCGGTATCTGGACCTCTGTACAACAAATCTATCAACTTTTTTACTAAACAGTGATACTGTTCTCTGTCATTAGGCATATCCATTTCTATGATTTATAGCCGATGATTTATCATCATTGGAGTTTCATTGAGTTTTCAATCCACCAGCATGACCTCAGCTAGTAAATCCAGTATATACCTTTGTTGAGATGTGTAGATTTCCCTTTTTGAGCGGAGAATCTCAAAATACCTTAGGTCACCTAGATCCTTCATCTCAAACTCCGTGAACAATTTTTCCCGAAGGTGCGCCATCTCCTCCTTTTCGTCCCCATTTATAATCATATCGTCTATATATATATATATATATATATATATATATATATATATATATATATATATATATATATATATATATATATATATATATATTCAGGAAAGTCACCAACTCCCCTCGTCTTTTAAAGAACACATGACGTCTTTTAAAGAACACATGAGCAATATTACTTTGTTTGTATCCATACTTTTTCATGTCCATCGTAAAGTGTCCGAACCAGGCATAGGGGGACTAGTCAAGTCCATAGAGAGATTTTCTAAGTCCGCACAATTTATTCTTCTTGAATTCTACAGAAAAACATGGTGGATCCTCCATGTATAGTTCTTCCTTCAAGTCACCATGTAAGAAAGCATTCTCCACATGAAATTAATGAAGCGGTCAGTCCCTATTGGCAGCTTTCAAGAAAACTACTCCGATGGTATCTATCTTTACAACAAGAGATAAGGTTTTGGAGTAGTCAATACCATATGCATGTGTCTATCCTTAGCGATCAACCGGGCTTTGTATCATTCAACAGTACCATTCGTGTTGTACTTAATAGTGAAGATCCAGCAACAACCTACTCGTTTCTTACCTTTTGGTAATATGCACTTTTCTTAGGTTCCATTTTTTCTAGGGCCTTCATTTTAGTATTCATAGTCTGTCACCATTCTTCTTGCATAATTGCTTTTTATACTATCCTCTGTTGCTCCTTGGAGGTAGAACAAACATTCCTGAACTATTTATACCAACATCATTACTATCACTTGTAATATCAACATAGTGTGAACTGTCAATAAGAGACGGACCACTTACCTCTTGTCTGGCATCTGACAAAGAAGTATCATCAGTTGCGGGAACTGATTTGCTGACCTCAAACACATTTTATAAGGCAGACCTGGTAGCTACATCTACTTGCTCTTGTGGACCAGTTTCCAGATAGCTCAAGCTTTTTGACCGCTCTAGTGGTTCATCAGCTCTCTCTACCTGTCTACTAGATTGGTCACAAAATAAGAATTCAGACTCAAGGAAGACGCAGTCCATTGTGATATGAAGGCAATGGGTATTAAGGTTATAACAACGATAGCATTTTTGTCGAGTGTCATAGCCAACAAAGATACACTTCGTGGCACACAGGTCAAGTTTAATACGGTCATGCTTAGGAATATGAACAAACACAGAACATCCAAACATACGTGGTGTTAAGGTATGTATAGAGGGAATTGTTTGTGTGGCAAGAAACTCCAAAGGAATTTGTTGCTAGAGCCTTTACTAGGTAATCGGTTGAGTAGGTAGGCAGAGATAGTGACAATGTTAGACCAATAGGACTGAGACACGAGACTCAATTAAAATTGCTTGGGTTAATGCTAGAAGAATGTGGTTTTTTCTCTCAACTACACCAGTTTATTGTGGTGTATTATGTAGGAGGTTTGATGGATAAGGCCATGGGTTTGAAAACATGTTTGTAGTTTTTGGTTGACAAATTCTCCTCCATTATAGGAGCGGCGGATCCAAATTTTTATGGATCATGTGATAAAACTTGATAAACTTCTTAGGTACCTTAGATTTGTGTTTTAGTAAGTATAACCACGTCACATGAGAAAAATCATCGACAATGATGACAAAATATTGGTAATGGTTTTGATTTAACATAGGGGACGGACTCCAAACATTTGAATATGCCAACAAACATTGAGGCAACTCTGGTAGTATTTGGTTTAAAAATTACATGATGGTTTTTCAAACAAACATAAGTTTCACACTAGTGGAGAAATATTATTTTTTAAATAAACTAGACAATAACAATTTAAGATACTCAAACAATGAATGATCTAGACACCGGTGCCATAGTCAGAGTTGTTGGTGTACTATTCTACAAGCATGTATGCCTTGGCCTTAGTGGATCACATCATCAACGTAGTAGAGACTGCTATGCTCAGTATTATGTCTAATTATCTTCTTTGTAAGAATGTTATGCAAAAGAGACAAATTTGTATACATGAGTACTGCACAATTTATCTCCTTTGTGACCTGACTCAATAATAATAATTTGGAGCACAATGTTGGACCATAAAGGCAAAATTTCAGTGTCATCTGTGGAGAAAACATAATAGATCCCTCCCTCTTTTTAATTAACTCGCAACTAACAGTCTCAATATTAGTTTTAATGGGAAAAATCAAATTAAAAAATCATTAGGGTCGTATGTCATCGCATTTGTAGATCAATGGTCAAAAATCCACTAGATAGAGTAGTTGGAGTTTTTCTAAGCATGTTCTGAATTTTGGTATGCGGTAGGAGTGTCTGAGGGCAAATTTTTGATTCTTTTAGACTGTAGGAGTGAGTTTGAAATTTTAGCAAAATTTTGCAATTTTCCAAAAATTTTGGGGTAAACTTGAAATATTAAAAATTTAAGGGCTATTGAAATAATGGTTGGGTTTTAACACAACCCTAGTGCCTCCTCTCTAACCCGGTCCCTCCTCGCCTATTTCAGCAGCTGAATATTTTTCCTTCTCCTCCCCTTTCGGATCCAACATTGCTATCTTCCCTTCTTCTCTAGTTGCTGCTGTCGCTGTTAGTGACTAGCTGGATGCCCATGGTTGTGGCCACTTTTCCATTCTTCGTTCATCCTCGAGATGTTTTGTGGGCTTGATTCTACCAATCCGAATAATCCACAAGTTGAAAGCGCTTAATGTGTTTCTACATCCCACAGTGTCTCCAAGTAAGTTTAACCTTCTCAATTCTTGATGATGAAGGCGGATGCCATTTCAGCTTGTTGGTTGATGCTGCTTTAGCGGGCTAACATTTGTTGACCTTGCCATGATTTTTGACAGCAGCTCCGAGACATATCCCTTGTGATATTTTCAAATCAACTGAGGGAATTGATCGTATTATAGTCATTCGTGCCCCTTCCCTCTAAATGGTAGCATATGCCATCTTCACCGATGGTAGTTGCTCTCGTTTGATAAATTCCCTCTTCACACTCTCATATTTATCGTCATTAGTTGTGAGTGATTAAAAATGCTTTGTTCTTACCGGTTATTGTTGTATATAGTCATGTCCTCCAAGCATTTCATAGGATTTTATTCCCTCCTGTTAGTGGTCATTCATACACACTGCAGTTTGTTCCAAATTTTCTCTAGTGAACTTGAACCCTGTCAATTTGAATTCACCCTCTTGTGAAGACCAAATATTTATAGGGCCATATGTGATGGCTAAGCCATCCCACAAGGCCTTCAATGTTTTATATTGTGACACATTTTTCACAAGGTTGAAGTGATGTTCTGTATTAACCAAGTAAACACACAATGATAATTTTACTTCCATGTCATATGTGATGGTTTTGTTGGTACATGAGGTGGAGGCACTCCGATAAAGTGAGACCCATGCCCCGTCTTCCTTGTAGAATACAATCGGAAGGATGGATCATGTGGTGCACTTTTCATGGAAAAGCACATCAGCCACCTTGTGTGTTCACTTAAATCGGGAATATCATGTCTTGGAATGAGTAATTCTCCTATAATACTTTGACATTAGAAATGTTACACCCGGAATTTTCTTTAAAAGGAAAAAAAGAAAATAAGAGAAGAATACGTAAAAGGAAAGTTATAAATATTAAATATAGTTAATAGTTATCTTATATTATTTGGTTAGGATAGGAAATGAGGGGTAGAAACAAACTCTAAAGGATTAACCTAAATGGCATATACCTATATCACTTAGGAAACTATTTACCGATATATATATATATATATATATATATATATATATATATACGCCCTAATCAAAACTTTAACCCTGCATATTACACAAGAAATCAGCAGCCTTATTCTCCCAACCCCAAGCTTCGGCTGACCACCTCTAGGAGGAAGAAAAGGAAGATTTTTCTCCAATAAATCCTAGGTTGTTTAATTCGGTGTAGTATATATGCGTAGAGGTAAGTACTTTTTCTATATTCATTATGGGTTTCGAACCACATGAATATATTTTCGTATAAATATAAGGATCATGCATATGTATAATTGATTGTATAGATGGATGTATATATGTATGTGACTGTGTGTATATGTATATGAAGATGTGAATTTTGTATTTTATATGGTAAGGGCCAAAATTATATATGTATTTTATGGGAATTGGTTTTGGCCAAAACTGCTTTTTGGTGTCGGTATTTGTATAATTTTCATATCTATATGATTTATAAACTATGTTATATGTATGATTATGTGTATGTGACATTGTGTGAATTTGAATTTCGGTTGAATGTGATGGTAGAATAAGTTGGGATTTTGTATGGTTTGAGGGTGAATAAGGTTGAAAATTGTTTTGGCTGATTTCTGGTGGAAGACGGCGGCACCAGTGGCATCACATGAGGCATGTGCTCGGGTGCAATGTGTTAGGCGTCAATTATACTTTCTTTCTATTGTATTTGTTTTGTTCTGTTACGTTCTGTTTCGTCCGGTTCCGTTCTATTCCATCTTGCATCACTTTTTCTTGTTCCATACTGCATCTCATCAGCATGACATCATTTTCCTTGTAAAATGCAACAAGACTGCAACAAATAGTAAGAGATTTGCACCCGAGCACATGCCTAACACATTGCACCCGATGAACATAATGGTGTCGCTGAAACATTGCCTAACCATGGCAGCGACACCATTATTTATGAGCACGCCTAACACATTGCACCTGAGCACATGCCTCATGCGATGCCACTGGTGCCGCCGTCTTCCACCAGAAATCAGCCAAAACAATTTTCAACCTTATTCACCCTCAAACCATACAAAATCCCAACTTATTCTACCATCACATGCAACCGAAATTAAAATTCACACAATGTCACATACACATAATCATACATATAACATAGTTTATAAATCATATAGATATGAAAATTATACAAATACCCACACCAAAAATCAGTTTTGGTCAAAACCAATTCCCATAAAATACGTATATAATTTTGGCCCTTAACATATAAAATACTGTAGGATCTGCAAGGCACCACTAGAAGGGGAGGGGTTGAATAGATGGTGCGGAAAGTGTGGTTTTTAAAATTTGTTTGAACCTAAACAATTGAACTTCTGAAAACAGATTCTATTTTCAGAACCAGTTTTAAAACATTTTTAAAACCAGGTTAGAGGTCTCCAAAAATTCTGAAATTTTGAGAGAACTTAGACTCAGATGTTATGAGGGTCCCCTAAAAATTTCAAATTAAAATTCAACCATTAACCTCTTCAAAAACCGTTGGTACTCAGATTGCTCGAATCTGCCAGAAACGGTAGATGGTTTTGAAAAATTTATTCCTATTTGTGTGAAAATCCAAAAGCTCTGAAACTTTAACCACTAACTCCTTATATACTATATTTAAATGGGTTGAAACAGTTTTGCAAAATTCTTTTGGGAAGTAGGTCAACTACAATCAAAGTCTCAACCTTTGCAAGTCTGAAAATCAGACTGCACTAGTCTCAGAACTTTTGATGTTTAATTGACTTATACTTATCCAAAAGGGTTGAAACTTGTGCCAAATTAACCCTAGAACTTGTGAGTATATTTCTGAAAATTTTCGTGATTTTTGAAATTCGTTAACTATTTTTACGAATGCGAACGAGAAGGGTAATCAGTGCAGTAACTGAAAAGTAAATGCAGAAAGTAAATGGCACCAAGAATTTTATACTGGTTCGGTTATAAACAACCTACTCCAGTCTTCAAGGAACACCTTCCTTGGTTCACACTAATCACACACACGCAATACACCTTACCATAGGGTTGATGGAGTTACACACCAACTCCAACCCTTTACAAACCTTGTACGTTCAATACAATATGCACGAACACCACCACCTCGCAAGAATGAAGATTGATCACACCTTGATCAATCTTTTACAAAGATATGGAATATGTGGTGGTCTATATCAAGCCTATTCAAGATTGAAAGATATGAATACAATAGGCTTACAAGAAGAAAGAAAGAAAGAGAATGTAGAAGAAGAAGAGCTAGGCTTTTTGATCACTTTGATTTGCAATGTTTGTTCTTGTCTTGTTTTTGCTCCACTTCTTTCCTTTTAATGTGCTATGGCCGTCCACTATAGGTGTAGTCCCCCTCTTGAAAATTATCTTCTAAGTCCTTGGGAGGATGTAAGACATCATTGTGACAAGGTCTTGCTTACTTGGCATTTTCTTATTGGATGATCATTTAAGCTTTGCTTACTTGGCACTTCATGATTGGTTGGATGGTGTCATCATTTGATGACTTGGAAAATCTGAGAATAACACTTAAAACATGTGCCAAAATCATCACAAAATAATTTCCATAAAGTATAAAATTATCACATAAATTTCAAGACAACAATTCCTTCCTTGCTAAGCCAAGAAATCGGCCATAATAGGTGTTACCATGCTGAATTTTCAGCATGTGACACATGGTTGAATAGTTCAAAATAATACCCTTTTTATTTGATTTTTCATTTTAAAAGTAAATCACCAATTGATGGTAATTATTCCTATCACATGAGAAATGAATTTGGACACTATTAAGCTCTAGAATTCGGTCTACACATGTCTCACACATGCTGAAAAATTTTTAGCATGTGTGATATATAAAATATCACACTTTATTAATTTAAATAATACTCAAATCATTTCCATTTCTTCTCCCAATTAATCACACAATTTGAGATGACAAAATATGTTACATTGAAGTGCAAAAATCGGCCACCCATGTTAGCATGCTGAAATTTTTCAGCATGTGTTATAAGAGAGACAAATTTTGAATTCTTACCATTTGTAGCTTCTCTCTTTAATTCACCAACATTGTATGATTGATCCTTGACCAATCAATATGCCAACAAGGCTCCAAATAAGCTCCATCTCAGCTGTAGGTGGCGTTGGATATGTATGTGCATGTGCTGAAATTTGTTTTTGCTAACTTTGTAAAATAATGCACATTTAATAATACACACATGTTATATTCCAATCCGCCCTTAATTTAATTTTCTAGAACACTTTAAGATGTATAACATATGTAAAAAGTGTCTAGATACGTGTCACATGATGTACCAAAAACGTTCCATGTGTTGTGTGTGTAGAAAACCGAATTTTCGATATTTATCGATTACCCGATTTTTCTCTAATTTAAGTTCCAACTTTTGCACATATTATATATATCATGTTATACATAATATATATAATATATACTTTAAATCTCAGCACTTGGCTGGTCTAAAGTGGTACCATTAACATGTGACAAAATTAAACTTGGAATCTTCACATTTTGGCCTTAATGTGGAGTAATTTGTGTGTGCCAACATGGAAAGTATTTTTGGCTGAATATTACATGTAACCCACGAAAATAATAATGATTTTTGAGGTATAGGGGCTGGCCATCTATTTATGGCAAGTACGTGACACGTTGGCGAAGTTTCGGTATTCGCCCGATACGACAATTTTTGGTTTAGAACCTTTTATCGTGTCGTATTTAATTTGTCAACACCATATCTTATATCATATGATATAAGACCTGAATATACTCATAAATATGAGTTAAGTATACTGGTGTGACATTAACGTACGTATGTAAAATATATAACGTGTCGGTAGTACGTTGGAATACATGTGTATGTGCCTTTTTTTACAAAAAAATCTGAAAATATATGTAATATATTTGTATATAGGCGTGTATAATTAAGAGGGGAGGAGGAGAAAACTTTCCTTCCTTAGCCTTGTTGCCTTTGTGCCTTTTCCAAATACGGCTTCCTTTAATGAACTACTTAGTTTAATAAACTAAGTACTTCACTTAATGAACTAGTTTAGTTCATTAATGGTGGCACCTGAAAATAGTATAAACACAACAAATGTTTGCCATATGATGTAAGCTTTAACGCTTCATGGCTCGTTAGTCTGACAACATTATATATAAGCTAAATAAGGCAAGTAATAGCAAAGTATCATGCATATATGTACACGTTTGTATATACATCATGCATTTAAGTCACTTATTTTGAAATCACTCAAACCCCATTTTCTCTACAATCTCCCCCTTTTGATGATTTTCAAAATAACTTATGCACATGATTTAAATGCTATCGCTTCCCCTTGAAACATGCACAAATTTGAAATTTGAATTTCGAATTTCAAATCCGGCTCCCCCTTGATTTGTGCAATTAGTATCAATTAGTCTCTCTCTCCCCCTTAAATCATGCTTTTCTCTCCCCTTTTATTTTGGAAAGTAAATCAAAAGATTCCTGTCAACAAGGAAAGAAAATCAAATCACGTCAGATCAAATCATATCAACGGGAATCATGCCTAATTTAGAACGAAGAGATTCATACGTGGCTTGATTTAAGGCTTTTGTAAATATATCTGCTACTTGTGCTTCTGTGCGTACGTGATCTATGACAATATCACCATTGTTTACGTGATCACGAAGAAAGTGATAGCGTACTTCTATATGCTTAGCCTTAGAATGTAACACGGGGTTCTTAGACAAATTTATGGCACTCATACTATCACAATATATAGGAATTTTATTTACGGTAATTCTAAAGTCCGAAAGTTGTTGTTTTATCCACAACAACTGTGTGCAACAAAGACTAAGTGCCATGTACTCAGCCTCAGTAGTGGACAAAGCAACACTTGCTTGCTTCATGAAATGAGTGAATTTCCTATAAATTGGCAAGTTCCGCTCGTGCTTTTTCTATCTATTTTGCAGCCACCATAATCTGCATCAGCGTAAGCATGTAAGTTAAATGTAGAATCCTTATCGTACCAAATTCCTAAGGTGGGCGTGTGCTTAATATAGCGGAATATTCTTTTTACCGATTATAGTGAGACACCTTAGGTTGACTTTGAAATCGTGCGCACATGCATACACTAAACATAATATCAGGCCTACTAGCAGTTAAATATAGCAAAGAACCTATCATAGATCGATATAAGCCATTATCAACATCTTTACCATGTTCGTCTTTGTCTAATTTAGTAGTGACACTCATAGGGGTGGGGGATGGTTTCAAATTTTAAAAGTTAAACTTTTTAATCATGTCATTTACATATTTTGCTTGAATTATGTGAATCCCTTTACTCGTTTGCTTAATCTGCAAGCCAATAAAATAATTTAGTTCACCAACCATAGACATTTCAAATTCAGATTTCATGCAATTTTCAAAATCTTCAACAAGTCTATGTGAGGTAGAACCGAAAATAATGTCATCAACATAGATTTGGATAATAAGTAAATCCGATTTATCTTGTTTCAAAATAGTGTACTATCTATAGTACCTCGTTTAAAATTATTTTCTAAAAAGAAAGTAGCAAAACGATCATACCATGCTCTCGGTGCTTGCTTTAGGCCGTATAGTGCTTTCTTTAGTTTGTACACGTGATCGGGATGTTTCAAATCTTCAAAACCGGGTGGTTGCTTCACGTATACTTCTTCTTGTATAAATCCATTTAGGAATGCACTTTTTACGTCCATTTGATATAATCTGAAATCTTTCATGCAAGCAATAGCAAGTAATAGTCGTATAGCTTCTAAACGTGCTACGGGTGCAAATGTTTCATCGTAGTCAATTCCTTCTTCTTGATTATAGCCTTGTGCTACAAGTCTCGCTTTATTTCTAACAACCTTTCCTTCTTCATTCATTTTATTCCTAAACACCCACTTTGTGCCTATTATAGTCTTGTCTTGTGGTCGTGGCACTAAATCCCATACATCGTTTCTAACAAATTGATTAAGTTCATCATGCATGGCATCAATCCAAGAAGAATCACTCAAAGCATCATGCACATTTTTGGGTTCAATTTCAGAAATCATAGCATGAAATTCATTTATTTCGTCCGATGTAATTCTTCTACGTGGTCGCACACCGTGAGTGAGGTCGCCTATGATCAGATCATGTGAGTGATCTCTATGCCATCTTGGTTGATTATTTTCTATGTTATCATGCATCTCTATGTGATCATGCATTTCTAGTGTGTCATTCATATCATGCATACCAAAAGAATCATCATCTTCATTCAACACGGGTTTCAATTCAAAGTCATCATCATATTCCTTATCTTTATCAATCTCACCAAATTCATTGAATTTCACATGAATGGATTCCATAATTTGTCTAGCGAGAGGATCATAACATATATATGCCTTTGAATTTATAGAATATCCAACAAAAATGCACTCAATTGATTTGGATTCAAATTTATCTACATTATCTTTTGTATTCAAGACAAAACATTTGCATCCAAACACACGAAAATAGTCAATCTTAGGCATGCGATCATTCAAAATCTATAAGGCGTCTTGTTTATTTTCTTTCTTATAGATAGGCGATTTACAATATAACATGCACAATTTACGGCTTCCGCCCAGAGAAATCTAGGCAATTTATTTTCGCATAACATAGTCCTAGCGATTTCTTGTAATGTACGATTCTTTCTTTCTACTACTCCATTTAATTGTGGAGTTCTAGGTGGCGAAAACTCATGCTTGATTCCTTTTTCTTCACAAAACGCAATCATCTCTTTGTTTTTAAACTCTCTGCCTCTATCGCTTCTTATCTTTTTCACATTTACACCGTATTGATTTTCAAGTTGTTTAATTAATTTTGCAATCTCTACGGAGCTATCATCCTTATGTGCAAGAAATAAAGTCCAAGTATAACGAGAAAAGTCATCAACAATCACGCATGCATAGTGGCGTCCACCAAGGCTTGTAGTGCGACTAGGACCAAACAAATCAATATGCAATAGTTCTAAGATTCTAGTCGTGCTTATTTCATTTTTAGGATTAAGTGACTCACGTGTTTTTTTGCCTTTTATGCAAGATTCACACAACTGAAAGTTGTCTAAATCAAGCTTAGGCAATCCCCGTACTAGGTTCTTTTGTTGAAGCTTTTCTAGTGTGGAAATGCCAATGTGTCCTAAACGTCTATGCCATAAATTCACATTGGGTTCATTTGACATAAAACACTTAACTTTAGCGTCTACTACATCATCCATAGAAAGCGTAAAAATATTACCTTCTCGTTTTCCTTTTAAAATGGTTTCTCTATTTTTGTTTATTATGTTGCAATAAGGGTGAGTAAAACACACATTGAAACCATTGTCAACAAATTGAGAAATGCTAAGAAGATTGTAGGATAAGTTGCTTACCAAAAATACGTTGGAGATTTGGAGAGTGTTTGGATTTCCAATCGTACCTTTTCCGATGATCTTGCCTTCGTTGTTGTCTCCAAAGGTAACGGATCCGCCTTTTCTGACCTTCTTTAGTTTGGTGAATAGGCTCGGGTCACCCGTCATGTGTCTCGAGCATTCACTATCAAGGAACCACTTAATAGATGTATCTTTCGATGTGTGGGCTCCCTGCAATGTGCAAAGAAGATTTAGGTACCCTTTTAACTTTGGGTCCTTTCGAGTTAGTTAATCACCTCTTGGTAAAAGTACCTTTCGGTACCCATACTTAGGTGATCCTTCTCGGTCTATCAAATGGCAAGAATGTAGATGAAGGTGCGATAAAGTAGACATGTGGTGCATGCACTTTGGGCCTTTGCCCAAGGACTCCTCTATACTTACTAAATGAAGGATGTTTTTGATATGTCCTTGTGTGTGTGTGCGTAGTGCGTGGATGATATGAATTTCGTGTATGCATTGTTCTTTTCTTTTCATATCTATATGGTACAAAGTTATATTTCACATGATATGAAGAAGAAGTGGGGCGTGATGAGGAAAGGGGCGCCTTATACGTCATCTTAGACGCCACTTGAGGCTTAAGGGTGTCTACTTTCTTAGACACCACAAACTTGGTTGGTTTGGTTGATACTTCATTTGTATCAACGTATCCCAAAACCGTTTTGTCGCTGTCATGCTTTTGTGATAATATAATGCGATGCAGCATATTGGACCCCGTATCAAACTGTTTCATCATTTTCTCTAAATCGGTATTCCTTGATTTCAAACTTGAAATCTCGGATTTCATTTCATTATTTTGAGTGGTCAATGATGAAATCTCTGTCTTTAATGCAGTAATGACACATGATGACTCTTTCTTTGAATCGCTTAATTGAGCGACAAGATTCTCGTTAGAAGATTCTAACAGTTTCTTGTCTTCAATTAATCGCTTCTTTTCCTTAGCGAGAGTCTTAGTGAATTTATGCAGTTCTAAATACTGACTAAAAAGATCTTCATAAGAGGGTTCAGAGTCAGAGCCAGAATCAGATGATACCTCATTAGATGCTTTGGATGCAAAGCATACTTGTGTAGTCTCCTCTTCGGTCTCAGTTTCAAAATCCGATGAATCACTCCAGGTGGAGGCCTTTAGAGCACGTTTCCTTTGTTTGGGTTCTGAGACGAGTCTATTTTTGTTCCGTTCCTTGTCAGGGTATTTATTTGTTTGCTTTTCTTTATTGGGGCAGTCATATGATAAGTGTCCGAGTTTGCCACATTCATAACATTTAACGTCTTTATCATTTGACTTGTTCTTATTTCTCTTGGATGTAGTACCCTTATTTTTGTTTCTAAATGACCTTCTCATAAATTTTCTTAAGCCTTTAGCTAATAGAATTAGGTCATCGTTATCCGATTCAGAATCACTATCATCTACGTGATCGGAGGGAGGGGAGACGTATTCATTTGATTTAAAAGCAATAGTTTTACCTTGTTTAGATGATTCTGATTTCCGTATGGTGAGTTTATTCTCATAAACTTTAAGTGATCCGATTAATTCTTCCATCTTTATTGACTTAGTTTCCTTGCTTTCTTCTATAGCGGTCACTTTAGGATCCCATTCGGATGGAAGGCTTCGTAGGACTTTCTGTACCTTTTCCTGCGTGGTAAAAGCTTTACCAAGAGACTCAAGAGAGTCGTAAATGTTAGTTAAACGAAGATCCATATCAACAATAGACTCATTAGGTAATAATTTAAACGACTCAAGTGTGGACATAAGCATGTTTATTTTTGACTCTTTTACTTGACTCGTGCCTTCGTGTTTCATTTCTAGTATCCTCCACATTTCTTGTGCACTCGAACAGTTTGACACATAACTAGACTCACTTTTACTTAATCCGTTTAGAAGCAATTGCATAGCCCTAGCATTCATACTAAGTTTCTTTTTATCATCACTCGTATATTCTTGTCTAGTTTTAACAACTTCTAATGTGACTGCGTCTACGGTGGATACCTTAGATGGGACATAAGGACCATCTTCAATGATTGACCAAAGATCTATATCTATAGCCATAAGAAAAAGCTTCATTCTAAGTTTCCACTGAATAAACGACTCACCGTCAAAAAGTGGAGGCCTTTGGCTCGACATACCTTCTTACTCGGTTTTGAGATTTGTGGTTGCCATCTCACTGAATCGTTGGATTCCTTGAAGTGAGTGTTCCTGCGCTCTGGTACCACTTGTAGGATCTGCAAGGCACCACTAGACGGGGGGGGGGGGTTGAATAGATGGTGCGGAAAGTGTGGTTTTTAAAATTTGTTTGAACCTAAACAAATGAACTTCTGAAAACAGATTCTGTTTTCAGAACCAGTTTTAAAACATTTTTAAAACCAGGTTAGAGGTCTCCAAAAATTCTGAAATTTTGAGAGAACTTAGCCTCAGATGTTATGAGGGTCCCCTAAAAATTTCAAATTAAAATTCAACCTTTAACCCCTTCAAAACCGTTGGTACTCAGATTTCTCGAATCTGCCAGAAACAGTAGATGGTTTTGAAAAATTTATTCCTATTTGTGTGAACGTCCAAAAGCTCCGAAACTTTAACCAATAACTCCTTATATACTATATTTAAATGTGTTGAAACAGATTTGCAAAATTCTTTTGGGAAGTAGGTCAACTACAATCAAAGTCTCAACCTTTGCAAGTCTGAAAATCAGATTGCACTAGTCTCAGAACTTTTGATGTTTGATTGACTTATACTTATCCAAAAGGGTTGAAACTTGTGCCAAATTAACCCTAGAACGTGTGAGTATATTTCTGGAAATTTTCGTGATTTTTGAAATTCGTTAACTATTTTTACGAATGCGAACGAGAAGGGTAATCAGTGCAGTAACTGAAAAGTAAATGCAGAAAGTAAAAGGCACCAAGAATTTTATACTGGTTCGGTTATAAACAACCTACTCCAGTCTTCAAGGAACACCTTCCTTGGTTCACACTAATCACACACACACAATACACCTTACCACAGGGTTGATGGAGTTACACACCAACTCCAACCCTTTACAAACCTTGTACGTTCAATACAATATGCACGAACACCACCACCTCGCAAGAATGAAGATTGATCACACCTTGATCAATCTTTTACAAAGATATGGAATATGTGGTGGTCTATATCAAGCCTATTCAAGATTGAAAGATATGAATACAATAGGCTTACAAGAAGAAAGAAAGAAAGAGAATGTAGAAGAAGAAGAGCTAGGCTTTTTGATCACTTTGATTTGCAATGTTTGTTCTTGTCTTGTTTTTGCTCCACTTCTTTCCTTTTAATGTGCTATGGCCGTCCACTATAGGTGTAGTCCCCCTCTTGAAAATTATCTTCTAAGTCCTTGGGAGGATGTAAGACATCATTGTGACAAGGTCTTGCTTACTTGGCATTTTCTTATTGGATGATCATTTAAGCTTTGCTTACTTGGCACTTCATGATTGGTTGGATGGTTCATCATTTGATGACTTGGAAAATCTGAGAATAACACTTAAAACATGTGCCAAAATAATCACAAAATAATTTCCATAAAGTATAAGATTATCACATAAATTTCAAGACAACAATTCCTTCCTTGCTAAGCCAAGAAATCGGCCATAATAGGTGTTACCATGCTGAATTTTCAGCATGTGACACATGGTTGAATAGTTCAAAATATTACCATTTTTCTTTGATTTTTCATTTTAAAAGTAAATCACCAATTGATGGTAATTATGCCTATCACATGAGAAATGAATTTGGACACTATTAAGCTCTAGAATTCGGCCTACACATGTCTCACACATGCTGAAAAATTTTCAGCATGTGTGATATATAAAATATCACACTTTATTAATTTAAATAATACTCAAATCATTTCCATTTCTTTCCCCAATTAATCACACAATTTGAGATGACAAAATATGTTACATTGAAGTGCAAAAATCGGCCACCCATGTTAGCATGCTGAAATTTTTCAGCATGTGTTATAAGAGAGACAAATTTTGAATTCTTACCATTTGTAGCTTCTCTCTTTAATTCACCAACATTGTATGATTGATCCTTGACCAATCAATATGCCAACAAGGCTCCAAATAAGCTCAATCTCAGCTGTAGGTGGCGTTGGATATGTATGTGCATGTGCTGAAATTTGTTTTTGCTAACTTTGTAAAATAATGCACATTTAATAATACACACATGTTATATTCCAATCAGCCTTTAATTTAATTTTTTAGAACACTTTAAGATGTATAACATATGTAAAAAGTGTCTAGATACGTGTCACATGATGTACCAAAAACGTTCCTTGTGTTGTGTGTGTAGAAAACCGAATTTTCGATATTTATCGATTACCCGATTTTTCTCTAATTTAAATTCCAACTTTTGCACATGTTATATATATCATGTTATACATAATATATATAATATATACTTTAAATCTCATTACTTGGCTGGTCTAAAGTGGTACCATTAACATGTGACAAAATTAAACTTGGAATCTTCACATTTTGGCCTTAATGTGGAGTAATTTGTGTGTGCCAACATGGGAAGTATTTTTGGCTGAATATTACATGTAACCCACGAAAATAATAATGATTTTTGAGGTATAGGAGCTGGCCATCTATTTATGGAAAGTACGTGATACGTTGGAGAAGTTTCGGTATTCGCCCGATACGACAATTTTTGGTTTAGAACCTTTTATCGTGTCGTATTTAATTTGTCAACACCATATCTTATATCATATGATATAAGACCTGAATATACTCATAAATATGAGTTAAGTATTGTGGTGTGACATTAACGTACGTACGTAAAATATATGACATGTCGGTAGTACGTTGGAATACATGTGTATGTGCCTTTTTTTACAAAAAATCTGAAAATATATGTAATATATTTGTATATAGGCGTGTATAATTAAGAGGGGAGGGGGAGAAAACTTTCCTTCCTTAGCCTTGTTGCCTTTGTGCATTTTCCAAATATGGCTTCCTTTAATGAACTACTTAGTTTAATAAACTAAGTACTTCACTTAATGAACTAGTTTAGTTCATTAATGGTGGCACCTGAAAATAGTATAAACACAACAAATGTTTGCCATATGATGTAAACTTTAATGCTTCATGGCTCGTTAGTCCGACAACATTATATATAAGCTAAATAAGGCAAATAATAGCAAAGTATCATGCATACATGTACACGTTTGTATATACATCATGCATTTAAGTCACTTATTTTGAAATCACTCAAACCCCCTTTTCTCTACAAATACAAAGTTCACATCTTCATATACATTTACACACAGTCACATACATATATACATCCATCTATACAATCAATTATACATATGCATGATCCTTATATTTATACGAAAATATATTCATATGGTTTGAAACTCATAACGAATATAGAAAAATTACTTACCTCTACGCATATATACTACACCGAATTAAACAACCTAGGATTTATTGGAGAAAAATCTTCCTTTTCTTCCTCCTAGAGGTGGTCACCCGAAGCTTGGGGTTGGAAGAATAAGGCTGGTGATTTCTTGTGTAATATGCAGGGTTAAAGTTTTGATTAGGGCGTATATATATATCGGTAAATAGTTTCCTAAGGGATATAGTGTAGAGAAAAGGGGGTTTGAGTGATTTCAAAATACATGATTTAAACGTGCATGACATATTGCATAAAAACATGCTTGATATAAATGTGCATGACATATTGCATATAACCTGCCTTATATAGTTCATATATAATATTGCCGTACTAACGAGCCATGAAGCGTTAAAGATTACATCAAATGGCAAACATTTGTTGTGTTTATACTATTTTCAGGTTCCACCATTAATGAACTAAACTAGTTCATTAAGTGAAGTACTTAGTTAATTAAACTAAGTAGTTCATTAAAGGAAGCTACATTTGGACAAGGCACAAAGGCAACAAGACTAAGAAAGGAAAGTCTCCTCCTTCTCCCTTAACCACATATATACACGCCTACATACACAACACATGGAACGTTTTTGGCACATCATACGACATGTATCTAGACACTTTTTACATATGTCATACATCTTAAAGTGTTCTAAAAAATTAAATTAAGGGCTGATTGGAATATACCATGTGTGTATTATTAAATGTGCACTATTTTATAAAGTTTGCAAAAATAAAATTCAGCACATGCACACATACATTGCATTGTATTATTAAATGTGCACTATTTTATAAAGTTTGCAAAAATAAAATTCAGCACATGCACACATACATTGCAACGCCTATTCCAGCTGAGATGGAGCATATTTGGAGCCTTGTTGGCATATTGATTGGTCAAGACTCAATCATACAATGTTGGTGACTTAAAGAAAGAAGCTACAAAAGGTAATGTTTCAAATTTTATCCCATTTGTAACACATGCTGAAAATTTCAGCATGTGGATAATAGGCTGGCCGGATTTCACCCATTATGAGGCTATATTTTGTGTCTTGAAACATGTGATTAATTGGAAGACAATTTGGAAGTAATTTGAATAAGTTATGGAATTAAAATTGTGATATATTTGAATGTCACACATGCTGAAAATTTCAGCATGTGTAAAAATGGAATATGGCCGATTTTTTGGCCTATGTGATGTACAATTTTATTCCCAAAATTGATGAGAATATTTTCTACTAATTGGTGATTTATTTCTAAGAGAAAAGTCAAAGAAAATTTGGAAATAATTTGAATTAAAGCACCATGTATCACATGCTGAAATTTCAGCATGTCAAGTCTCATTATGGCCGATTTTTTCATCTATTTTTGTGAGGAAATTATCTTGCTTAATTTATGTGATGATCTTGGAAGTTATGGTAATTGTTTTATGGTGATTTTGGCACATGTTTTTAGTGGAATTCTCAGATTTTCCTAGTCATCAAGTGATGACAACATTCAACCAATCAATGAGTGCCAAGTAAGCAAGAGTTAAATGATCATCCAATGAGGAGGTGCCAAGTAAGCAAGATCATGTCACAATGATGCCACATATTCTCCCAAGGACTTAGAAGATAATTTTCAAGAGGATAAGGACATAGAGGGGGACAGCCATAATGTTAAAAAGGAAGGAAGAAGAGCAAAACAAGAACAAGAACAAGTCTTGCAAACCAAGTGATCAAAAACGCCTAGCTTTTCCTCTTCTACACTCTCTTTCTTTCTTCTTCCTAAAAGCCTATTGTACTTACATTCATATTCTTGAATAGGCTTGTCTTAGACCACCACACATTCTTTATATTTGTAAAAGATTGATCAAGGTGTGATCAATCTTCAATCTTACAAGGTGATGGTGTTCGTGTGCATTGTATTCATCATACAAGGTTTGTAAAGGGTTGGAGTTGGTGTGTAACTCCATCAACCCTGTGGTAAGGTGTTTTTATGTTGTGTGATTAGTGTGAACCAAGGAAGGTGTTCCTCGAAGACTGGAGTAGGTTGTTTATAACCAAACCAGTATAAAATTCTTGGTGTCATTTACTTTCAGCACTTATATTCTGTTTCCGCACTGTTTATCCTTTTTGATTACATTCGTAAAAATAGTAAACGTTTTTCAAAAATTACGAAACTTTCCAGAATCATTGCGACATGTCTTAAGGTTAATTTGGCACAAGTTTCAACCCTTTGGGACGAGTATAAGTCAATCAAACGTCCAAAGTTCTGAGACTAGTGAAGTCTGATTTTCAGACGTGCAAAGGTTGAGACTTTGATAGTATTTGACTAACTTTCCAAAAGAATTTTTCAAAACTATTTCAACCCATTTAAATATAAAATATTAAGGGTTAGTGGTTAAAATTTCAGAGCATTTGGAGTTACGTACAAATAGGAATAACTTTTTCAAATCAGTCTACCGTTTCTGGCAGATCCGCGCAATCTGACCACCAACGATTTTTGAAGGGGTTAAAGGTTGAATTTAAATCTGAAATTTTTAGTAGACACCTATAACATCTAAGGCTAAATTATCTAAAAATTTCTGAATTTTTGAAGACCTACAACCTGGTTTTAAAAACGTTTTAATACTGGTCCTGAAAACAGAAACTGTTTTCAGAAGTTGAGTTCTTGAGTCAAAACAATTTTAAAAACCACACTTTCCGCACCAACTATTCAACCCCCTCCCCCTTCTAGTGGTGCCTTGCAGATCCTACAGGTGGTATCAGAGAGCAGGAACACTCACTTCAAAGGATCCAACGATTCAGTGAGATGGCAACCACAAATCTCAAAACCGAGCAAGAAGGTATGTCGAGCCAAAGGCCTCCTCTTTTTGACGGTGAGTCTTTCATTCAATGGAAATTAAGAATGAAGCTCTTTTTATGGCAATTGATATTGATCTTCGGTCAATCATAGAAAATGGTCCTTTTGTTCCATCTAAGTTATCCACTGTAGACGGAGTCGCACTAGAAGTTGTTAAACCTAGACAAGAATATACAAGTGAGGATAAAAAGAGACTTAGCATGAACGTTAGGGCTATGCAATTACTTTTAAATTGATTAAGTAAGAGTGAGTCTAGTTATGTCTCAAACTGTTCTAGTGCACAAGAAATGTGGAGAATACTCGAATTGAAACACGAAGGCACTAGTCAAGTAAAAGAGTCCAAGATAAACACGCTTATGTCCACACTCGAGTCGTTTAAATTATTGCCTAATGAATCTATTGTTGATATGGATCTTCGTTTGACTAACATCTATAATTCTCTTGAGTCTCTTGGTAAAGCCTTTACCATGCAGGAAAAGGTACAGAAAGTCTTGCGAAGCCTCCCATCCGAGTGGGATCTTAAAGTGACCGCAATAGAAGAAAGCAAAGAAACTAAGTCAATAAAGATGGAAGAATTAATTGGATCACTTAAGGTTTATGAGAATAAACTTATCATACGGAAATCGGAATCATCTAAACAAGGTAAAGCTATTGCTTTTAAATCAAATGAATACGTCTCTACTTCTTCCGATCACGTAGATGATAGTGATTCTGAATCGGATAACGATGACTTAATTCTATTGGCTAAAGGGTTAAGGAAATTTATGAGAAAGTCATTTAGAAACAAAAATAAGGGCACTTCGACTAAAAGAAATAAGAACAAGACAAATGATAAGGATGTTAAATGTTATGAATGTGGCAAACTTGGACATTTATCATATGACCGCCCTAACAAGGAAAAGAAAACAAATAAATACCCTGACAAGGAACGAAACAAGAATAGACTCGTCTCATAATCCAAGCAAAGGAAACGATCTCTCAAAGCCTCCACTTGGAGTGATACATCGGATTCCGAGACTGAAACCGAAGAGGAGACTGCACAAGTATGCCTTGTGTCCAAAGCATCTAATGAGGTATCATCTGATTCTGATTCTGACTCTGAGTCTTCTTATGATGATCTTTTTAGTCAGTACTTAGAACTGCATAAATTCACTAAGACTCTCGCTAAAGAAAAGAAGCGATTAATTGAAGACAAGAAGATGTTAGAATCTTCTAACGAAAATCTTGTCGCTCAATTAAACGATTCTAAAGAAGAGTCATCATGCATCATCAATCCATTAAAGACAGAGATTTCATCATTGACCACGCAAAATAATGAAATGAAATCCGAGATTTCAAGTATGAAATCAAGGAATACAGACTTAGAGAAAATGATGAAACAGTTTGATACGGGATCTAACATGCTGCATCGTATTATATTATCACAAAAGCATGATAGTGATAAAACGGGTTTGGGATACGTTGAGACAAATGAAGTATCCACCAAACTAACTAAGTTCATTGTGTCTAAGAAAGTAGACACCCCAAAGCCAAAAACGGCGTCTAAGATGACGCAAAGACCTCTCCCTTCCTCACGCCCCACCTCTTCTTCATATCATGCGAAATACAATTTTGTGCCATATAGATATGAGAAGAAACAAGTTATGCATACACGTCATCCATTCCATGCATCAAGATCACGCACTTCACACACAAACACAAGGACATATCAAAAACGTCCTACATACAATGAGTATAAAGGAGTTCTTGGCCAAAGGCCCAAAGTGCATTCACCACATGTTTATTATATTGCACATTCATCTACATTCTTGCCATTTGCTAGACCAAGAAGGATCACCCAAGTATGGGTACCGAAAGGTACTTTTACCAAGAGGTGATTAACTAACTCGCAAGGACCCAAAGTTAAAAGGGTACCTAAATCATTTTTGCACATTGCAGGGATCCCACACATTAAAAGATACATCTATAAAGTGGTTCCTTGACAGTGGCTGCTCGAGGCACATGACGGGTGACCCGAGCTTGTTCACGAAATTAAAGAAGGTCACAAAAGGTGGATCCGTGACCTTTGGAGACAACAACGAAGGCAAGATCATCGGAAAAGGTACAATCAGAAACCCAAGCACCCTTCAAATCTCCAACGTCTTTTTGGTAAGCAACTTATCCTATAATCTTCTTAGCATTTCGCAATTTATTGACAATGGTTTTGATGTGTGTTTCACTCACCCTTATTGTAATATAATAAATAAAAATGGAGAAACCGTTTTAAAAGGAAAACGAGAAAAAAATATTTTTATGCTTTCTATGGATGATATGGTAGACGCTAAAGTTAAGTGTTTTATGTCAAACGAACCTAATGTAAATTTGTGGCATAGACGTTTAGGACACATTGGGATTTTTACACTAGAAAAACTCCAACGAAAGAACTTAATACGAGGATTGCCTACACTTGATCTAGACAACTTCCAGTTGTGTGAATCTTGCATAAAAGGAAAACAAACACGCGAGTCACTTAAGCCTAAGAATGAAATAAGCACGACTAGAATCTTAGAACTATTACACATTGATTTGTTTGGTCCTAGTTGCACTACAAGCCTTGGTGGGCATCATTATGCATGCGTAATTGTTGATGATTTTTCTCGTTATACTTGGACTTTATTTCTTGCACATAATGATGATAGTGCCATTGAGATTGCGAAAGTAATCAAACAACTTGAAAATCAATATGAATTCAATGTGAAAAAGATAAGAAGCGATAGAGGCGGTGAATTTAAAAACAAGGATATGATTTCATTTTACGAAGAAAAAGGAATCAAACATGAGTTTTTGCCACCTAGAACTCGACAATTAAATGGACTATTAGAAAGAAAGAATAGAACATTACAAGAAATTTCTAGGACTATGTTATGCGAAAATAAATTGCCTAGATTTCTGTGGGCGGAAGCCGTAAACTGTGCATGCTACATAGTGAATCTTCTATCTATTAGAAAGAAAATAAACAAGACGCCTTATGAGATATTAAATGATCACATGCCTAAGATTGGCTATTTTCGTGTGTTTGGATGCAAATGTTTTGTTTTAAATACAAAAGATAATTTAGATAAATTTGAATCTAAATCAATTGAATGCATCTTTATTGGATATTCTATAAATTCAAAAGCATATAGATGTTATGATCCTCTCACTAGACAAATTATAGAATCTATTCATGTGAAGTTCAACGAATTTGGTGAGATTGATAAAGATAAAGAATATGATGATGACTTTGAATTGAAACCCTTGTTGAATGAAGATGATGGTACGTTTGATATGCATGATATGCATGATACACTAGAAATGCATGATCACTTAGAAGTGCATGATAACATAGAAAATAATCAACCAAGATGGCATAGAGATCACCCACATGATCTCATTATAGGCGACATCACTCATGGTGTGCGACCACGTAGAAGAATAACTTCAGATGAAATAAATCAATTTCATGCTATGATTTCCGAAATTGAACCCAGAAATGTTCGCCATTTGATGTAAGCTTTAACGCTTCATGGCTCGTTAGTACGGCAACATTATATATGAACTATATAAGGCTAGGTTATATGCAATATGTCATGCACATTTATATCAAGCATGTTTTTATGCAATATGTCATGCACGTTTAAATCATGTATTTTGAAATCACTCAAACCCCCTTTTCTCTACAATCTCTCCCTTTTGATTTACTTTCCAAAATAAAGGGGGAGAGAAAGCGTGATTTAAGGGGGGAGATATACTGATTGCATAAATCAAGGGAGAGAAAGCATGATGTAAGGGGGAGAGATATACTGATTGCATAAATCAAGGGGGAGGCGGATTTGAAATTTAAAATTCAAATTTTGAATTTATGCATGATTGAAGGGGGAGCGATAGGATTTAAATCATGAGTATAGGTTATTTTGAAAATCATCAAAAGGGGGAGATTGTAGAGAAAGGGGGTTTGAGTGATTTCAAAATACATGATTTAAATGTGCATGACATATTGCATAAAAACGTGCTTGATATAAATGTGCATGACATATTGCATATAACCTGCCTTATATAGTTCATATATAATGTTGCCGTACTAACGAGCCATGAAGCGTTAAAGCTTACATCAAATGGCAAACATTTGTTGTGTTTATACTATTTTCAGGTGCCACCATTAATGAACTAAACTAGTTCATTAAGTGAAGTACTTAGTTAATTAAACTAAGTAGTTCATTAAAGGAAGCTACATTTGGACAAGGCACAAAGGCAACAAGACTAAGAAAGGAAAGTCTCCTCCTCCTCCCTTAACCACATATATACACGCCTATATATATATAAATATATATTTTCAGATTTTTTGAAAAAGGCACATACACATATATTCCAACGTACTACCGACACGTTATTTATTTTATGTACATACGTTAACATCACACCACCATACTTAACTCATATTTATGAGTATATTCAGGTCTTATATCATATGATATAAGTCATGGTGATGACAAATTAAATACGACACGTTAAAAGGTTCAAAACCAAAAATTGTCGTATAGGGCGAATACCGAAACTTCGCCAGCGTGTCACGTACTTGCCATAAATAGATGGCCAGCCCCTACACTTCAAAAAATACTCAAAAATTTTGTGGGTATGATGTTATGTGCAGCCATAAAATAATTCTATGTTGGCACACACAAATCACCGCACATTAAGGCCAAATTGTGGAGATTCCAATTTTAATTTTGTCACATGTAAATGGCGCCACTTTAAGACCAGCCAAGTGCTGAATATTAAATTTTATATTATGTATATTATGTGTAACATAATATATATAACATGTACAAAAAGTTGGAATTTAATTAGAGAAAAATCGGGTAATCAATTGTTGTACCCCAACGATCATGTACGTGAGAACTATGAATATGAGATGGAATGAAAGCGGAAATTTCTTTTAGCGCATGTTACTTAAGCCTCTTTACTTAATCATCATTGAAGTGATACCAAGCCAAATTAAATAAGGGAAACTTCAAGGAAGATAAATATATATACATATGCATTACACATGGCGTGTATATGTATGTATACATACATATGTTAATTTTAGAATATGATAAAATAAAGAAAAAAAATATAGTGCATGAATTAAAATTTCAAGAAATACCAAGTTGCCCAAGAAGCCTAAAATTCGGCCAAGGCATGAATGGGGATTCTAGAATTCTCTAACCAATTTTATTAGTTAAAAGTAATTACTTAAAGTCTATTACACCATTTAAGACAAGAAGTTATCATGCAAAGAATAAATAGAAAACAAAATAGACATGCATTTAAGGAACAAGTAAGACAACTCATTAAAGAAGGAAGTAGTGTGGTTAAGGTCATAAAGACCCCAACCTAAAAATCGGCCATCATGCCTAATTGACCATGGAGGATTTCAAAACCTACCATGGTTACTCTTCCCTTAAACCAAGGTTAAGATAACCATGATTTGATAAAGTAACTTGGGTTAGCCCAAAAGTAACTATAGTTGAATAAAGTAACCAAGGTTATACTAACTTAACCTTGATTAACACTCAAGAAAGCCCTAACCCTCACAAATCTCCCTCCAAAACCGCCCCCTAGCATGTTTTAAACCTTTCTAGAAACATCTACCTTCTCATCATGCAAGAGAAAAACACTTAGACAATCTCCATTCCCCTCACCCAAGATTTCGCCCCCTTCATCTTGAAGGATAGAAGTTCAACTTCACTTCCAAGACTCAAGAAGACATTTAGGTAAGTCTTGTTCCAAGTTTCCTTAAGAGAATTCTCATTTTGGTAAAGAATGAAGCTCACATGAACTCTCTTTCTCCATACCCAAAACCGTGGGTTTCATGGTTGAAATAGGTGAAAGCCTTCAACTTTTCTTAGGTGGTGACATGTTGTGATGCTTGAATCTCCATTCTAAGCTCATTTTGGTAAGATGATCTAGCCCTCAAACCTATCCTATTTCCTCTATTGAATAAAGAACTAATCTTTTCATCTCACTCCCTTAAAACCGTATGCTTAAGGTGAAGAAGGTGAAGGATTTCATCACATCTCACTTCATAACCAAGCCAAGACAAGAGCTTTAGCTTGAAGAGGCAAGTATACTTTAACCCCTTACAATATATGTGATTATGTGCATACTTGAATGTCTAGAAGCTTAAGACATGATTTTAGTGAAAATATGCCTAAGTTGTTACCTTTTCTTATGTTTTGAAAGGATGGATGATAGACCTCTCTTATGTTGCAATATAAAGCATGTTTAAACTTGAAATAAGAGCTAAAAGTGATGGATTAGGGACTGCCCTATGTTGATATTGAATGAAACATGATTGGTATGAAACCTAGCATTTTAGTGATTTCTCTATGCATGTCGGCTGAAAACAGAGTTCTGGACAGATTTTATGCCAAATTGATGGACTTAGTTAAGGACCTTCTAAACGTTGGATTGAGCTTATTTTTGGTGTGGTCGTAGCTTATCATGTCTATTTTATTGTGGAGTTGGAATTTCTGGAAAATCATTTGTGGATTGGTCATAAATGAATGTTTAGTATCAAGGGGTCAAAACAGTTTCTGGTCGTACCACCTTAGGGAGAAAAATTATTTAAGTACCTTAAACATCTTGGATTGACCTGAAATTTTTACAAGAAGTACTTAAGACATAGAGCTAAGTATCCATGTAAAGAAATTGATTTTATCTATTGATCTTGATGGTAAACCGTTGAGGGAAAATTGGTGTAACATTCTGGAAAACAGGACAGATTGACCCTTTGTGCTTGTATGAATTGTATCGTATTTATTTTGACTTGTTTTGGTGAATGGGAATTTGAATATTGTTCATAAAGGAAATAGGAAAGATTTCCAGGTGCTAAGTGAGCCCCATAATGAGTTTATGGATGGAGACAAGGTAAGGAATGGAGTTGAGAGTGCAGCAGAATTTCTGTTGTACTCTTGTTGGGAATTATTTTTATTGAGGTACCTACGCTTGTCGAAATCGCATGAAATTGGTACAGAATGTAGTTAAGATCATGTGGTGCATGTCCATATTTTTAGTTTCTGGAAAATAGGCTCTAAAGGTTGATTTTGAGGCCGGACAATACAGGACATGCTGCTGGATCGTTTTCCAGCCCATGAAGAAAGTTGTTTATGAAGTTATAAGTGCATTTTACCATGTTGCATCCCATGCACTTGCATTGACATGCTCATATGTTCCATGCTCATGATTTTATCGATGTTTTATATAAAGTTTCTGTTTTGAAAGAATTTCGTCCCTTCTGGCCAGCTTAACCCGCTACAGATCCGGGGTTAATTGATCTGAAGAGTTATAAGAACCGAGCCAGGCCCGGTATAATAGGTCTGATGAAATATAAGAACCGATCCAGGCCCGGTATAATAGGTCTGAAGAGTATAAGAACCAAGCCAGGTCCGGTATAATAGACCTGAAGGTGATCATGTTATAAGAACCGAGTCATGCCCGGTATAATAGGCTGACACACACTCTTGTTTTATGATGAGCATGATTTAAAAGAAAGAAAGAAAGTTCAAGTATTTTTATGAGCATGTCTAAATGAAAGAAAGAATGTTTCCCGTTGCATTTGCATCGCATTCACATTTTCATACACATTATGCATGATACCTTTTCATAGAAGTAAGGTTTGGCTATAGCACGTAGAATCTAACTAAGTGATGACATTTAGATCTTAGCTAAGTGTTGATATGACTTTAAGTATGATGCTTCGGAAAGGTATTGGCAGGTATGTTTTAACTTAAGGAATTGGGGTTTGATTCTTGTATGCCGTTTTCTCTTTATTGTACGGTGTTATTGTATACTTGCTGGCGACTTTGTCGCTCACCCATTTATTTTTCCCCCCAGAGCCAGGTAATGAAGTCGAGTGGATTGATGATGAGCCAAGGGTGCCATACCTATAGGTTATTGAAGTCGCTGTTAAGAGAATGATGATGGAAGCTTTTGATGGACCTTTGGGACATTTTGGGACTTAGCTACTTTCGGATTCTTTTCGGATAATGTTTGTATAATTTTGCGGTGTAGTTTGCTATCGGTTCAGTTGTATAATTTTGCTATGTATTCGCGATTTGACGCTTTCGGATTAAGGTTCAAATTCTGCCGTATTTTTATCTACCTGTTAAGATCGTGACTTTGTAATCCATGTTTATCCATGGGTTTTACGAGTTAAGTATCGACGCTTTGTACTTTTCCGAAAGGGAAAGTACGGCGGGTGCACCGTACGAGGGGTAGCCGAGTACGGGGCGCTACAGGTGGTATCAGAGCCGAGGCTCTAGATTCGGGCAGAACGTAGAAGCTAATTTATGATCTTAGAAAACTAAGAATTGATCTTAGACTTAAGTCATGATCTTAGAAGAGAGATGGCCTTAGCTTAGACAACTTAGATTGGAAATAGGGTCCCCTTGGTTGACCTGCTAGCCTGATATATCGCATATTAACTCTTTTTCCTGCTTAAAAATTCCTTTTCCAAGCATGTCTAAATTCAGTCAGTCATCTCGATCCATATATACATATCTATATCTTTCTGCTCCGTATACAGATGGTTCGGACTCGCGGTAGACCTCGCAGAGATGCTGCCCATGCACCCGAACCAAACCCTCCACAACCTCAAGATCAAGTCCCTCCACCTCCTCCTCAGAATCAAAATCCACCGCCTCCTCCTCCACCGCAGAATGAAAATCCCCCACCAGCTCAAGGAAACCCTCTTCCGCAAGTGCCACTTCTTATTCCGGATTTCCAAGCATTCTGTCAGACCGTAACTCAGATTGGCCAGGGAATGATTCAGCAAGTTGCCCCTCCTCCTCCTTATGAACCGATAAGAGATGCACAGTATTATTTTGAGAAGCTCAAGCGAGCGAATGTGCCGCCTTTTGAAGGCAAGTCTGACCCCGATATGGCTGAAAAATGGCTAGATGAAGTGGAGAACTGTTTTGAACTGAATGGAGCCCCTGATAATATGAAAACCCAAGCTGTGAGGCCTTTCCTCCTTGGTGAGGCAAACCAGTGGTGGAAGGCTAAGCTGCAACCTTTGCCCCGACCCATCCCATGGGAGAGATTCATCCAAGAGTTCAACAAGTTTTATTTTCCCCCGTCAGTAAAAATGCAAAAGAGGCATGATTTTGAAATGTTGAAGCAAGAACCTGGCATGACTGTGTCTGAATATGTGAGCAAGTTTCTGGCTTTGGGTAGATTTTCTCCGGCTACGATGAATGATGAGGAATCTAAGATGGTGAAGTTTTAGAGTGGGCTGAACCCAAGGATTCGCACTTGGTTGGTAAATGTTATCTCTGCTGATTTTGAGGCGCTCGTTGATGCATGTTATCGGATCGAGAAGGATATCATTCGTCGCGATGCGACGGTGGGCCAGAAAAGAGGAAGGGACACTTCCGGTGATAAAGGAGCAAGGAAAATGACTAGACAGAATTTTCATGGGAGGCAAGGTAGACAGCAGAATCAGAACCAAAGAGGAAATCAGAATCGTGGACAGCGCCGTGGGCGGAATCAGAATAATCAAAGAAATAATCAAGGAAATCAAGGACAGCAGCAGCAGGCCATTCCCATGTGCCCCCATTGTCAGAAGAATCATTTGGGCGAGTGCTATGTACAAGCTGGTAAGTGCTTTGGTTGCGGCAAGACTGGTCATATAATTAGGGATTGTCCTGATAAGGGAGCTGCTTGTGCTGGATGTGGAAAGACTGGGCATATTCTGAGAGATTGTCGTGAGCATGGTGGTCAGCAGCAGAGGAACCAACGTCAGCGCTCGAATGCGCGTGTGCATGTGATGACCGACGCTGCAGTTGAGGAAGCTGGAGACGTCGTGGCTGGTATGATTTAAAATTATGCAATGCTAATTTGATAAATATTATATTGCTGTGTAGTTAAAGCTTTGCATGAATCAGGCGCTATTCTTGTATGTTGTATGCCCGCAAATGTGTTGTTTGATAGTGGCGCCAGCCACTCCTTTATATCTAAGAAATTTGCAAAGGGATTAAACCATGATCCTATCCGGCTGAAATCACCTTATCGAATCCAAGCCGCTGGTGGTCAAGTGCTTACGTCTCATTATCTGTATAAGAATTGCGCGGTCGAGCTCGATGACCATCGGTTCGCGGCTGATCTGATCCCCATTGCTATGAGTGACTTTGACATTATTCTTGGTATGGACTGGTTGTCTAAGAACCATGCCCATATTGACTGCAATCAAAAGAAAGTCACTTTCAGAGCCCCGGAGCAAGAGGAAGTATCATTTCAAGGAGGTCCCAAGTTGAAGAAGTCAAAGAATATTTTTGTGAATACAGCTCATGCCCGTCGAGCGTTGCGAAAGGGATGTCAAGGCTATCTTGTTTATGCTCTTAGTGCCGAGCAGGCAGCAGTGGACATCTCACAAGTTCCAGTAGTTCAAGAGTTTCTTGATGTCTTTCCCGAGGAACTACCAGGACTTCCCCCTGATCGAGAAATTTCCTTTGAGATAAACCTCATCCCCGGAGCTGAGCCCATTTCTAAAGCTCCTTACCGCATGGCACCCGCTGAGCTAAAGGAACTAAAAGGGCAATTGCATGAGTTATTGGAAAAGAAGTTGATTCGTCCAAGTGTGTCACCATGGGGTGCCCCAGTTTTATTTGTAAAGAAGAAGGATGGAGGTATGCGGCTGTGTATTGATTATCGGGAACTCAACAAGATCACCGTGAAGAATAAGTATCCGTTGCCTCGGATCGACGATCTGTTCGACCAGCTTCGGGTCAGTAATTACCAAGTCTTATTTCAATATAATAATCATGAATAATATCTAAAGTATCCTAATGCAGGGAGCTCGGGTGTTTAGCAAAGTGGACCTAAGATATGGATATTTTCAATTGAAGATAAGAGCTGAGGATATTCCTAAGACAGCATTCAGGACGAGATATGGACATTATGAATTTCTCGTGATGTCTTTTGGACTGACCAACGCCTCTGCAGCGTTTATGGATCTTATGAATCGGGTGTTTCGGGACCAGTTGGATAAGTATGTGGTAGTCTTTATTGACGATATCCTGATTTATTCGCCTGATGAGGAAACTCATACAGCCCATCTGAGGACAATACTTGATATTCTATGAAAGCATCAGCTCTATGCAAAATTCAGTAAATGTGAGTTTTGGTTGCATAGTGTGTCATTTCTGGGCCATATTATTACTAAAAATGGGATTTCGGTTGATCCCAGAAAGATTGAGGCAATTACTGAGTGGCCGAGAGCGACCAATGTCACTGAAGTAAGGAGCTTTCTCGGACTGGCCGGTTACTACCGCAAGTTTGTTGAAGGATTTTCAAGGATAGCTATGCCACTCACTAGATTGACTCAGAAGAAGACAAAATTTGTATGGAATGAGGATTGTGAAAGTAGCTTTTCTGAGCTGAAGGCAAGGTTGACGTCTGCACCAGTTTTGGCTCAACCCGTTTCAGGAGAACAGTTTGTGATCTACAGTGATGCTTCCAAGAATGGATTGGGTTGTGTTCTTATGCAGAATGGACGTGTGATCGCGTATGCGTCTCGCCAGCTTAAGCCGTTTGAGCAGAATTATCCAGTACATGACCTTGAGCTTGCAGCAGTTGTATTTGCTCTGAAGATTTGGCATCATTATCTGTATGGAGAGAAGTGTGAGATCTTTACAGATCATAAGAGTTTGAAATACCTTTTCACTCAAAAGGAGCTGAATATGCGTCAAAGGCGATGGCTTGAGTTGATCAAGGATTATGACATCTCTATTCAGTATCATCCAGGTAAAGCTAATAGAGTTGCTGATGCTTTGAGTCGTAAGACGAGTCATCCCCGTCAACCACCTCTGCAGCGTGATATGGAAGAGTTTGGTCTGGAAGAAGTGGATTCGATTTTCGACGTACTTGCAAAGTTAGTAGTGGTTCCTTCTTTGATCGATAAGATTAAGGAGAATCAAGTTAAGGTGATGCATTGATGAAAGTTAAGAGCAAGCTAAAGGAGAAGCCATCCGACGATTTTGAAGTCCGTAGTGACGGCAGCTTGTGGTTTAGAGGTCGATTTTGTGTGCCTAATGATGATGCAATAAAGAGTGAAGTGTTTCAGGAAGCCCATAATTCACGTTTGTCTATTCACCCAGGAGCAAATAAGATGTATCATGACTTGAAGCAAAAGTTTTAGTGGCCAGGAATGAAGAATCAGATAGCAGACTTTGTTGAGAAATGTCTTGTATGTCAGAAAGTCAAAGCAGAACATCAGAGGCTAGCTGGATTATTGCAACCACTTGAGGTGCCTGAGTGGAAGTGGGATCACATCGCTATGGATTTTGTGACCAATTTACCTAAGACAAGAAGTGGATATGACACTATTTGGGTTGTTGTGGATCGTCTGACGAAGAGTGCTCATTTCATGGCGATATCGATTAAAGCACCCATGGAAAAGTTGTCTTCTACATATGTTGATCAGATTGTATGTTTGCATGGAGTTCCTATGAGCATAGTTTGTGACCGAGATCCCCGCTTCACATCAAGGTTTTGGACGGCATTTCAGAAAGCGATGGGTACGGAAATTCGCACGAGTTCAGCTTTTCATCCCCAGACTGACGGTCAATCAGAGAGAACAATTCAAACATTGGAGGACATGTTGCGTGCTTGTGTGTTGGACTTTGGAGGTAGCTGGGATAAGAGTTTGAAGTTGGTTGAGTTTTCATACAATAACAGTTATCACAGATCCATTGGAATGGCTCCTTATGAAGCTCTTTATGGAAGAAGATGTCGATCGCCATTGTATTGGGATGAGATTGGAGATAAGATTTTCACAGGACCTGACTTAGTGGAGCAAACCAAGGAAAAGGTTATGATTGTAAGACAAAGATTGAAGGCTGCTCAGGATAGAAGCAAGGCGTGGGCCGACGTGAGGCGTCGACCACTTGAGTTTCAAGTAGGAGACAAGGTATTCTTGAAGGTATCCCCATCGAAAGGAGTAAAGCGGTTCGGAATTAAAGGAAAACTTAGTCCTAGATTCATTGGACCGTTCGAGATCTTGGAAAGGATTGGAGAAGTTGCTTATAGACTTGCACTACCACCATCGTTGTCTCAATTACACAATGTGTTTCATATATCTCAATTGCGTAAGTATGTGCATGATTCGAGCCATATTATGGATGAGCAACCTTTGAGGATTGAAGCTGATATATCATATGTTGAGGAACCCGAAAGGATAATTGATAGGGAAGTGAAAGCATTGAGAAATAAGTCTATTCCCCTGGTCAAGGTGCAATGGAAGAACCATTCAGTTGATGAGGCCACTTGGGAGTTAGAGGAAGGCATGAAGCAAAAGTACCCCTATCTCTTTGACAGTTCATAAGTTTCGGGGACGAAACTTTATTGAAGGGGGGAAGGATGTTGTACCCCAACGATCATGTACGTGAGAACTATGAATATGAGATGGAATGAAAGCGGAAATTTCTTTTAGCGCATGTTACTTAAGCCTCTTTACTTAATCATCATTGAAGTGATACCAAGCCAAATTAAATAAGGGAAACTTCAAGGAAGATAAATATATATACATATGCATTACACATGGCGTGTATATGTATGTATACATACATATGTTAATTTTAGAATATGATAAAATAAAAAAAACAATATAGTGCATGAATTAAAATTTCAAGAAATACCAAGTTGCCCAAGAAGCCTAAAATTCGGCCAAGGCATGAATGGGGATTCTAGAATTCTCTAACCAATTTTATTAGTTAAAAGTAATTACTTAAAGTCTATTACACCATTTAAGACAAGAAGTTATCATGCAAAGAATAAATAGAAAACAAAATAGACATGCATTTAAGGAACAAGTAAGACAACTCATTAAAGAAGGAAGTAGTGTGGTTAAGGTCATAAAGACCCCAACCTAAAAATCGGCCATCATGCCTAATTGACCATGGAGGATTTCAAAACCTACCATGGTTACTCTTCCCTTAAACCAAGGTTAAGATAACCATGATTTGATAAAGTAACTTGGGTTAGCCCAAAAGTAACTATAGTTGAATAAAGTAACCAAGGTTATACTAACTTAACCATGATTAACACTCAAGAAAGCCCTAACCCTCACAAATCTCCCTCCAAAACCGCCCCCTAACATGTTTTAAACTTTTCTAGAAACATCTACCTTCTCATCATGCAAGAGCAAAACACTTAGACAATCTCCATTCCCCTCACCCAAGATTTCGCCCCCTTCATCTTGAAGGATAGAAGTTCAACTTCACTTCCAAGACTCAAGAAGACATCTAGGTAAGTCTTGTTCCAAGTTTCCTCAAGAGAATTCTCATTTTGGTAAAGAATGAAGCTCACATGAACTCTCTTTCTCCATACCCAAAACCGTGGGTTTCATGGTTGAAATAGGTGAAAGCCTTCAACTTTTCTTAGGTGGTGACATGTTGTGATGCTTGAATCTCCATTCCAAGCTCATTTTGGTAAGATGCTCTAGCCCTCAAACCTATCCTATTTCCTCTATTGAATAAAGAACTAATCTTTTCATCTCACTCCCTTAAAACCGTATGCTTAAGGTGAAGAAGGTGAAGGATTTCATCACATCTCACTTCATAACCAAGCCAAGACAAGAGCTTTAGCTTGAAGAGGCAAGTATACTTTAACCCCTTACAATATATGTGATTATGTGCATACTTGAATGTCTAGAAGCTTAAGACATGATTTTAGTGAAAATATGCCTAAGTTGTTACCTTTTCTTATGTTTTGAAAGGATGGATGATAGACCTCTCTTATGTTGCAATATAAAGCATGTTTAAACTTGAAATAAGAGCTAAAAGTGATGGATTAGGGACTGCCCTATGTTGATATTGAATGAAACATGATTGGTATGAAACCTAGCATTTTAGTGATTTCTCTATGCATGTCGGCTGAAAACAGAGTTCTGGACAGATTTTATGCCAAATTGATGGACTTAGTTAAGGACCTTCTAAACGTTGGATTGAGCTTATTTTTGGTGTGGTCGTAGCGTATCATGTCTATTTTATTGTGGAGTTGGAATTTCTGGAAAATCATTTGTGGATTGGTCATAAATGAATGTTTAGTATCAAGGGGTCAAAACAGTTTCTGGTCGTACCACCTTAGGGAGAAAAATTATTTAAGTACCTTAAACATCTTGGATTGACCTGAAATTTTTACAAGAAGTACTTAAGACATAGAGCTAAGTATCCATGTAAAGAAATTGATTTTATCTATTGATCTTGATGGTAAACCGTTGAGGGAAAATTGGTGTAACATTCTGGAAAACAGGACAGATTGACCCTTTGTGCTTGTATGAATTGTATCGTATTTATTTTGACTTGTTTTGGTGAATGGGCATTTGAATATTGTTCATAAAGGAAATAGGAAAGATTTCCAGGTGCTAAGTGAGTCCCATAATGAGTTTATGGATGGAGACAAGGTAAGGAATGGAGTTGAGAGTGCAGCAGAATTTCTATTGTACCCTTGTTGGGAATTATTTTTATTGAGGCACCTACGCTTGTCGAAATCGCATGAAATTGGTACAGAATGTAGTTAAGATCATGTGGTGCATGTCCATATTTTTAGTTTCTGGAAAATAGGCTCTAAAGGTTGATTTTGAGGCCAGACAATACAGGACATGCTGCTGGATCGTTTTCCAGCCCATGAAGAAAGTTGTTTATGAAGTTATAAGTGCATTTTACCATGTTGCATCCCATGCACTTGCATTGACATGCTCATATGTTCCATGCTCATGATTTTATCGATGTTTTATATAAAGTTTATGTTTTGAAAGAATTTCGTCCCTTCTGGCCAGCTTAACCCGCTACAGATCCGGGGTTAATTGATCTGAAGAGTTATAAGAACCGAGCCAGGCCCGGTATAATAGGTCTGATGAAATATAAGAACCAATCCAGGCCCGGTATAATAGGTCTGAAGAGTATAAGAACCGAGCCAGGTCCGGTATAATAGACCTGAAGGTGATCATGTTATAAGAACCGAGTCATGCCCGGTATAATAGGCTGACACACACTCTTGTTTGATGATGAGCATGATTTAAAAGAAAGAAAGAAAGTTCAAGTATTTTTATGAGCATGTCTAAATGAAAGAAAGAATGTTTCCCGTTGCATTTGCATCGCATTCACATTTTCATACACATTATGCATGATACCTTTTCATAGAAGTAAGGTTTGGCTATAGCACATAGAATCTAACTAAGTGATGACATTTAGATCTTAGCTAAGTGTTGATATGACTTTAAGTATGATGCTTCGGAAAGGTATTGGCAGGTATGTTTTAACTTAAGGAATTGGGGTTTGATTCTTGTATGCCATTTTCTCTTTATTGTACGGTGTTATTGTATACTTGCTGGCGACTTTGTCGCTCACCCATTTATTTTCCCCCCCAGAGCCAGGTAATGAAGTCGAGTGGATTGATGATGAGCCAAGGGCGCCATACCCATAGGTTATTGAAGTCGCTGTTAAGAGAATGATGATGGAAGCTTTTGATGGACCTTTGGGACATTTTGGGACTTAGCTACTTTCGGATTCTTTTCGGATAATGTTTGTATAATTTTGCGGTGTAGTTTGCTATCGGTTCAGTTGTATAATTTTGCTATGTATTCGCGATTTGACGCTTTCGGATTAAGGTTCAAATTCTGCCGTATTTTTATCTACCTGTTAAGATCGTGACTTTGTAATCCATGTTTATCCATGGGTTTTACGAGTTAAGTATCGACGCTTTGTACTTTTCCGAAAGGGAAAGTACGGCGGGTGCACCGTTCGAGGGGTAGCCGAGTACGGGGCGCTACATCAATAAACATCGAAAATTCAGTTTTCTACATACACTACACATGGAACGTTTTTGGCACATCATACGACATGTATCTAGACACTTTTTACATATTTCATTCATCTTAAAGTATTCTAGAAAATTAAATTAAGGGATGATTGGAATATACCATGTGTGTATTATTAAATGTGCACTATTTTATAAAGTTTGTAAAAATAAAATTCAGCATATGCACACATACGTTGCAACGCCTATTCCAGCTGAGATGGAGCATATTTGGAGCCTTGTTGGCATATTGATTGGTCAAGAATCAATCATAAAATGTTGGTGGCTTAAAGAAAGAAGCTACAAAAGGTAATGTTTCAAATTTTATCCCATTTGTAACACATGCTGAAAATTTCAGCATGTGGATAATAGGCTGGCCGAATTTCACCCATTATGAGGCTATATTTTGTGTCTTGAAACATGTGAGTAATTGGAAGACAATTTGGAAGTAATTTGAATAAGTTATGGAATTAAAATTGTGATATATTTGAATGTCACACATGCTGAAAATTTCAGCATGTGTAAACATGGATATGGCCGATTTTTTGGCCTATGTGATGTACAATTTTATTCCCAAAATTGATGAGAATATTGTCTACTAATTGCTGATTTATTTCTAAGATAAAAATCAAAGAAAATTTGGAAATAATTTGAATTAAAGCACCATGTATCACATGCTGAAATTTCAGCATGTCAAGTCTCATTATGGCCGATTTTTTCATCTATTTTTGTGAGGAAATTATCTTGCTTAATTTATGTGATGATCTTGGAAGTTATGGTAATTGTTTTATGGTGATTTTGGCACATGTTTTTAGTGGAATTCTCAGATTTTCCTAGTCATCAAGTGATGACAACATTCAACCAATCAATGAGTGCCAAGTAAGCAAGAGTTAAATGATCATCCAATGAGGAGGTGCCAAGTAAGCAAGATCATGTCACAATGATGCCACATATTCTCCCAAGGACTTAGAAGATAATTTTCAAGAGGATAAGGACCTAGAGGGGGCCAGCCATAATGTTAAAAAGGAAGGAAGAAGAGCAAAACAAGAACAAGAACAAGTCTTGCAAACCAAGTGATCAAAAACGCCTAGCTTTTTCTCTTCTACACTCTCTTTCTTTCTTCTTCCTAAAAGCCTATTGTACTTACATTCATATTCTTGAATAGGCTTGTCTTAGACCACCACACATTCTTTATATTTGTAAAAGATTGATCAAGGTGTGATCAATCTTCAATCTTGCAAGGTGGTGGTGTTCGTGTGCATTGTATTCATCATACAAGGTTTGTAAAGGGTTGGAGTTGGTGTGTAACTCAATCAACCCTGTGTTAAGGTATTCTTGTGTTGTGTGATTAGTGTGAACCGAGGAAGGTGTTACTCGAAGACTGGAGTAGGTTGTTTATAACCGAACCAGTATAAAATTCTTGGTGTCATTAACTTTCAGCACTTATATTCTGTTTCAGCACTGTTTATCCTTTTTGATTACGTTCGTAAAAATAGTAAACGTTTTTCAAAAATTACGAAACTTTCCAGAATCATAGAGACACGTCTTAAGGTTAATTTGACACAAGTTGCAACCCTTTTGGACAAGTATAAGTCAATCAAAAGTCCAAAGTTCTGAGACTAGTGCAGTCTGATTTTCAGACTTGCAAAGGTTGAAACTTTGATAGTATTTGACTAACTTCCCAAAAGAATTTTTCAAAACTTTTTCAACCCATTCAAATATAACATATAAATGGTTAGTGGTTAAAATTTCAGAGCATTTTGAGTTACATACAAATAGGAATAAATTTTTCAAATCAGTCTACCGTTTCTGGCAGATTCGTGCAATCTGACCACCAACGAGTTTTGAAGGGGTTAAAGGTTGAATTTAAATCTGAAATTTTTAGGAGACACTCATAACATCTGAGGCTAAGTTCTCTAAAAATTTCAGAATTTTTGAAGACCTACAACCTTGTTTTAAAACCATTTTAAAACTGGTCCAGAAAACAGAAACTGTTTTTAGAAGTTGAGTTCTTGAGTCAAAACAATTTTAAAAACCACACTTTCCGCACCAACTATTCTGTTACACCCCGTGACTTTTAAGCGCAACTTTCAATACTTAAAGGTCAACCTTAAATGCAACTTAATTAATTATGTAGGTTATGAGACTTAGTTACACAAAACATAGAAGAACAAAAGAAAGGGGTTAAAAGTTGAATTAAAAGAAATCATGGTAAATTATCAAAATAGTCCCTACTAAGGATAGGGGAGTTACCAAAACTTAGTATAACTCCCCATCAGCCTATAGGGGACGGTTTCCACACCAAAGAAGAGAGGGAAAACCGCAGGAAAAGAGAGAGAAGAGGAAAAGGAAAGGAAGAAGAAGAAGTGAAGAAGGAAAAGAAGGAAAAAGGCCATTCTAGGTTCAATTCATATCAAGGTTCTGCAGTAAATCCGTAAGACTAACTAGAAACCAAGGCAAGTAATCTTTCTATACGCTTTACGTAAATTTTTGCTACTTAAGGCCCTATGTTCTTACAAAGAGAAAACATGAATCACACATTAGTATTCTTGTCTTGTCTATCTTAAATGCTTTGCTATATGTGAGTCTTGTTGCTAATTGTGTAAAGTCTTGCTCTTTGGGCCATATTTCTGAAAACAGTTGTGTGGTGCTTTATTGTTTGTCAAGCATGCCCATAAAAGTGTATATTTTGACGTGCTTATTGTCTTGCTCTACTCTTATGTTGATTGTCTACACTTAGACGTTGAGAGTAAGTGCAGGAAATTGAGAGATGAGTGACGACATTGCTGTAGTCTTGTTTTGTTGGGAAAGTTGATGAGATCTTTTGAAGGTTGTGAATGATTGAAGGCTAGAGTGGATATTGCTAGGCATGACTAGGCATCAATTCATGTTTAGATGTGTGTTAAGTAAGATGAATCTAGATGTTAAGCTGGATCTTTAAGTGTTGAAAATGGAAGGGTTGAAGAAGGAGGGTGTTGGAGAGGAAGTTACTGCAGAAAAAACTGCAGTTTCGCATCGTCAGAACACTTTGAATGCCTACATTAGGCGCTCTATGTCACATTAGGCGCCTAATGTAGCGTTCAATCTGTCCTAAAGCTTTCGCGTACAGAAAAACTGCAATTTAGAACCGTCAGAACACTTCGAACACCTACATTAGGCGCTTTATGTCACATTAGGCGCCTAATGTAGCGTTCAATGTGTCCTGAATCATCCCCAAACACTTCGAACGCCTAGTATAGGCGCTTTAAGTCTCTATAGGCGCTTCATGTAGCGTTCCAACTGTACTGGAAGTCTTTTTGACCCTTTAGGCGCCCTATGTAAGTGTAGCAACTTTATACACTTCCTTTGAACATAAAATGCAAGGCTATTTGAGGTGTAATTGAGGAATAGATGGTAAGATTGACTAAGTAAGAATAAGATTGAATCCCAAGTGAATTAGTGAGACGAACGGACTCGGAAAGATACAAACAGGGAGTGTTTGAGGTGCAAGACCGTATACTTGATATGTCAGATGAGTGTGTGGGATACCTTTATTATCTTCCATCGTTCATGAATTACAAAGTGTTTGAAAGTGTGCTGGAGTTGTAAACATTAAGTGTGAATGAGTAGGGTTAAGTATGAATTCGAAGAGGATTCGTGATAAGAAAGGGCATGAAGTGGTATGAATGAGGTGTATTTGAGTAGTAAACGTTAAGTGTGAATGAGTAAAGTTAGGTATGAATCCAAAGTGAGTTAGCAATATGAAAGAGCACAAAATGGTACGAAAAGGGTGTGTTTGAGGAAGTATGAACGAGCAAGGTTAAGTGTGAACTCAAGATGATTTCGTAAAACGAAGGGACATGAAATGATACGAGCAGAATGTGATAGGGGTTCAGGACTTTGTACTTGATATGTAAAGTGTGTGTGCATGTTTATACGTTTGATATGATGTTACATGAGCATTCTGCATCATGACATGGGCACTTGCATTTGATTTGAGAATTTCTTTGCGAAAGAACATGTGTTTACAAGAAAAGTTTGAAGTTTTCGAAAGACAAGATGGCTGCTGGTTGATCGCAGGGTATAAAAGTCACGCCTGCGAAAGCAGGGTATAAAAGCGTGATCTGTGAATCAACAGCAGGGTATAAAGTATTTTATGGGGCCGTGGACCTATCAGCACGGAAAATAAAGTTATTTTATGGGGCCGTGGACCTATCAGCACGGAAAATAAAGTTATTTTACGGGGCCGTGGACCTTTCAGCACGGATATATGATATATGTAATGGGGCCGTGGACCTTTCAGCACGGGGTATAAAGTTATATGTTATGGGGCTGTGGACCTTTCAGCACGGGGTATAAAGTTCTGTTTGCTGTGGACTGATCACCCACAGGGTATAAAGTTCAGCTACGCGAAGAATATGATATGTAAAGTGATGAAATGCTTTGTGAAATGACATGCATGACATGTTTATGAAAGAAGACATATGCATGGGTGTTGTGTGTGATTTTAAAGAAGTACATGCATCATGATACACGAAGCATAAGACTTGATATGCAAGAAACATGGTTAGATTATGACTTGTTTATGTGATACGTTGTTTTAATACATGCTTGTTCTCGTACCCGTGTACCATATGTGTGCTTTATCTGTTTTGAGAAATTCTTATTGAGATGCTATTTGTTAACCCGAGCACCTATATTTTGGGCAATGATTTATACACTGGTGACTCGTCGTGTGTGATTCCGTAAGGTGTATAGACGGGTTACTTGCTGGCGATAATTTCGCTAAGAACAGATACTCTATTCCTTTTCAGGTGAGCCAGAATATGAAATGATATTTGTCGAAGACGATGGCGAGTGAGTTCAGTGGGATGATGGACATGGAAGTAGATAGATGGTTGCTTACTTTCTTTATGTTGGAAAACTCGATGTTTATTATGCTGTACTGGAGAATAAGTTAGACAGTTGTCTGAACACCCTTTTAGTTCCGCTGTACTTTCTGGTTGTATTAATGAGGATAAAGTTTTAAATTTGATGACGTTTCCGCTGATTTATCTTACGTGTGGATGATGTACACTTGATCTGCTTTGACGCTTCGTAGTTCTCATAGTAGACTACGGCGGGTGCACTGGTTCCGATGACGGTATCGGGCCGGGGCGCTACAGGTGGTATCAGAGCCTAGGCTTCAGATCTATCTCGGAAACTTAGGTTCATGATCTTATAGCAAGTTAAGATGTGATTTTCCCTTAAGTTTGATCCTTAGGTATAAGTGATGATTTTCTAGAGTCTAAGTATGATCTGGGTTGGGTGTGTGCGAGCGCGTATATCATTTAAATTTCTATAATAATTTTAATTGTCAGACCCCATTGATCTCTTGGATGCAACTTTGTGATGCCTTTCTGAAGTATTACGTGCCCAAGACAGCGATCTTAGACAAGATAAGGGCGTTCGACGGGCTAAAACAGAGTCGGATGATAATGTCGGAGTATGTCGACCATGCCCATGCTTTGGGTAAGTTCGCTCCTGCGATTATGCCTGATAATCGCTTAAAGATGACAAAGTTCGAACGAGTTTTGGACTCAAGAATTCAGTCAACAATTGTAAATGCATGGATGAGAACATACGAGGACATGATGGATGCATGTTTTCACGTCGAGAGTGATTTCCGCAGAGTGGCGGCAAGAAAGGCCGATGCAGGATACTCCGACAAAGGTAATAGGTTAAGAGAAGAGATTTGAGTTGGTGGCAGGCCAGGACGTTGAATCAAGGTTCTGAAGAGAAGCTCGGTTGAGCAAATTACATATACCCCCACAACAGAATTTAGTTGTACAACAGGTTGAAAGAGTTCGTCGCACTTCAATAAGGGTCATGTCGGCGAATGTAGGAAGTTGGAAAGAGCATGTTATTGATGCGGACAGGTGGGAAACCTTATTTGAGATTGCTCAGAGATGAGAAAGAATGCTCTGGGAGAAGTCGCTCAGTAGCCGAGGACGAATGTCCGCGTCAATGTCATGATTGCCATGGATATTGGAAGTCGCCGATGTGGTATGAGGTACAATTTTAGTGAACAAGATATTCACCAATGTACTCTTCATAGCGGCGTGAACCCCTCTTTTGTGGCAAAGGGATTTGTTAAGCGTCTTTGTGGTTCACCAGAATAGTCGGAGATTCCATACTGTGTCCAAGCCTCCAAGATCAAATTACGATTTCACATCAACATTGACTATCGATTAAAACAAGTGACAGTTAAGAATTCTGTGATGGAAGGTATAACTTTTCAAGGGAATTGCTGTAGATTGA
This sequence comes from Eustoma russellianum, assembly GCA_036186865.1. Classification (NCBI taxonomy): domain Eukaryota; kingdom Viridiplantae; phylum Streptophyta; class Magnoliopsida; order Gentianales; family Gentianaceae; genus Eustoma; species Eustoma russellianum. The sequence goes on along the minus strand of AP025040.1, from coordinate 24,619,714 downwards.
AGGAAGTTGAACTTATTACCAAGTGGTCTAGATCTACGAATGACACCGAAGTCGGCGTTTCTTGGGTCTAGCTAGTTATTATGGGAAGTTTGTCGAGGGATTCTCGACAATAGCGAAGTTTCTCAATTGCCTTACTCACAAGAAGTCCAAGTTTGAGTGGACGGCATAATGCGAGAAAAGCTTCATGGAGCGTAAGAGGAGGTTAACCATTGCTCCAGTATTGGCTCAACCTTCTGGTATTGATGGGTTGTGATATGTAGTGATGTGTCAAAAAAAACAGTCTAGGTATGTAAACTGTAGTGTAAGTTATGACTTTCCATCCAAATTGAGTTTAGTTGACACTTCACTTGTAGACTGTGTTTTGATGCAATACGAACGAGTTATCGTGTATGCCTCAGGACGGCTAAGCATGAGACAGCTAAGAGGTTTGGAACTACAAAAGGACTACGGATTAACCATTAATTACCATCCAGAAAGAGCTAATAAAGTGGCCAATGTATTAAACGGAAAATCTAACCATGTGCGATAGTCACCACTTGAGAGAGAAATATAGGAATTTAACTTGGTTTTTGTTGTTTCTATAGTAATGTTTTCGCATCATTGACCGTCACCCCGAGTTTGATGGGTTGGTTGAAAGAAGCTCAAAAGAAGAAAAAGACTGTGGGTGATATTGCTGGGAAACTGAGGTATAGTCAGGTTGATGGATTTCAAACCAATGAGGATGGGAGCTTATGTTTAGAGGAAAAATGTGTGTATCTGATTTGGATGTGTTAAGGAAAGAAATTTTTGCAAGGGCTCGCAGCTCAAGGTTATCGATACATTCTGGTAGCACCAGAATGTGTAGGGATCTCTGACAATATTATTGATGGTGTGAGATGAAGAGGCATATTGTGGACTTTATTGAGAGATATGTGGTGTGTCAGCAAGTTGATTGTGAACACCAGCAACTTGGTGGATTAGTGATGTCGTTGGAGAGTCCAGAGTAGAAATAGGAACGTATTAGGATGGACTTTGTGGCTGCTTTACTCCAAAAAAAAATGGATATAACATGATTGTGGGGATTGTGGATTGGTTAACCAAGGTTGCACATTTTATACCTATCTTAAGGGATATATCTCTTGATAAGTTGATTAATTTAGATATAGGTAATATTGTCAACTTGCATGGTGTTCCAATGAACATATCGTCTGACCGAGATCAATAGTTTATTCCCAAGCTCTGGAGGATATTTTGGAGTTTAAAAAAAAATTAAGGATGAGTACACCCTATTACCCTCAGACAGATGGATAATCTGAAGGGACTATTCAGACCATCGAGGACTTGTTAAGAGATTGCATCCTAATTTCAAAAGGAGTTGAGATAGAATGGTGAAGTTAATGGGGTATCTAATAATAACAGTCACCACAGTGCAATCGATATGACTCCCTTCGAGGCGTTGTACGGAAGGAAGTGTAGGTCCCCGGTTTATTGGGACGAAGTGAGTGTGAGAACTATCACGGGACCTGAACTATTGGAGAAAACGTTAGAGAAGGTGAAAGTTATCCGGGAAAGACTCAAGGCAGCTCAGGATCACAGCAAGAGTTGGACAGATTCCAAACGACGACCATTGGAATTTGATGTGGGTGAAAAAGTTTATTTGAAGGTATCACCTACGAAGGGCGTCATGAGGTTTGGAGTAAAAGGCAAGTTAAGCCCTCGTTTTATTGGTCCTTATGAAATACTTGAGAAGGTTGGAGCCTTGGCATATAGGTTGGCATTACCTCCGGTATTGGCGCAAGTTCACAATGTGTTCCACGTGTCACAATTAAGGAAGTACGTGGCGGATCCAAGTCATGTACTTGAAGCTCAACCGTTGGAACTCAAGGACGATGTTACATATGAGGAGGTACCCGTGAAAATTGTGGACCGAAAGGATCAAGTGTTGAGGAAGCGAGTGATCCCTTATGAGAAAGTCAAGTGGAGCAACCACACGGAACGTGAGGCCACTTGGGAACTCGAGGAACAAATGCGGGAGAAGTACCCTCAAATCTTTGACTAAGGTACGTAAGTTTCGAGGACGAAACTTTTTGTAAGGGGGGTGGAATATTACACCCCGTGACTTTTAAGCGCAACTTTCAATACTTAGAGGTCAACCTTAAATGCAACTTAATTAATTATGTAGGTTATGAGACTTAGTTACACAAAACATAGAAGAACAAAAGAAAGGGGTTAAAAGTTGAATTAAAAGAAATCATGGTAAATTATCAAAATAGTCCCTACTAAGGATAGGGGAGTTACCAAAACTTAGTATAACTCCCCATCAGCCTATAGGGGACGGTTTCCACACCAAAGAAGAGAGGGAAAACCGCAGGAAAAGAGAGAGAAGAGGAAAAGGAAAGGAAGAAGAAGAAGAGAAGAAGGAAAAGAAGGAAAAAGGCCATTCTAGGTTCAATTCATATCAAGGTTCTGCAGTAAATCCGTAAGACTAACTAGAAACCAAGGCAAGTAATCTTTCTATACGCTTTACGTAAATTTTTGCTACTTAAGGCCCTATGTTCTTACAAAGAGAAAACATGAATCACACATTAGTATTCTTGTCTTGTCTATCTTAAATGCTTTGCTATATGTGAGTCTTGTTGCTAATTGTGTAAAGTCTTGCTCTTTGGGCCATATTTCTGAAAACAGTTGTGTGGTGCTTTATTGTTTGTCAAGCATGCCCATAAAAGTGTATATTTTGACGTGCTTATTGTCTTGCTCTACTCTTATGTTGATTGTCTACACTTAGACGTTGAGAGTAAGTGCAGGAAATTGAGAGATGAGTGACGACATTGCTGTAGTCTTGTTTTGTTGGGAAAGTTGATGAGATCTTTTGAAGGTTGTGAATGATTGAAGGCTAGAGTGGATATTGCTAGGCATGACTAGGCATCAATTCATGTTTAGATGTGTGTTAAGTAAGATGAATCTAGATGTTAAGCTGGATCTTTAAGTGTTGAAAATGGAAGGGTTGAAGAAGGAGGGTGTTGGAGAGGAAGTTACTGCAGAAAAACTGCAGTTTCGCATCGTCAGAACACTACGAACGCCTACATTAGGCGCTCTATGTCACATTAGGCGCCTAATGTAGCGTTCAATGTGTCCTGAAGCTTTCCCGTACAGAAAAACTGCAATTTAGAACCGTCAGAACACTTCGAACACCTACATTAGGCGCTTTATGTCACATTAGGCGCCTAATGTAGCGTTCAATGTGTCCTGAATCATCCCCGAACACTTCGAACGCCTAGTATAGGCGCTTTAAGTCTCTATAGGCGCTTCATGTAGCGTTCCAACTGTACTGGAAGTCTTTTTGACCCTTTAGGCGCCCTATGTAAGTGTAGCAACTTTATACACTTCCTTTGAACATAAAATGCAAGGCTATTTGAGGTGTAATTGAGGAATAGATGGTAAGATTGACTAAGTAAGAATAAGATTGAATCCCAAGTGAATTAGTGAGACGAACGGACTCGGAAAGATACAAACAGGGAGTGTTTGAGGTGCAAGACCGTATACTTGATATGTCAGATGAGTGTGTGGGATACCTTTATTATCTTCCATCGTTCATGAATTACAAAGTGTTTGAAAGTGTGCTGGAGTTGTAAACATTAAGTGTGAATGAGTAGGGTTAAGTATGAATTCGAAGAGGATTCGTGATAAGAAAGGGCATGAAGTGGTATGAATGAGGTGTATTTGATTAGTAAACTTTAAGTGTGAATGAGTAAAGTTAGGTATGAATCCAAAGTGAGTTAGCAATATGAAAGAGCACAAAATGGTACGAAAAGGGTGTGTTTGAGGAAGTATGAACGAGCAAGGTTAAGTGTGAACTCAAGATGATTTCGTAAAACGAAGGGACATGAAATGATACGAGCAGAATGTGATAGGGGTTCAGGACTTTGTACTTGATATGTAAAGGGTGTCTGCATGTTTATACGTTTGATATGATGTTACATGAGCATTCTGCATCATGACATGGGCACTTGCATTTGATTTGAGAATTTCTTTGCGAAAGAACATGTGTTTACAAGAAAAGTTTGAAGTTTTCGAAAGACAAGATGGCTGCTGGTTGATCGCAGGGTATAAAAGTCACGCTTGCGAAAGCAGGGTATAAAAGCGTGATCTGTGAATCAACAGCAGGGTATAAAGTATTTTATGGGGCCGTGGACCTATCAGCACGGAAAATAAAGTTATTTTATGGGGCCGTGGACCTATCAGCACGGAAAATAAAGTTATTTTACGGGGCCATGGACCTTTCAGCACGGATATATGATATATGTAATGGGGCCGTGGACCTTTCAGCACGGGGTATAAAGTTATATGTTATGGGGCCGTGGACCTTTCAGCACGGGGTATAAAGTTCTGTTTGCTGTGGACTGATCACCCACAGGGTATAAAGTTCTGCTACGCGAAGAATATGATATGTAAAGTGATGAAATGCTTTGTGAAATGACATGCATGACATGTTTATGAAAGAAGACATATGCATGGGTGTTGTGTGTGATTTTAAAGAAGTACATGCATCATGATACACGAAGCATAAGACTTGATATGCAAGAAACGTGGTTAGATTATGACTTGTTTATGTGATACGTTGTTTTAATACATGCTTGTTCTCGTACCCGTGTACCATATGTGTGCTTTATCTGTTTTGAGAAATTCTTATTGAGATGCTATTTGTTAACCCGAGCACCTATATTTTGGGCAATGATTTATACACTGGTGACTCGTCGTGTGTGATTCCGTAAGGTGTATAGACGGGTTACTTGCTGGCGATAATTTCGCTAAGAACATATACTCTATTCCTTTTCAGGTGAGCCAGAATATGAAATGATATTTATCGAAGACGATGGCGAGTGAGTTCAGTGGGATGATGGACATGGAAGTAGATAGATGGTTGCTTACTTTCTTTATGTTGGAAAACTCGATGTTTATTATGCTGTACTGGAGAATAAGTTAGACAGTTGTCTGAACACCCTTTTAGTTCCGCTGTACTTTCTGGTTGTATTAATGAGGATAAAGTTTTAAATTTGATGACGTTTCCGCTGATTTATCTTACGTCGTGGATGATGTACACTTGATCTGCTTTGACGCTTCGTAGTTCTCATAGTAGACTACGGCGGGTGCACTAGTTCCGATGACGGTATCGGGTCGGGGCGCTACATATTCAACCCCCCTTCTAGTGGTGCCTTGCATATCCTACATATAGGTATATGCCATTTAGGTTAATCCTTTAGAGTTTGTTTCTACCCCTCATTTCCTATCGTAACCAAATAATATAAGATAACTATTAACTATATTTAATATTTATAACTTTCCTTCTACGTATTTTTCTCTTATTTTCTTTTTTTCTTTTAAAGAAAATTCCGGGTGTAACATTTCTAATGTCAAAGTATTATAGGAGAACTACTCATTCCAAGACATGATATTCCCGATTTAAATGAACACACAAGGTGGACTGATGTGCTTTTCCATGAAAAGTGCACCACATGATCCATCCTTCCGATTGTATTCTACAAGGAAGACGGGGCATAGGTCTCACGTTATCGGAGTGCCTCCACCTCATGTACCAACAGAACCATCACATATGACATGGAAGTAAAATTATCAGTGTGTGTTTACTTGGTTAATACAGAACATCACTTCAACCTTGTGAAAAATGTGTCACAATATAAAACATTGAAGGCCTTGTGGGATGGCTTAGCCATCACATATAGCCCTATAAATATTTGGTCTTCACAAGAAGGTGAATTCAATTTGACAGGGTTCAAGTTCACTAGAGAAAAGAAACTGCAGTTTGTATGAATGACCACTAACAGTTCTCCTATAATACTTCTCATATAATACTTTGACATTAGAAATGTTACACCCGGGATTTTCTTTAAAAGGAAAAAAAGAAAATAAGAGGAAAATACGTACAAGGAAAGTTATAAATATTAAATATAGTTAATAGTTATCATATATTATTTGGTTAGGATAGGAAATGAGGGGTAGAAACAAACTCTAAAGGATTAACCTAAATGGCAAATACCTATATCCCTTAGGAAACTATTTACCGATATATATATACGCCCTAAGCAAAACTTTAACCCTGCATATTACACAAGAAATCAGCAGCCTTATTCTCCCAACCCCAAGCTTCGGCTGACCACCTCTAGGAGGAAAAAAAGGAAGTTTTTCTCCAATAAATCCTAGGTTGTTTAATTCAGTGTAGTATATATGCGTAGAGGTATGTACTTTTTCTATATTCGTTGAGTTTCGAACCATATGAATATATTTTCGTATAAATATAAGGATCATGCATATGTATAATTGATTGTATAGATAGATGTGTATATGTATGTGACTGTGTGTATATGTATATGAAGATGTGAATTTTGTATTTTATATGGTAAGGGCCAAAATTATATACGTATTTTATGGGAATTGGTTTTTGCCAAAACTGATTTTTGGTGTGGGTATTTGTATAATTTTCATATCTATATGATTTATAAACTATGTTATATGTATGATTATGTGTATGTGACATTGTGTGAATTTGAATTTCGGTTGCATGTGATGGTAGAATAAGTTGGGATTTTTTATGGTTTGAGGGTGAATAAGGTTGAAAATTGTTTTGGCTGATTTATGGTGGAAGACGGCGGCACCAGTGGCATCGCATGAGGCATGTGCTCAGGTGCAATGTGTTAGGTGTGCTCATAAATGGCAGATCAACATGTATCCTCATACTTCTTGTTTTTTCACAGATTATTCTGTTCATCCTTTCAGCGACACCATTATGTTCAGGTGTCTTTGGCACTGTTCTTTCTCTTTTGATCCATTCTCGGCACAATAATCCTCAAACTCCTTGCTGCAGTACTCTCCACCATTGTCCGACCTCATGCACTTCAGCTTCAGTCTTGTTTCATAAGGAGTTTGAGGATTATTATGCCGAGAACAGAATCAAAAGAGAAAGAACAGTGCCAAAGACACCTGAACATAATGGTGTCGCTGAAAGGATGAACAGAATAATCTGTGAAAAAGCAAGAAGTATGAGGATACATGCTGATCTGCCAAAATCCTTTTGGGCCGAGGCGGTGAACACCGCTGTCTATCTGATTAGCAGGGGTCCATCTACCATAATTGACTGTAAACTTCCTGAAGAAGAATGGACTGGCAAGGTGATCTCACTTGCCCATGTCAGAGTATGTGGTTGCACTGCCTATGCACTGCTGAAAACGGATGAGAGATCAAAACTTGACCCCAAGTCCAAGGTATGTTCCATAATTGGCTATGGAGGTCATAGTTTTGGATATAGACTGTGGGATCATGTAGGTAAGAAGGTGATGAGAAGCAAGGACGTGGTGTTCAATCAAAATGTACTTTAAAAGGATATAATAAAGGAGGAGAAGCAACCTGTAAAGTCTAAGTATTTTGTGCAAAGTGAGGTCGGTCATGCCGAGCTGAGCAGACCTGCAGACCAGACTGCCGAGGTGCCAACCTCAGGGATGAAACTTCGGAAGAGCAAGTCATACCACCTATTGATGTTCGGAGAGAGAGGAGAACCATTACTGCACCTACCAGGTTCTCACCTTCACTTTATTATTTGCTTCTTATTGACTGTGATGAGCCGAGTTGCTTTGAAGAAGCAATTAATTCTAACAATAGTAAAGACTGGAGGTCAGGCATGGAGGATGAGATAAACTCTCTGCAGAGAAAATTCACCTGGGATCTTGTAAAGAAGCCACCAGGGAAGAAAGCTATTCAGAATAAATGGGCGTACAGGTTGAAGCAAGAAGCTGACGGCACTCAAAGGTCAAGGTAAGACTTGTTGTGAGAGGTTTTCAACAGAAAGCTGGGGTTGACTTCACTGAGATTTTTTCACCTGTTGTCAAGATGTCAACCATTAGAACCATCCTGAGAATTAACAGCCACAGAAGATCTGCACTTAAAACAACTTGATGTAAAAATAGCCTTCCTTCACGGAGATCTGGAAGAAGATATCTACATGATGCAGCCACAGGGCTTTGAGATACCTGGCAAAGAAGACCTGGTATGTAAGTTAAGAGCTTGTATGGTTTGAAACAAGCTCTGAGACAGTGGTATAAGAAGTTTGACAACTTCATGGCAGAGGTTGGCCACAAGCGCTGCCATGGTGATCACTGTTGTTACTTTAAGAGACTTGAAGGTTCGTATATTATCCTGCTACTCTATATAGATGACATGTTAATAGCAGGTGGAAGCACTGATGAGATCAAGATACTGAAGGAACAATTGGCTAAGAAATTCTCCATGAAGGACTTCGGTTCGGCGAAGAAGATACTGGGGCTCAGTATTGAAAGAGACAGAAAGAATCAAGTGCTGAGGCTGAGACAAAGAGATTATATTTATAAGGTATTGAAAATATTCAATATGGAGAATGCAAAACCGGTGTCTACACCTTTGGCAGGATAGTTCAAGAATTTATCAAAGAAGCAATGTCCTAAGACGAAGGATGAATTTGAACGAATAAAGAAGGTAACCTATGCCTCAGCCGTGGGTAGCTTGATGTATGTCATGGTGTGCACCCGACCAGACATAGCCCATGCAGTGGGAGTTGTAAGCGGATTCATGTCAAATCCTGGTCCTGATCATTGGGCTGCGGTGAAGTGGATACTAAGGTACTTAGTTGGAACGCAAGGCTTGACACTACAGTTCGGCAATGATGACCTGAACTTACTTGGCTTTGTAGACTCAGATATGGCTAGAGATATTGATGAACGCAAGAGTACTACAGGGTATGTTTTCAAGCTCGACAGTGTTGTAATCACCTGGGTATTGAGGTTGCAGAAGATTGTAGCACACTCAACAACTGAAGCTGAGTATACATCTGCATTTGAAGCTACAAAGGAACTGGTGTGGTGGAAGAGTTTGCTAAATGACTTGCGACATCCTCAGATCAGCTACAAACTATTTAGTGACAGTCAGAGTGCAATTTGCTTGGCCAGAAACTCTACTTATCATGCAAGAACGAAGCATATTGACATCAGATATCATTATATAAGGGGTATGCTTGAAGGAAAACAGTTCAACTTGGAGAAAATTCATATCAGCCAGAATCCAGCAGACATGATGACGAAGATTGTTCCAAAAGAGAAGCTTGAGCTCTGCAAAGCTTCTCTAGGTCTTGTTACTTGATGAAACTGCTGAAAGGGCCGCAGTTCAAAGAAGTAGAAATCATGATAGGTCAGAGTTAAGGTCAGTTCCAAGTGGGAGATTTTGTTAAGATTGATGAAACTGAAGTCAGCTGAGCTGAAATGAGGCCGAGCTCAAAGGACTTAGAGTTGTGAGCCACCGCCGAGAAGAGCTGAGTAGCGCCAAGCTAGACAGAAGCAATACCGAGCAGAGCTAAACGTTGCAGCATTGACCTCAGTCCAGCAGTACACCAGAAAGTTACGGGATAGAATATTCCTTGATTGGAGATTTGATTGATGAGAATCTTGTTTTGGGAAGAAATTTACATACTTATCTTTTCTATAAGGAATATCCGGTAGAGTCCTATTCTTGGTATGATAACGATGTAAAGAGAAAATTCCATAAGTCATGCTAATCCTTTAGTCCCCATAAAATCCTCCGTTAGACGCAGACTCTGTGTAACTGAAACTCAATTGGTGATAGTGAATTTTCTTGGTTTGCCGAAGCCGTGGGTTTTTCTTCCCCTTGAGGATTTTCCCACGTTAAATTTTGTGTTCTTTGTTTATTGCTTTCTTTGTTCATTGTTCATTACCTTTGTGCGTTCTTGCAATTATCGTTGTAGTTTTCTCCACTGTTCCGCAAATAAACCCCAACAAATTTACCATAGTATTCAACACCCCCTCCCCCTCCCCCTCCACATCTGAAACCTAGAGTTTTTGGCTACACATGCACCTTCATATTCCAAATTCGTATTCAACACCCCCTCCCCCTCCCCCTCCCCCTCCCCTCCCCCTCCACATCCGAAACCTAGAGTTTTTTGCTAGGGCGTTGTGCATGCACCTTCATATTCCAAATTGTATCTTTCTATATGGTCTACAAATGTAATAACGTATACTCATCAATGTTTGTTTGAAAATAAAGTTTTAGACATTTGATTTTCATGGGAAAAAAGGCACCAAAATATACTAATCAAAGTGCCACAGTGATAACAATGGTAATAGGATAATAGTTTCAAATGTAATTTTCATTCATGGTTTTCATCCGTACATCTCCATCATCTTTTATACAATAAGACTACCTCTATACATGGTAAGGTATAAATCAATCAATCCGTATAATTACTACTAATTGATTTACAGTAATTACAAGATATTTGGCACGATATGATTTGATACTTATTTTCTAACACTCCCCCTCAAGTTGAGCAGGGGAATCTACAATACCCAACTTGACCAATGTCTCATCAAATGTCCTTTCCGCCACAGCTTTGGTTAAGATATCCGCTAACTGGTCCTCCGAGGGTATGTACGGCAACTCGACAATTCTGTTCTCGATCTTTTCTTTAATAAAGTGACAGTCCACTTCAATGTGTTTAGTCCAATCACTCTATACAGGATTTTCGGAGATATTGATCGGCGCTTTATTATCACACGACAACTAGGTTGGAAGCGACACTTGAAGTCCCATATCACTCATTAACCTCTTTAGCTATAGGATCTCCATGCACCCTTTGCTATTCTCCGGAACTCTGCTTCAGCACTTGACAAGGATACCACCTTTTGCTTTTTACTCCTCCATATGACTAAGTTTCCTCCCACCAGAGCAAAATATCCCGAGGTAGACCGTCAATCTACTAAGTTTCCTGCCCAATCAGCATCAGTATACACCTGGATATCCAAGTGTCCATGATTTATAAATCAAATACCAAGTTTAGTTATACCTTTTAAGTATCGGATGATTCTCATCACTGCTTCTAAATGATGACTTTGAGGTTGGTGCATAAACTGGCTTACAAGTCCGACTGCAAATTATATATTCGGACGGGTATTCAGACGGGTATGCGTTAGGTAAATGAGTTTCCCGATTAGTCGCTGGTACATTCCTCAATCTGTATCAGGCCTCCTTGCCTCAAATTCTAGCTTTTGATTCACCAACATAGGGGCTCCGCCAGGTTTGCAGTCTAACATCTGAACTTCAGCCAGAAGATCCAGAATATACTTTTGCTGGGATATAAAAATCCCACGCTTGGAATGTTCCACCTCAATCCCTAAGAAATACTTGAGATCCCCCAGATCTTTCATTTCAAACTCTAAGAATAGTTGTTGCTTCAGTACTGATATCTCCTCAGTGTCGTCTCCTGTAATAATCATATCGTTTACATAAATTATTAAACATGTTACTCAAGGTCCCTTTCTTTTTACAAAAAGCGTATGATCCTCATTACTCTTCTTATAGTTTTGCTTCTTCATAAAGGCAGTGAATCTCCCAAACCATGCCCTAGGCAGCTGTTTGAGATCATACAACGAACGTCATAACCGGCATTACCTCATTGTCTGCAAATCTGTCTGTGAACCCTGGTGGCGCACTCATATACACTTCTTTTAGTTCTCTATGAAGAAAAGCATTTTTCACATCATTTTTCACATTGTACTGCTGAAGTGGCCAAGACTTAGTGGCTGCTACTGAAAAGAGAACCCGGATCGTATCAAGCTTTGCTACCAGCAAGAAAGTTTCTGAATAGTCTATACCATAGGTCTGAGTATATCCTCGTGTAACCAGTCTTGCCTTGTATCTCTCAATACTTCCTCAGCTTTATACTTGATTGTGTACACCCAATGGCATCCTACTGGATTTTCCTCTTGGTAAGACCACTTTCTCCCAGGTGTTATTTTAACGGAGGGCATCCGTTTCTTCTTTCATCGCTGTGCACCATTTGGGTTGACATAATGCTGCCTCAACTGTTCTTGGTACTGTAACATCACACATTGAGGACATAAAACCTTTAACACCCTAGACTGGATACAATGTTCTTTTTGACATTTTGCTTGGAGAGTACCGAACCGGGGGCTTTCCTCTATTCTGTCAGGGTGGAAATAATTTTCCCTGGCCTCCTAAAACGCCTCCATTGTCCTGAATAGTTTCACATATATCGGGGTATGGAGTGGGAGGATCGTTAGGATTATTATTAAGGTTATCAGGTAAGGGAAGTGTATTTGATAATACTTGATTTTGCACAATATTCTCCAGAGGAGAATCACTGGTTGGTTCAGAAGTGAGAACTATCGTTTCGTCAGGCAAAGCACAGTCGGCGCCACCTACTTGTCGTGTTAGGACCACCTCTGTCTGACTGGGGTTATGAAGCCAGTCGTAGGTCTCATCATATGTCTCCTCCTGAGACCCAGACAGAGAAGAATAGAAATATTCGTGTTCGAAAAATGTGCAATCCATATTAACGTGGATGCGACGGGTGCATGGATTGTAACACCGGTACCACTTTTGATTCACAACATAGCCCACAAACAACACTTATCAGCACACGCATCTAATTTGGTTCGCTGAGATGATAGGATATGCACAAAGACAAAGGAACCAAAGATTTTTGGGGGTAGGGTTAGAACTGAAGGGACGGTGGTGTGAGATGCAAGTAAGGATAACGGAGTGTCGTGGGCTAGGATTTTAGTAGGTAGATGATTAAGAAGATACGCTTCTGTAGCAACAGCTTCAGGCCAGAGAGTTTAAGGTGTTGGACCATGCACCTGCAGTAAACACTACTAGAAAGGAGGTGAATAGAGGTTAGCGGAAATTACACTACTACCCTTAAACAAAATCCCCTTTGAAAACAGAATCTGAGACCTCCTCAGATCCAGTACCCGTTTTCGTAAAATTCAAAACTCAATGCATAACTCTAAAAATTATGAAAATTTTCAAAACTTAATATCAATTTCTTGAAAAGACTCTATCTAAAAATTAGTTAAAAATAAGATCGTTTGACCCTTCAAACAAATAAAAAGATTCAGATGGTCAATCTTGACAGAATTGGACAGAATAATGCTAAACTTTGAAAACATGGTTCTCTTTGAATATTCAACCAAAAAGGTTGATATTTATATCAAAGCACTCCTTAGGATGTCTAATTTATGTTTCCAAAAGGCATTAACCTTAAACAATCCTTGATGAAAACAGAATTCAAGTTTTCTTGAAACTGGTTAGATTGTAGTAAGATTGGAGCAGTTATCTTGCAATGACTGAAAGACTAACATTCCTTTGCTAAATCAAGTGATTCTTGTTGTAAATGAAAGCTAACAGTCTGATGTTTAACTCCATCAAAAATCCCAAATTTTGAAAGTTTTTGATATTTTTGCAAGAAGTGAGAAATTGTGTGAAATCTGCAGTGAAAACGGGCAGAAAAACAGAAAAGTGAAAAGAAAACAAGAAGGCCAAAGATTTATCCTGGTTCGGTCAATGTGACCTACTCCAGTCCCAAGGAACATATTTCCTTGGATTTCACTATGGTACGAATACAATTACAACAAGAACCAAGCTTGATGATTGGGTTAAACACCAACCCTATTCAAGACTTGGATGAACACCTCTATGCAATTCTTGGTTGCAACATCTCTATCACCATGTATAATATAACAAGCACAACTTACAGCTTCAGCCCATAAATATTTAGGTACTTTGTTTTCACACGACATTGTCTTAGCAATTTCTCGAATTGTTCTATTTTTACGTTCAACAACTCCATTGGGTTGTGGTGTTCTAGGTGGTGAGAATTCATGTTTTATTCCATGTAATGAACAAAACTTGATTGCATCTTTGTTTTTAAATTCTCCATCTCTATCAGTTCTAATTCGTTTAACATTTTCTTCGTAAAGATTCTCGAGTTGCTTGATAAGAGTTTCGATTGCCAATGGAGCATCGTCTTTATGTGTTAAGAACAATGTCCATGTGTATCGTGAGTAATCATCTACTATGACACATGCATAGTAGTATCCATCTAGACTTCTTGTCCTACTTGGACCAAATAAGTCTAACTGAAGCAATTCTAGTGCATGACTCGTACTCACTTCATGTTTTGGTTTTAGTGTTTCTTTAATATGTTTTCCTTTAATACATGATTCACACATTTGAAAATTATCTAAGTCTAACTTAGGCATGCCTCTAATTAAGTTCCTCTTAGATAACTTTTCAATAGTTGAAATTCCTATATGGCCTAATCGTCTATGCCATAAATTTACATCTCAGTCATGTGATATTAAACACTTAACCTTAGCATTTAACATGTTATTTAGTGATAGTGTGTAAAATATTACCATCCCTATTTCCTTTTAATACAATTTCTCCCTTATTATTTATTATATCACAAGAATTAGAGAGAAAAGAAACATGATGACCAGAATCTATAAGTTGTGAAATATTAAGTAAATTATATGAAAGATTACTTACTAACAACACATTTCGTATTTGAAATGTGTTAGGGTCCCCAATTGTTCTTTTTCCAACAACTTCTCCTTTGTTGTTTTCACCGAATGTCACCTTTCCTCCATTCTCAATATGTTCAAGTTCGGTGAATAGTCTAGGGTTGCCCGTCATATGCCTTGAACATCTGCTATCTAAAAACCATTTGGTTTTTAGATTCTTTGACTTTGCCTCCTTCTTGCATTCCTTACGATTTTCCTACAATGAAGGCAATGTTTTAGGTACCCTTTACTTGGGTCCTTGAATGTTAGGGACACCATCCTTGTTTAAATATCCCTTGGGTATCCAAACTCGGATGTACCTTCTAGGCACATATTTGACGTTAGTTGAATAAAGCGGATTAACATGTATTTGACCATTCCATTTAAAAGGTGATGCATTGTCATACATGTTATACCTTGGTCGATAATAATTATAAACTGGTTGGTTTTGATAGTGTGTGTAAGGCATATGATTTTGATTCTTATATGGTGATATGTATGTATGGTCATATGTATTTCTATAAGAAGATAAGAATGTTTTCTATACTTAGGTCTATATGCATTATAATGAGTTGGTTGCATTTTATCTCTAGTCACATTTGTATACATATAGGCATAATTTCTAGGTTGTCTAGATGCAAAGTTTTGCATAGTTGCACATTTATATGTGTGTGCTTTTGTGGGTGTATGTTGAATTTTTACCTTGGAATATGCAGAAGAAGGAGTAGAAGAAAGTGTAGCAGGCGAAGTTGATTTTATTTTTGTTGCTTTATAAGGTTGTTTAGTACTTGATGAAACAAACTTATATTTTTTTTATCTACTTTTCTATTTTCTTCTTTATATCCTAGCCCGATTTTATCGTTTCCATATTTTTTAGACGATATAAGTGTATCTAGCATGTTGGTTCCTGACTTAAATTGTTCTAACATTTTTTGTAAGTCTTGTTTTGATGCTTTAAGTTGTGATATTTCATTTTCACAACTTTCTAACTTAGATTTTAACAAGCTATTGTTGGTTTTTAATGCATGTTCATACTTCCTATATGATTCACTTTTAATCTTAAGAGAATCAGGAGTGTTAGTACACTCTTGTTTAAAAGATTCTAATTGATCGGAAAATTCCGAGTTGGACGTCTTCAACCTGCCGTTTTCTTCAATTAGATTCTTTTTCTCTTTTGATAGTCATTTACAGTGTGCATGCATTTTTAAGAATCCTTCGTACATCTCATTAAATGACATTTCCTTATCAGAATCTACATCAGATGAAGAACTTACCTCGTTGGATATGAAGCAGACTTGAGCTTCCTCAGTGTCGGATTCTTAGTCGAACGAGTCGCTCCACATGCTTGCCTTCATTGCTCGTTTGCCTCTTCTTGATTTGGACTGCTTTGCCTTAGGCTTTTGTGCCTCCTTGTCTTGTTTATTATTATTATTATTCTTGTTGTTATTTTTCTTTGTTGGACAATCATAAGAGATATGTCCTTTTTGCCCATATTTATAGCACTTTAATTCCTTATTATGCCACTTGTTGTTGTTTGAGTTATTTTTCTTAGATTGAGAAGAAGAAGAAGAAGAAGACTATTGTCTATTCCTATTAGGCCGTTTAAAAAACTTTCTAAGTTTTCTAACCACTAAGATTAAGTCATCATCTAATTCACTATCGCTATTACTTTCACTATTATTATGTCTCAGTTATTTTGAAAGCAATAGAATTGCCGATAGAGTTCGACGACTCAAACTTTCGTTGGTTTAGTTTTACCTCGTATACTCTAAGTGAGCCTATCAATTCGTCCATTTTTGTGATTGATTTTGTTTCTTCAATTGCCGTGCCCTTCGGATCCCATTCAGCAGGAAAACTCCGTAGCACTTTTTGAACTTTCTCGTTGTTGGTAAACGATTTTTCTAAAGCTTCAAGTGCAATGAAAATGTTAGTAATCCTCAAACCCATAGATGTTATGGATTCTTTCGACAACATTTTAAATTATTCTAATTTAATCATAAGCATGTTTATTTTTGACTCTTTTACACCGCTAGTACCTTCATGCTTTAATTCTAGTGATTTCTGCATGTCATGTGCACTTGTGCAATTTGAAACATATCCTGCCTCAGAAGTCGTTAGTCCATTCAAAAGTAATTGCGTGGCTTTAGCATTCATAGACATTTTATTTTTATCTTTAGATGACCATTCACTTTTATATTTTTCTACTTCTTGTGTTACACTATTTACTTGTACAACTTTCATTGGAATGTACGGCCAATCTTCAACTATAGACCATAAATCGATGTCCATAGCCATTAATAATAGCCTCATTCTAAGATTCCAACGAACAAATTTATTTCCATCAAAAAGAGGAGGACGTTGTGTAGACATACCTTCCAACTCACCATTGTGAGAAACTATGGCCATTGTATGTACCTTTGATTTGAGATGTGCAATCTACAAAGAATTGTTGTTTCTTGGCCTTGTCTTGTTCGTATGATGTTGAATCTTGATTCTTTGAGTGGTGTTAACCTGGCTCTGATACCAATTGTTGGACCGTGTACCTGCAGTAAACACCACTAGAGGAGGGTGAATAGTGGTTAGCAGAAATTACAATACTACCCTTTAACAAAATCCCCTTTGAAAACAGAATCTGAGACCTCCTCAGATTCAGTAACTGTTTTTGTAAAATTCAAAACTTAATGTACACAACTCTAAAAATTATGAAAATTTCCAGAACTTAACTTCAATGTCTTGACAAGAGACTGACAAACAATTAGATAAAAATAAGATCTTTTGACCATTCAAACAAATAAAAACATTCAGATGATCAATCTGGACAGAATTGGACAGAATAATGCTAAACTTTGAAAACGTGTTTCTCTTTGAATACTCAACCAAAAAAGTTAATCTTTATATCAAAACACTCCTTAGGATGTCTAGTTTATGTTTCCAAAAGGCCTTGACCTAATCCTTGATGAAAACAGAATTCAGGTTTTCTTGAAACTGATCAGATTGCAGTCAGATTGGAATAGCTATTTTGTAATGACTGAAAGACTAACTTTCCTTTGCTTAAATCAAGTGATTCTTGTTGAAAATGAAAGCTAACAGTCTGAAGTTTAGCTTCACCAAAAATCACGAAATTTGAAAGTGTTTTGCTATTTTTTCAAGACGTGAGAAATTGTGTGAAATCTGCAGTGGAAACGGGCAGAAAAACAGAAAAGTGAAAAGAAGACAAGAACGCCAAAGATTAATCCTGGTTCGGTCAATGTGACCTACTCCAGTCCCAAGGAACACCTTTCCTTGGATTTCACTATGGTACGAATACAATTACAACAAGAACCAAGCTTGATCCTTGGGTTAAACACCAACCCTATTCAAGATTTGGATGAACACCTCTATGCAATTCTTGGTTGCAACACCTCTATCACCTATTGATACAGTCTTATAGATTTGGCTAATCAATCTTACAAATGAGACACAAGAGGCTTGTAGCTCTACAACAAATATCACAAGAACACCTTCGCTACACAAAGAATGAATCAAGAATGAAGAGAAGAAGATAGCAAGAAAATGAGCTTCAACTTTTGCTTTCAAGTGTGTGTTCTTCTTTTTCACCTTTGCCTCCTATTTTTAGTGTGAAATAGGCCTTGAGGATAAGACCTCCAATGTATCACCATCTTCGTCATCAATGCTTAAGTGGCTTCATATCATTGGTTGGTCACATAATCACCTCGTACACTTGGCAAAATGAAACAACATAATAGGTCCACTTTGGAATATCATTTGGCCAATTTTTACACTTGAAATTGTCTTGAAAATAATAAGGATAATATGCAAGGATATGACGGCACAATTCCTCCAAGATTGCCTCAACTTACTTGCACAAAAATAGGCATGTGATGGCTGAAAATTTCAAACAAAAATCAGCTCCAACCAAGTCAATATAGCCGTTTTTTTCAACTTTGAAATTTCCAAGTTGGCAATTTTGCCAACTAGCTTCTTTTTGGTTGGTCCACTTGGCACAAAGTCATAAAATGAATTCACCATCATTATACCTGCAAATACACGTTTGGAGGCTTGTATATATGAATATCAACTCAGATTTTTGAAGAATAAATCAACAAATAATAGTTGACAAGATTATGTCAACATATAAAATCGAAATTCCCACAATTTTTTCTTATATGTTGTGATGAATTCCACACCATTAACACCTTTAAAATCTCTGCAAAATGATGCTTGAGACTCTCCAATAACACATATAAGAAGGTCTTCAAGAAATAGATATAATAACACCTTTATGATGACAAATAAGAGATGAATGTGTCCTTGAAATATTGTCACCATGTCAAGTCCCTACACAAACTCAAAATACCAATTTTTCCATTTGGTAAGTTGTAGAAACTTCCAAGGCACATTATTCACAAGACATTTATAATCATCAAAAACACATAATATCAACATAATGAACATATATAAATCATGTACAAATGAAAACAACCATTTTATCACATTTTAGAAAAACATTTCTAAAAACCCTAGACATCGATCGATTGAAGTGCCTCTGCTAGAAAGATCAATGTCTCACAGTGAGTTTCAGAGTTTGTCTGTGACCTACGTCTATCGATCGAAGTGAGGGTTTGATGTACATCAATCGATCGATGTGTCTCAGGTTTAGATATTGATTTCTCACAATAAGGTCTTGGTTTTTCTCTGCCTTACATGGATCTATCGATGTGAGGGATTGAAGTGCAACAATTTATGAGATCGATGTCATTTTCTTCACTTTTTCAACTTTTATTCATTTATAACAATATGTGTGACATTTTTAAGTGTCCACCACTTAAAATCATGACCTTGAAAATTATCCAAACATATTTCTCAACATTAGGAACATGAGACTCTATCATCATAGTCCAGGTCATTTCTAGTAACATGTGATTTTTTCGTTCGGCCACACCATTTTGGTCCGATGTGTTTGAATACGAAGTCTGATGGACAAGACCATGTGCGTTAAAGAATTCTTTAAGCCCATTGTTAACGTATTCACCACCATTGTCGGACCGAAGGATTTGAATTTTTGTTTGGAATTGGGTGTTAATCATATGATAGAAATTAACAAACGTAGAAAAAACGTCAGACTTATTTTTCAGGAAACAAACTCATGTCATGCACGAACAATCATCAACAAAAGGAAGAAAGTATTGATATCCAAGATTCGTATGATGTAGAGAAGGACCCCACACATCAGAATGAACAAGACTAAATAGGGTCTTAACTCTGGTATTATTAGGTTTATATGTAGATCGATGATGTTTTGCACGAAGACAAGTATCACAAAACAAAATAAGTTTGGATTGAGCTAAAGATGGAAATAAGATTTTCATATAATCTAGGGAAGAATGACCAAGCCGACGGTGCCATAACCACGGTCGTTGTTCAACGGTCCCGGTGACAAGATTGGACCAACCCGGTTGCACCATATATGTCACATAGTATAGTCCTCCCTTCTCAATACTACGCCCAATGATCACCTTCGAGTGAATATCCTGCAATAGGCAAAAAGTAGGGTACATAAGAATAACACAATGTAAGTCATGTGTAAGTTTGCTGATAGAATATAACTGGATGATAAATCCGGCACATAAAGACAGTTGTGTAAGTGAAGAGTTAGTGTAATTGAAAGAGTACCACCACCAAAGATTGGAATAAGTTCTCCGTTGGTGGTTTCAATATGGGTTTTGGTGGGAGGTGTCAAGCTTTTAATGTCATGAGGTGCATTGGTCACGGTATTGGTTGCCCCGCTATCGAAGATCCAAATGGGGTTAGTTTTAGTGATGTCATCATTGGTAGGGGTTGAGATAGGTTTTTTGTAAAATTTGGGTCATTTTTGGAATTTAGGAAAAAACAGGGTTAATTAGGGAATTAGTGGTAAGTTTAGGACTTGAGTTTGCCCATTTAGGAACTAGAGGGGTTTTATTTGCTTCAGCTGAAACAGGAAGGGTGAAATATTGTTTATGTGAAACTTTCAGGGCCAAGGGGGCAATTTCTTGAGGGGTAAAACTGTCCATATAAGCATTATAAGGGTTAAGGGTAAACTCAACCCTTTTACCTCCTTCCTCTATTCCTTCGGTGTCACCTGCCGCCTCTTCTTTTCTGCCGTATGTTTCCTCATTGCTGTGACCTCCACTGGCCATGGCTGCGAATCCCATGGCTGCCACTCCTCTTTCGCGACTTCCTTCTGTCTGATGTCTCTTCCCTTCATACCAATCAGGATGCCCGAATTGTCTGAGGCAACTCTCCTTTGTATGCCATTTTTTGCCACAGTGGCTGCAAATTAGTTCATTTTTATCCTCCACACGCCGCTGATTGCTAGAGCTTGGAGTTGTCTGGCCCTCGCGTCCTCTGCCCTGCGATGTGCCTCTTCCCCGTCCTAGTTCGCAGCCTCTGGTAGCCAACCCTTGTGTTGCCAGGCCCTGACCAAACCCCCATGATGAGATTTCCTCTGAATGGATGCCCTGCAACACCTTTGACTGATCCTCTGCTCTACGTATTTTGCAATATGCAGTCTCCAACGTTGGTAGCGGGTCCCTTTGCAGTAAATCATTTCTCTGCGTTATACTTCTCTTCAATGGCAGTTAAGAACTGATACAACCTCAAATCTTCCATTTTTTTATTATATGTGTTAATATCAGTGGAGCATGTCATTAGATTTGGCTCCTAAGCTCTATGGCAGTCCATAGATCCTGTAATTTATTCCAGCATGCCTCTATACTTCCTCCCCCTTGTCTTATAAGGCTGGCTCTCCGATGAAGATCATACACTCTGAGGAAGTCAGCCCCTGTCCCATATGTGAGAGTTAATCCATCCCATAAAGCTTTGGCCGTGGGATAACAAGTCACATTCACCACCAATCATGGCTCTATGGTTTGGATGATCTATGTAAAAACTGAATTGTCAGCTTGCTCCCACCCTGGAAATTCTGGGTCTGTTGGCAGGGGTGGAGGAGGAACCCCTGTAAGATGAGGTCTCCTCCCCCTCCCAATGATGGCCCGTAGAACCAGTGGTCCCTAAACTGCATAGTTATGATCGTTGAGTTAAACAAAAATGATAAGATTTTCTGTAGGTAAAGGTAATTGTGGAGAAGGCACATGACTTGAGACTGGTCTAGGTGTATTTTATAAGATACTGTGAGACTTGGTGTCTTCGGTTCACTGGTCTCTGGGTCTGACATGGGTTCTGTTTTTGTTTCGTACTGATCAAGGCATGAGCCAAAAAATAGGCTGAGAAAGGTATAGGCCGAGAAAGGTATGGCCGTTTATTTGTCAGGTAAGATGAAGGCTGCGATGAATCTTTTCTGAGCCTTCACCCAGAAACCACCACCTTCAATTTTAGTAATCTGTTTTAAGGAGGACTAAACCTGCTCTGTGTAGCGCCCCGGCCCGATACTGTCATCGGGACCAGTGCACCCGCCGTAGTCTACTATGAGAACTACGAAGCGTCAAAGCGGATCAAGCATTCATCATCTATGACATAAAATAAATCAGTGGAAACGTTGATAAATTTAAAACTTCATCGTCATTAAAACCAGAAAATGCAGCGGAATTAAAAAGTGTTTTGTCATCTAGTTAACATAAATATCAGAACAACATAACAACATTGAGTTTCCAATCTCAGAGAAAATAATCTAGCATCTATCTATTCCCATGTTCGTCATCCCATTGAGCCCACTCGCCATCGTCCTCGATAAATATCAACTCATATTCAGGCTCACCTGAAAAGGAATAGAGTAACTGTTCTTAGCGAAATTATCGCCAGCAAGTAACCCGTCTATACACCTTACGGAATCACACACGACGAGTCACCAGTGTATAAATCATTGCCCAAAATATAGGTGCTCGGGTTAACAAATAGCATCTCAATAAGAATTACTCAAAACTGATAAAGCACATATATGGTACGCAGTACGAGAACAAACATGTATTAAAACAATGTATCACATAAACAAGTCATAAACTAACCACGTTTCTTGCATATCAAGTCTTATGCTTCGTGTATCATGATGCATGTACTTCTTTAAAATCACACACAACAACCATGCATATGTCTTCTTTCATAAACATGTCATGCGTGTCACTTCACAAAACATTTCATCACACTTCATATCATATTCTTCGCGTAGCAGAACTTTATACCATGTGGGTGATCAGTCCACAGCAAACATAACTTTATACCCCGTGCTGAAATGTCCACGGCCCCATATCATATAACTTTATACCCCGTGCTGAAAGGTCCACGGCCCCATTACATATATCATATATCCGTGCTGAAAGGTCCACGGCCCCATTACATATATCATATATCCGTGTTGAAATGTCCACGGCCCCATAAAATAACTTTATTTTCCGTGCTGATAGGTCCACGGCCCCATAAAATAACTTTATTTTCCGTGCTGATAGGTCCACGGCCCCATAAAATACTTTATACCCTGCTGTTGATTCACAGATCACGCTTTTATACCCTGCTTCTGCAGGCGTGACTTTTATACCCTGCGATCAACAAGCAGCCATCTTGTCTTTCGAAAACTTCAAACTTTTCTTGTAAACACATGTTCTTTCGCAAAGCAATTCTCAAATCAAATGCAAGTGCCCATGTCATGATGCAGAATGCTCATGTAACATCATATCAAACGTGTAAACATGCACACACACTTTACATATCAAGTACAAAGTCCTGAACCCCTATCACATTCTGCTCGTATCATTTCATGTCCCTTCGTATTACGAAATCATCTCGATTTCACACTTAACCTTGCTCGTTCATACTTCCTCAAACACACCCTTTTCGTACCATTTTGTGCTCTTTCATATTGCTAACTCACTTTGGATTCATACCTAACTTTACTCATTCACACTTAACGTTTACTACTCAAATACACCTCATTCATACCACTTCATGCCCTTTCGTATCACGAATCCACTTCGAATTCATACTTAACTCTACTCGTTCACACTTAATGTTTACAACTCTAGAACACTTTCAAAACACTTTGTAATTTATGAGCACTGGAAGATAATAAAGGTATCTCACACACACATCTTACATATCAAGTATACGGTCTTGCACCTCAAACACTCCCTGTTTGTATCTTTCCAAGTCCGTTCGTCTTACTAATTCACTTGGGATTCAATCTTATACCTACTTGATCACACTTACCATATACACCTCGATTATACCTCAAATACCCTTGCATTTTATGTTCAAAAGAAGTGTATAATGTTACTACACATACATAGGGCGCCTAAAGGGTCAAAAAGACTTCCAGTATACTTGGAACGCCACTTGAGGCGCCTAAAGTGACATAGAGCGCCTATACTAGGCGTTCGAAGTGTTCGGGGATGTTCCATAGACATTGAACGCCTACATGAAGCGCCTAATGTGACATAGAGCGCCTTATGTAGGTGTTCGAAGTGTTCGGGGATGATTCAGGACACATTGAACGCTACATTAGGCGCCTAATGTGACATAGAGCGCCTAATGTAGGTGTTCGAAGTGTTCTGACGGTTCTAAACTGCAGTTTTTCTGTACGGGAAAGCTTCAGGACACATTGAACGCTACATTAGGCGCCTAATGTGACTTGAAGCGCTTAATGTAGGCGTTCGAAGTGTTCTGACGATGCTAAACTGCAGTTTCTCTGCAGTAACTTCCTCCCATCATCTTCCTCCTTCAACCCTTTCATGTTAAACCTCTCAAGATCCATCTTACCATCTATATTCATCATTCTTAACTCACATCTAATCATGAATTAATGCTTAGTTATGTCTAACAATATCCACTCTTAACCTTCAATCATTCACAACCTTCAAAAGTTATCATCAACACTCCCAACACAACTAGTCTACAACAATGCCATCACTCATCCTTCAATTCCCTGCACTTACTCTCAAACATCTAAGTGTAGACAATCAACATAAGGATAGAACAAGACAATAAGCACATCAAATATACACTTTCATGGGCATGCTTGACAAACAACAAAGCACCACAAAACTATTTTCAGAAATATGGCCCAAAGAACAAGACTTTATGCAACTAGCAACAACAATTACATATAGTAAAGCATTTAACATAGACAAGTCAAAACTACTAATGTGTGATCCAAGTTTTCTCTTTGTAAGAACATAGGGCCTAAAGTAACAAAATTTGCGTAAAGCGTATAGAAAGATTACTTGCCTTTGTTTCTAGTTAGCCTTACGAGTGTACTGCAGGATTTCGAGAAAGGTTGCACCTAGATTGACCGCTCTTTCTTCCTTTTCTTCTTCTCTTCTTCTTCTTTCTCTTTTCTCCTTCTCTTTTCTCTCTAGGCATTTTCCCCTCTCTTTTGTCCTTGTAACCGTTGGCACCATAGTGTAAGGGGAGTTATACTAGATTTTGTAACTCCCCCATCATTTAAGTGGGGAGGGCGTTTTGGGTATTTTAGCCTAATTTTCCTTAATTCAGCTTTTTGATTATTTTCCACCTATATTTTATTCAATTATGCCTCATAAATCTATACAATTAATAAATTATACTTTAAGTTGCTTCCTAATTACTTAATGTCGGACCCAAAAGTTGCGGGGTATGACACTCTGGTACCATGATAACAATGGTAATAGGATAATAGTTTCAAATGTAATTTTCATTCATGGTTTTCATCCGTACATCTCCACCATCTCTTATACAATAAGACTACCTTCATACATGGTAAGGTATAAATCAATCAATCCCTATAATTACTACTAATTGATTTACATTAATTACAAGATATTCGGCATGATATGATTTGATACTTATTTCCTAACACACAGTACACTTTATGGAGTCGAATGTTTTGATTTAGTATATCCCAAACTTTGATTATATGGCCCATAAAGTACAGCATTATAAGACATGTTTCTTTGATCCATAGTTATTAAACCTGGTTCGACCGACAGTTGGACTGGACAACCCAGTGACCTGGACATTAAACCAGACGAGTTTAGCCTTTAACCCAGTTAATCACTTGATTCACATTGATCCGATGTAACTTGTTGGTTCAATTGGAAACTTGCCCGGGTCAATGTAGACCCAGTGGGTCAAGACAATACACTAAAATTTGTATATGTTTTAACTCCTTTTAAAATATAAATTTAACAAAAAAACCCAATTAAAATATAATAAACGTAAAAGAAAAATAAAAACTCCCTTATTCCTCTTACCCGTTGAAAAATACTGCCAATCTTTTCTTCCTTCTTATGAAAACTTACAAGTCGACTTTTGTGGATATTGTTTTTATGGCTTGCATCGAAGTTTTTGTGTGTTTTGTATGAGCATTTGGATGTTGACGTTTGAGTGTGTTTGGAGATGGATGAGATGTTGATCAACATGCATCTTATATTGTAATATATATTGGAGTTTATGTATTTTTATCGAATTTTATTTTCACATATCTTCTGGGTCATGTAACGAAAAATATTGTGAGAAATTTGAATTTATAACATGAAGGATTTCAATTTTTATGTATCATATATGCCTTATGGCAATTTTATAATTATGTATGTTATTTTATTAATATATGTGATCAACCAGTTGACCTAGTGACCACCGATCGAATAGTCTGTTATAACTCATTTTTTAAAAAAAATTATATAAATAATAATTAATTTTTCTCCAAATTAATAGCGGATATAGATAAAGATAGTTATTATAATTAGATACACCCCAGGAAATTAAATCCTAACTTAAGTCAAACATACAATTCGTATTTATTTTACCAGTCGTCTACCTCTATAAATATGTATATAACACACGCAAACTGAACCCCATAAACCCCCGCCCCAACCAAAGCATCAGCCGCCCTATTCCCCCAATATATATATATATACATATGTATGTGTATATATACATATATACACCTAAACACTAGTTGCTTGAGTTGGCTGCCCATCCAGGAAAAAAGAAGAGGGATTGCTAAATCTTACCAAGACCAAGATCAGTAGAGTGTAGGAAAAGAAAGGGGAGAAGAAGATTTTGCGTAGGAAATTAATTCGCCGAACAAGGTAGGTTACCTTCCTCTCTTCTCAGATTACCCTCACTTCGTGTGTGAATCATGCTTGCTTTAAATTTTTGGTTTTATTTGTATATGATGTCGTTTGCATGTTTTATGATGTTCGTATGTACAGGTAAAATTTTATGTGCGATGATGTTGTTCGTGCGATTTGAATATAAATTAAAAGAATCAATTTTTATGCGAATAAATGAAAAATTGAATGAATAGCCTTAGAAATAGATCACATAGCTCGGAAATTAGGTTGGAATTGGACTTGAAATTGAAAATTGGTCTGACGGGGTGGCGCGCGGGTCTCAAGGGCAATGCGTGAGGCCCACACGTGGCTCTGGGCAACACGTGCAGGCCACGCACATACGTGCTCGGGTGCAGTGTGTACATGGTATTAAACGGGGTTAAATGAAATTTATTAGGGTCAATTTGGAGTTAAGTTGGACATTTTATTGAAGTTGGAAGAAAAATAGAATTTAATAAAATAAAGAAAAAATAAACTAATAACAAAAAGGAAAATCCAAGTCAGCCGGGTCGGGACTAACCCAGACTGGCGGACCTGGTACCAGCTGACCCAGCCAGAAAGCAGGCTGGATCACACCAGCTCTGGTCCGGTCTGGTTTGCAGCGATCTAGGCCAAGCTAAAATAACAAAAAAGAGAGAGAATTGGTTTGCGGGTCAGTGAATCAGTCTGACCCGAAGGCCTAACCCGAGTTTAGGTCAGGTCTGCATCATTTGGGCCAGGCCAGATGTTACAACCCACATCTCAGGACTACGGGATAAAGAAGACAAAGGGAAACCATAACAGAATTTATGGGTGGTTGTTGTACAGCACTTGAGCTAATATGAATAGGTTACCTAAAGAAAATCTAGGAACTACTAAGAGTTAATTCAATAGGTGCAAGACTAAGCAATAACGTATATAAATGAAGGGTAAAAATTTTAGTTAGGAATTAAATAAAAAGAAAAGAAAAATAACCATGAAAAATAAGGCAAGATAAAGTGGTAAATTCTACCCCACTATTTTCTTTCCTAACCGCCCACCCCCATGCAAGACCAACTTGTCTTACACAATATTGCTATCTCCACACTTTAGCCATGCATGCCTTATAATCCCCTTACTACTCATTTTATTTCTTGTCTTTGGTTTTCTTTTTCATCATTACCACTCTTACACCATGTAAGAATGGCTACCAATCAAAATACATGCAAAGCAAATTTACCCTTTTCCATCAATTTACTAACCAATAATGATAATCATAGCCTTCCACCACCCTAGATTTCGGCCAAGTAAAGGGACAAAACCTAAAATTCTTTTAATATATTTATCTCCAATTCTTTTATTAGCATTCAAAGATCAATCACTTCAAATCAAGCAACATGTAAGACCATTCACAAATCCTCTAGCATGCATGGGAAGAAATCATGACTTTTCCTTCATGTAGTAAATTTCGGCCAAGTGAAGGAAATAAGATATGAAAACTCTTTTCTTCCATATTTTTATAAATAGTGTAATCACTACAAGTCTTACAAAGTGTAAGACAACCAACCTATCATAGTGCATGCAAATAACTTTCTCCCTTCACCCACCCAACTGGCTACCCTCTTTTCTTTTTCTCTAAAAATGTTTCATCTTCCTTTTATCTATTCTTTTTCTCCATCATTCCATTCTTACACAATGTAAGAAGAATAACCGCTAAAAATTCATGCAACTTCCTTCTTCCTTCACTATTACTCCAACCTAAGAAATTCCAATTATGCCCTTCAATCAACTAAATTTCAGCCAAGTAGAAAAGACAAGGCCAAAAGGTTCACTTTTACCTTTAAGTCATCTCCATTCTTACACAAAGTGAAACACATACCCAATAAGATTGCATGCAAAATTCTCTTTTATATTTTCCTACTACAAGAAGTTTCGTCATTTCCCTACCACCCAATAAGTTTCAGCCAAGACATGACTCAAGGAAGAGAAATCTCTCATTTTGCAAAACCACTCTCCATTCATTTCCACTTAAATTTTCTAATTCTCTTTATACACACTGTTCTTCACTTGTCTTTTCTTTCTAAAGATCGAACTCTCTCCACTCTTCCTCTCTCTAGCAACCAAGGTTCCTCTTCTCTCTTTTCTCCATCCTCCAACCATGAGGACACAAGCCAAGAACTAAGGGAGTTCTTTCAATTTCAAGAAATCATCAAGCTTCATCTCAGGTAAGAACATCATATCTTCTATCTACATTCTTTCCATTTAATTCTCATCTCCTCACAAGATTTTCCATGTCTCTTATTTGGTCCTCCAATCTGTAGGTTTCAACAAGGGTGTAAGAGAAGCTCTTCAACTTGATAAGTGAAGAATCTCAAGCCAATTTCAAGGTAAAGTTCACCTAAATTAACCTTAGAACATTTATTCTCCTCTTTCCTCAAGCAATACTATTCTTTTCTTCATTTTGGCCTTCAAGGCCGAGACCTTCAAGCTAGGTATCCAAGAAGAAATCTTTCACCATTTAGTGCTCCAAGGCAAGTATTCTTCTTATTTTCTTCAAGGAAATTAAAGATGAAGCTTAGTATCTTCATTAATAATAAATGGATCATGCATGTAACTAAAATTAAGGTCCCTAACCTTTGTTGACATAAAGAAGGATTGCATGTTGAAATTGTTGCATGTGTTCTTTTCTTGAGTGAAACCATCAAATATGCTTAGAATAATACTCTAAATGGAGACGCAAGATGAAGTTTAGTCACCATTAGGCCATTTAGGCCATGCATGTCAAGAAGGAGGCATCTTCACCATCTTCTCTAAACTTTGTTGCAAAATGGTAGACATAGGAGTATATTATGCTAGTAGGTGTGCTAAGAATCTTCTCCATTGTCATTTTGATACATGCATGCCTTTTTCTTCATGTTCATATGTAGTAGAAGAGATGTTCATGAAAATAGTAGTGTTATAGCCTCAATATGGTACAAAACCATCCATTTCATCATGCATGTTCATAAGATGCCATCTTAGATCATCATAAGTGTTAACAACACCATTTGCCTTTCCATAGGGGACGGCTCAAGAGCCTCCAACATAAACCTTGAATTCATCACCGTCATCATGATGTGTATTTTGATGATCATGGTCAAAGAAAATATGATTCCATGGATGTTGTGCTTGCATGTTCATTTTTAGCATGATCATCATCATAAACATTATTTTGTGGTCATGATTATATTTGTATGATGTGAGTTGAGCATGTTAACATTTAGTATGTTGATGTACATTACAACCATCATCCCAATATTTATTGTAGTTAAAATATGAAGATGGATTTTATCCTTATTAACATCAAGCATGAGTGTTATATGTTGAAAAATTAATATTGAAGTACTTCCCCTACTTTCGGCCAAGGCGAATAAAAATAAGTTATAATGAAGCACATATTTCCATTGGTGTATATTTCCTTGATTATGTATAAGGTTGACAATCGTATAAAAAGAAAAAGGCCACAAGTGTAACCCTTACATAATGATAAAAACTCCAAGTAATGGTCTTGACTGGGTTTCGGCCCAATGGCCATTTTAGTGTCTACATTAATGAATTTCAACCATGTAACAATTCCTATGTCTTTATATAATTATTATAAGTCATATGTATGAAAATTGAGTACAAAAGAACATTAAAGGAAAAGTTGAAAATTTCAAGTGGGAGAAGAAGGGTACTTTTCGGCCTAGGCCCAATTTTGGGGCCTCTCCATGAATTAACCACTTAAAAGCATAAAATGTAAGTGCTTATAAAATATATATTGAATTTATACTATTAAAGGAAGACCATCTAAATGTTTAATAATTAAAAGGACATAAATTTCTAACACCACATACCCATGAATTTTAATATACCTATATGAGGACACACATCCCAAAAAGGGAAAACTAATCAAATAAGACAAGCTAGTTGAACAAATAATAATCAACTACAAGGATGAACAAACAAAAAACCAAATCCAAGTAAGAATGAAAAGAGACTCCCGTAAAGCTTTTCTTGCATGTTGTCTTCATAGTTCCCAAACAATACAGATTTACTTACAAGCAAGTTTAAGATTTATGCATGAAATGTTTTTTAAGGTTTCCATGATTTAAAAGAATTCGTACCGCGAGACAAATGATTTTATACGACTTAAGCATGTATACATATGTGAATGTAACACCTTGTCTAGGACAAGGGCTCTCTATATATCTTTATACGCATGATATGCAGGCTGAGTGTAACACGTTGCCCGGGGTAAGGGTTCTCTGCCTTTCTGTTACGTCTATGACGTTCAGTATAGAGAGTTGCCTAATATCTGGTTCTGGGGGAGGATGTCAGGGGAAAAATACGCTATCGCAGAGTGTAACACCACGTCCGGGACTCGGATTCTCTGCTATAGCGTGTCACCGATAGTCCTATGTAAGTATGATGTAACACCATGGTTGGACCATCGGAATTCATAGACGGTACTCATGGCTACTTGGGGAATCATTCGATATGTTGTGGGTACCATTCTTATGTTATGCAAAGTGCTATAGCCACCCATGTCATGTCATGTCATGTTTATATGAAATGAAATGGTTTTCAAAAAGTTTTACAATGCATATGTCACGTTCATGTCTCTGCACCTTCCGATAACTCTAAGTCATGAATCTATAAAACCGAGACCAAGTATGATTAATGAACAACCAGAACAAACCAACGAAGATTGTACTTAAGAATAAAGTAATTAAGGATTAAGACAAGGATGCTTAACAAAGAATGTATGTTTCTTTTATAATGTCTCTATCTGTGATAGTTATTCATGAGATAGTATCTGCTTTACTGTATCTGCACTTATATTGTGCTTTATTATTTCGCACTCACTCTATGTTTATTTCTTCTTGTTTACATTGAGCATTATGATACCTACGTTACGTCATTCTGTATCACCCATCACCTCATCCCCATGCATGATCCACTTGACAACCCTAGGCAGAACCACTTGTTGAGCGATTCGTTACCGCTCATCTCTTTATTTCACCATGCAGCTCCACATGACCCTGAATCAGAGTTTGTTGAAGACGAGCCCGAGACTAGATGTATGGAGCTGGCTAGTAGTTGGCTACGGCCTCTTTTGTAGTTTGGATATTCAGCCATGTATTTTGATATTTTGTACTATCGATGTATCCATGACACTCATGCGGATGTACTAGGATGTACTTCGGTTGACGTTTATTTCTGCTTATGTTATTTCATTTCTGTTTATTGATACATGTTTTTACAATTTGTACATGTATGACATCAACGCCTTGTACTTCTCGTAGTAGAGTATGGCGGG
>AP025040.1:23888770-23946724 GCA_036186865.1 Eustoma russellianum | reverse complement strand
GGGATTAGTGTCTCGGCACGGTGCACCCGCTGTACTCTGCTACGAGAAGTATAAGGCATCGATCTATATGCATGCCGACTAAACATGTATCGAATAGCGGAAGCATCACTAAATAGATAGAATGATACATAACCGACATGCGACATGTATCATAGCTAACTCCGAGTACAATCTCATCAGTACATGAAAGATAAAGAGTACATAACCAAAATCACAAAAGTACATAAACTAGCAGCTGGGTCCCTTGAGCTCCTCACTGGTATCCTACCGTCGGCTCATCATCTACAAGGTCCAGGTCAAGGTATCGGGGCTCTGCAAGATGGTAAAATAAAGAGTGAGCGATAATGAATCGCCCAGCAAGTATCTCCGCCTGGTTTTGTCATATGGATCATGCATGGGAGACAGTGTAGTAAAATAAAACAGTAAATTAGTGAACACAACATGTCTCTATTTACAAGTAAGGTGACAGTAAAGCAATTAACTTATACATCAAATAATCATATAAAGTGCGGAAAATCAAGTCACAAAAGAACTTATATCGTTTTCATATTATCAAGTTCGTTGCTTATTTCATATGATTATAATCCATGTCTTATACTAAAACCCATCCAATATGTTCATGTCGAGAATCACTTTCTATAAATTTGTCTTAAGTTCATTCATAGTCTAAGTATGTATCCAATAGCGTGGCTCGGAGGATGTGCATATGCTTGATGGAGTAGTATCATGACTCTTTTTCATAAACATTTCAAAACATAACATTTTCGTACTTTCGTTTCAAGGCTGTTTCCATATATACTATAGCACTTTTTCCTGTATAAACGATAAGCACGATAGACCGACTGATTCTCCATAAAGTCGCTTATATTGATATAAATCCCATGATCCAAACATGGTGTCATACTCGGCCAAATAGGCTAGGGGTACTGTATGCACATGACACCAATCACTCCTGGGTCCTAGTGTCATGACGGCCTCTGATAAACGTAACATATTGTATGCCCCTGATATCTTCTCTTCTCCACCTGATGTCAGGCCGGCCTCCAATCATAACATATGCTGTGAGAACAATGAATCATATCATAACGTAACATCATAAAAAATAACATACATAAGCCCTTGGGGGATCAATCTTCTCGTGCTATGGTTCGTTTAAAATCTATTTAAAATGTATCATGTGATCAAACATTTCCGTAACAATATATCATGTGGTAAAATCGTTTTCAAAATGTATCGTGTGGGAAAACATTTCGTAAACATGTATCGTAGGATAAAACTTTTTGTTTCAAAACTTGTTCCATATATGTATGCATGTATGCTCGGTTTTGGGGCTGGTTTAAGCATCTAGAAACCTAAGCACCTAAGTTTGGCTCATGTTCCATGTCATAATCTTAAGTGAAATACCCAATTTGCCCTTTGTATGGAGTTCTCGGTTATGCCCCCCCAAAATAGCCCCCTTGTTGTCTTTAACCACTAATATTGTTTTCTTAATTTGTCTCATTCTTATTTTATATGTTTTCTTTCATTCAGCCCACTTTTTCTACATATTGTGAAATAGAGAAAATACCATTTTTGTCCCTTAAGGGTCTCGGCTCACTTGACTAAAACAGCCTTGTTTTCATGCTTATTACATATTACCACTCCTTTAATTCACTTGTTTAGCGCATCCATTAGTTAGCCATGCATATAATATACAACATACATATTTTTACATGCATGAAATCAAATAAATATTCAAACATAATCTTTGGCATCCAATATGGCCACTTGGCCAAGTACATGTAAACACATACACACAATTTCCAACTTGTTCATCACATCATACATGTAACATGATCATACCTTTCTAATTCTTACCTTATCATGAATGTTTATCATGATGATGCATTAAAATTGTGATCTTAACATATATAGACTCATGCATGGTAATTTTCACCACAATCATGAACGCAAGAATCATGATCATGATGAAAATCACATGCAAATACATATGGAGATAAAGCCTGTGAAAATACACATCCTTAGGTCATAACCATCAAGATTATACATCAAAATGATGGTGATGAATCATGCCTAATAATGGAGACCAAAACGGCCTCATTTTTGGATGAAATTTCATGAAAATGACATGATGATATCAAAGAAACAATCTTTTATAGCCATGCAAAATAGCACAAATTATGATGAATCATAATCATGCTAAATCAAGGATATTAACATGCATAAACACTAAAAATCATGGATAAATACATATGTGATGATCATCATAAAAGCATATAAGAAAATGAAGCAAAGTGTGGTTCCTAGTACACTTTTCCAAGAAAGTGTGACATGTAACCAACACTTTTCACGAAATGGAACATGCATGCCAAATCTTTCATCATATATGACATGCATACACATTTGAGACCTAACATATCATGGATATGACAAGCATGACCCTTTTACCTACCATCAAGGTGACAACTAAGCATATAGCCAAGAATTTCACATAAGTGTTCATGTACTTAGCATGCAAGAACACTTTTACATGATCATAGTAAAAAATCATTTGAACGTATGCATGCATGATCCAAGTTTATAAATGAATATAGATGACCTATTTTTGAACATGCATGAAGAAACCAAGAATAGTTCTTGCCTTCTCTTGAACTTAACTTAAAATGGAAAGGATTTCTTTTCCCTATGGCTTGGTACCCTCACGGCCTAAGGCTCAAAAATAAGGGAAAGATTGGTCATTTTTAAGGAAGAAGACATTAAGAAAGTTCTAAAATTCAATCTTAAGAAACTCACCTTTGAAATCCTTGAAGATTCTTACTTGTTCAACTTAGGAAATTTCTTCCTCCTCTTTGGTGGAGCTCACGGCTAAAGGGCCTAAGGGGGAGAAGTTTGAATCTTTAGGAAAGATGGATGAAGAAAATGGTGTGTAGGAAGAAGGGTGGGGTCCTTACCGTATAAGCTCTTATACTTGAAGCTTGATTCTTTCACTTGATTGATGTGAGAACTTCCTTCTTTTTGGCTTGTGTGTTCTTGGATGGAAGAGGGGAAAAGTAAGGATGAGAGAATTTGGTTTGAGAGATAGAGTGTAGTGGAGAAAAGTTTTGAAGAGAGAGAGAGAGAGAGTTGTAACTTGGTTGGGGTGAAAATGAATGAAGAAATGGCTTGAGAAGGAGAATGTATTTCCTTGTCTTGGCTTGGGTTTTTGGCCAAGATATTAGGAAGATTAGTGGGGGTATAATCATGCTGTTTTATTTGGGGAAGAGAGGGTGTAAGAGAGGGTAAGACATGCATACATTTTAAGTGGGTAGAAGAAAAGTGTGTAAGTGATGAAGTGATGGAATGAGAATAATAACATGTAAGACAAGTTTTACAAGGGAGAGGGTGGCGTCAAGTGGGCGAGGGGTGGAGTGGGGTAATATTTCCAAATTGTATAAGAATATAAATGGAAGAAGAACAAAAATATCCTTCCACTTATGCTTGATGGGGCATGGCCAAGGGTATATTTTGGGGGTAAAATAGGACAATTTCTTAATCTAACTCATTTTCATATGCCTTAATTTAACCTTTCGATTTATTCCAGCATAATATAAAGTTTGTATAAGACTTGTATTTCTATTTCATTATTTCACCCATAATATTTAGTCACATAGGGTTTCTTATTTATTTTAACACGCAAAAAAATTACCCAGAATGGAACTCTTTGTCAGCTGGATACTTAGGGATCAGAACAAATTTCCTCACGCTTTGGCCGCATTTGCAAAAAAAACATGAACGAATGATCATGTATGGATTGGTTATCCTCCTGCTCAATTTATTTATTTTTGAATGTAAAAAGTTCATACTTTAACTTTGAAGATTCCACCGCTTTCGCCTAAAAACTTTGTAGAAGATGTAAGATGATTGCATCTTGCTCCTGCTCTTATTATTCTTGCCTTGATGGAAGATGATTGTTGATATGCAATTGTGGCTTATACCGATATTTAATGAAGTTAAAGGAACTTGAAGATATTATTCATCAACAAGATAGTTTTAATATACAACTATAGTCCCCTTTTATCATCATCATCATCCGAACCCAGTATATCCCAACGACAGCAAAAGCTATCGTTAGGGTCTGGGGAGGGTAAGTGGTAGGCAGACAATACCTCTATCCCAAGGGATAGAGAGTCTGCTTCCAATGAGACCCCGGCTCTACCTGCATAAATGATATGGTAATAGCGATATGTTGTTTCTAGTGTGTTAGTGAGTAGATTCAAGAAATACAACGAAAGACATTTCGATATTAAAATACACAGCACTTCTATATATACATGTAATATAAAACAACGGTATAACATGCGCAGCTAAGTGAAAAGTTAATCTAAATCGTAGATAGTATCTACGCCTATCTATGTCCCTTAATATACTCTAAAGTGTCCCTATATATGACATATACCTTGTTAACCTTAATCTTATGTCTCCAAGAACTCCTATCCTGGACCATGTCCTCAGAGAGGTGCAAATCTAGTAACTCGTGCCTTATCTGCTCGTCCCAAGTCAATTTGGGCTTGCCTTTACTCCTGTTTCCCTCTACAATGAGACTTTCAATTGCTCTGACAGACGCCGTTATCTATCTCCGTTTGACATGCCCAAACCATCTCAATCTTCCCTCCTTTATCTTATCTGCTATACTAGCCACGCCTAACCTTTCTCGAAACACCTCGTTTCTGATCCGGTCTAGCCTTGTATGTCCACACATCCATCTCAACGTTTTCATCTCTGCCACTTCCATCTTCTGTAATTGTGACCTCTTGATGGCCCAACAGTCTGTCCCATATAGCATTACCGGTCGCACTGCCACCCTATAAAATTTTTCCTTTAATTTAGTTGGGAAATTTTTGTCACACAGCACCCCTTAGGCCGCCCTCCATCTACACCAGCCTGCTTGAACTCGATGTGCTACATCATTATCTATGTCGCCATTCTGCTGCACAAATGATCCTAGGTACTTAAACTTACTTACCTGTGGTACCACTTGACCATCGATGGTGAGCTGGCTATCCTCACTGTCTGCTACGCCGCTGAAGTCGCAGTGCAGATACTCGGTCTTAGAACGGCTAATCTTTAAGCCTTTTCTCTCTAAAACACCTTTCCACTGCTCTACTCTCATACTCAGGGTATGTCTACTTTCTGCGACTAATACAATATCGTCAGCAAAAAGCATACCCCAAGGTGCTGCCTCCTGTATCGACTTTGACAACACGTCAAGGACAACTGCAAAAAGGAATGGGCTCAACGCAGACCCTTGATGGAGACCGACCTCCACCGGAAAGAAGTCTGTATTCCCCACAACCATACGAACGGTTGTTTTAGTCCTAGCATACATATCTCTAATTGTGTCTATATACTTCATAGGGATCCCTCTTGCCTTCAGACTATCCCATATCAGACTACGCGGCACACTATCATATGCTTTTTCAAGATCGATGAAAACCATATGTAAATCGCGCTTCTTCTCCCTATATTTCTCCATTAATCTCCTGAGAATGTGTATTGCTTCCGTAGTTGATCTGCCTGGTATAAAACCAAATTGGTTTATCATAACCTGAGTTTTTCTCCTAATTCGAGTGTCAATTATTCTCTCCCATAACTTCATGGTATGGCTTAGCAACTTAATCCCTCTATAGTTCTCACAACATTGTGCGTCTCCTTTGTTCTTATATAGGGGGACCACAACACTCTTTCTCCACTCATCTGGCATCTTCCCTGTTTTGTAGATACGGTTGAATAGAGTAGTTAGCCATTGAACCCCTTCCTCTCTTAAATACTTCCACGCCTCAATGGGTATGTTATCTAGGCCGACCGCTTTCGCTCTTCCCATCTTCTTCAGTGCTCTCATCACCTCTCCTTGTGTGATGTTCTGACAGTCGGAGTTATTATATTGTCGTTGCTGCGATCGGCGGCTCAGCTACGGATCCGCTCCGAAAGGGTAGATTTTTTCGGTAGTTTCGCTGGAGAAGTGTGTTTGGTGATCTGGTACTCGTCAAAATCGGTTCTTTTTGCAGGTAGATCGCTCTGACTTTTGGTGTATTGTAGATACTGAGCTTGTGTTTATTGATCTCGGAAAGATTTGGTTTTGTTGGATTTATTCTTTTCTGGATCTATATATGTTTCTTTTTTATTCGTTTCAATAGATTTGTTTGGTCATTTTTGTTGGAAAAAAGTACGTTAAAGTACCTTTCCGTGTGCTCCAAACTTATATAGAATATATATGAGGTTGTTTGGGAGATTAATGTGACGGGTTGCAATGTTAGGAACTTTCTGTCGGACGTGGAACTCTCATGTGGATCGATCAACGTACGTCGATCGATCGACGTGAGAGTTCCATGTTGATCAGAGGACGTCGATCTCTCATTGAGAGATCGACGTGAGAGTTCTATGTTGATCTGAGGACGTCGATCTCTCATTGAGAGATCGACATGAGAGATCTACGTTGATCTGAGGACGTCGATCTCTCAATGAGGGTTCGACGTGAGAGATCGACGTACGTCGATCGATCGACGTGAGAGATCGACATACGTCGATCGATCGACGTGAGGGTTCGACGTGCCAGCGGACAGAACCTTTCATTTTGGGTTACAACTTTTGATCCAAGGATCATCTCCCTTCACCTATGAACGGTAAACAACTGCCATAACTGATAGAAAAACTGCTGAAATGAGTTTCAAACATGGTTTTTAACACAATCCAAGGTCTATATATATGAGATCTCGCTATCTTCAATATATACAACATTCTTGCAAAATTCTAAAGAAATTTCAGCAATCTTTCTACCATTCTCTCCTTTATCTTTCTCTTCTAAATCAAGTTCATTCTTCTTCTCCTAGAGCAAAGGAAAAGAAGACAGCCGTTATATCTTGGGAAGCATTAGTCTTGTTGTCTACCTTGCTCGTTGGTAGAGACTAAATTGCTTTAAGGACAGAGTCATCTTGAGACTCGTCTCGGCTTTTGTTTGATCACTTT
Source organism: Eustoma russellianum (assembly GCA_036186865.1). Taxonomy (NCBI): domain Eukaryota; kingdom Viridiplantae; phylum Streptophyta; class Magnoliopsida; order Gentianales; family Gentianaceae; genus Eustoma; species Eustoma russellianum. Next base: position 23,939,722 of record AP025040.1, on the reverse strand, counting down.
CTTGCTTGTTTGCTACAATTTCCTAACAATCTTAAAGCAATTTACAATGGCATCCAAGCAAGCTTTACCGGATATGTCCAAGATGGAGCCGTTCGACGGCAAGTTTTACAAGAGATGGGCAGCAAAAGTGTTGTTCTTCTTGGAAATGCTCTCAGTTTCATATGTTCTCAAGATGGATAAGCCCAGTGATGAAACTGAAGCAAAGAAATACGATGCAGACAACACTACTTGCAGGGGCTACATTCTACATTTCCTGGCCAACTCTCTATTTGACATTTATGTCAAATTCACATCTGCAAAAGAGATTTGGTCAGCACTGGAGAACAAATATGGTGCTGAAGATGTGGGCAAACGCAAGTATGTGGTGAGTGAATTCTTGAAGTTCCAGATGGTTGATCATTCTCCAATAAATGATCAAATCCATCAATTCCAACAACTGGTGGATAATCTGGAACATGAAGGAATAAAGATCGATGAGACGTTCCAGGCGGCGGCTTTGTTGGAGAAGCTTCCACCTTCTTGGATCAAATACAAGAAGAGGGGAAAGCACGACGATGCAAAGTTGTCTCTAGATGCAGTAATCAAACACATACGCATCGAAGAGAACAACCGGTTGGAAGATGAGTCTCACCGTGAAGAGGGAGTCAAGGCCAACGTTGTGGAGCATGCTGCAAAGAAGCCCAAGTTTCACAACAATGGCGGTGGCGGCTACAACAGTGGAGGAAAAGGTAAGAAAGTTGCTGTGCAGGGCCAGAACAAGATGAAAGGAGTATGCTGGGTGTGCGGAAAACCAGGACATCGAGCAGTCAACTGTAGGAAACGGAAGGGCCAACCAAGCAACCAGGCAAATCTTGTGGAGGCCAAAGGAGCAACAGACGACATCATCGCAGCAGTCGTCTTAACAGAGGTAAACCTTGTTGGTGGCACTACGGAATGGGTGGTAGACACGGGTGCTACAAGTCACATTGCTACCAGTAAAGACCTATTTTTTGAATACAAGGAGATAGGCAGTGATGAGCAAGTCTTCTTGGGAGATGCACATAGTACCCAAGTCCTCGGAAAGGGTAAGGTGCTTCTCAAGTTGACATATGGGAAGAAACTGGAATTAAGCAATGTGCTGCACGTTCCTGCCATGCGTAGGAACTTGATCTCCGGAGTGCTGCTGAACAAGGCTAACATTAAACTTGTTTTAGAGTCTGATAAACTTGTTTTGTCTAGAAATGGAGAGTTTATCGGTAAAGGTTTCTGTAATGGAGGTCTGCTTGTACTTGATGCTACTTGCTGCGATAATATAAATGCATCTAGTTCTGTTTATTTTTGCCGAGTCTCTTGATATGTGGCATGCTAGACTAGGACATGCAAATATAGGAGCAATAAAGAAACTTAAGAATATGAATGTGATTTCTTATGATGATGATAACTTTAACAAATGTGAACATTGTGTTGAAGCGAAACATCATAAGAAACCTTTTAAGAAAGTTGATAGAGTCTCACAAAAACTTGGTCTAATCCATAGTGACTTAGGTGATTTCAAGAATCACATGAGTAAAGGTGGTAAAAGGTTTTATGTTACTTTTATCGACGATTACTCTAGATACACAAAAGTTTATTTGTTAAGTCATAAGGATGAGACTGAGTCTAAGTTCATAAGTTATAAGAACGAGGTTGAGAATCAACTAGACTTAAAAATCAAAAGGTTTAGAACAGACAGAGGTGGTGAATATAACACAGACTCTTTACAAAAGTTTTGTGAAGAGAATAGCATTATTCATGAAGTCACTCCCCCGTATACACCTCAATCTAATGGAGTAGCCGAAAGAAAAAATAGAACGTTGAAAAATATGATGAATGCTATGTTGGTTAGTTCAGGATTGCCGGACAATTTGTGGGGGGAGGCAATCTTGACTGCTTGTCATATTTTAAATAGATTACCTCATAAGAAGTTAGATAAAACTCCTTATGAGTTGTGGAAAGGCTATGCTCCCAACTTAAATTATTTGAAAGTATGGGGGTGTCTAGCCAAAGTTGAGATTCCAGATTTTAAGAAAAGTAAAATTGGATCCAAGACAAGAGATTGTGTATTCATTGGGTATGCTCAGAATAGTGCAGCCTATAGATTCATGACTATAGATAATAGTGCTATATTAGAATCTAAAGATGCTGAATTTTTTGAGCATATATTTCCTATGAACAAACAGTCCGTTGGTGTGTCTAAATTTGAGACAGGTGAGTCAAGTAAATCCGTAGTTGAGGAAGAGGTTGTTGAACCTAGGAGGAGTAAGAGACAAAGAACAGAGAAGTCATTTGGAAGTGACTTTATAACTGTGTTTATTTTAGAGGATGATCCCAAAACTTACGGAGAAGCAATTAAGTCAATTGATTCTAAGTTTTGGAAGGAAGCCATAGATAGTGAACTTGAATCTATACTAAGTAATAATACTTGGGAGTTAGTGGACTTGCCTAGATGGTGTAAACATATCAGTTGTAAGTGGGTCTTTAGGAAGAAACTAAAGGCGGATGGAACAATTGATAAGTTTAAGGCTAGGCTTGTCGCAAAAGGGTTCACACAACAAGAAGGAATTGACTTCTTTGACACCTACTCACCGGTTGCTAGGATCACTACGATTAGAGTCCTAGTAGCACTTGCCTCCATTCACAAGCTTGTTATTCATCAAATGGATGTGAAAACAGCATTTCTAAATGGAGACTTAGAAGAGGAGATTTATATGAAACAACCGGAGGGTATGATTGTTAAAGGTCAAGAACACAAAGTGTGTAGGCTTAAGAAGTCTTTGTATGGTCTTAAGCAAGCACCTAAACAATGGCACGAGAAGTTTGATAACGCATTAGTGTCTAATGGTTATATAGTAAATGAAAGTGACCGTTGTGTGTATAGTAAGTTTAATGATTGTGATGGTGTCATTATTTGCCTTTATGTTGATGATATGTTGATATTTGGAACCAACATAAATGTTGTTAATGATACAAAATCATTGTTATCTACTTTGTTTGATATGAAAGACATGGGGAAGGCGGACTTAATTCTTGGTCTTAAGTTAATAGAGAAATGTGGGGGTTGTTTACTTTCTCAAGAACATTATGTGGAGAAAATTTTGAGAAAGTTTAATCACTACGATGTAAAGCAGTAAGTACGCCTTATGACTCGCATGTTACTTTGACCAAAAACAAATGTGGTATTGTGTCTCAATGTGAATATGCTAGGATAATTGGTAGTGTAATGTACTTGATGAACTGCGCTAGGCCTGACATTGCATATTCTGTGAATAGGCTTGCACGATACACTCATAACCCAAATGAGAGTCATTGGTGTGCATTAAGACGTTTGTTAAAGTATCTTAAAGGAACAATGAATTTAGGACTCATGTTTACAGGGTCACCTGCTGTTTTTAGAAGGATATTGTGATGCTAATTGGGTAACCGATAATGATGAAATAAACTCCACTAGTGGATATGTTTTCACATTGGGTGGTGGAGCTATTTGTTGGAAATCATGTAAACAAACTTGTAGTGCTAAGTCTACAATGGAGTCTGAATTTATTGCCTTAGAACTTGCTAGTACAGAAGCCGAGTGGTTAAGGAATTTACTTGTTGATATTCCTTTGTGGTCTAAACCTATGCCTTCTGTATCTATTCATTGTGATTCTCAGGCTGCGATTGCACGTGCAAGGAACAAGATATACAATGGGAAGAGCCGGCACATCCGTTTAAGGCACAACATTGTGCGCGAGTTGATTAGTTCAGGGGTGATAAACTTGGAGTTTGTAAGAACCAAGTTTAACCTTGCAGACCCCTTAACTAAAGGACTAAACAAGAAGTTGGTCTACGAAACATCGAGGGGGATGGGACTTATTCCATCTGTAGAGAATTCTTCGTGATGGGAACCCAACCCACTATTAGTAGAGATCCTACGAACGGGGTTCAATGTGGTAAGAACAAGTCATGAAAGAATTCTATGTTGCGCTATCTAAGTGTCTCTCCCTATGGTGTTGTTGTTGATAGTGCTCACTGTAATGACTTGAGGGTGAGATTTTAAGAATCTCTTAATGAAAAATTCATAGCCATATTGTTTGGTGGTGTGAACAGTGCACACTTGATGAATTTCACCTATGTAAGCTTGGAAGTGGTGCCGCTTCCTGTGAGAGCCTGGAAAACTCTCTAGAGAGCTTATGAAACCTGAGATAGGTGCATGGCCGATATCGCACCAAAACCGCGAGCTTGGAGAAGTAGATAATGATATGTCTTCTTGTTGTTCATATAAACAATAGTGGAGTAAGTTTCAAGACGAAGTTCATCTTACTTCCGTTTATATAACTCAAGTTGTACTACCGGCGATTCAAGACCACAAGTCATCGTATCCGTTATGTGTCATTATCTTCGATTGATAATGGAGAGGTTAGTTGTTTAACGTTCGGAAGTTGTCTTTATATAAGTTTGGATCATGTGGGGGATTGTTGGAAAAAGTACGTTAAAGTACCTTTCCGTGTGCTCCAAACTTATATAGAATGTATATGAGGTTGTTTGGGAGATTAATGTGACGGGTTGCAATGTTAGGAACTTTCTGTCGGACGTGGAACTCTCATGTGGATCGATCAACGTACGTCGATCGATCGACGTGAGAGTTCCATGTTGATCAGAGGACGTCGATCTCTCATTGAGAGATCGACGTGAGAGTTCTATGTTGATCTGAGGACGTCGATCTCTCATTGAGAGATCGACGTGAGAGATCTACGTTGATCTGAGGACGTCGATCTCTCAATGAGGGTTCAACGTGAGAGATCGATGTACGTCAATCGATCGACGTGAGAGATCGACGTACGTCGATCGATCGACGTGAGGGTTCGACGTGCCATCGGACAGAACCTTTCATTTTGGGTTGTAACTTTTGATCCAAGGATCATCTCCCTTCACCTATGAACGGTAAACAACTGTCATAACTGATAGAAAAACTGCTGAAATGAGTTTCAAACATGGTTTTTAACACAATCCAAGGTCTATATATATGAGATCTTGCTATCTTCAATATATACAACATTCTTGCAAAATTCTAAAGAAATTTCAGCAATCTTTCTACCATTCTCTCCTTTATCTTTCTCTTCTAAATCAAGTTCATTCTTCTTCTCCTAGAGCAAAGGAAAAGAAGACAGCCGTTATATCTTGGGAAGCATTAGTCTTGTTGTCTACCTTGCTCGTTGGTAGAGACTAAATTGCTTTAAGGACAGAGTCATCTTGAGACTCGTCTCGGCTTTTGTTTGATCACTTTCTTGCTTGGTTGCTACAATTTCCTAACAATTTTAAGCTCTTTACCCCTTTTCACATCGAAAAACAAACTTCCATAAGCCAAAGAGAACAACAGGCCCTCTTCTTTACCATTGCGTCTTTTCTCGCTCCTTCACCCCGTTCTCTCACACAGATCTCTCTGCTTTCACTATCATTTTCCTCGTTTCACAACAGGTATGTACTATGTGTTCAACTATTTAATTTGATTCTTTTTACTCTATGTCATTTCTTCGTCCTTATTTCAGTGATCACTAAAAAATTCACCTTTTTTCAGTCCATTGCCTTTCTTCCCATATCTTACTGTTCTTTTTTCTGGGTGTTGTTTCGGGTTCATGATTTAGCTTTCTTTTTATTTGGGGTTTGAATCATTACTTTGTTTTCTTTGTGGGTTCTTGATTTACGCTTAGTTGATGCTTTTTATTGGTTTATTTATTCTATTCGGTGATTAGGCCAAATCACAGTCGCATTCATTTTGAAAATTAGTCAACATAGTGTAGATTTGTTAGATTTGATATTTTTGATTGTTTACATTTAGTTTCAAACTATCTACATCTGTAGCATACCTTGGATCTGTAGTTTTAGTTGCAATAATTGATAGGATACGTCATGATTTTTTCGTGAGACCATGTCTAAGGAAGAGGGGTGTAGGTAAGAGGAAGAGAAATAAAGATAGTCTAAGGATAGCCTCTTGGAATATAGGAACACTAAGTGGTAAATTGTTTGAGGTTATAGATACACTTAAGAGACGTAAGATAGATATAGCATGCCTCCAAGAAACTAGATGGAAAGGGAATAAAGGTAAAGAGTGTAATGGGTATAAGTTGTTGTATTCAGGGTCAGATGGGACCAAGAATGGGGTAGGATTCCTAGTAAAGATAGAATTACACACGAACGTGATTGAGGTGATTAGATATAATGATAGAATTATGGTGTTGAAGTTAGTAGTAAATAAAGAGGTACTAGTAGTGATTTGCGCCTATGCACCCCAAGTTGGACTAGGAGAACAGGAGAAGAAAAGGTTTTGGGATTGCTTAGATGTAGTGTTAAAAACAATACCCAGGGAGGAACGAATTTGTATCGGGGGTGATTTTAATGGACATATTGGAAAGAATAGTGATGGTTTTCAGGCGGTACATGGCGGGTTCGGTTATGGAGATAGAAACGAACAGGGATAGAGATCTGCTAGACTTAGCAGTAGCCCATGACCTAGGCATTATAAACTCGTTTTTTAAGAAAAAAGAATCACATTTGATCACGTTTAACAGCGGAGGACGTCACACGCAGATCGACTATTTTCTGATGAGGCGTGAAGACCGACGGTTGTGGAGGGACTGCAAGGTTATACCAGGAGAGACAACGGTGATGCAACACCGTTTATTAGTGGTAGTTATAACATTGAGCCAAAAGCTGAGTAAGTGGGTTGGAAAATTCCCACCCAGTATTCGATTGGGAAGTTTGAAGGACGAAAAAATTAATATATTCAGAGACAAGGTCATCTCTGCGAAACTAGATCGTCTAGGTGATGACATAAATCAGATGTGGGAAGCTATATCGACTACTATTACTCAAGTTGCGAGAGAAACGCTCGGGGTAACAGGAAAGAAGTCCGTACATAAAGACACATGGTGGTGGAACGAGGATGTGCAACAAAAAATAAAGGGCAAAAAAAAAATTTTTAGAGAGCTGTTAATGTTATGCCCCGCACCCTCCGTAGGGTAATTAAAAGACCAAGAAGGATTTTTGCGGAAATTAATGACGGTCAACGAAAATTAATTAGACATTAATATGAGGATTAATTAGAAATAAATGGAGGATTTATTATTAGAGTTTAATTATAATTAATTTTCAGAATTTAATAATTAGGATTTATCCTTTAAGATAAATAAGAAATAAAATGTAATTTAGAAACACCAAACTTTACCCTGGCCATATATAAACTGACAAAGCGTCAGTTTTCTCATTTTTCAGAAAACATCGACGCTTTGCCTTTTTGCCCTAGCCGTTCCTCCCAGCGTAAGGAAGATAGCCTTCAGGAATCAATCCAACCTGCATCCGTTCTTCGATCCGTCTTCGAGTAATCAAAGGCAAGTAATCTGTTTATAAGTTCCTACGATTTGCGAAAGAAAAATGGCCTATTTTGCTATTCAATTGGATCACCATGCAGTAGATTTGTTCTTTGATTATTTGTTTATGATCTATGTGATTTGTTTTCGTGATTTGGCCAATGTATATGGAAAAGCTTTAGTTGTTGTCGTTGATTATGTGAAATCATGCAAATCCCTACCCTTGAATCCCTTCTTGATGTGATTGCGTGGTTGCGGGTGAACGAAGGGAAAAGGTGGGATTTTTAGGATTGAGAGAGTCGGAGAAGAGAGTTTTAGGTTGAATCATTGTGCGATGGGTGTATAAGCGTTTGAATTTACAGATTTAAGCATGGATGGTAGCCGGGATTAGGCCTGGATTGATTGGGGATGAAGGTTGGATACTTGATGTTCTTGGTACTGCAGATGTTGTAGGGAAACGAAGAGAAATTGGGGAAACCGCAGACATCGATCGATCTAAGTCAGGGATCGATGTCCTCAGAAGGACATCGATCGATCGATGTCTTGGTGGTTGAGAGATCGATGTCCTCAGAAGGACATCGATCGATCGATGTGTTGATGGCTGAGAGATCGATGTCCCCAGAAGGACATCGATCGATCGATGTGCGTTGAGCCTGAGAGATCGATGTCCTCAGAAAGACATCGATCGATCGAAGTGAGAGATCGATGTCCCCAGTTGGACATCGATCGATCGATGTGTAGGGGATGATGTCCTGAAATTTTGTGGAAAATAGAGGAAGAAAGGGGGACGTTCGGGGAACCTTTGGGTGACTTAGTGACTTCTTAAGACATGATTAAAGGTAGTCTAAGTCTCGGGAACATGATTTAGGAAGGTGAATCAACTTGGTGACTTCATTGGGTTCTCGAACCGAGTTTCACGTGAATGACTTAGTAGGGTTAGGAAATGAACGTACAAGGTGTCTTAGAGTTCAATGATGAAAAGATAGGGATACTCTCGTAGGTTGTGAACTTTAGAACCAAGGTTAAGTGTGGACGAGCTAGTTGTGGCTAAGTGATTGATGAATAAGCTAGTGTACTCTTGAATGCTACTTGTACTTGCGCATGTGAATGTAAAGTGTATATGTGAACGTGAAGTATGAATGAAGTAAGGAGTCTCGCATCATGGCACGTGCATTGCATAAGTTTTTGAAAAGAGAGGTGCTTCGGCACTGATTTGCGAAGGTGACCTACAGTGTTAACCGGGATGGAAATTTAAGCCGGGGTGCGCTGTAGGCCACAAAAGACTGTAACGTTAACCGGGATGGAAATTTAAGCCGGGGTGCGTTACAGGGTATAAAGTCCTCTACAATGTTAATCGGGATGGAAATATAAGCCGAGGTGCATTGTAGAGTTTATGAGAGCTGTGATGTTAATCGGGATGGAAATATAAGCCGAGGTGCATCACAGAGCATATGAGCTTGTAACGTTAACCGGGATGGAAATATAAGCCGGGGTGCGTTACAAGGAATGAGTTAGGAACCGGACATTGTGTCATGCATTGCATTGATTTGAAAGAAATGGCTCATGCATATGTGATTGGGTGGTGTAATGCATTATTTTGACATGCATCACGAAAGTCAAGGTGGTATGTGTGCTTACGGTATTTGATCGACATTGAACTGCTTACTTGCGTTTCCATTTGCTGTACTTGATTTATTACATGTTCGTTAATATATTTGAAAATTACAAGACATGTGCCCTCAATTCCCTCAAGTTATCTATTACTCATGTCTTGCCATGTGATGATCCCGTATGTCTTATAAGTGGGTTACTTGCTAGCGTTTTTCGCTAAGGGTACTGCCTTTGATCTTGCAGATGAACCCAGTTACGATATGATTTTCATTGAGGATGACGGCGAGTGGGCAGAATGGGATGCATAGGTCTTATGGAGAGATTTGACTAAATAGTTTCTGTTAATTATGGTTTTATTTCATTGGAGGTTTAGATGGCTGCGACCATATACATTTGGGTATTCATGTTGTCTTTGACGTATGGTTTGATGATTTAGATTTATGAGATATGTTTCCGCACTGATTTCTCTTACGTCATTGATGGTGTGTATTCGAGAGATGAGACGTCTGGTAGTCTTCTCAGTAAGCTACGACGGGTGCACCGGTTCGGATTCCGCTGTCCGGGTCGGGGCGCTACAGGTGGTATCAGAGCCTAGGCTTCAGATCTACCTCGGAAACCTAGGTTATGACATGTAGAGTCTTAAGTTATGGTCTTCACCTTAAGTTGATTTATTAGCCTAAGTATGCAATCTTAGATTTAAGCTTGATCTGGGATGGGCGTGTGTATGAGCGCGAATAGTGTAATCACATAGATGTTATCGTTTTAACTTATGAACCACGCCTTGCACTCCTTATGGATTTCAAGTTTTATTTGGAATTGCTCGACACTAATGACGTGATCTTGCAGAAAATGCCTCCCAGAAGAGACCCTCAAGGAAACGGTGGGAATGGGAACAACGATAACCCTCCACCACCACCACCCCCAGTGTTAGTACCTCAGGCGCTGATTGATGCTATCACAGTGATAGCCCAAGGAGTTGCTCAGCAGCAGCAACAACCGCAGCAACCTCCTCCCGCGCCACCACAGCACGGCATAAGGTACTACATTGGGGAAATGCGAAAGATGCATGCCCCAAACTTTGAAGGGACAACTGACCCAGAGGTGGCTGGGTTCTGGCTGGACGAGATAGAGAAATGCTTCAAACTTGTGCAAGTGCCGGAGGAGCATAAGGTGGATGTAGCCACACCCTTTCTGACGGGCAGGGCGAATGCATGGTGGAACGGCATCCTGCCCAAGATGACTCCTCCCATCCAGTGGAGTCAGTTTGTGAAGGCGTACAAAGATTACTACGTGCCTGAGACTGCCGTTTTGGAGAAGATGAGGCAGTTTGACAGATTTGAACAAGGGAGGATGACTATTTCTGACTATGCGGACAGGTTCCATGCCTTGGGCAAATTCACGCCTTTGGTATTGGAGAATAATCGGATGAAAATGTTGAAGTTTGAAGAGGGTCTAAATCCCCGCATACGAACAGCAATCGCGGGGTCAAGTCTGAAAACATTCGAAGAGATGCTGGACGCGTGTTACAGAGTAGAGAGTGACATGCGTAGGTCACAGAACAGAGAGGCTCGTGAAGAATCGAGCAAGAGGCCGAGGGTTGAGCAAAGTGGGAGTAGGCCCGGACGTTGGGTCAAGATCCCCAGAAAGGGGCAAGCGGGGCCAGCTCAAAGGGCACCGCAACAGCACCAGCTGAATAGCCAAGCACCTGCGGAGTGCCCACACTGCCAGAAAAGACATGTGGGCGAATGTTGGAAGGTTAGCGGTGCATGTTTCAAATGCGGAAAGACGGGTCATAGAATCAGAGACTGTCCCGAGTGGAACCCTAAGCCACAGGCAGGAGCCGGGCCGGCTCAGCAGCAGAGAGGCAGGCCCAATGCGAGAGTCCACACGATGACGGACGCTGAGGTCCAGGAGGATGCAAACGTCGTGACAGGTACGACTTAAGTTTAATACTAGCAGCCTAAGTTGAATTCTAGCCTTTTAAGTTGATGATTGAAAATGCTTTATATGAAACCTTTATGTGCTGTACTTTCATGTTAGGTGTGATCTTAGTTAACAAAGTACCTGCCAACGTGTTATTTGATAGTGGAGCTAGCCATTGCTTCATTTCTAAGCGATTCGCCAAAGGACTCGACTGTCTACCCGAATGGCTTGAGAACCCATTTAGGGTGCAAGCAGCAGGCGAACAAGTACTGGTTTCTCACCATCAGTACAAGGATTGTGAGTTGGAGTTGGACGGAAGATTATTTTCAGTGACACTAGTCCCAATTCCGCTAAAGGATTTTGATATAATATTGGGCATGGATTGGTTGACCAAGAATCATGCCAACATCGACTGCAGACTCAAGCGAGTGACCCTCAAAGGCCCTGAGATGAATGATATCACGGTGCAAGGGAATACCAAGATAACCAAAGCTCCTAAGAAAATATACCTGACGGCGATTAAGGCCTTTAAGGCTTTACAGAAGGGAGCAGAGGGGTTTATGGTATATGCTTTAGACGCGAAGCAGGAGGTTCCCTCTATGGACCAAATACCGGTAATAAAAGAGTTCAAGGATGTATTTCCGGACGATCTACCGGGAGTACCACCAACGAGGGAAGTGGAGTTTGAGATCAACTTGATCCCTGGAGCCGAGCCTATATCTAAGGCACCTTATAGAATGGCTCCGGCTGAACTCAAGGAACTGAAGGGGCAACTGCAAGAGTTGTTGGACAAGAAATTGATACGCCCCAGCGTATCACCGTGGGGAGCCCCAGTTCTATTCGTAAAGAAGAAAGATGGCAGCATGAGGTTATGCATTGACTATCGGGAGTTGAACAAGATCACCATTAAGAATAAATATCCTCTGCCAAGGATCGAGGATTTATTTGACCAACTAAAAGGAGCTCGCTGGTTCTCAAAGATCGATCTTCGTCAAGGGTATCACCAGCTGCTTGTGAAAGCCGGAGACGTACCTAAAACGGCTTTTCGGACCCGATACGGGCATTATGAATTCTTAGTGATGCCTTTTGGACTAACTAATGCCCCAGCAGCTTTCATGGATTTGATGAACACTGTATTCCGTGAACAGTTAGACCAATTTGTAGTAGTGTTCATCGATGACATCTTGGTCTATTCCCCCGACGAACAAGCTCATGCTGAACATCTAAGAGTGGTGTTGCAAATTCTGAGGCAACAAAGGCTCTATGCCAAATTCAGCAAGTGTGAATTTTGGCTGAGAAGTGTAGCCTTCCTTGGTCACGTGATTTCTGAAGATGGGATCTCTGTGGATCCTAAGAAGATAGAAGCCATCACTGAATGGCCAAGACCCACAAATGTGACCGAAGTCAGAAGCTTCCTAGGCTTGGCAGGCTACTATCGGAAGTTTGTTGAGGGATTCTCAACGATAGCAGTACCATTGAGTCGACTTACTCAGAAGAAGACTAAATTTGAATGGACTGCTGAATGCGAGCATAGCTTTACTGAGCTCAAGAAGAGATTGACCACGGCCCCGGTGTTGGCACAACCTTCCGGCACCGACGGTTTCGTAATCTATAGTGACGCGTCCAAGAAAGGACTAGGTTGTGTCTTGATGCAAAACGAACGAGTCATATCGTACGCGTCAAGACAACTGAAACCATATGAACAGAACTACCCGACGCATGATTTGGAGCTCGCAGCTGTGGTATTTGCCCTTAAGATCTGGAGACACTACCTATATGGAGAGAAATGTGCAGTGTTCACGGATCACAAGAGCTTGAAATACCTATTCTCGCAGAAGGAGTTGAATATGAGACAAAGAAGATGGTTAGAGTTACTCAAGGACTACGACTTGACCATCAACTACCATCCGGGCAAAGCCAACAGAGTGGCAGATGCGTTGAGCAGAAAGTCTAGCCACGCGAGACAATCCCCATTAGAAAGAGAGATAGAGGAGTTTGATCTTGAATTGGTGGATTCAGTGGCAAATGTCCTCACAACTCTGTCTATCAGCCCAGACTTGGTAGACCGAATCAAAGAAGCACAGTATGAGGACCCAGCGCTGAAAGAGATCCGCGACAGATTATCCACGGGATCGGTAAAGGACTTCCAGTTGCGAGAAGATGGGAGTCTATGGTTCCAGAATCGGTTATGCGTGCCAAGTAAAGACGAACTCCGAACAGAATTGCTCCGAGAAGCGCATAACTCAAGAATGTCCATCCACCCCGGAAGCACTAAGATGTACCAGGATCTCAAGAGAAACTATTGGTGGATTGGGATGAAGAGATCTATAGCGGAGCATGTGGAAAGGTGTTTGGTTTGCCAACAAGTCAAGGCCGAACATCAACGACCTGGGGGTTTGATGATGCCCCTAGAAATTCCGGAGTGGAAATGGGAACATGTAACTATGGACTTTGTAATGGGACTACCCAAAACCCGCAATGGAAACGAGATGATTTGGGTAATCGTAGACAGACTGACGAAGACGGCTCATTTTATTGCCATGCCACATGGTACATCATATGGGAAGCTATCCAATATCTACGTGGATAACATTGTAAGCCTACATGGAGTCCCAGTTAGCATCGTATCGGACCGTGACCCTAAGTTCACTTCTAAGTTCTGGAGAGCGTTCCAGAAAGCTATGGGCACGGAGTTGAGAATGAGCACAGCTTACCACCCGCAAACGGATGGACAATCCGAGAGGACCATTCAAACATTGGAAGACATGCTGAGAGCATGCGCCTTGGATTTCAAAGGAAACTGGGATAGCATGTTGAAGTTGATGGAGTTTTCTTACAATAATAGCTATCACAGTGCAATTGGCATGGCGCCATTCGAAGCATTATACGGGCGTAAGTGCAGGTCCCCTGTTTCTTGGGACGAAGTGGGTGAAAGGACGATCACCGCACCCGAATTGGTTGAGCAAACTGTGGCAAAAGTCAAGGTGATAAGGGAGAAACTCAAGGTGGCTCAAGATCGTAGTAAAAGTTGGGCCGACACCAAGAGACGACCGTTGGACTTTGAGGAGGGCGATAAGGTCTACCTACGAGTTTCACCAACTAAGGGAGTTGCTAGATTTGGAGTGAAGGGCAAGTTAAGCCCGAGATACATTGGCCCTTATGAAGTGCTGAGCAAGGTTGGAGAAAGAGCTTACCGGTTAGCCTTACCTCCGAATTTGTCTCAAGTCCACAACGTGTTTCATGTATCCCAATTAAGGAAATACGTATCGGATCCGAGCCATGTCCTTGAAGCTCAACCCTTAGACGTGAAAGAGGACATCACCTACGAAGAACATCCGCTGAGGATTGTGGACAGAAAGGATCAAGTCCTACGCCGACGCGTCATTCCGTATGTCAAAGTTCAATGGAGTAACCATACGGAGCGTGAAGCCACGTGGGAACTTGAGGATCAAATGAAGGAACTGTACCCACACCTCTTCCAATAAGGTACGCCAGTTTCGAGGACGAAACTTCTTATAAGGGGGGAGGGATGTTATGCCCCGCACCCTCCGTAGGGTAATTAAAAGACCAAGAAGGATTTTTGCGGAAATTAATGACGGTCAACGAAAATTAATTAGACATTAATATGAGGATTAATTAGAAATAAATGGAGGATTTATTATTAGAGTTTAATTATAATTAATTTTCAGAATTTAATAATTAGGATTTATCCTTTAAGATAAATAAGAAATAAAATGTAATTTAGAAACACCAAACTTTACCCTGGCCATATATAAACTGACAAAGCGTCAGTTTTCTCATTTTTCAGAAAACATCGACGCTTTGCCTTTTTGCCCTAGCCGTTCCTCCCAGCGTAAGGAAGATAGCCTTCAGGAATCAATCCAACCTGCATCCGTTCTTCGATCCGTCTTCGAGTAATCAAAGGCAAGTAATCTGTTTATAAGTTCCTACGATTTGCGAAAGAAAAATGGCCTATTTTGCTATTCAATTGGATCACCATGCAGTAGATTTGTTCTTTGATTATTTGTTTATGATCTATGTGATTTGTTTTCGTGATTTGGCCAATGTATATGGAAAAGCTTTAGTTGTTGTCGTTGATTATGTGAAATCATGCAAATCCCTACCCTTGAATCCCTTCTTGATGTGATTGCGTGGTTGCGGGTGAACGAAGGGAAAAGGTGGGATTTTTAGGATTGAGAGAGTCGGAGAAGAGAGTTTTAGGTTGAATCATTGTGCGATGGGTGTATAAGCGTTTGAATTTACAGATTTAAGCATGGATGGTAGCCGGGATTAGGCCTGGATTGATTGGGGATGAAGGTTGGATACTTGATGTTCTTGGTACTGCAGATGTTGTAGGGAAACGAAGAGAAATTGGGGAAACCGCAGACATCGATCGATCTAAGTCAGGGATCGATGTCCTCAGAAGGACATCGATCGATCGATGTCTTGGTGGTTGAGAGATCGATGTCCTCAGAAGGACATCGATCGATCGATGTGTTGATGGCTGAGAGATCGATGTCCCCAGAAGGACATCGATCGATCGATGTGCGTTGAGCCTGAGAGATCGATGTCCTCAGAAAGACATCGATCGATCGAAGTGAGAGATCGATGTCCCCAGTTGGACATCGATCGATCGATGTGTAAGGGATGATGTCCTGAAATTTTGTGGAAAATAGAGGAAGAAAGGGGGACGTTCGGGGAACCTTTGGGTGACTTAGTGACTTCTTAAGACATGATTAAAGGTAGTCTAAGTCTCGGGAACATGATTTAGGAAGGTGAATCAACTTGGTGACTTCATTGGGTTCTCGAACCGAGTTTCACGTGAATGACTTAGTAGGGTTAGGAAATGAACGTACAAGGTGTCTTAGAGTTCAATGATGAAAAGATAGGGATACTCTCGTAGGTTGTGAACTTTAGAACCAAGGTTAAGTGTGGACGAGCTAGTTGTGGCTAAGTGATTGATGAATAAGCTAGTGTACTCTTGAATGCTACTTGTACTTGCGCATGTGAATGTAAAGTGTATATGTGAACGTGAAGTATGAATGAAGTAAGGAGTCTCGCATCATGGCACGTGCATTGCATAAGTTTTTGAAAAGAGAGGTGCTTCGGCACTGATTTGCGAAGGTGACCTACAGTGTTAACCGGGATGGAAATTTAAGCCGGGGTGCGCTGTAGGCCACAAAAGACTGTAACGTTAACCGGGATGGAAATTTAAGCCGGGGTGCGTTACAGGGTATAAAGTCCTCTACAATGTTAATCGGGATGGAAATATAAGCCGAGGTGCATTGTAGAGTTTATGAGAGCTGTGATGTTAATCGGGATGGAAATATAAGCCGAGGTGCATCACAGAGCATATGAGCTTGTAACGTTAACCGGGATGGAAATATAAGCCGGGGTGCGTTACAAGGAATGAGTTAGGAACCGGACATTGTGTCATGCATTGCATTGATTTGAAAGAAATGGCTCATGCATATGTGATTGGGTGGTGTAATGCATTATTTTGACATGCATCACGAAAGTCAAGGTGGTATGTGTGCTTACGGTATTTGATCGACATTGAACTGCTTACTTGCGTTTCCATTTGCTGTACTTGATTTATTACATGTTCGTTAATATATTTGAAAATTACAAGACATGTGCCCTCAATTCCCTCAAGTTATCTATTACTCATGTCTTGCCATGTGATGATCCCGTATGTCTTATAAGTGGGTTACTTGCTAGCGTTTTTCGCTAAGGGTACTGCCTTTGACCTTGCAGATGAACCCAGTTACGATATGATTTTCATTGAGGATGACGGCGAGTGGGCAGAATGGGATGCATAGGTCTTATGGAGAGATTTGACTAAATAGTTTCTGTTAATTATGGTTTTATTTCATTGGAGGTTTAGATGGCTGCGACCATATACATTTGGGTATTCATGTTGTCTTTGACGTATGGTTTGATGATTTAGATTTATGAGATATGTTTCCGCACTGATTTCTCTTACGTCATTGATGGTGTGTATTCGAGAGATGAGACGTCTGGTAGTCTTCTCAGTAAGCTACGACGGGTGCACCGGTTCGGATTCCGCTGTCCGGGTCGGGGCGCTACAGTTAAGATGCACCAATGGGGAAGAAAAAGTGACAATTTTGTTTTCTATAGCACCATTGAGATGGTGATGTCTCTAAGTGTTCTGCGCTGCTCAGCATCTGTGGCCTACTCAACATCTGTGTTCTGCACCACTGAAATGATGATGATGCCAAGTGTTTCTGCTCAACATCTGTATTCTGCACAACATATGTGTCTTGCTCATTATCAACACTATAACCATTTCTTCTCTACGTGCCTTTGCCTCGTCACCGCTGCTTGGCACTTCATCTCTTCAGTTGGTGTCTTCACCTCGTCACCTCTGCTCGGCATTTCATCTCTTCAAGTTTTATATTTCAACACTCTTCCTCAAGCTTGGCTTATATGTTTATACAACCAAGCTTGACAAATACCTTCACAAACACCAAGTAACAAAGCCCTTAGCTCTGCTTTTGCACTGCTTCTGGTCACCACTAATTGTTTCTTACTCCTCTATGTCACTAGATTGCCCCCACACATAAGTGCAATACACAGTAGTTAACCGCATATCACTGTTGGAACCACCATAGTCAACATCTATAACGACCTTAATTGTCCTGTCATTATGTTTCTTGAAGTATATCCTTGAACCGTTTTTAGGTATTTTTGATATTCTTATGAATTTTCATTATGATGGAAAAGTATGTTTTTTTTATAAGTTATATAAAAAGATTCTATTCTGTCTACAATAATAATATATATTTGATAGTGCCACACATTGTCTTTCTGAGAAAAAAGAGGAAGCTCAGGGGCATTTATCAATTACATTGGCGCTCATGTGTAACAATGAATTTTACTTCATAATATATCAAGAGGGGGGGGGGGGGGGGTTGACTCGTAAAAGAATTGCAAAATATACAATATAGAATGGAGAACTAAGGATAAAAATACGATGATGACAATACAAAATAAGTTAAGTCTAGGAAATGGAAGAAAAGAAATGAGTAAAATATAGGTAAAAGATTGTGAGAATATATTAAGAGACAACAATTAAATATAGGATTCATTTGATCAAAATGTTAATATAGTCATTATATTAGACATTACTCTGTCTATATCGCAATTGCTCTGTATTTATCGCTAACCATAAAATATTAGATGTTCCTTCTGAAAATGTTACTAAATTAAGTAAAGATCAATTTATATTTATAAGAGTCCTCCAGTTGATTGATTAAAGTAGCTTGTTTGTAACCTTATGAATACCCACAATATCACTTGCTCAATCCCAAAAAGTGTAATCAACAATATAAATCAATCATTTATCTTGCGTTTTATTTATAACATAGGTCAAATACATAGATATAAAATATAAATAAAAATATATTACCTGTTTATCACTACGAATATGATTTCTAACATATGTCAAATACATAGATATGAAATATAAATAAAAATACGTTACGTGTTTATGATGGTTAGCAATTCAGTTAATTCTGTCAAATGTAAATGAATTGAAACATATTGAACAACTATGTTCACAGCCTGATGCTCCTTTTCTTCCGTGTAGCGCTACATTCGACTTGAATGTGGCCAAAGTCTTCCCATTATGCATATATAGTTTTCTTCTCTTTTCACCTTAACATGAATTTTTTTTGCTTCATTAACCAAAGGGAGCTGTGAACCCAACATACTCCCACGCGTTAGGTACGTATGTACCTATATCAATTGAACCCAAATCGATATCTTCAGTAAAATTGTTGCTGTGTGGGTATGATATTAATTGTTAGTTTTAGTGTCGTCAAGTATCAGAAGTAATGCAAAATAAACAAAAGTGCTCAAAATAAAAGAAACACATCGACAATACAAATAGGAAACGTATTTAACAGCATACTTTTTCTGTTCATTGTTTTCTAGATTAACAATTGTTTATTGAGCTCCCTTAAAGATCGACTTCAAAATTCATTTAAGATAGTGCAGGGTCTTGCTTCGTGATACATTCATCCTCTCTTCAGAATTTTATCTACTTTTTTCATTCTGAATAGTGGTTTAGATGGTGGTTGAGTGTTGCTTCGTCACACATTCATGACACATTCTCTATCTCTTTAGAACTTTACATACTTCTTTATTATGAATAATGGTGTGGTGAAGTACTGAGAGAAATATGAAAACGAACATTTCTCCTTACAGTATGTATCGGCAAGGGCCGCAAACATGTTGTGTTTCGGGTATCAAAGTATCAAATTCATACCTGACCCGTTTTCTTCGCGTTTACGGAAATAGATACTCAAAACTGTACATGTCAGCTTTCGTGCCATGTATACAAATATTCCAGGTCGTGTTTGGACCATTTTATGTATTCTTCAGGTTTCATATATTTAAACCGACTACCGTTACAATGTATTATTAAAACAACAATCGGTCCAGAACCAAAGGTTCAAGATTAAAAATGCGATAAACCATGAAATGAAATCGCAAAATCTCAGAATCTACAAGGAAATTTACAAAAGTTGTGTTTTGACTCTTGAACGTGGTATGTGGAAGATAGCGTGTTACACCCTGTGTCCAGGGGATAACTACAAAAGCCTACAATACCTATCCTAATTAGAATAGAAAAGGATAAAGAAAAAGATATAATTCTAATACAAATTAAAGTCCTAAATACCCTAGAATTCTATCTAACCCTAACATATATCTATACACACATAGCACAATCCCTACTATTCTCTCTTCTCTCAAATCGGCAGCCATGCTGCCTTTCTACAGCAAGATGATGCCAGGAAATAAGAAAAAGAAAAAGAAAATGGGTAGATTCAAGTTTCTTGAATATACAAGCATATGCATACCATATATACCACACAATTCCACCCATTCTTCACCTCCAAAAGTCGGCTGCCATCCTTCAAAATCCACCAGCAGCCACCGATGATGAAAGGAGGAAGCAATCCAAGTTGTTTTTCTTATTTTTATTTTGTGTACATGTATATATTTATATAATGATGACTATGTTCATATACATATGTACACTCAAATACACACAATTTCTCCACCTATATAGCAATGGAATTTGGCAGCCCTCTCCCTCCACAATCACACATTCGGCCGCCACCCATAGGACGGAAGAAACACGGATTTCTTGATCCGTTCAACCCGTTCTTCGCGTAGTACGTTTAATCGAGACAAGAGGCAAGTATCCTTGCTATATTTTCTATGTTTTTACAAAGTTATTATGCTTTTTTCGTATCAAATCAGATCATGCATACGTAGTTGTGATTTTGCATAGATATTTGATTATACATATGTAATTGTTGTATCTATGTATCAATTATGTGTATATATGTATGAAATTGGCATAATCTCGTCTTGGTTAGCATGTTAGTGCGCGAGAATTATAGCCGTGGAATTTGGGCTGGGGTATATGTTAATGTGGTATTTAGTTGCTAATTCTTTGTGTGTCAATGTAAATTGTTATTTTTTTTCCCTTCCGCCGCTGCCTCTGTTGTTTCAAGAATAAATAAGATCTTATACTTGAATGCAATATATGTAAGTGTTAAATTGTTAAGTGCATAGGCCTATTTTTTTAATGTGTGCAGTGGTGCCCGTGGATGGAGGGCCACTGTTGATGGAGGGCCACTGTCCATACAAGGACAGTGGCCAAAGTAGTCTTCTATTTTTATTTGTATCATGAATATAGTATGATGTATATTATATAATATAAATTATTAGCCATGCATGTTATATTGGAAATTTGTAGGATGAAATTGGATGAGCTAGCCGGGTTATGTGGACAGACCATTAAACATGAGTATGTGTTGAATAAAGATGGGAAAATATGAATTGAATTATAAGAAAACAGAATTGAGCGAAATCAGGGTTTTTGACGCCGAACGAGGGGGAAAAATTTGAAAAATGGGATTTCTAGTGATTCGAGGGCGAAAAGCGTAAGTGTAAGCGCCACGTGTATGGGCGCGGACATATACATAGGTATATTTACACGTGGATGATAAATTGAAATTAAAATAGAAATAAAGTGATAAATGGAAAGTGAAAATGAATATCGCATACGGATGCTGCTAGAGGTAACCGCATATGGGTATCAGGATTGATAATCGCATATGGATGTCGCTAAGGGTAACTGCATATGGGTATCAGGAATGATAATCGCATATGGATGTCACTAGGGGTAACCGCATATGGGTATCAGGAATGAGTATCGCATATGGATGCCGCTAGGGGTAACCGCATATGGGTATCAGAAATGGGTATCGCATATGGATGCCGCAAAGGGTAACCGCATATGGGTATCAGGAATGATAATCGCATATGGATGCCGCTAAGGGTAACTGCATATGGACATCAGGAATGATAATCTCATATGGATGTCGCTAGGGGTAATCTCATATGGGTCTCAGGAATAAGTATCACATATGGATGCCGCTAGGGGTAACCGCATATGGAAATCAAGAATGGATATTGCATATGGATGTTGCTAGGGGTAACCGCATATGGATATCAGAAATGGATATCGCATATGGATGTCGTAAGGAGTAACCGCATATAGATATCAGAAATAGATATCGATAGGGATACCGTAAGCGGTAATCGCCTATGATATGAGAAACAGAAATTGAAATATGAGAAAAGGAAAAAGAAATACAGAATGGAAATTAATAAAGGATAAATAGTTGTCGAGTTGTTGCATTCATGATTTTGGGGAAAATTGCATCACGACTTTTGATTGTACTGACTTATGTATACGATGACTTAGTTGCGTGTGCTTTACGTGCTTGATTGTACAGGAAGGACAAAAAGGTAAATTTATTTGCGAAGAGAAGCATACGATTTTATATTATGTTATTTATTTATTTTCTTTACAGTTGCTTCTCCGTGTATGATCCCATAGTAAATATAGTCGGGCTACTTGCTAGGCGATGTATGTCGCTCACCCCCTCCATCAATCAGTTTTGCAGATAGACAAGTAAAGGAGTTAGTATACCGTGGAAGATCCAGACTGAAGATTTCGAGATTGAAGATATTCGGACGAGACTTTCGAGGA
The DNA here is from genome assembly GCA_036186865.1 of Eustoma russellianum. Classification (NCBI taxonomy): domain Eukaryota; kingdom Viridiplantae; phylum Streptophyta; class Magnoliopsida; order Gentianales; family Gentianaceae; genus Eustoma; species Eustoma russellianum. The sequence goes on along the minus strand of AP025040.1, from coordinate 23,917,729 downwards.
TTTAGTTGAGGCAATTATTTCGATATTTGAGGTTTATGTATATTGGAGATTTATGGTTTATATACGTTTGACTATTGTATCGGATTTAAATTTGACTAAACATTATATCAGTGATGATGATTATATCGTCCAAGGTTTTTAATTTATAATATTTCCGCTAATATCGATTTGCGCTATTATGCTGGTGTGTAATGGATTATATCGACGCCTTGTATTCTCCTTAGTGAGATACGACGGGTGAGTTTTTTCGAGTATTAGGGCTCGGAACGGGTCGCTACATAGCGGATGCAGAGGGCGGGCAGCGGCAGCTGTAAAAGATGAAAGCAGAGATGGAGGGAGGCAAAGGCAACGGCTATTAAAGACGGAAGAGGAGACAGAGGGAGACAGAGGGCAGCGACTGTAAAAGGTGAGAGCAGAGGCGGAGTCAGTGACTGTTAAAGACCCGAGAGGAGACCGAGAGGGACGCAATGTAATGGGGCAGCGGCTGTAAAAGATAGGAGCAAAGACGAAGGGAGGCGGAGGCGGAGGCGGTTAAAGACGAGAGACGAGACGGAGGGAGACGAAGTCCGGAGGGAGGCGGAGTGTGGTTGGACTGGAGACAGAGAGTTCATACTTCAGAGAAGAGAAGAGAGAACGATGTAGGAGTTGTGTTTGAATAGCCAGGTAGGGGCGGCAGGGCAAACAGTAAGAGCTTAGGTTTTTAGGATTTTTAATTTTATAATTTTAACTTTAATAATTAATATTTGAAATATATTTAAAAAATTCGGGTATGTCGGATTTAAATAGATAACCACGGTTGTACCTGGACACGACCCACTCTTAGCAGGTAAGTTTCAGGTCTTACTCGCTTTGTACACAAAACCCGCCAAGGCTATACCCATACCTATAAGGAGCATGTTAGGTTCGAGTCATGTTTTCATGTCATGTCTGAGATTGGATCAGCCGGCTGATAAAAGAAATTGTCACAAAAGTTAACCGGTTCACAAAGCAAATTATGTCACAAAAGTTGACACATGATGCATGACTGCACTTTACTTTCACCTCAAAAAATTTCGTTCTAATTTAGTTGATAATCTTCAATGTGGTTTAAATAGTGGTTGACACATGGGTGCATGACCAGTAAATGTTGTTTCTTTTCTTTTCTTTTTTTTTTCTTTTTCATCATAAAGAAGCACTGAAGAGACTATATTTCATAATCAGAACTGATTTTCAATTTTCTTTAATTAAGTAGAATCAGACATTAGGTCTATTTGCAATTTAGCATGTACTATAAGAGTATTCTCAACTGGTCACATGTGAAATTAGTCTGAATATAAATTCAAGTCTAATTTTAAGCCGAATCTCCCTACAACTCATGTGCCCAAATAATCAACCTAATTAAAGAAGATCACTCACATTATATATAAGTCAAAACAAGACAATAGAGTGCAGGTAGACTCTTGTTTTCAAACACTAAGATTGTGAAAAGTGGTAAAGGGAAAACAACAAGCTGGGGCTATTTATCAAGAAAGAGAAAAAGAAAAAAAGAGTGGTAGACATTTCCAAAAAAGAAAAAAGAAGTGGTAGACGACTATAAGAATTAATCCGCTGATTCATCTAGCCAATTAAGCTCCAAACCAGATCATCTTTAAACTTTACTTCAATAAATAGAATGTTGTGAGGAAACCATGATAGCGCAGTGAAATAGTAAATAATCTCTTCCAAAATACAACAACTATGGAGAAATAATCGAATGAAAACACGAACAAAAATACCAATTATTTTTAGAGTGGAAAAAACCTCTCAAAGTAACGTACAATAACCACGGGACTCTTATTGCTTAAACGATCTCCACTATAATCAATAATGGATACCACAAGTTCTCTCTAGACACAACTAGAGGAATACATCATCATTAAGATCAAACAAGCAATCTTGGAACACAACAAGATACAGGAGGGGAACAAAACACAAAGCTGAAATTTTCTGGCAGAAAATACTGTCTCGGTATTGTACTTATCGGACTAATCTAAAGGTCTTCAAAACATATCTCCACCGTTCAAAATGTACCTCTGTTTGTCGGAAACAATCTATCAAAATTTGGTGACGATCCAACGATGGACAACTCGGAAAATGCAAATTTCTAAAAGCTGGCAGGCTGCTCAGCACTCACGAATTTCTCTTTTCTCCCTCTTCTCTCTTGCATTTTTTCTAGTCTCTTTCTTTTTTCCTTGCTTTCTTTTCTGACTCTTAACGCACCTATTTATGGTTCTCCTTATGCCTTTTCTAATGCACAAGGTTATCCTAAAAATTTCTATTTCTCTAAGTCTTCAATATGCTTAGGATATCAATGAGGCTTCTCATCATTCTACGCCACCAACATGTCCTAGAGTCTCCCAATAATTAAATGAGTCGTTAACTTAAGTTCTATTAGGTCATTGAAACTCTCCAACTAAGAGGGATACCTAACATAGAAGACGCAAGAAACGAAGATGTTAGGGAAAATATACGAATAATCTCCTAATTTAGCTCCTAATCAAACTAAATTTAGTTAGTCTTCTTTCGAGTAGTTTAAAATTTAACTAAATTTAGTTTGATTAGGGGCTAAGTTCGGAGATTATGCGCATATTTTCTGTGTAGGCGACCTGGTTAGTAGCCTTTGAAGTTAAATAAAACAGATGACCCTTAAGCATCATTCATGTAAATAGATTTCTTATGAAATTAAAATATACCTAAATTAGAGGATTATCCGTATTCTTGTATTCTCATTTTTTTCATTAAGTTTAACTTTTACCTTTGTATTTGAGCATGATATATGAATAACTTTACCTTTCTTATAGGTATTCTATTTCAGGATGTGATACAATGATAAATAGGCCATTCTCTATAGCTTTCTATGTTGTTTGAATTATGTAGTGGGAGAAACGTTGCCTCCTTTGTTTCACGTATTGATTGTTCGAATTACATAGTGGAAGTTTATTGTATCCTTTGTTTGAAGAATGGAGTGAGAGAGGTCTATTGTCTAGAATTGAGTCTCCTAATTTGATTTAATGACAAACCCAGGCGTGATATGCAATGCTGACATTATTTAGTTAATAAGATAAACACGTGTAATTTAATGAGAAACCTTACCGTTACCAAAGATACTAAGGTTAAGGTTAAGGAAAAAAGGTTTTGTCCCTATTAGGAGAGGATATGCTCCTTGAGGTAGGCACACATATAGACCTATCAGACCATCCTCATTGGGAAAAGATAGAAAGGATGGAGGATGACCCTCCTTATGGCAGTATGCTAAAAGAGGGAGCAGAAGGAGGCCTAGAGGCTCAAAACTTATTAGATGATTAAGATAGCATATTGGAACGTTAGGGGGACTTGACTCCCCTACTAGACAGAAAGCAGTGAAAGAGTTTATTAAAGAAAAGAACTAAGGTAAGACAATGGAACTTTGACGCTATCTCTAGGAAATTGTTCAGAAGATGGGAGGTACTGCACAAGACTCTTCATAATACTATATCTAGGATCTGGTTAGCGTGGAACCTAAACCTTTTATGAGGTAAACTGTTGCACTACACTGAACAGACTATTACTTGTAGAATTAGGTTTATTTCCTCTAAGGATAAATGCTAAATATTAACTGTAGCTTATGGATACAAAGAAAGGAGTAACAACAACAACAACAACCATCTCCAGTATATCCCAACGACAGCAAAAGCTATCGCTAGGGTCTGGGGAGAGTAAGTGGCATGCAAACAATATCTTCATCCTGAGGGATAGAGAGTTTGCTTCCAGTAAGACCCCCGGCTCTATATGTACCTGCGTAGATTGTACAATAATAGGAATATGTACTAGTGAATGGATTTTATTAAATATAAATCAAAACCTTACGATATTAAAATAGCGAACAATGGATATGAACAAATATTTGAAAGACAAAGACCAAAGCAAAAAAGTGCAAATCAACCTAACGTGTAGAGACTATCTAATTCTCTAATTATGCTCTAAGGTGCCCCTATGTCCTGTCTACCCCTCCTTAACATTAATCTTCTGCCTCCATGACCTACTATACTGGACCATGTCCTCAGAGAGATGCAACTCTAGTAAGTCATGCCTAATCTGCCCATCCTAAGTCAGTTTGGGCCTTCCTTTACTCCTCTTCCCTTCTACAATGAGGCTTTCAATGTCTCTGATGGACATCGTTGTCTGTCTCCTCTTGACATGCCCAAGCCATCTCAGTCTTCGCTCTCTTATATTATCTGCTATACTAGCCACCTCTAACCTTTCTCTGTATACCTCATTTCTTATCCCGTCGTGCCCACACATCCATCTCAACATCCTCATCTCTGCGACTTTCATCTTCTACAATTGTGTCCTCTTGATGGCCAAGCAGTCTATTCCATATACTATTACTGGCCACATTGCCACCCTATAAAATTTTTCTTTTAATTTAGTTAGAAAATTCTTGTCACACAGCACCCCTGAGGCTGCCCTCTACCTACACCAAACTGCCTAAACTCGGTGTGCTATGTTACTCTCTATGTCCTCATCTTGTTGTACAAATGATCATAGGTACTTGAACTTACTTACATTTGGGACCACTTGACCATCGATGGTGAGTTGGCTTTTTTCATCGTCGGCTGCGCCGCTGAAGTCGCAATGCAGATACTCAGTCTTAGAACGACTAATCCTTAAGTCTTTTCTCTCTACAGCACATCGCCACTCTTCTAGTCTCATACACAAGTTATGTCTACTTTCCGCGACTAATACAATATCGTCAGTAAAAAGCCTACACCATGGGACTATCTTTTGGATCGATGTAAAAACCAGCTATATAGTGGACAACCTTGGCTAATAATGGAAGATTTCATTATCATCCTAGATGGTAAAGGAAAGACTGGTTTAAAAAGGATTGACATGAATGCTATTCGTGGAGTTCACATAATGGGTTGAGGATGTTTTTGGAGGATTTGAATATACTTGCTCAAATAAAAGGGATGATGACCAAAGACACTACACAAAGATAGATCACATGTTTTGTAATGAACAATGGAAAAAACGAGATTTCACACTTTCAGTCAAATTATGAGGCCCTTTTCTCCTCATACCACTCTCTGGGTATTCTTTCTATCTCAATGAAAAACAAGTTCGGTTCAGAACCCTTTAAGTTCATGAAGAAATGGATGAAACGCACTGATTTCAGAAGCATACTGAAGGAAAGTTAGGAAGCAGAGACACAAGGCAACCCACCGGCTGGGTTGGCTAAGAAACTCAAAAGACTGAAGGACTCTCTTAAGAAATTGGACGAAGAGAAGTATGGCAGATTAGTTTACTAATTGACATAGCTAGACTAAGACTAGAAAATACACATAGTGAGCTTGTAAAAGACCCTGTTAATACCCAAATACAAGCTGAAGAGAAGAGTCTACTGGAAGAATATACTAGGCTCTTAGACTTTTAAGAATCATTCTTCAGGAAAAAATATAGGATTAAGTGGATGAAAGAGGGAGATAAAAACACAAAATTCTTCCATAGGACAGTAACTGTAGCACCCCGCTTCCGAACTCTACATCAGAAACGGTGCACCTGCCGTAGTCTGCTACGAGAACTACAAAGCGTCGTTCAATTCTCTTACACGTCAGCAGTGACGTAGAAAATTTTGCACGCGGAAACGTATAGAAAATTAGATAAATGTTTATTTATTACAACCCGAATCATAAAGTCAGATGGGAATTAGTCTGAAACCCAATACGACATATAACTATATAGCTGAAATAAAAGAACGCTACGACTTCTGGTCCCACTCTAGCTACCCCAATGGCCGTACTCCGTTCCGTCTTCTATATAGATAAAGTCGTACTCTGGATCACCTGGAGAAAAACAAGGTGTGAGTGATGTAGAAATATCACCCAGTAGGTTCCCGCCTCTTTCCGAATAATTTCATATATGGCAACAAATAACATGTAACATATGTGTAAACATGAACAACTGTCTAAGTAAATAAAAGCACAGCATAACAGTTATGCGATGTCATGATGCATGCTTATGTCACCCGTAACGATATTTCAACACACAAATGTCTATCTCTCTACCGTGCAATGTATAAACCTCGAGGTGATCCTACCACACGCCTCGTCAGGCCACACGCTCCGTCGGACCACACGCCTCATAGGGCCACACGTCTCATAAGGCCACACGTCCCGTAGGACCACACGCCTCATAGGCCCACACGTCCCGAGGGACAATGCACGTGCCATGAAATGCAAATGTAATATGTCGCATAACACATTTTTTCTTCTTTTCCTCTTTTCTTCTTCCTCATTTTTACATTCCTTCTCAATTTCCTTATAATAACAATTTCTTCTTATTTATTGACTTCTCTTAATAAAATTCAATTTATATATTAGTTACTGAAACTACCTAATTTGGTTTTCCAAACTATCCTCAATTATGTTTAAGATATTTATATTAATGTACCTTTCAATATATTTTACATTATTTCATTTTTTTAAACAACTGAATTTTTTTAAAATACAGTTGTTTTTCATTTATTTATTTATCCAAAACATATATTTTTTAAAACAAGAAATCTGTTTTTCTAAAATTTAAAACATGTTTTTTTAGTTAAGTAACCTAACCCAAATTCCTCTTCCCAGCCCCCAGCCCGCCCCCATCAAGCCTAGCCCCGACCCGCCTCCAGTCCAAGCTCACACACAGCACCAAACTTCCCTCTTCTTTTCCTGTTTCGAACTGCTATGCAGATTTTCCCTAATTTTTTAACTTTTTCCCTTCAATTTGGGCCAAGCCAAGCCAGCCCATTTGTTTTTTCCTTTCTTCTTTCGGCCTGCCTACCAACACTGGCCCTAAATATATATTTTTAAAGCCTACCCGAAATTACAGCCCAAATACTTACAATTTACCCAAAACAATATATATATACAATTCCAATTCTAATTCCAATTAAGATTTCAACTAAATTCTTTTATTTATATTCCAACCTAATCCCTCCAACTTCAGCATCCGAAACATACATATATTTTTTTAACCTTTTTCCTTATTAGTTTATGTATATAACTCCAATAATAACCTTATAAACATACAACACATTTTTGCCTAAAAACCGATTCATAAAATACGTATATAAACATTTATCTAAAACAGCCCCATTGTTTTTTTTTCTTCTTTGCAGCCAAAAATCATAAAACAACTATAAATAAATACACCTTCACATGCATCTAAAAAAGCAACCAAAACATATAACATGATAATTTGAATTATAACATGCAAAATAACAATACATTGAACAATTAGCAAATAATTTCATATATGAATTTAACTCAAAAATAGAGGGGCCACCTACCTTTTGTAAGTATATGTTGGTGGTGGTGGTGTGATGGTGTTGGTGGTGTTCTTCCCCTTCTCCTCCTTTCTTTTTCTTTCTTTTTCTTCTTTCCCTTTTTCTTTCCTTTCTTCCTCTCTTTTCTTACTCTCAGCACCTCTCTCCCTTTTTTTCCTAATGGCCGGTTGTCCCCCTTAATATAATGGAGTGGCCATTTGTGAAGCTATTGGGCTTTTAGATAAGAATATGGGGTTATTTGAAAAGTTTATCATTACTATTATTTTCTTTTAAATACATGTCAATTTTAATTATTCTTATTTATTTTTTTAAAAACCCGGGTATAACAGTCTACCCCTCTTACAATAAGTTTTGACCCCGAAACTTGCGTACCTAAGGCAAATAGATGCGGATACTTCTCGCGCATTTGCTCTTCGAGTTCCCATGTCGCTTCTCTTTCGGTATGGTTGCTCCATGAACTTTGACATATGTTATTATTCTTCGTCTCAACTCTTGATCTTTGCGGTCTACGATCTTCACCGGAACCTCTTCGTAGGACACGTCAGGCCTAACCTTCAACGGTCTTTCCTCCAGTATGTGACTCGGATTCGGAACATACCTTCTTAATTGTGACACATAAAATACATTATGAACTTGAGCTAAAGCCGGTGGTAAAGCCAACTTGTAAGCCAGTTTTTCAACTCTTTCGAGTACCTCGTAGGGACCAATGTATCGAGGACTCAAATTTTCTTTTACTCCAAAATAGGTCACACCTTTCATCGGTGATACCTTCAGATATGCTTTTTCTCCCACTACAAACTCCAACGATCGTCTTTTAGAATCTGCCCAGCTCTTATTTCGGTCTTGAGCAACTTTGATTCTTTCACGAATGATTTTGATCTTCTCCATAGTCTGCTCAACTAATTCCGGACCGGTGACAACTTGCTCCCCAAATTCATCCCAGTACACCGGCGATCGACACTTACGGCCATAAAGAGCTTCAAATGGTGCCATTCCGATAGCACTGCGATGACTATTGTTATAAGAAAATTCAATCAACTTCACCATACTGTCCCAGTTGCTTTTGAAATCCAGGGCACAGGCTTGCAACATATCTTCTAATGTCTGAATCGTCCGCTCAGAATGTCCATTTGTCTGCGGATGAAATGCCATGCTCAAACGCAGGTCAGTGCCCATTCTCCTCTGACAGGCTGTCCAGAATCTAGATGTAAATCTCAGATCCCGGTCCGATACGATGCTTACTGACACTCCATGTAAGCTGACAATGTTGTTAATATACAGAGTCACAAGTCTTTCCAAAGTCGCATTACTTGGCACAGGTAGAAAATGAGCCGACTTCGTCAAGCGATCTACAATCACCCAAATCATATCATTGCCATTACGGGTTCTCGGAAGTCCCACAACAAAGTCCATCGTAATGTGCTTCCATTTCCACTCAGGTATCATTAACCCTCCATGTCTCTGATGCTCATCTGTTACTTACTGATAAACTAGACATCTCTCAATAAATTCAGCAATATGTCGCTTCATCCCACTCCACCAGTAATGTTTCTTAATGTCGTGGTACATTTTTGTTGCTCCAGGATGAATAGACAACTTAGAGTTATGAGCTTCCTTCAACAACTCCTTCCGCAATTCTTCTTTACCCGGCACACACAATCTCCCTTGAAACCATAAACTTCCATCATCGTATACCTGGAATCCATCCACCTGACTAGTCAACATACGGTCACGAACCATTCTGAAATCGGCATCTTCTTTCTATGCCTCCTTAATCTGCTCCACCAGCGTCAGAGCAATAGTAAGTGTAGCCAGAACACTTGTTGTCGAGTCAACAATATCAAGATCAAACTCAGCCATCTCTCTTTCTAGTGGTGTCTGGCCTGAATGACTAGATTTCTGGCTCAACGCATCTGCCACTTTATTTGCTTTCAAAGGATGATAACTGATGGTCAGATCATAATCCTTCGGCAATTCTAACCATCTTCTTTGTCACATATTTACCTCTTTTTGTGTAAACAGATATTTCAACTTTTATGATCTGTGAAAACTTTGCACTTCGCTCCATAAAGATAACGTCGCCATATTTTGAGTGCGAACACCACTGCTGCCAATTCAAGATCATGAGTTGGGTAATTCCGCTTATATGCCTTTAATTGCTTAGAGGCATATGTGATAACCTTTCCTTCTTGCATAAGTACACAACCTATAATAGAAAATTTAGACCACGATTTGGCATGTATGCAAAATCTAACTTGAAATCATATACATACCTAGTCCATTCCTGGACGCATCACTGTATATGACGAACCCTTCCGAACCAGAAGGCTGCCCCAATATAATTGCTGTGATGAGTCTCTTCTTCAACTCATTAAAACTCCTCTCGCAATCAACAGTCCATTCAAATTTTGTCTTTTTCTGCGTCAATCGACTCAGCAAAACTGCAATGCTCAAAAATCCCTTTACGAACTTTCGGTAATAGCCAGCGAACCCCAAGAAGCTTCTGACTTCAGTCACATTGGTTGGTCGTGGCCATTCAGTGATTGCTTCTATTTTCTTTGGGTCTATTGATATCCCTTCTTCTGAAACCACATGACCCAAAAATGTCACGCTCTTAAGCCAGGATTCGCATTTGCTAAACTTAGCATACAATTTCTTCTGTCTCAGAGTCTCCAACACTTCTCTCAAGTGTTCAGCATGTTTCTCCTCGCTCGGAGGGTACACCAAAATGTCATCAATAACGACAACCACAAACTTGTCCAGCTGTTCTCTGAATATTGTATTCATCAAGTCCATAACCGCAGCTGGGGTATTAGTCAAACTGAACAGCATCACCAGAAATTCCTAATGACCGCATCGGGTACGGAATGCGATCTTCTCTACATCTTCTGCCTTAACACTCAGCTGATGATAACTGGGCCGCAGATCAATCTTAGAAAACACCCGTGCACCTTTCAGCTGATCAAACAAATTGTCAATGCAAGGTATAGGGTACTTATTCTTTATCGTGATCTTATTGATCTCGCGATAATCAATGCACAGTGTCAAGCTTCCGTCCTTCTTCTGACAAACAACAGCGGTGCTCCCTACGGTGAAACGCTCGGACGGATAAACTTCCTATCAAGAAGCTCTTGCAACTGCTCTTTCAACTCCTTCAACTCCACCGGAGCCATATGGTACGGTGTCTTCGAGATAGGTTCAGCTCCTAGAATGAGATTTATCTCAAACTCAACTTCGTGACTTAGCGGCAGACCCGGCAACTCATTCGGAAACACCTCGTTAAATTCTTTCACTACTGGAATCTGATCAATCGCCGGCACCTCTTGCTTCGAGTCTATTGCATATACCAGAAAACCTTCTGCGCCTTGCTGCAACATCCGATGTGCCTGCACTGTGGTCAGATAGATTTTCTTCGGAACCTTCTTCAACTTAAAGTTCCCTTGAAACACCACCTCTTTTGCATCCAGACCTCTAATACTGACTTGCTTCTGCTAACAATTTATATTCGTATGATGCTTTGCCAACCAGTCCATTCCAAGAATGACATCGAAATCACTTAGTTGAATCGGAATAAGCGTAGCAGTGAACATCTGTTCCTCAATTTTCAATTCACACCCCTTATACTGATGATGTGAAATTATCACTGTATCACCAGCAGCTTGCACTCGATAGGATATTTCTAACCATGCCGGACACTTGTTCAAATACTTCGCGAATCTCTTCGCGATAAAAGAGTTACTCGTTCCACTATCGAAAAGTACGTTAGCCGAAACTTCATTAACCAAGAGTGATCCTATCGCAATTCAAGGGTTAACTAAATAAAAATACCTAATATATAACCAAACATGTATGACAATTAAATAACTGAATTATTTAAACGGTACCTGTCACAACATCATTTGTTGCTTCCACCTTCGAGTCAGTCATGATAAGCACCCTCGCATTTGTCTTAGGCCTCTCTTTTAGCTGACCACCTAGCGGCTGCTACGGCACCGCCTTCTGCTCATGACACTCCCTGACGTAGTGTCCAGTCTTCCCACACTTATAACAGACATTTTTCTTTCTCCAGCACTCTCATGGATGGTTCCGGCCACAATAAGCACATGGCGTTGGCGATCCTGCATTTCTCTGAGGCTGACCAAAATTCCTCTGCGGATGCTGATGCGATGGCCTAAACTGTACACCCGCCGACTGTCGTCGAGGTACCTTCACCTAGCATCCAGACTTTCCTGATCCAAAGTCATCTTGTGGACTCTTGCCACGATCCCCTACACTGACTCGCCTGAAGTCTCCTTCCACTTCACGACATGCTTCCAATAGATCATCAAAAGTCTGGGCCCTCGCATTCGCTAGCCCTGTCTGAATCTCAGACCTCAACCCAGTTCTGAACTTCAACATCTTCAATCTTTGATCTGTCATGGTAGACGACGCATACTGACCCAATGCGTGAAACCTCTCAACATACTCTGCAACAGCATATTCCCCTGAGTCAGAGCTTGAAACTCAGCCATACGCTGCAGAATCACGCTGTCAGGGACATAATATCTCTTGAATTCTTCACGGAACTGCACCCAGGTAATCGGTGCAGTCAACCGTACCTTAACACTATGCCACCATACCTCGGCATCTCCAATCAGAAACGGTACCACAACTTCCACCCTCAGATCATCAGGCACCTGCAAAATTCGGAGGTGATCTGACATCTCCTTCAGCCATATCTCAGCATCCTCCGGCTTGGATGTGCCCCTAAAAGTAGGAGCTCTAGCATTCTGCATCTCCTTGTAAAAGAACCTCAAACCCGGCTGCAGTGGTGGTGGAGGAATCTGCTGATTCAGCTGTTGCTGCTGGTGAGCAACAATATTCGTTAGAGTGACCAAGGCCTCATCGATGTTGTTGTTCTGAATCTGAGCCTGACCTATTCTGACGTTTCCAGCCGGATCTATTTCTTTCTGCAATTCACAACTTAGTCAAGTTCAAAAACAAGGGTATTTTAGTAATTTATAAATTCTAAAAGTAAAGCGGTCCTCACACACCTTAACCCGATCATGACTTAAGTCTAAAATCATCACCTACGTCTAAGTGATCTAGTTAATCATATGTTTCCGAGGTAAGACCAAAACTTTCACTCTGATACCACCTGTAGCGCCCCACTCCCGAACCCTACATCGGAAACGGTGCACCCGCCGTAGTCTGCTACGAGAACTACAAAGCATCGTTCAATTCTCTTACATATCAGCAGTGACATAGAAAATTTTGCACGTAGAAACGTATAGAAAATTAGATAAATGTTTATTTATTACAACCCGAATCATAAAGTCAGATGGGAATTAGTCTGAAACCCAATACAACATATAACTATATAGCTGAAATAAAAATATTCGGTTGTCTAAAAAAATTCATTAATATAAATATCTTAAACATAATTGAGGATAGTTTGGAAAACCAAATAAGGTAATTTCAGCAACTAATATATAAATGGAATTTTATTAAGAGAAGTCAATAAATAAGAGAAAATTGTTATTATAAGGAAATTGAGAAGGAATGTGAAAAAGAGGAAGAAGAAAAGAGGAAAGAAGAAAAAAATGTGTTATGTGACATATTACATTTGTATTTCATGGCACGTGCATTGTCCCTTGGGACGTGTGGCCCTATGTGGCGTGTGGCCGAGGTTCATGCATTGCACGGTACAGAGACAGACATTTGTGTGTTGAAATATCGTTGAGGGTGACATAAGCATGCATCATGACATCGCATAACTGTTGTGTTGTGCTTTTATTTACTTAAACAGTTGTTCATGTTTACACATGTGTTACATGTTATTTGTTGTCATATATGAAATTATTCAGAAAGAGACGAAAACCTACTGGGTGATATTTCTATATCACTCACCCCTATTTTTCTCCAGGTGAACCAGAGTAAGACTTAATCTATGTAGAAGACGACGCGGAGTACGGCAAGTGGGGTAGTTAGAGTGGGACCAGAAGTCGTAGCGTTCTTTTATTTCAGCTATATAGTTATATGTTGTATTGGGTTTCAGACTAATTCACATCCGACTTTATGATTCGGGTTGTAATAAATAAACATTTATCTAATTTTCTATACGTTTCTGCGTGCAAAATTTTCTATGTCACTGCTGATATGTAAGAGAATTGAACGATGCTTTGTAGTTCTCGTAGCAGACTACGGCGGGTGCACCGTTTCCGATGTAGGGTTATTTATATCCTCAATTGAGGATATAAATAGGCAGGCCGAAAGAAGAAATATACATATTTTTTTCATTTATTTATTTATCCAAAACATATATTTTTTAAAAGAAAAAATCTGTTTTTTTCTAAAATTTAAAGCCTGTTTTTTTAGTTAAATAACCCAACCCAAATTCCTCTCCCCAGCCTGCCCCCATCAAGCCCAGCCTCAGCCCACACACAACACCCAATTTCCCTCTTCTTTTCCTGTTTCGGCCTGTTATGCAGGTTTTCCCTAATTTTTTTTACTTTTTCCTTTCGATTTGGGCAAAGCCAAGCCAACCCATTTGTTTTTTTTTCTTTCTTCTTTCGGCCTGCCTACCAACTCTGGCCCTAAATGTATATTTTTAAAGCCTACCCGAAATTACAGCCCAAATACTTACAATTTACCCAAAACAATATATATATACAATTCCAAATCTAATTCCAATTAAGATTTTAACTAAATTCTCTTATTTATACTCCAACCTAATCCCTCCAACTTCAGCATCCGAAACATACATATATTTTTTAACCTTTTTCCTTTTTAGTTTATGTATATAACTCTAATAGTAATGTAGCGCCCTGACCTAGACAGCGGATCTGAACCGGTGCACCCGTCGTAGCTTACTGAGAAGACTACAAGACGTCTCATCTCTCGAAAATACATCATCGATGACGTAAGAGAATAAGCACAGAGACACGTGCAGAATAAAATCTAAACCATCAAATTCGAACATCTCAGCGTAATAAAATTACAAAAGATTGCTCGTGGTCTTAGCCAACTAAATCCTAGAGTGAATGAAAGAAAACTGAAATAATTAGAAGCAGCATCGACTATCTCCCAAAAGAACTCTAAACATCCCATTCGGCCCACTCGCCGTCGTCCTCTATGAATATCATGTCGTAACCGGGTTCATTTGCAAAACAACGATAGTACCCTTAGCGAAAACACTAGCAAGTAACCCGCTTATAAGACATACGGGATCAACACATGGCAAGACATGAGTAATATCTAAATTAAGGGTTGATGGGGCACATGTCTTGTATAACTTCAAGAATACTGAGTAATAGCATAGAGAATAAGAGCAGTAATTCATAAGCTTGCAACAATTCAATAACAAACCAGTTACCATTCAATCATACCGTAACGACTCACGTGATGCATGACCTTTCAAATATGCACTACACAGTCATAAATGATTATGCTTCACTTTTCGAAAACAGTGCAATGCATGTCATAATGTCTGGTCACATAACTTTATACCCTGTGATAGGCCACAACTTGTCTTTATACCCTGTGACGCACCAAAGCTCAACTTTATACCCTGTAATGTTCCACAGCTTGTCTTTATACCCTGTGTCACATTACAGCTCACTTTATACCCTGTGATGGTTATAGCTTGTCTTTATACCCTATAACGCATCACAACTCATTTTGCAAACTTTATACCCTGTGCCGAGGCACAGCTCTTATCAAAACATAATGCAAATGCAAGTGCCATGATGTAAAAATGCACGACTTCTCATATTCAATCATATTCAAATGTCAATCAACCATTCGAGACTCGCCTCATTCACACACTCGAGTGTATCCTTTCCGACAAGTCAACATAACCTAAACATTCATTCTAGATACCAAAGGATAATGTAGGAACCCTCACATTCCCCTTTTTGAACTCTGTAGAGCCTCATACATTCATTCCTAACCCCTTAGGTCATTCACTTTGAAGTCTGATTCCAATACCCTACAAAGTCTCCACCGTTGATTCACCATCTTAAGTCGTGTTCCCAAGACTTAGGCTAACCTCAATCAGGTCCTAAGAAGTCCCTAAGGTCACCCAAAGGACCCCTAGCTTCCCTCTTTCTTCCCTTATTTTCCCACAAAACAGCTGGACGTCATACCCTGACGTCGATCGATCGACGTCCATCTGAGGCACGTCGATCTCTCACTCAACCTACATCGATCGATCGACGTCCATCTGAGGCACGTCGATCTCTCACTCATCCTACGTCGATCGATCCACGTACATCTGGAACACACCAGTCTCTCACTCTCTATACATCGATCGATCAACATACGTCAGCCTCTGACGTCGATCGATTGATGTCATCGTTCTCCAGAATTTTCACTGTGATTTCTGCAGAAACTGCAGATCCAGATCCCCAAATCAAACCCAACTTCCTTCCAACCATTCCAAGCCTATTCCTCTCTAGAAATCCATCCTTAATTCACCAAAAACAACACCTTTCACGTACTCATCAAAGATTCAACCCTAACGCTTAAATCTTCGTCAAAACAAACTCAAAATCTCACCTTTTTCACTCCCCTCTCATTCCATCCGAAAATAGCACAAAAACATATCAACAACATCAACAATGATTTCAACCAAATAGCGGCCAAATCTCAAAACCAAAACACATAAATTGCATATAGATACACGGAAAGAAACTACTGCATGGTGATCCAATTTGGCATCAAAAATAGGCCTTTTTCTTTCACAAATCGTAGGAACTTATAAGTAGATTACTTGCCTGTGATTACTCGAAGAAGAATCGGAAAACAAATGAGGATTGGATTGAAGATCTTGAAGAGTTCTTCGCCTAGGGTTGGAGAAGAGAAATCGCCTATGGGAGGAGAGAGCGTCGGTTTTCTGTGAATGAATAGAGAAACTGACGTTCTGTTAGTTTTGATATGGGAAAGGGTGAAATTTGAGTTTTCTAAATGATATCCTATTATCTTATTTATCTTGAATAATTAAAGTCTAATACTTAATTCTAAATTAAATACTAATTAATTCTAATATTTAATCCTTTAATAAATACTCATTAACCTAATATTTAATTCCTTATTCATTATCATTAATTGTCATTGATCTCATTTAATTTCTTTTTTATCCTTTAATGACTCTACGGAGGGTGCGGGGCATAACAAATAACCTTATAAACATATAACACATTTTTGCCTAAACCGATTCATAAAATACGTATATAAACATTTATCTAAAACAGACCCATTGTTTCTTTTTTCTTCTTTGCAGCCGAAAATCATAAAACAACTATAAATAAATACACCACGTTCACATGCATCTAAAAAAGCAACCAAAACATATAACATGATAATTTGAATTATAACATGCAAAATAACAATACATTAAACAATTAGCAAATAATTTCATATATGAATTGAACTCAAAAAGAGAGGGGCCACCTATCTCTTGTAAGTATAAGTTAGTGGTGGTGGTGTGATGGTGTTGGTGGTGCACTTCCCCTTCTCCTCCTTTATTTTTCTTTCTTTTCTTCCTTCCCTTTTTCTTTCCTTTCTTCCTCTCTTTTCTTACTCTCAGCACCTCTTTCCTTTTTTTTCCCTAATGGCCGGTTGGTCTCTTAATATAATGGAGTGATTTTTGACTCTTGAGTGTCATGGAACTTAAAGGGCCATTTGTGAAGTTATTGGGTTTTTTTTAGGATAAGAATATGGGGTTATTTGAAGAGTTTATCATTATTATTATTTTCTTTTAAATACATGTCAATTTTAATTATTCTTATTTAATTTATTATTTATTTTTTTAAAACCCGGGTGTAACAGTAACCATAACTTAATCAACAAAATACTTAAGCTTCAAGCAAATGAAGGTGAAATGGTTGAGGATTATGAACAAATTAAGTCTACAGCATGTGGTTTCTTTTAAAAGTTTTCACTGCATCTGAGGACACTGATCACCATACCAAACTTGGATAGGGAAAACACTATCTAGTACTCAGATAGAATCACCTCTCCAGCCCAATCACTAGGAAGGAGATCAAAAATGCCCTCATTTTATGCTCAAGTCTGATAGTGCACCAAAGCCTGATAGATATTCGACGAAATGAGTTCCTAGATGCTATAGAGTCCTTCTTTAAGGACAATTACATTTATTATTCCATAGGAAGGAGATCAAAGATGACCAAGTCTGATAATGCACCAGGGCATGATGGATATTCTATGGAATTCTATAAAGAAAACTAGTCCCTTCTTGGATATGAGTCCTAGATTCTATAGAGTTCTTCTTTTAGAACAATTACATTTATTGTCCAGTCAATGGTACAACAATCTCTCTTATCCCTAAGGTTGATAGCCCAATTAACTTGAAAAAATTAGACCTATTTCCTGTTGAATGTCACATACAAGACTATTGCTAAGGTTTTGGTTGACAGATTAAAACCTATGATCCCTCTCCTAGTTGATGAAAACCAGTCAACTTTTGTTAAGGATAGAACAATTCAAACTAATATCTTTTTGATGCATAAGATAGTCAAGAACTACAAGAGAGTAGGTAGACCAAAGTGTTGTGCAATAAATATAGATATTATGAAAGCTTTTGACAGTGTTAGCTGGCAATACCTTAGAAGGATCCTGGTAGGGGTGTTAACGAACCGAACCGAACCGAATACTAAGTTTTCGAACTCGAATTCGTTTAGCTAAACGAATAGTTCGGCTCGGTTCGTTTAGCTAAACGAACTTTAAAATTGGTTCGAGTTCGGCTCGATAACCTTATAACTGTTTAAACGAGCCGAACTGTTCGCGAACAGTTCGTCTCGTTTAACTAAACGAACTCGAATACCTATTCGAATTCGGCTCGATAACGAATAATTAACGAACGAATACAAACCGAACACGAACCGAACTCGAATAGTTCGCGAACGGCTCGGTTTGTTTGACACCCCTAGATCCTGGTGATGATGGAAGTCCTTGTGAACTATATAGACTGAGTTTGAACCTGCATTACTACAACTTCATTCTCTGTTAATCTCGATGGAGCTTTGACTGATAACTTCAAAGCCTCAAGAGGTATAAGACAAGGTGATCCTCTATCCCCTTATCTTTTCATCCTTATCATGGAAGGGTTCACTCAACTTCTAAAAGGTAAGACACAAAGCCCCTTGTTCAGTTTCTATTATGTGTGTGAACAACTAATCCTCTCCTCATTTGCCTTCGCCGATGACCTCTTCATTCTATAAAATGCTATGATTCCATCAGTGACAATCATAAAAGAAGCCTTGTTAGAATTCCAGTCCCTATCTTGTCTTCAACCCTACATACAAAAATGTGAGATATTCATATCTAGAATACCATCTCAGGAAAGGCTAGAAATTGCAAACACCCTACGTATGCGTAAAAATTTAGTATAGGATATATATATATATATATATATATATATATATATATATATAATGCATTATATACTCACGTAGTATAGATATATCATGATCTGTACATATAAACACCCAATATACACTGTACATATATACATTAACTCGCTAAGCCATGTGACTTTTAGGAAAGGAAATACGACAGCCGTTGGGACAATATAACTGTTACAAAATTCTAGTTTATAGTCGTTAGAATAGTTTGTTCCCAACAGCAATGTAACTAGCCTATATAAGGGAATTAACTTGTACATTTGCTGAATATAACTGAGTTAATAAACTTTTTTCAGTTTTTATATGGTATCAGAGCTTGCTTATAAACTCAGCTTCTAATTCTCGGTTTTTGTTTATTAAACCGTTGAAATTCGACGATGGCAACTCCCGTTTCTTCTTCTTCCTCTGAGCATACTAAGGTCTTATACCTTTCTGATCAAGGATCAGGAGCAGGTCTCATCACAACTCCTTTATCGACGATTCCTTTACCAATTTTACCAACAATAAGCTAAATAGAGATAACTACTTATCTTGGTCACGTGCCGTAGCGCCCCGGCCCGATACCGTTATCGGAACCAGTGCACCCGCCGTAGTCTACTATGAGAACTACGAAGCGTCAAAGCAGATCAAGCGTACATCATTCATGACGTAAGATAAATCAGCGGAAACGTCATCAAATTTAAAACTTCATCATCATTAATACAACCAGAAAGTACAGCGGAAATAAAAGGGTGTTCAGACAACTGTCTAACTTATCCTCCAGTACAGCATAATAAACATCAAGTTTTCCAACATAAAGAAAGTAAGCAAATATCTATCTACTTCCATGTCCATCATCCCACTGAGCCCACTCGCCATCGTCTTCGATAAAGATCATTTCATATTCCGGCTCACCTGAAAAAGAATAGAGTATCTGTTCTTAGCGAAATTATCGCCAGCAAGTAACCCGTCTATACACCTTACGAGATCACACACGACGAGTCACCAGTGTATAGATCATTGCCCAAAATAAGGTGCTCAGGTTAGCAAGTAGTATCTTTATAAGAATGCCTCAAAACAGATAAGACAGATAAATGATACACGGATACGAGAATAAACATGTACTAAAACAACATATCATCATAAGCAAGTCATAAGCTAGTCACATCTCTTGCACATCAATCTTATGCTTCATGTATCATGATGCATGTATTTCTTTAAAATCACACACAACACCCATGCATATGTCTTCTTTCATAAACATGTCATGCGTGTCATTTCACAAAACATTTCATAACTCTTCTTATCATATTCTTCGCGTAGCAGAACTTTATACCCTGTGGGTGATCAGTCCACAGCAAACAGAACTTTATACCCCGTGCTGAAAGGTCCACGGCCCCATAACATATAACTTTATACCCTGTGCTGAAAGGTCCATGGCCCCATTACATACATCATATATCCGTGCTGATAGGTCCACGGCCCCATAAAATACTTTATTTTCCGTGCTGATAGGTCCACGGCCCCATAACATATTTTATACCCTGCTGTTGATTCACATGTCATGTTTTTATACCCTGCTTTCGCAGGCGTGGCTTTTATACCCTGCGATCAACCAGCAGCCATTTTGTCTTTCGAAAACTTTAAACTTCTCTTGTACACACATGTTCTTTCGCAAAGCAATTCTCAAATCAAATGCAAGTGCCCATGTCATGATGCAGGATGCACATGTAACTTCATATCAAGCATGTAACACACACACATACATCTTACATATCAAGTATACGGTCTTGCACCTCAAACACTCCATGTTCGTATCTTTCCAAGTGCGTTCGCCTCACTAATTCACTTGGGATTCAATCTTATTCTTACCTAATCAAACTTACCATCTACACCTCAATTACACCTCAAATACCCTTGCATTTTATGTTCATAAGAAGTGTATAAAGTTACTACACATACATAGGGCGCCTAAAGGGTCAAAAAGACTTCCAGTATACTTCGAACGCTACATGGAGCGCCTAATGTGGACATGGAGCGCCTATACTAGGCGTTCGAAGTGTTCGGGGATGTGCCGTATACATCGAACGCCTACATGAAGAGCCTAATGTGACATAGAGCGCCTAATGTAGGTGTTCGAAATGTACGGGGATGCTCTGGGACACATTGAACGCCTACATTAGGCGCCTAATGTGACATCGAGCGCCTAATGTAGGTGTTCGAAGTGTTCTGACGGTTCTAAACTGCAATTTTTCTGCAGTAACTTCCTCCCTTCTCCTTCCTCCTTCAACCCTTTCATGTTAAACCTCTCAAGATCCATCTTACCATCTAGATTCATCATACTTAACACGCATCTAACATGAATTGATGCTTAATTATGTCTAATATTATCCACTCTTAACCTTCTATCATTCCCAACCTTCAAAAGATGCCATCAACATTCCCAACACAACAAGTCTATAATAATGCCATCATTCATCCTTCAATTCCCTGCACTTACTCTCAAACATCTAGGTGTAGACAACCAAACAAGAATAGAACAAGACAATAAACACATCAAGAATACACTTTCATGGGCATGCTTGACAAACAACAAAGCACCACATAACTATTTTCAGAAATATGGCCCAAAGAACAAGACTTTACGCAACTAGCAACAACAATTACATATAGTAAAGTATTTAACATAAGCAAACCAAAGCTACTAATGTGTGATCCAAGTTTTCTCTTTATAAGAACATAAGGCCTAAAGTATCAAAATTTGCGTAAAGCGTATAAAAAGATTACTTGCCTATGTTTCTAGTTATGCTTACGAATTTACTGCAGAATTTCGGTAAAGATTGCACTTAGATTGACCTTCTCCCTTCCTTTTTCCTTATTCTCTTCTTCTTCTTCCTCTTATTTTCTCCTTCTCTTTTCTCCTACGGTTTCTCTCCCCTTATGCTCTCTTTAATCGTCCCCCTTTAATAAATGGGGAGTTATACTATGTATTGTGTAACTCCCATATCCTTTAGTAGGGACCTTTTAGGCAATTTTCCTTAATTACCTTTAATTCTACTTTTAACCCCTTTTTTTTTCCCTATATTTTAAGTAACTAAGTCGCACATGTAAGGTCCGAAATACACTCTAGAGGGGGGGGGTGAATAGAGTGTTTGGCTCTTTTGCGGAATTTTCTTGTTTTTCTCAACTCAAAAAGATATTCAAAATCAGAGCAAGAATTGGAGATGAGAGACAATGAAAGAGTACACCGGATATAGAGTGGTTCGAATCGTAAATGATTCTACTCCACTACCACTTTGTTTCCAAAGTGGATTTTCAACAACTACTCTTCTTATTATGAACAATAAGAACAACCACAGCAACACTTACACTAACACTTTAGTGTAAGCAACAACAACAGCAACTTCTTGCACAACACACTTGTGCAACTACAACAACTACAGCTCTTAGCAAGAACACCTTCTTGCTTCCTCACAACTTCAACAAAAGTTCTCTCAAGAACTTCTCACAATGGGTTGAAGATATATAGTAAAGTTCACACTTTCTCACAAGTCTAAGCACAAGCTAGAGATCAACTATTTATGGTTCCTCTTGTGCTTGACTCTCTTTCTCTCAATATACAAACAATGAAGATCAAAGAAAGCTAGACAAGCTTTAAACAAATTTACAAGTATGAGAGAAATGTACAACAATGTAAAGTGAAGCTAGATGATGTTGAAAGTGTGTAATTGCTTCATCCAAGCCTCCTCCATTTATAGAAGAAGTTCACCACGTTTTTGAGGCTTTCCACCAAGTCTTCATCTTCAAAAATGTCAAGACAATGCCAAAATAGTCTCTAGCCACCCTAGGAAGTGATTTGATCTTGGATAGCCACCCTAGAGAATCTTAGACAAGCTTACAATAGTCAAGGAAGCATGTAACAAGTTGGGTTAAAGTCCACAAGAAGTTTTAAGAAGATTGGAAAGAGAAAACCTTTAAAATCAACCTTGGATTTTATTCTAACGTTCAAAAAATTTAAATTCTGGAGGACATCGATCGATCTATGTCACTAGGTTTAGAGACTGAAGTACTCAGTCAGACATCGATCGATCGATGTCAGGGGCTGAAGTGACATCGATCGATCGATGTCACCAGGTTTAGAGACTGAAGTCCTCAGTTCAACATCGATCGATCGAAGTCAGGGGATGAAGTGACATCGATCGATCGATGTCCTTGTAGTTGAGGGTTCGATGTCTTCAGTCAGACATCGATCGATCGATGTCAGGGGCTGAAGTACATAGATCGATCGATGTCCCCTGTTTGAGAGATCGATGTCAACCAGTGACTTCCAATCTCAACCATCTTTGGACATAATGTGTTTTGCTTATCCTGCATCAAATATTAAACATAATTTTAACTCATTCAAAACATCTTTTCATCATCAAAACGTTTTACAATTTAACATTCTCCCCCCTTTTTGATGATTTCAAAACCACAATCCAAAAGATGTTTTTATATTCTACAACTCCCCCTTAGTTCATGCTTTCTTACCAATCTACCCAACATGCTCCCCCTCAAATTATGCATCAAGTTTTGTATTTTCACCATTTCAATATGTAACGCATATCAAGTGACTTTTAATACCAATGCCTATCCAAAACATGCTATCACGTCCAACCAACACACGCCATGTTAATATCCAATTTTGCTTCCCAACAATCCATCATGCCAAAACATATCATTAGCTAGCATCCAAAGCTATATCAAGCTAAGGCAAAACAATTCATGTTAAGACCAAATCATGTCAACATATTAATTTTTTATGCTAACAATACCAAAACATGCTAACAATGCCAAGATGATGCCAAAACATGATAATGATACCAAAGCATGCATGCCAATACTACTTAAAAAAACTTCTCCCCCTTTTTGAAAACATCAAAAAATTAGAGATACCAATACGAAAATATAAATGTCATGAAGAAAATATCAAGTTTTGAGATACAAACTCAAACTTGCAAAAAAAACTAGCATAAGAACGAGGGAATGGGAAATCATCAAGAACTACTCCTCATCGGAGGAGAAACATAGTCCGGAGAGAGCGGCTTTGAGCTTT
The DNA here is from genome assembly GCA_036186865.1 of Eustoma russellianum. Classification (NCBI taxonomy): domain Eukaryota; kingdom Viridiplantae; phylum Streptophyta; class Magnoliopsida; order Gentianales; family Gentianaceae; genus Eustoma; species Eustoma russellianum. The sequence continues at coordinate 23,893,920 of AP025040.1, read as the reverse complement.
GTCTTTAATTTCTGGTACTTGGTCTTTTGCATGGTGAGCTCAGTTTGGAGTGACTTGACTTCAGTGTCCACTCTTGTTTCTAGCGTTTTTAAACGATTCTGGAATGTCGTATAGCCTTTCTCCAAATCATCTATACGAACAGCCTCCTTGGTCAAGTCTTCACCCCATTGACCAAGAGTGCGTTGGATGTCATTTATCTCGTATTCAATATCGAAATCATCCCCGGATTCACTGTCTTGCTCCATTGGGGCTTTGCCTTTGTCTATTCGAGATGTAGGACTTGGAGGGTTAGGTTGGGGTTCAACGGTTGGCTCAGTGGGGTGTGGTGGTATTTCCGGCTCATTTTCAGCCTCATCTTCCTCCGGATCCTGAGTACCACCCCGTCGTTGTGCTTCCTTTCTTGACTTAAGAATCTGCTGGATGTTAGACTTGGAGTAATAGTCCTTATTTGTGATTGTCTCTTCGTAGTCATCTTCCAGGACCAAATTTGCGTTTCTCAATAATCTATATATCAGATTACTGTAAGGAAGTGCCTTCGATTTCTTCGTAACCGCCTCCAACACGTTTTCAAAGAATACTTCTCCAAAATTTACCTGCTCTCGCCTGGCTATGCGGTATGTGATGTAGAAGTCTAGGTTGCTAGGAAGTTTGGCTGATTTTCCATTCACACAAAAAGTAACTATTGCAAGCAAGACTCTATACATCAAGGGCATGTCATTGTGTTCTTTGTCGGGTGAAAGCCAAGAAAGGTTTTGACTTCATTTTCAGTTACTTGGTACTTGTTAAAATCCCACTTCCAAGGATCGAAATCCTTGAATCCCTCATTAGGTGTACCAAGAATAGCATTGATTTGTGCAGTGTGAAAGGAGACTACTTGACCATCAATAACTGAATTCAGAGAAAATGGATTTCCATTTAGATAGTCAATCCAAAAATTTGCATAGAACAGTCGGGTATAACGAGTAGACATAGCTCCCATCTTAGATGAATCCCATAAAAACATCCAGTTTTGAGCATACAACAAATCAATTATAGGTCTCAATTCTGCATTGCTCAAAATGTCCTCAATTTTGAGCACTTTTGATGGAATGGTAGACCTATTGCTATTTTCCCATTCAGTGAATAATAATTGGGCTCTCTGAGATATATGAGTGTGTATGCCTAATCCTAGAGGTGTAGCCAATGCATTCTCATATTCTCCAGTTTTAAGCCAGGGAAAATTTCGAATGTGAAGACTTTCTCTTACCTCACGGATTAGATGTTCTTGAGATGGCTCTGGTTGTTTCCGCAGCCCTGCTGTCCTTGAGCCAGTTGGAGTTTGTTGTTGTGAAGTTCTTTGTCTCTTGGGATGATTCTTGGTTCTTGGAGCCATTTGAGAGAATTAGGACAAGAATTTCTTGAATATGGTAATGGATTTTGAGGAATGTGTGTGGATTTAGACAATATTGAAGAGAAAAATGAGGATTGAGCAAGAGTTTTTCAATTTGGGGATCAAATGCTTTGTTTTTCGCCTGAGTGGTTTTAGGGTTCGTAGTGTAGAAATAAGAGAATGAAACGTTTTGCGGTTTTTAATAGACCTTTTCCCGCTGACATCGATCGATCGATGTCAGGCACTTCGATCGATCGATGTCCTGAACATCGATCGATCGATGTCTTTATAGACATCACTCTGAAATTTCTATATAGATCGATCTATGTATGCAGAAATCTGTAATTTTGACATTGTTAACCCTTTAACCAATGTTTATCATTCCTAATCTTGTTCTAATTGATTCGAACGTCTCGGTGGGAAGGGATTTGGTAAAGATATCCACCAGTTGGTCATTTGTTGGAACAAACTCAACGCATACCAATCTTTTTTGGATGCAATCTCTTATGAAGTGATGCCTCACTTCAATGTGTTTTGTTCTACTATGATGAACCGGGTTTTGTGCTATACTTATGGCTGAGGTATTATCACATAGGATGGGAACTTTTTCAAACTTAACATTGTAATCGTTCAAGGTGTTGATCATCCAAAGTAGTTGTGCACAACACGAAGCGGCCGACACATATTCGGATTCCGCCGTGGAAAGTGACACACTATTTTGTTTCTTGGAAAACCAAGAAACTAAGCAATCTCCAAGGAATTGACATGTCCCGGAGGTGCTTTTCCTATCAACAAGATTTCCGGCATAGTCGGAGTCACTATATCCTCTTAGATCAAAACAACCATTTTTGGGATAAAACAATCCGAAGTTCAAAGTTCCTTTTAAATACCGAAAGATACGTTTAATGGCAACTAAATGCGATTCCTTAGGCATACTTTGAAATCTAGCACATAAGCACACAGCATGCAAAATATCCGACCTACTAGCGGTCAAATAAAGTAAACTACCAATCATACCCCTATATTTTGTTACCTCAACCGGCTTTCCTTTTTCGTCTTTGTCAAGCTTTGTACTTGTGCTCATCGGAGTGCTCACACTTCTTCCATCCTCGAATTTGTACTTCTTGAGCAAATCCTTCGTATACTTTGTTTGAGATATGTACACTCCATCTTGAGTTTGCTTGATTTGTAGACCAAGAAAGTAGTTGAGTTCACCCATCATGCTCATTTCAAATTCTCCTTCCATCAATTTAGCAAAATGCTTACAAAGAGAATCATTAGTAGCACCAAATATGATATCATCCACATAAATTTGAACAAGTAATTGATGGTTTCCTTGTTCTTTAATAAAAAGAGTAGTGTCGACTTTTCCTCTTGAAAACTCGTTTTCAAGTAGGAAGTTACTTAATCTATCATACCAAGCCCTAGGAGCTTGTTTAAGTCCATAAAGGGCCTTTTTGAGTCTAAAAACATGATTTGGATAATCATGATTTTCAAACCCCGGAGGTTGAGCTACATAGACCTCTTATTGAATTATTCCATTCAAGAATGCGGATTTCACATCCATTTGATATAGTTTGAAATCCTTATAGCATGCATATGCTAATAACATCCTAATAGCTTCTAACCTAGCCACGGGGGCAAAAGTCTCATCGTAGTCTATGCCTTCCTCTTGCCTATAGCCTTGGGCTACTAACCTAGCTTTGTTTCTAGTGATGTTTCCTTTATCATCCATTTTGTTTCTAAATACCCATTTAGTGCCAATTACGGGATGATCACTAGGTTTAGCAACTAATTCCCACACATCACTTCTTTCAAATTGATTTAATTCTTCTTGCATAGCTAATACCCAATCTTCATCATTTATTGCTTCTTTTATATTTTTAGGCTCAACTTGTGAAATGAAGGCATTTTCATTGAATTTTCTCCTTGTCATTACACCTTGGCTAGTTTCACCTAGTATCAACTCTTTAGGGTGATCTTTCCTATATTTATATGAATCCGGCAAATTTGAGGTATCCCCTCCTACTTCTTCATCTTCAACCTTAGGTTCAAGTGGATCAATCCTAAGGTCGATGACAATATTACCTTTTGGATTCTCAAATTTTTCTATATGACTTACTTCGATTATTTCATCTTCATCATCATCATTATTATCGTTTGACTTATCATCAATGAATTCACTAAACTTGACATGAATTGATTCTTCCACTTTCATACTTCTCTTATTATATACTCTAAATGCTTTGCTATTTTGAGCATAACCCATAAAGATTCCTTCATCCGCTTTGAAGTCGAGTTTATCCAAGTTGTCTTTGGTGTTAAGTATAAAACACTTACAACCAAAAACCTTGAAACAACCAATATTTGGTACTCTACCTTTCCAAAGCTCATAAGGAGTCTTTTTGAGAAATGGTCTCAAATAAACTCTATTGATCACATGACAAGCGGTATTTACCGCTTCGGCCCAAAAATATTTGGGTAGCTCAAATTCGTTTAGCATGGCTCTACTCATTTCTTGAAGTGTTCTATTTTTCCTTTCCGTAACACCATTTTGTTGAGGATTTCTTGGAGCTGAAAAATTGTGTCCATACCCTTTGGATACACAAAATTCTTGAAATTCTCCATCAAACTCACCACCTCTATCACTTCTAATTTCCTTAATTGTGTCTTCTCTTTGATTTTCTAATCTCTTACAAAGCTTTATAAATTCTTGACATGCATCATTCTTTTTAGCTAAGAACATTACCCAAGTGTACCTAGAGTAGTCATCTACCACCACAAAGGTGTAATGTTTTCCACTTAGGCTTGCTGTACCAATATCCCCATACAAATCCATATGAAGCAATTGTAGAGGTTTGGTGGTGGAGATTTCACTTTTGGGCTTGAAACTTGTTTTAACAAGTTTTGCCTTTTGACAAGTGTCGCATAAGCCATGGTTTTCGAAATTCAATTTTGGAAGACCTTGGACTTTTTCATTTTTGCAAATCTCTTTGAAATTCTTAAAACTAATATGTCCAAGTCGTCTATGCCATAGTTGAGTCAAATCATTTTTGGCAACTAGGCAAGAAACATTTTGTGATATCAAATCATGTGTGCTAAATTTGTAAACATCATTTTTACGAATAGCTTCGAAAACAATCTTATCGTTCTTTTTCACAACACATTTTCTTTTCACAAACTCAATTTGAAAATTAGCATCACATAGTTGGCTAACACTTATCAAATTATACTTAAGCCCTTCTACATATAGTACATTATTAATAGTAAAGGAAGAATTACCAATTTCTCCATGTCCAAGGATTTTGGCTCTCTCATTGCCAAAATGCACCGTTCCACCATCTTGGAGCTTGAGCTTGGTGAACAACGTCTTGTCTCCGGTCATGTGAGTTGAACATCCGCTGTCCATAAGCCATTTGGTTCCTTCTTCTTTGGCTACTCCATTTATCTTGAGAGCCTACAAAACCAAAAGATGTATGCATTGGTACCCTTTGATGGTTGGGTCCTTTAGGGTTAGTTTTTCGACCCTTAGGCTTCCAAACATATGTGCTCTCAAATCGAGCTCTACATGCCTTCTTTATATGTCCTAGCTTGTTGCAATAAAAACAAGTGGGTACAAGTTTTGGTTTAGAAGATGATAAATTTTGTTGTGTTTTTCTAATGTTTGCGTTTTTTCTTTAAGGACTTAGGTTTAATAGAGGAAGATGATGAGTTAAATCCTAAACCGGATTTATCATTTCCAATTCTTTGATTTCCAAGAAGTATGTCTAAGTTGTTTTTA